>CM051234.1:176495568-177095568 GCA_027917425.1 Gastrophryne carolinensis | reverse complement strand
CATTTAGAGACATTAAATTCCAGTTTTCACAGTTTTGATCATTTATACAGTAAAGCTAAATCATTTTCCAGATTGCAGACACCTACAGGAGTGTCCGCCGTATTACTAACCTTTGTATCATCAGCAAACAGGCAAACTTTTTCACTGTGCCTTTTTTCCTGAATACAATCTGGCAAAACTTCAGAAAATGTGAACCTGTGATCAGAACCTGTTACTTTGCAAAGTTCCTGACTAAAATTTTGGAAGTCCCTTTGTACAGTAAGCAAATCTTTTTGGGACAAATTATTTGTGTCTAGATGTAGCACAATGTCCACTCTGTTATATTTGCTTGCTGCCTTGACAATATTTAGAATATGTCTCATATCCCTATTAGCAGTGACACCTGGGAGACTTTGGCCACTCCCAGGTCTGGAAGGGGTGGTGCACAGGTTGGCAGGTGAATGTGCAACCTCTGCTATGGATCTACTACCCTTCAGTCGGCTCCATAGTGGAGGCGTGCCCTGGGCTCTGGTGTCCCAAAGCATGGTGGTACTCCTACTGCTGCCAGGCAACAATGATGCGGTGACCTACTCAGAGTGGGTATTGTGGCTACTGCAGGGGAGTGTCTGTGGACCAAGTGGTGGTTTCTGAGACTGGGGCTGCAGTGCCTTGGGCAGGTGCTTTGTTTCCTTCAGCCATTCCTGGCTTCCAGACACTGGGGCATATTTCTGGCATCAGTAACCTCTGCCATCAAAGTACAGGTGTCATGTGTGTGATTTTATACACAAATGGGTGGGTAATTGGACCCCAATTAAGACTTTATTTAACAGACGAGGACAGGAGTTATATGCATTATTTTCCTTCTCACACTGTCACCACCATCTCAAAGCCACCTGACTGTGGAAACTCTTGCTTGCTGTGTGCCACCACACCTAAACAGATACCGCAGGTGACTAGGAGGGCTCCTGCAAACTCCAGTGCTGTGAAACCAGGTAGAACCACTACACATGAGCTGTAGATGGCTGGGTGGATGTGGAGCCTAGGTTTTGGGGCACTTGAGAAACAATGTTAAGTTTTTTTTTTTTTCAGGAATGTACCTACATTAAATAAGTCTACAATTGTTGTACATTAAGGAGGAGAGAGAAGCTTAGCTAAGATAAAGTTGATTTGCACGCAGCCAAATAGTTGCCCTATAAGCAAGAGCCATTCATATTTTGATCTCCAAGTGCTCTAACCAGCCTCACCAGCCATAAACATGCAGCCGACCTCAATGCACACAGGCACTGTGTCTTCCATATACCATAAAATATTGTATTCCTAAAACTAGCATACTGTTTAAATGCTGTGAATCCCCCCCCCCCCCCCCCCCCGGAATATGGAGGTAAATTACACTGAACCTTTAATAAAGATATGTTTGTCTGAGGTCTGATGTTAGTCTTTGTAAGACTAGAAACCCCATTATCCCCTTACCAGGGTAAACATCGCCATGTAGCGTCACATGTATTAATCCAGGCGGCTTAGCGTATAGCGTCAGTGTTCTAGGCTTAGGAGTGCCATGTAGTACCTATCGCTCTGTATTGCTCTCCCATTCATTTCAATAGGGTTTTCATTAGTTGTGTATAAATAGCGTGTTTGGCAATTTAAATATTTCTTTTTGTTTAAATCATTATGTGACCACTACTGGCTTGCAAGTAAACACTTTTATACATTTTTTTTTACTTTAATATTTTTACACAGAATTTTATTTACAGGTCTGCATTTACAGTGTTATTGTTACAGTGTTAAAACAATGTCATTCCATGTGTTTTCACTTTGTTACTGGTGTATATGCGTTCAAAGACAGACTTTAATCACACAGCGTCTGGTGCTCTATGCTACAGCGCCCAGCTTTAGAGCACCGATGCTCTGTGTGTCTAGTATTTTGTTAAATATGGTGTGGAGTGCCGAGTGCCATACACACTAAACTGGCGCTACCTCTCGCTCACTGCAGCACTGTACTGTTGTTACAGCGCCCAACACACATCACATTCATCGATGTCAGGTTACTAGAGTGACCGAGGCGCTCTGTTACAGAGCGCGACACCCGCTTACAGCGTCTACTAGCGGTCGCTCTAAACGCCGCTATACAGACACTCAGCTGGCAATACATCGCGTTAGTAGTGAATCAGCCTCTTAGTATCAATGTTGTAGAGTAGCTGTGAACAGCAATGTCAATACAAAGCTGCATGCAGCTCTTTGCAATGCAACAGTGCAGTATAAATCTGAAAACTATGGGTACACAATTTTTGGATGTTGCTTGTGCTGGAACAACTAGCAACTAGCTAGTATTGATCGTGTATGGTCGCTGTGCAGCCAGACTTACTGCCTACAGTAGTATACCTAAATGTAGATTAGCAAAGCCACATCTTATTTATTACAGGGGGTTATTTAAAGTGGACCAACACCCAGGATTTTGACTATCCTGGGTTTTGGTCCACTTCGGCGGGGCACCCCGATCGGGGGTGCCCCGCTGTGTGAAACCCCCCAGAAACCCCAAAAAACTCACCTCTCAGCGCTCCCACGTGAGCGCCGCAGCCAATCCCCGCCAACGTCCAGGCGGGGATCAGGAACGTCCAAGACGCTTCCGCCGCCGCCGCCTCCCGCGCGTCACTCTCGGCGCGCGCGCGCCCCCGCCGGCCATTCACAGAGGGCCGGCGCGGGCGCGCGCACGTCTGGAGGGGCGCGCGGGAGGCGGCGGCGGCGGAAGCGGCGGCGGATCAGGTAAGGTGTTTTTGGGGTTTCTGGGGGGTTTCACCCCGCGGGACATCCCGATCTCGGATGTCCCGCGGGGTGGGAGGTGATCGGCCCGGGAATCTTATAGATTTCCGGGCCGATCACCCCTGGGTGTTGGTCCTCTTTAAGGACTTTCGGCCATACTCTCTATCCTTGAAACCTATTAACGGTGTCCCATGAAGGAAATATTGTATCCCGATATAGCCCTGCTATTTCAATTCTATTACTCCATATTGTATGAAATATGCTCTTTCAGTAGCAATATATAATTTAAGATTTTACTTTCTAGAAGAAAAACTAGTCCACAAAGCAAAATTATTTTTTTTTTATTTGCTACACCTTAATGTTAATTAGCTGCATCAACACCATGTGCACTCACCACCAGCATTTTACTTTACTGTTATGTAAATTGTTTGCACAGCCCCATGCAGTTATTACACAAATGCCTTCAAACTGTTTTATTTTGAGCTGACTTGACATTCTGACATTCGGTGTTCAGGCAGAACATGTGTTTGCTCTGTAGTTGCTGCTTTCTAAATCTCTGCATGCTGTTTGAATGCATAAAGAATAAAGGAAGCTAATGTAACAACCTATGTTTTAAGCTTGCTAAGCAAGACTCTGTATGTGATCTTGAGTGATATCAGAGTGTATCCACCTTAACACAGCAGCTAAATGAATTTTGGTATACAAGCAAAACATTTTTACAGTTTTTGGAAAGTGCAATTAAAAATAATTAGAAAGATCTTAAATGGGACTTCTGCCACTGAATGCATCCCTTGTTTCCTTCTACTCTTGAGTCATATGTTAATCATCTTAAAGGAGCACTATCAATACTTCAATACTTTATTGAACCGCCAAGTAAGTACAGTGTACAGACAAGGAATGCTTTTTTGGTAAGGAGAAACTATAAGAGCTATAACAATTACATAAAAACAAAGTAAAAAAGGAATAATGATACAGTTCAGGTATCTGAATTGACTAACAAATGTCAGTGATGTAGGACAGGATTTAATAAAGTGACTCTCATGCTTTGAGATTATTCATCGCCATGACTGCGAGTGGAAAAAAACTGTTCCTGTGTCTAGAGGTTTTGGTAGCATGAGCCATAAATCTACGGCCTGATGGTAGTAGCCTGAAGAAGTGATGACCCGGATGCGTCACATCGCCATAGATCTTCTTTGCCCTTGAGGAGATTCTACACATGTGTTGATCATCCAAGGAAGGTAGGGGGGATCCAATCAACCTCTCCGCGATCTTGGTAATTCTTCTCAGCCTTTGCTTGTCTTTAGTTGACACCCCACTGTACCACACTGTGCATGAGCTGGTCAGGATTGATCCAATGGCACAGTTGTAGAATGCCTTCAAGATCTTTTTGGACAATCCGAATTTTATCAGCTGCCTGAGGAAGAATAACCTCTGTTGGGCTTTCTTTAGGATAGCAGACGCTTGCAAGCTCCACTTCAGGTCCTGCGTGATGTGGGTACCAAGAAATTTGGCACTAGTGACAATCTTGACGGCCTCCTCACCAATCAGAATGGGGTGGTGTGATTGGTGGGATCGCCTAATGTCAATTATAAGTTCAACTGTTTTTTGTGTGTTCAGAATAAGATTGTTAGCTTTGCTCCAACAGTCAAGAGCATCAACTTGGGCCCTATAGCTATACTCATCATTGTCACTGATGAGGCCGACTAAGGTGGTGTCGTCAGCATATTTGATGATCTTTACCGATGGATCCGAGGAGATTAAGTCATTAGTGTAGAGTGAGAAGAGTAGCGGAGACAGGACGCACCCCTGTGGTGCACCCATGTTTGTAATCCTGGATGACGAAATGAAGGGTCCCAGTTTGACCTTTTGGGACCTGCCTGTCAGAAAACTGAAAACCCAGTTTGATATGTTTAGAGGGATGCCCAAGGATAGCAGCTTCTCTTGGAGAATTTGTGGGTCAATGGTGTTGAATGCCGAAGAGAAGTCCATGAATAGCAGCCTAGCATAGGACTTGGGACGATCAACGTGATCCAACGTGTACTTGATCGCCAGATTGACCGCATCCTCAGCTGATCTGTTTGCTCTGTAAGCGAACTGTAGTGGATCCCAAGAAGAACCTGTGGCCTCCTTAAGGAAAGACATGATAAGCTGTTCGAATACCTTCATGACCACAGGGGTAAGAGCAATTGGTCTGTAGTCATTCAGGTCCGAGGCGGATGAGGATTCTGGTACCGGAATGATAAGAGAGCTCTTCAGGCAGCTAGGGACAATACCAGCCTCTAGCGACCTTCTGAATATGTCAGTAAGGACTGGAGCAATCTGCTCTGCGCAAACCTTAAGGCATGTTGTGGAGATGCCATCAGGACCTGATGCCTTCCTGGGGTTGAGGGACATCAGAAGTTTCCTGATGTCTGATACACCAAAGTCAAGCTTGGACGGACACTCAGGGCGAGGTGTGCTACCAACACATGGAAGGGGATTGGTAGGGAGAGTGCCACTAGTGGCTGATTCGAACCGACAGTAGAAGTTGTTCAGTTCCTCAGCGAGCTCTTTGTTTGGAGTAATGGAAGCGGAGGAGCCCTTGAAGTTGGTGATGTGTCTTAAGCCATTCCAAAGTGCCTTGGGATTAGCAGAAGAGAATTTCTCCTCCAACCTAGATGAGTATAACCTTTTGGCAGCTTTTATCTCTTTCGAGAGCTTGTTCCGGAGTCTTCTGTATTCTGGAAGATTTCCATTTTTGTGGGCTTCCTCCTTTTTAGCTCTAAGGGCCTTGATCGACCTTTTAAACCAAGGTTTGTTGTTCTCTTGCTTCCTGTAGGTTCTGGTCTGAATCAACATGTCCTCGCAGAACTTGATGTAGGACGTTGCCTTGTCTGTCCAGTCATTGATGTCGTTTGGATCTTTGAAGATATCCCAGTTAGTGGATTCGAGGCACGCCTGTAGATCGGATTTTGCCTGCTCCGTCCACTTCTTAGTAGTAATGTAGGAAGGCCTGCAGTTTTTCAGACGCTGCTTGTATGCAGGTACCAGGTGGATAAGGGCGTGGTCAGAATAACCAAGTGCCGCTTTAACAATAGGTTTGTAAGCGCCTTTTATAGTAGTGTAGCAGTGGTCAAGGGAGTTACCGCCCCTGGTAGGACAGGTAATATGCTGAAAGAACTTCGGCATTTCCAGATTGAGCTTAGCTTGATTGAAGTCACCCATAACGATGATGAGGGCCTGTGGAAATTTCCTTTCGCATTCCGTAATGCAGTCAACTAAACCATCCAAAGCAGAGTTTACGACAGACTGAGGAGGAATATAGACCCCAATAAGAACAAAAGAGGTAAATTCTCTCGGAGCGTAAAACGGTCTACAGTTGACTGCCAATAATTCTAAACAGGGAGAGCAGCTTGTGACAAGGATTTTTGAGTCTCTGCACCAGTTGGAGTTCACATAGAAGCAGATGCCGCCTCCCCGTAATTTTTGCGCTGCGTGACAGTCCCTGTCTGCCCTGATGATACTAAAGTTGGGGAGCTCAAGTGCCTCGTCAGGAATGTTGGCGCTGAGCCAGGTTTCAGTGAAGCAAAGAACCGCTGAGTTGGAGAACTCGGAGCGATAATTACACAGCAGATGTAATTCCTCCATTTTGTTCGGGAGTGAGCGCAGGTTGGCTAGATGCACAGAAGGAAGAGCCAGACGTTGACCTCTCCTTTTTAGCCGCACCAACACACCCGCTCTTCTACCCCTTCTACGCCATTTCTTGCAGCGCCTGTGACTTATAGCTGCAATGTGGTCCATAACCAAGTCCCAGAGCATAGAAAAAGAAGGCAGTTTGGGATCTTTAATTTCCAGGAGGGTTTCTCTTGCATATTTAGGGCACATGGTGACCAGATATCAAGAAGACTCTAGGAGGAGTGAGGGCAGTGAACAAGAATGAGTTGGAGAAGGAACAATTCCAGAGTTGTAGACTTGGGAATCCTGGTACAGCAATTCACTCCTGAACACACAACAATGAATGAGTGAGTCACCATTTAAATGGATGAGTGAGTCACCTTTAAATGGATGAATGAAAAATGGATGAGTGAGTCACCTTTAAATGGATGAATGAAAAAGGATGAATGAAATGAGCCACTTCTAACCGTTGTGTGCTCTAGGATGATTAACAATATACTAGCAGTCAACCCTCTGAATGAGTGAAACTGTGAATGAGTGAGTCATTGGGTGAAATTGTTACATCCAGTAACAAATGTGAATGAGTGAGTCAATGGGTGAAATTGTAACATCCAGCCCAGCTCAACAGACGTGTCCCGTCGAGCCCAGAGTGACTCACCAGCCTGACCTTCCTTCGCTGAAGCAGCAGCCCTCATCCGCCGATCAGCACGTTCAGGCTCGGCCCGCTCCTCCGTCTGCTGCCACGCCGCCGACCAGAGCCACCGCGATCAGCACTCCCAGCTGCCGAGCGAGTCACCATACATCACCGATCCGCCGTACAGGCTGCTATTCAGAGATGAGGGAAGCTGTAGGCTGCATGCGATCAATGCAGAGAGAGAGACCCGCCGGCCCCTCCGTACGCGACGGCAACCTGACAGGGGATAGAGAGCCGCCACTACATACCTCCGCCGCTCCACTCAGACCGCACAGCCCTCCGAGCCAGCCAGCCACCACCACGGTGAAAACGAAGAGAAGGATGTTCGGTCCCCGGTCCTCTCAGTTGCTCAGCGCCGGGATCAGATCGGATCCAGCATGTGCCCGTCGCCACGTGCACTCAGCCGCCATTGCAGTTCACAGATCCAGGTAACGCCAACTCCGATAATTCCACCTCACAAACTCACCCTTAGCACCCCAATCCAGTAGGTGAGAACTAGGTAGCGTGAGGACATAACAGAAACAGCCAGATAAGAACGGGAAACAGGTAAAAAAAAAAGTAAAAACTAACAGCTCTCTGGAGCGGCTCCTTCCAAGGCTGCCATGCTCGGCGCCATCTTGGATCGCGAAATTGTGTAATGTTAAAAATCCATATAAACACATCTGTTAATAAGAGGAGGAATCACTTATACACCCAAACTGAATTAAACTTCTGCCAAGCTTGTGGTTTATTCTCACATGGTAGGAACAAAATCCAGGGGTGGCAGGTTTAGTATATGAGTGGTGACAGAGCCTGTCACCCTGGCTGTCCTTTTCCTTCAATTAAAATAAAAGAAACAAGCCTGGCTGGATATTTCTTGATGTCGGGTGTATAAGTGATCTGCCCTGCCGTCATCAGGCATATTTATATGTATTTTTATCATTGGGCCATTTTTTCGTGATAGTGCTCCTTTAAGGTCTATTAAGCAACATACAAGTCTGCATTTTGCTGCAAGTGAGACAACAGAGCCATCTAAACTTTGGGTGCTGATATAAGCGCTTTCCAGACATAGCATTACAATTACGATAACAGGTACAGCCATACTTAGATTTTCTCATGGCTAGGCTGGGAAATGAGTCATTTGATTTAACAAATCAAATGACTTAAATTTATTAAATTTATTAAATTAAATTTAAAGAACATTTGGGATGCCCAAGGGGGAGGCCAGTGGCCAGGCATATTGGGTTCTGTTTCACTTTAAAGTAGGTGAAGGACGTTTACCGTTACTTAGATGAGTGGTTCCTGTCATAATGGGGGTTAGAACAATAGCTGAACAGGGCTATAATGTATGAAACACCAATCTTGCTTTGCACAAAAAACAATGGTCTCAAACATTTATTACAAGAAATTCCATGAATACCCCATGTCAAGGCATACATAATGTGTACAAGTGAAAACAATTCCACATCACTAACTCATGAAGCTGACTGAGAAAATGTCAAGAGTACAGTATACTGAATAATTCAGTATATATAAGATAGATAGATAGATAGATAGATAGATAGATAGATAGATAGATGGATGAAAACCTCACTATTTAGCAGAATGCATCATTTGCATTGCCAGTCAAATAGATCTTAACCACAGCCCAGAAGTCTAACAGAGGCAAATGCATGTAAACACTCATAGATCTGTGTGCTTCCACGGTGCATCAGGCATGCTATGATGATGGGGACTGGGCTCTTCTGCACACCTGGTACCCAGTAGGAAGTGTGAATAAAGCAGGCCTGGCATTATTCAAGGGTGTCCGTGCAATTCTGGAAAAACACTGGCCTTATACCCAAAGGTCTCAGAAGGTGGTGTTCTGGCATGGTCAGAGGCCATCCATACATCTTCAAAGCCATAGGGATGCAAATGCTTGCAAAAAAAAGAGGCACTCGTAGCATAGTGGTAAGAAATTGACCTTGTGACTGGAAGGTCCATTCATGGATGAAATGGAGAAAGGAGAAAAAATGCTTGTCCCCTGCAAAGATGTTTTAGTACAAAGCTAATAAAAGATCACCACTCTTGTATTTTACAGTGACCACTGTATAACATTCCCTGATCAAGGAGTTTATTTATTTTAGTCCTTGGTAAAATAAACAGCAAAATTAACTGTATTTAGGGCCCAAGTTGTGGTTCTTTGGGGACAATATATTATTTCATTAAGCTTCATGCATTAAGTATGAGTTGTACTCATATCTAATGACTTACAATTTATTTTTATTTTTGGCAGTATAAACAAATTAGCCGTGTTTTCCTGGCACGATTACCTACAAGTCCTTAGTTTTATTTTACTTATGATTGAAGGACAAATCAGTGATAAGTGATGCAAACATTTAGATAGTCACGAGTCAACTAAGATTTTTGTATTGAGGCAATTTATCATGTAAATTGGGTCGTCTTTGTTTTATGGAAATTTGAAAACAGCTTTCTGAGTGATTGAATGTTTCCTCAGCCTATTCAATATGCAACAAATTTATTTTTATCTTTTGATATGGAAGGCATGCTAGAAATCTATTTTTGTCTTCTATACAGATACAGTTTAATGTGCAATTTCAAGCTAGTTATTTTTCAAGATCAAAAGCTTTGAAGTTGGAATGGTAGTAAATCTTATACCATGCTACAGTAAACTTGTATTTGCAAGTTCTTAGGTAATTCTGCAAATACTGAAAGTTTTCACATTACGCTATTTATGTACTTATCAAATGTGCCTATGATGTGTATACAAAATATATAAGTCTGAGAACCTTCACCTCCCTTCCGTTATGTAAAGTAAATATTAAAGGTGCTCTCTCCTTCTTCATCAGGCATCAGCAATACAGATTCAGGGGAATTAAGATCCCAAAATCTATGAAGGGAAAAATTTGGCTGAACTAATTTGCTTTTTCCACTCATTAACCTACAAACTGGTATAACCATACTTGGGGGTCTTTCCAATTCAGAAGTAGCCACACAGTTACAAAGCACAACACTGCCACCATTGTTTTGAAAAGAAATGTTGCATCAGCTGCCCTGTTTTTGGCCTTAAATTGTGAACAATTGCAATGGGATTAGAATACCATCATGCATAGGACTGAACTGCTAATAAAATACATTTGATTGCATTTTTTTAAACACACATATGCACATATACTACAAAAGGAAAATCGTCATGGCTGTGAAAGGTTAAACATGCATTGTTGCATTTTAAATATTCCTTAATGCATTTATTTGTGACTATAAAATGTACAGATGAAAAAAAATATGGAAGTAGCTATCCAACTCTACTATCTAACTGCAGTGAATGAGAGATCAATTTCCTTTTTTCATTGTTACACAGAATCTATAATTAAATATTAAAAAGGATTAATAAAATAAGACTGAAGCCAGTACAAGGAATAAATATGGTGTTACAGTACCTAATTTTTTTATTCCCATACTGTGCCAGTCCAAGAAAAGATATAACATTTTATACACAATTTGTTTAAACCGGACATTCACCCTGAATAAGAATCTTGTATGTTTCCCCCCCCCCCCCCCCCGTACATACAGATTGCCCGCATTAAAAATCGTCTCAAGCACCTCTTGCATTTTTAAGGCTTTTAACATGGTGGCCCATGGAGTCTTAGGCTGTCTGCAGACAGGAAGTGTCTTCTGACTATGCCGCTCTGCATACTGGGATTGCTGTCCTTTTCCTGACTCCAGCCCTGCTCTGTCTGTACAAAGCACAGCTATCACCCCGCCCCTCTGCACTTTTCACCCCTCTCCTCTCCTCAGAATGTGATGTTTTTGAGGCAAGATGGCTGCACTCGTATCCTATAGTCCTGAACAGAGTTGAAGCCCAGTAGGGAAAAGATTAATAACTAAGAACTTAAAATACATTAATTTTAGATGCTGCAGAATAGTTTTTTTAAGGGTTTGGGCTTTTAATTAAATGATGCTGTGGGTCTGGTTTAGTCATTTATTTCAAACATATTTGTTAAAATTAAGCGTAATTTTCTTCATGGTTCACAGGTGAAAACATGTTATTACTGTCATTCCTTGTGAAATAGTATGTACTGTAACTGTAACACTGCATCATAGTGAACTTTAAAGCAAACTAAAACCCTTATTGGTCAAACCTGAGGTCTAAGAGACGCTATGGAGGCTGATTCCTTTGCCCTGGGGCCCCAATTTGGAATTCCCAAATGAGTGAAATCCTCTTGTGTCACCATTGATCCCATGAAGCATGTGTGTTTAGTGTCGGCATCCTTCTGGCTGATGCCCCACGGAAGTTTTAGGGATGGCCAATGACCCTTATAACCATCTTAAAGGGCAATGACCTCTCCCAGTTACCTGCTTACTGCCTGGGTACTGGGGTCTAGTTGAGCCTTGTATCCATAAGCACTGGTCTAGTGCCCATCCAGGAGTGTCCAATTTTTGTGGCAACTCTAGCAAAAAACTAGACCAGTGCTGAAGAGCATAGAGGATGGTAATCAGCAGGGCTGGCTATGCACTGGGCTGGTTACTGCTGGAAACCAGGCTGTTTTTTTATGAATTACTTTTTTAGTATATCAGATTCACCTGAATCCAATAGTTTTGATGCAAAAATCTTAAATTTCCAAATGGCAAGAGATTTGAAACATTGGGGATTCATTTGGGAGAAGTTAAAATCATTACAAATGCAAAAAAAAAAAAGAATCCTGGCAGTGCACATTTTCTAAGAACCTAAACTAACTGTGTCTATTACAAGCTTAAATTAGGTGAGATCCCCTTTAATTTGGTGCCATCCGATCCCCCGTGGGGGGTCGGATGGCTCCAGGAGAGCCCCCAGAATAGACCCCCCCGCTTCGGCAGCAGCAGCTGCTAACTGTAAAAAAAAAAAAATCAAAATGACATTTACTTACCTGAGGCCGCGCTGTCTCTCGATGGGTGTCCTCTTCACTGGAGGGGCCTCTGATTGCCCCCCCCAGCCTCTTCCGTGGCGAGGAGAGGGCAGAAATTGCCCTCCCCCCCACTTCCTGGAACGGGTCTGCTGTGATGTCACCAGCAGCCCTCTTAATGCCGGCACCCGAGACAGAGAATCAGTCTGCTCGGGTGCCTGGAGGAGGGCAGATGGGGAGAAGGAGAGGGCTGAGATCGCCCCCCCTCCTCAGGCTCTCTGCTTCATACACATGAGCAGACTGACAGCTGTCATCGCAGATCGCCGGGGGACACAGGATCAGAGGTGAGTAAAGTAAAAAAAAAAAAAAATAAAGATCATTTTTTTTTCTTATGTGTCTGTGTCTTTTTATTTAACATTTTACCCTTTGTGAACTGGTAAGGGGTCCATGAGACCCCTTATGCCAGTTCACAAGGCTGGGGGATGGCAAGTCACCCGCTCTTCTGCCCAGGGGGGGCAGAAGAGCCCAGGCCCACACAGGCTATGTGGGCTCGTAGGCTGCAGGGTGGGGGGGCCACAAAAGCTGGCCCCCCACTCTGTTCCTACAAGCCCCCATAGCTGGTCCCAGGCTGGTAATGCTGGGTAAGGGGGACCCCATTTCATTTTTTTTTTAAATTAACCCCTTATGTTCTGTCGCCTAGCAGCTATAAAAGGCTTCCAGCTGCAGCAGGAGAGCAGGAAGCCAGATTGATCAGCGTGGGACACAGGGATGGATGGGAGGTAAGTATTAAAAAGTTAAAAAAAAAATAATAATAAAATATTTTTTCTTATGTGTCAGTGTCTTTTTTTTACACTTAACCCCTTGTGAACTGGTAAGGGGTCCATGAGACCCTTATACCAGTTCAGAAGGCTGGGGTCTGGCAAGTCACAGGCTATGTGGGCTTGTAGGCTGCAGGGCGGATGGCCACAAAAGCTGGCCTCTCCACTCTGTTCCTACAAGCCCCCATAGCTGGTCCCGGGCTGGTAATGCTGGGGGGGGGGGGTAAAATTCCCCCAAAAATGGGGTCCCCCCTGGGAGGGGGGACCTTATGTTATTTTTTTTAAATTAACCCCTTATGGGGGGGGCGTGGCTTGCGCATGGAGGAGTAGGACGCCAGGACACGAGGCTCCTCACCTTAACCCCTTAAAAATCACCCAAATTTACAAAGGCAGCATAGCAAACGCCATGACTAAGAAGAGGGAGACCAAGAGCACGCCGGGGGCTCGCAGGGGGGCCCCCATAACTGCATATTTTGGAGCCGGGACCCCGGAGAGCCCTGGACGCTTCCTGGCCAAGATGGCGGACGAGGACCCAGGAGATGTGGAGAGGAGAGATTCCCCCACCGAACTGGAAATAGCCCTACCTGTATCCCTGGGCCGTGGAGAGGCTGACGTCCGGAGCTCGCCATCAAGGACTGTGATGTGCGGGTCCTCGCTGCATCAGCATGTGCCCCGAGAAGATGGGGAATCATCTCACATGGCGCCGGCCCCGCCGGAGCGGGGGGAGGGGCCCGCCGCCTCGCAGGACAGAGACCGGTCTGCGGAGCGGGACGGAGAAGCTCAGCCTGCACCCATGCTGAGCCCGGAGCGGGAGTGCTGTGAGCGAGGGACCGACCTCTGCTCTTCCCCGCGGGCTGCTGTGGGGACCTGCTCGCCGCCGCACGAACGCGGAAGGAGCCGGACTGGCGGCTGGACGCCGCAGCAGGCGGAAGAAGACCCGGCGCTCGGCGCATCGGGGAGCCCCCACCAACATCCCGGAGCTGACACCCCTGAGCTGGAGCCGGCGGAGGAGGGAGCCTCTGCACCGGGCGTGGACCACCCAGAGGTGAGAGGGAGCTGGGGACATGACCCGGACATATCCCCACACACATGGGGGACAAGAAAGAGAGGGGAACAGGAGAGTACTCCCACTTCATTTATGGCTGTCAGGGAGGGACGGGTGGTGGCCCCTGCCATGGTCCACTATCGCTGGGAGGACCAAGGGCATTTGGAGCTGACACGGGCTTCGGTAGCGCCTGCCCCAGATCCCAGACAGACGCCACAGACCCCTGCGACACAGAACAGAGCTCACTCCCCGCCAACTGACATATGGGAGACCTGTGACCGGACTCCGGGAGGGGGGAACGGGAGGCTGCCCCTGGACCCTGACCGGCTGTGTGACACTGAGCCGGCCGGCTCATCGCGGGACCTGACCCCTGCGACCCCCCCCTGTGTCTGCCGATACTCGCCGCCGCCGGGGACCCAAAGAAGTGTTCGGTCACCCGGGATGGAGGAGGGCCGTATGGGTTTAGCCGATGTGGACCCATCTGGAGCGACTCTGCCCCGGGCCCTGATCTCGGCCATAGCAGAATCAGTTAGAGTAAACATTGCAGACGCCCTTAAAGCGCTACCATCCAGGGTGGACTTTGAAACGTACATAACCAGGATGGAGGGGACATTCCGCAGAGAGATAACATCTATGCAGAACTCTATGGCAGACCTCTCTAACAGAGTAGAAATCAATAACGCTGCACAGATTGATATTCAAGCAAGAGTAGAAGCTCTGGAGCGGGACCGGGATGCTACCAGACGACTGCTCTCCTCTTTCCAACTACAACAAGACGACCACGAAAATAGAAATCGGCGCAACAACATACGCCTAAGGGGCATCCCCGAGTCGATAGCCCCATCAGAGTTAAAAACAAAAGTGTGCAGTATGTTTAACAGCCTCCTGGACCGCCCGCCCTTGGATCACCTCGAGATCGACCGAATCCACCGGGTCCAGGGTCCAACCCGGGATGCCCCTGACAGACCAAGAGATGTACTATGCAGGGTGCATTTCTACCAGATCAAAGAGGCTATCATGCAAAGAGCGTGGAACAGGGGCCCGGTCGACATGGATGGAGCGCGCATCACACTTCTGCCTGACCTCTCTCGCAGGACCCTCCAGATGCGGAGATTGCTGAGACCCCTCCTAGATCTGATACAACAACAAGGAGCTTCCTACCGCTGGGGTCATCCATTCCAGCTGATTGTTCGTAAGGATCGGAGGTCTTATATGCTAAAGGAGCCGTCACAGCTGCCCGGTCTGTTTGAGTTCTTGGGGACTGCGCCAATATCGGTTCCGGACTGGCTGGCGCTGGGGCTTGACCAGAGGGCGGACCCTCTACCACAGCGCCAGCGAAGACGGGGACGGGACCTCCGGCGACGACGGGGTGCCCCGCCTGGCATGGAGCGCGGGAGGGACTTGGCCCCCCCAGTGGCCGACCGGGGGGCTGAGCGACCTCGGGATGGGGCCCCGCGCAGACCCTAGCGAAACCAGAATGCACTTAAAAGCGAAGAGGACGTTGAGTCATGGTCCGAAAAGTTAAGTTAACGTGACATTTTTTCTTTACAGGTTATTTGGACCCTTAGTGAAAGTTGTTTTATACATGATTATCTGTTAATGTGATATTCTTTCTTTTCAGTTTATCTGGATCCTTAGTGAAAGTTGTTGTTCTACATGTGATCATTTGTGTGGCTGTGGATGGGGACCGGGGCGTGCTGGTGGCTCTGCTGGGGGGAGTGGCCTGGGGCCTTGGGTCGGGTGGGCCCCCCCCCCCCCCCGACTGAGTCGGGGTGGGGGGCTTCCCGGCCCGACGCCCTCCGCTGAGGGTGGGGGTCTAGCGGTCTAGCGGCCTGGGGGGGACCCGGTCTTCCGCGGTCTCCCTCGCGGGGGGGGTTCTTGCCTACGGTGCTGTGACAAGCTGGGGTTGGATCAGACAGTGGAACAATCGGAAGGAATTTTGGCCCGCTCCCGTCCAGGTTAGATATAACTTGATAGCCTTGTGTGGGGCTCCTCTGTGCGCTGAGTGTAGCAGATAGCCTGCTTTTTAGTGTTGGATGGCTCCCGCCTGGGGGGGGGGCGCTCCCCGGACCGGGATGTTTCCGGAGTGGTTTGCACGGGTGGCGGTGACCGGTGGGGGGGGCTCCTGTCTTTGCTTACGGGGGAGAGCTCTCCATCTATGTGGTGTCCTCTTTGCCCTCGCCCCGGGACTTCGCGGGTTGGGGGATGGGGGGGGCACCCCTTGCTTCGGGGCCGGCTGGCCCCTGGCTCGCCTATGGGAGGGTCCGCGTCCTGCTCCTGGCGGCGGGGTCCTTGCGGGGGGCCCTTTCCCGCTGGGGTGCCGCCGCTGGGGCGTGATTGGCGGGGGAGACGACTCGGCCGCCCTGCCCTGGAGACAATGTACTTCGGGAGGGGTGGTTCCCCGAGAGGAGTTATATGGTGAAGCGTGGGGGTCGGACGGGAGGGGGGGTCTTGCACGAAAAGTCGCTGAGGACTGGGGGAGATTTTGGGATCGCCCTGGTTCCTCGTGGGGGGGCTCTGCCCGCTGGCCTGGGGGGGCGCCCCGGACGCGGCCCCCGGACGGCCCGGGTCGGCCGGTCGGGGGCGCTCCCCTGGGGGGTGGGGGGGGCCTGGACCTGGACAGCTTGGCTCCCAGGCGGTCGGTCGTTTGCTCAGGCGGTCATTCAGATGATCATATTACATGTTCGAATCTCTTTGGTAACTGGTTAACTTGTATTGCTGCCTAACTGTTTAAGTGTCATCGGGGGTGGGGGAGGGAACGCCTTGATGGTTGAGCTAAAATCGATCTTTATACGTGTTGACTGAGTTTTGGCTCCTTTTCGCCGGGCTTCCACTTCCCCCCAGTAGTCCGGATATCCTCCCGGGAGAAGCTGCCGGAGACTCTCGCGGGAGGTGCCGGACAAGACTCTCCTATATTAGGGGAGTTAGTATAACCGTCTTAATTGTAACCCAACTTGGTTTTTGGGCTTCTCCGGAACTTAAAAGTTTCTGTTCTTGACTCTCTGTTCTGTTTTGAATCTTAGCTCCCTCTTCCTTTCCCTCACATCACCCACTTGAACTTCTCCTGACCTTCCCCCCTTACCCCCTTTGCCTCTTTGGCCGCCGCTGTCAGGGGTCTGGGCGCCGGGCGGGGGGACCGGGAGGAAGGAACCGAAATGATGGCGATGCCGCGGGGTGTGGTGAACCCTCCGGAAGCTTACACGAAGGTAATCTCCATGAATTGTAGGGGACTTAATATACCAGAAAAGCGTTCGGCGGTAATCGCAGAGCTGAAACGACTGAAAGCCCAAATAGTGTTCCTTCAAGAGACCCACTTTAAGAAAGATAACCACCCGAAGATATCCTCCAGATTATACCCTCAGGTTTTCACAAGTTCGTCCCCCGGTTCGAAAACTAAGGGAGTAGCGATTCTCTTGTCCAGGTCCGTGCCTTTCCAACTTCACAGCGTCAGTACAGATGGGGAGGGTAGATATGTTATGGTCAAGGGAACAATATCAGAAGAGACGTACACTCTTGCCTCGATCTACAGCCCCAATTCTGGCCAGGTGGACTTCCTTCTGGAATTTCTTACCAGACTGGCGGAGTTTCAAGAGGGGAGTGTGCTACTAGGTGGGGATTTGAACCTAGCAATGGAGCCTCTTCTGGACTCCTCCTCCGGGAAATCTTCCATCCCCTACAGGGGGCTGAGAAGGGTAAAGCAGGCCCTCCATAATCTGCAGTTATGTGACATTTGGAGAATATCCAACCCTACAGGTAGAGACTTCTCCCACTATTCCACTGCCCATGCAACATATGCCAGGTTAGACTATGTGCTCTTGTCCCACAGTCTGCTATCCCGAGCTCATGGAGCCTCTATAGGCGTTGCATCATTGTCAGACCATGCCCCGGTGAGCGTCTCATTGGACATGCGGGAACGGACCGGGAAAGCATGGACTTGGCGTCTAAACGAGACCCTAATAAAAGACCCGGTGGTGAGGAATGCAGTGCAGACGGCCCTCACTGAATACTTCCAACTAAATGACACCGGGGAAGTAACACCGATGACCTTATGGCAGGCTCATAAAGCCGTGGTCAGAGGAATCCTGATCCAGCAGGCCACTAGACTGAAAAGAGCGAGTATTGCCGAACGAGACCGTCTATTGACCCGGATTCAGATCCTGGAAACGCAACATAAGGAGTCCCAACTAAAGGAGACCTTGAGGGAATTGACTATATACCGGGAAGACTTAAACTCCATTTTGCTACGAAAGGCGGCATTTGCAATAAAGAAGTGCAAACGCTTCTACTATGAATGGGGTAATAAAAGCGGCAGGCTCCTTGCAAGAGCCCTGAGGAAACAACGTTCTATGAACTTTGTGGAGGCAATTGCGGACGGACAACAACGGAAATGGCATAGGACGCCGGACATCGCCAAGGTGTTCCGGGAGTACTACCTTTCACTTTATAACCTACATCCACAGGGAGTGGGGAATCAGGAGAGGAAAAGGAGCTACATTACATCGTCAGGTATGCCTCAGTTAAGCAAGGAAGCGATTGGTAGACTAGAAGAGCCGCTTTCGGAAGATGAACTGCGACATGCGCTCCAGCAGACTCCTGCGGGGAAATCGCCGGGCCCAGATGGCCTGACTGCCGCATATTACAAAGAATTTTTGCCTATCCTGTGCGGACGCTTTCTCCGGGCCTATAACACGATAGGAAACGAAGATGACCCGGGACAGCTCCCCGGAGAGGCATTGGAAGCCCATGTTACTGTGATCCACAAGGCAGGGAAAGATCCACTAAGCTGCAAAAGCTACCGCCCTATATCGCTCCTGAACGTCGACCTCAAATTATTTACGAAGATTTTGGCCAATCGATTAGCAATATATCTACCAGACCTGATAGAGGAGGATCAATGTGGCTTTATCCCTGGCAGGGAGGCAAGAGATGATACGGTCCGAGCCTTGAATCTCATACATCGCTCGCACCTGGATGGGACCCCGGTCATGCTGTTATCAACGGACGCTGAAAAAGCGTTTGACCGCATAGACTGGGGTTTTGCGTTTGAGGTGCTGAGACACATAGGGCTGGGGACCAGAGCATTTGGGTATATCTCAGAGCTATACTCCAGGCCCCAGGCTAGAGTAAAGGTTAATGGGGATCTCTCTTCTCCTTTTCCTATCTCGAATGGCACCAGACAGGGATGTCCCCTGTCACCGCTTATCTTTGCGCTGGTGGTGGAACCCTTTTTGCGACATATACGGGGGAGCGGGGACATCAGGGGGATTCAGGCAGGTGGAATGGAGCATAAGGTTGCCGCGTATGCGGACGACCTCCTGTTCTTTGTGTCGAGCCCGGTGGTAGGACTTCCAGTCCTTATGAAAGAGTTTGAGAAGTTTGGTAAGCTCTCCAACTTCAAGATTAATCTCGATAAATCTGAGGCGCTCAGTGTAGGACTCTCGGATGACACCTCCGCACTCCTCAGGGCCTCATTCCCATTCAGATGGGTCTCCCCCACATTAACATATCTAGGGGTGAAAATACCGAATAATATTGAAGACGTCTTCCGCTTCAACTTTGTGCCAATACTAAATAAGATTAAACTAGACCTAGCAAACTGGAATGTCCCAACATTCACGTGGATGGGACGCATAAGTATAATAAAGATGGTGGTCCTGCCGAGAATCTTGTACCTACTTCAGACTCTCCCATGTCATGTTCCTAAGAGCTATTTCAAGAACCTGAACTCGATTTTTAGGAAGTTTATCTGGAGCAACAAAAAACCTAGGTTAAGATTTACCTTGCTACAGCGCCCTAGGCACGAAGGAGGCCTGGCGGTGCCAGATATGCTGCGGTATTGGCAGGCGACTCACTTGCAAAGAATTGTAGATTGGAATAGGGGGCTTGGCAAGAAAAAGTGGGTAGCCATTGAGGCCAGAAGCACGAGGACTCCACTGAGGGATTTGCCGTGGGCATCCAGGAACTCAGCTAAATGGGTGAGCACCAACCCCATGGTTAAGGAGACCCTTGAGGTGTGGGATGGTCTGAGGTTGAGAGAGGAGATATCCCCCTGGCCTTCCCCGCTGATCCCACTACTGGACAACCCCGATCTTCCAGGCGGTCAGGGACTTCGGGCGACGGAGGGATGGGGAGAACTGGAGATGGTAAGAGGGCAGGACTTGATACGGAAGAGAACATGGTGCTCTGTAGCAGAACTTAGAGACCGGTGGAACAACCCACGACTGGATCCTTGGCGATTATTGCTTTTTCAGCATTATTTGCAACAGGTAGGCCCAAGGGATTCCCTCGAGCGAAACCTTACGGGCTTTGAAACTCTCATCACAAGGAAAGATCCCCCGACTGGGCTGATTTCCCGGATCTACCAGCTGCTGGGCAAGGAGCAAGGACTAAGGCCACCATACTGTCAAAAGTGGGAAAGTGATCTAGGGAGAGAGTTCACGGATGAGGAATGGGAAAAGATATTCACACTTGCCCACAAATCCTCAATTGCAGTGCAAACACAGGAAACGAATTATAAATACCTCTCCAGGTGGTATTACACCCCAAAGTACCTAGCAATGTGTTACCCGGGGACCTCGCCTAGATGTTGGAGGTGTGAGGAAGAAGATGGGTCTTTCTTCCATATTTTTTGGACATGCCCGAGGATAAAACCTTTTTGGACGGAAATAGTTACGCTTATGTCAGAAGTCACTGGCTCTCAGGTCCCGTGCTGTCCAGCCCTTATGTTGCTGCATCACAGCTCATATAGCGTCACCAATTACAAGAAATCAATATTAATGCACCTGATCAATGCAGCCAGGGCATTGATCCCCAGATTCTGGAAATCGGATCATACGCCCACAAAGGGGGAGTGGATCCGAGAGGTTAACAGGGTCAGGGAGATGGAGGAACTGACGGCGGCTTCCCATGATAGAGGAGAACAGTTCACCGCGGTTTGGACCCCCTGGTATCTCTTTCGAGACTCGGCGAGCTTCGAGCGGAGTTTGGGGCCGAACCCCCCCGCCTGCCCCCCGGGGCCCTGACGTGACGTGGTGGCCCCCCCCCTTCCTCTTTCTCCCCTCTTTTCTCCTACCTAGCTATTCTCTAGTTTCCCCCCTGCTTCTCTTCTTCCCTCTCCCCTTCTGATTACTTAGGCTCGTACAGCGGAGCGGTGCCCCCAGCCCAATTGTCGGGCGGGAGATGGGGCTCCTGGCAGACCCGTATCACGCTACAGACTTAGATCACCCGGGGCTGAGATGCCCCCTTTCTCTCATTCCCCCCCTTCCCGCCGTGGATACGGCGAGTGGGAGCCAACCTCGGGGGGGAGGGGAGCTCCTCGGGTCTTGTCCGGATAATTAAAGTCACTGGTGCCGGGCGGAGCCTGGTGGGCTTGTGGTGGTCGGGGGAGGGGAGAGGGGAGTGCGGGGGCCTGGTTTGCTTTCCTGTATTGCTTTCCTATTTTACTGTTTGCTGTATTATGCTCTTTGTATTATCTCGAAATGCTTCTTTGACTACTTGCTCTGTACTCTTTGTATTAGAAAATAACTAAATAAAGAATTTAAAAAAAAAAAAAAATTAACCCCTTATGTTTATAGTGTGGATATTAGTAGTATTTTATTTGTAAATGTTATAAAGTGCTATTTTCAGTTTGGGGGGTCTCCTGGGCAAGAATGGGGGGGCTACCGATACATATGTGGTACCGTTGTAATCGGGAGAAATTGGGCTTTCACACGCAATATGTTTTTCTCTAATAAAGTAAATGTTTTATTTCATATAAAGGAGACAATTGTCTAAAAAATATTTATTTATTTATTTTTACACCAAAATATAAAAAAAAAAACTGTAGAAAAATTACAAACAAGACATTTCATGTTCAAGCCTAAACTCTGCTGCAAAATATATATCTATAATTTTCCTGAAAATTCCGGCAAAAATCACTGTTAAACATGGCACAGAATGGGGAAAAATTACCTGTCAACAGAGGGTGACAAAACTTCAAGTAGGTTGGCAATTAAAAGGGTTAATAGTACCTATGCATGTTGGGTATTGTTCTGCTCGGGGGACCTTGCTCTTTCAGATTTAGCTTGGTTTTTTTTGTTTGCATATTTATATTTTAGGAAAACATGTTATTTATTCAGTTTTTTTATTCATTTTTTTAGGGAAACCCTGTGCAACCTAAGAATTCTTTTAGAGATTACTTCCAGAAAGGTGAGCCTACTACAACAAGCTGGGTACTCTTAGAAAGCTTAACATGTGTACTTTCAGGAAATATATGGTTTATAGGGATATTCCAAATGTAAAGGGTTGTTTTGGTTGAAAAATTGCAAGGTGCGCATTTTGTCTGCAGAGCTGAAATTTTCAAGTAAAATTACTGTTATGCGCATGCTTTACTTTGGGGTGTTTGCCAACTCTTCCCTTGACAGTACCTATGCATGTTGGGTATCGTTCTGTTCGGGGCATGTTGCTTTTTGAGATTTTACTTGTTTTTTTTTGTTTGCATATAGTTTTTTTTAGGAAAATGTGGCTTGATTCTTCCTTTTAATTCTTTTTTAGGGAAACTTTGTGCAACCAAAGAATACATTGAGGGATTACTTCCAGAAAACTAAGCCCACATAAACAAGCTTGGTACACCTAGAAAGCTTGAGGTGTGTACTTCCAGAGAATATATAGTTTGTGGGGGTATTTTAAATGTAAATGGTTGTTTTTCTGGAAAAACTGCAAGGTGCGCAT
Source organism: Gastrophryne carolinensis (assembly GCA_027917425.1). Classification (NCBI taxonomy): domain Eukaryota; kingdom Metazoa; phylum Chordata; class Amphibia; order Anura; family Microhylidae; genus Gastrophryne; species Gastrophryne carolinensis. The sequence continues at coordinate 177,073,050 of CM051234.1, read as the reverse complement.
AGCGCAGTTGTATTTTATCTGAAAATCTCCTAAAGCTCTGTTTCAGTTTGGGGGAGTCTCCTGGGCAGGAAAGGGTGTCAATCAATACATATGTGGTACCGCTGTGACTGGGAGAAATTGGGGTTTCGCACGCAATAAAATTTTATTGAAAAACTTACATTTTTTATTACAAAAAAACACTACAAATTGCAAAAAAAAAGTTTTTTTTTATTTTTTGCACATATTTCCCCAAAAAGTATTGAGAATACACTAAAAAAAGGCCAAACAAGAGATTTCATGTTGAACCCCAGACTCTCTTGAAAAAAAAAACAATATATCATTTTCCTGGGAAATCCCTGGAAATACTTTCAAAAATCACAGTTGAACATGTGTAGCGCAAAATAGTGAAACATGGTCTGGCAACAGAGGGCAACAAAAGCTGCAGATAGGCCGGCAGCGAAAGGGATAAATAGTGCTAAGCAGGTTGGTTGAAATTCAGCTGAACTTGCTGCCAAAGCTCAGGTCTGAGCCCCGAATCCGAACCCCATTGAAGTCAATGGGGATCTGAACTTTGGGGCCCAAAAATGGCTGTAAAATAGGGCCAACAATGGTAAGAGGCTTAAAAATCCAGGGGAATGTCTGAGTGGTTGCCCTGCACAAAATAGGCTAGAGAAAGTACTCAAAATAAAGCTAAAGAATTTAGGATATAAAGAAAAACTAAAATATTTGTTATTTTACGTGTGTTGGAGGCCTAATTTGGTGGGTAACACCTGGGCAATTGCCATGCACAAAATGGGCTAGGTAAAGGACTCAAAATAATCACAGAAAACAAAAAATTAAAGAAATACACAAATAGAAAAAAATCATCAATCAATATATACATAAATAAATGGATATGTACATCAATAACTAAATATATACCAAAATACATGCGCATGTACATCAATAAATAAATATATACACAAATAAATAAATATATACATCAATATATATATATATATATATATATATATATATATATATATATATATATAAATATATGCATCAATTTATACATATATAAATCAAGAAAAAATATAAATGGAGGTGATGGAGGTGAATGTGGCGGTTTAGGAGTAAGTAAGGTGGAGGAGGAGGTAGCAAACCCTTTAACCAGTCACTCAGGTGCTGACACAGCCAAGTGCCATGGGATCTACACTGGGGTTCGTCTGAAGGAATGTAAGGATGTCCACAGTGGCTGTGGATAGGTGGATCATCTTGTCAGTAATGACACCCCCTGCAGCACAGAACACTTTTTAATAGGACACTTGCCGCAGGGAAAGCCAGCACATCCAATGCATAGAGGGCCAGCTCTGGCCATGTGTCCAATTTCCCAACCCAGAAATTGGGTGTGGAGGAGCCATTGCTCAGTACCAGCAGACACATGCCCCTCGATTCAAAGAGCAAAAGTTAATTGATTTCGGATCGAGAATCGTAAGTTTGGGTGGGTGTTAGTCATTTTTTCCTGTTTTTTTGGCCATTTCTGACTCGCACGAGCCTACGTTCGAATGCGTATATGCTCTTACGATCATCGCAAGTTCGTTCCTAAATTTTAGGATCAAAACGTAAAACTTAGGATCAAATCGTAAAACTTAGGATCAAAACGTAAAACTTAGGATCAAAACGTAAAACTTAGGATCAAAACGTAAAACTTAGGATAATTGGATGTGTTTAGGTGTGATTCAGAGAACAGTTTTCAAACCTCTAAATACGTTTTAAAAGAAAGCCACTGCCGACACCTTTTAGCAGTCGTATTGCTGTTCTTGAACAGGTTTTTTGGCTATGTGGAGGAGTCTGCGCGTCTTGAGCTCCAATGAACTGCATGTATCAGCATGGCCGAGGCCATAAATTGTATGGCAATGCATACCTGATTCATGTATGCCTTATAAAAGCATTTTAATGTGGACCTTAATTAGTCCTTTGCATGTAATCCTTTATTTTGCAATCTATTTGCGTTAATTAAAGAAACGTATGTCCTTTGGTATTTATTTTTAAATTGATGTACTAGAATAATATTTTTAGATTGAATTTATTGGTGTAGTTGTTTACCTTTGCTTTGTTTAATTATTTAAGCACATCTTTGGTCAGATGCATCACACTTACTGAGGAGAGGAGAGGAGAGCGGGATAAAGTGCAGGATGTGGGTTACTGCTGTATTTTGCACAGACACAGCAGAGCTGGGGGCACGGAAAGGTCAGAAATCAAAGAATGCAGAGCAACACAGTCACAAGGCCCTTTCTGTTTGCAGGCTGCCCGATAATACCTGAGCCGCCATCTTGGCTGTTTCTAGGCTCATAACATGCAGAAGTTGCTGGGTGTTTTTTTATATTTGAGAGCAATCTGTATGTAGAGGGTGTGGGTAACCACACACAAAATTTTAAGTTGTACCATTTGAAGCCTAAATATTAAAATTAAATCCACAAGTAAAAAATGCAAGTTAACTAAAAATTAAACAAAGTAAGATTTACTTATGCAAATGCATTCATTAATGGTTGGTTACTACAAAATGAATGAAATAAAGAAAAATAAAAGACCAAATATTTAGAATGCACTTTAATGAGGTAAGTTTGTAGTGCGCAGCCGCAAGATCAGAAGGATTTACGTCCAGACAAAAAAGGAAAAAGGGCAAAACCAATGTTGCAACCTGAGAAATGAAACGGAAAATTCAGGATGGAAACTGACATAGGTCTGATTCCCGAACTGCCATACGAACGGACGTACATTTTAGGATAGAAACGTATTTGCTTATAGAATCACTCGCAAGTTCATACGAACGCACGAGCGTACGGGAAAAATAGGATGATCGGCACCAAAATCCAAGCTGTTACATGTTTCTTTGAATCAACCCTATGGTGTTGATCTACCACGTGTGTCAAAGTCTCCACCCTGGTACTACGGACCATAGTATTCGATGGTGGTGGATATGTTGGACAATGGAATAAATTGTTCTACATTATGGCTATGCTCACCCTCCTTTGTGAGTTGCTGCCAGTACCCCTGCTGCATTGGCGACAGGCTCCCCCTTTCCCTACCTCGTGCCACCACTTCCTCTACAATGCAGACAGGCGAGTGGCAGCAGGGTGGAAACGATGAACGTGCAAGCACATGCTATGCAATTTATGAAGCAGCTCCAACAATAATGGGCCAGGAGGCTCAGTGCCACCAAGCTGAGCACATGCCCCAGGTGCGGGATGTGCATCAACCTGCCTCAGCCCAAGGCTGTTACAAGGTTTATTCCCATTGTTGCATAACCACCTTGCCAGGCCTCAGGTCCAATTGCAGCAGCCACTCATCTGTTTGGCCATGGATGCTGGTCCACAGCTCCTGGGTGGTGTGGGGTCTTTCTCCCAGACAGATGAGTTTTATCACTGAATGCTGCTGTTTTTCCATGGTAATGCTCAAATTGGTAGTGCAGTGGCTGCACTGACTGCCTGAGGAGGAATCAGAGTAGGAGGAGAAGGCTACAGTAGGCACTGACTGATGTCCTGCAATCCTGGGTGGTAGAGGGTTCTGCACCACAGTGCTTCCCGCCTCTCAGCTGCCACTATATTGACCCAGTGGGCAGTTAGAGAGATCCCTGCCGATTCTTACTTATCCGCTTGTCTGTGGTGAGGTGGGCACTGGATCTAATGGCAATGTCCAGTGCACATTTTATTTTTTTCACAAGCTGATGGTGCAGGGCAGGAATGGCCTGGCAAAAAATGTATTGGCAGCTGGGAACAGTATGTTGCAGGACAGCCACCACCATGAGATCTTTAAAACTGTCTATCTCCACCAGGCAGAATGGGAGCATTTCAAACGCCAGCAACTTTAAAATGCTCCCCATTCATGGTCAGGGCTTGTGGGTGAGATGGGCCTAACTTCCACTTTCTCTCCAAAGTTTGTGGAATAGAAAGTTTAACGTTTCCCTGGGATGATGTGGACCGGCTTGGTGGTGGTGGTGCTTGAAAGGGTGGGGTTCCCATATTCTACCTTTGGGGGGAGACAGGTGGCCTTGCTGTTGCAGAGGTGGAGCTGGAGCCTGAAACAGAGGGAGACTGTGTTTGCAGGTTTTTCTGGTAGTTCTACCACTGCAGCTCATGTTTTGCTCTCGGGTGCCTGGTCATGCATGAGGTGCAGAGGTAATTGGCAGTTTTCCTTCGCTTCAGAAACTGTTGGCATAGATTGCAAATGACCCCTGTCTTGTCCACTGTGGACTTCTAGAAAAATGCCATGCTGGTGAGATCCTTCGAAGCAACTAGGGCGTACTCAGGTCCTGGGCTTGGCGGCCAGTAGTCCCAATGGGCTGACTACTGATGGTTTGCATCCTTCTCCTTCTTCTGCTGGCTGTCACCCTACCTCCGAACTTGTTGGTGGCTTTCAGTCCAGGTAGTGTCTTGGACCTTGTCATCCTCTCTGGCATCCATTTCCACCCACTCCTCCTGGCTAGCCTCCCTCTCAGCCTCAAAATTGCAGAAAACTGCAGCAGCTGGCACTTGGGTCTCATCATTATCCAGTGTGTCCTGTGATGGTAGTCTGGCCATGTCATTATTCTCCCAAAGAAGCTTTTGGGCATCCATAAGCCCTAGGTCTGCAACTGGGCCTGGCCAGCCAGGCGTGTCATCATAGATTAACTTAATGACTTCTGGCTGGGATGGCCTTGCAGATTTTACAGGGGAGTGATGTAGAGGGCTATGCACTCTCGGCTGCAGTGGAGTCAGTGGAAGAATAGCCCACAGAACTGGTAGCACTGCACGCCATATAATCTATGACTGATTCAATTTACTCTGTCAGTAGTATTGGGCTCTACAAAATGTGCTCCAAACTGTTGCAGAACAAGGTGTAGCAGGCAACAATTAAAGACGTCCTCTAACTGCAGCACCAGTGACCAGACGAGCACCAGTTTCATTACCAGTAGCAGCAGAAGCACCGTATTTGCTGCTTTCTGCATTGTTAATGTTGTTTTCTTCTAAATAAGCATGTAATCATTTTTTGAAGCTGTTAGCGGTTGATGCCATAGCAAGCTTCTGTGGGTGGCTGTTCCACAGATTTATAGTTCTTATTGTAAGAAAAATGCTTGTCACCTCCAGAGACTGAATTTCTTTTTTCTGGTCAAAGGGCGTGTCCCATTGTTTTCAGAGAGGATTTTACCTGAAATAGAGTTTCCCCATATTTTTTGTATTGCCCATTTATATATTTATGCAAGTTAATCAATCAGAGTCATCTCCTCTCAAGACTAAACAGATTTAATTCCCGTAATCTTTTCTCATAACTAATATTAGAGATAAGCAAACTTTTCAAAAGTTTGGTTCGGTGGTTCGCCAAATTTTCCGGAAAAAGTATGGTTCAGACGAACTTTTATCTAAAAGACATGGAAAACAATGGCTGATGGGCCTAAAAGTCCCTAATAACACTATAACGGCTAATTATCATAAGATCATACAACCTAATTAGCATTTCAATATACTATATTAGCACGTGACTGTCTTTGATCGTTTAAATTGGTAATTCTGCAAAGTGAAAAGTAATGGCTTTTTAAAAGCATTGAAAAATGTACCCATTTTTGGCATCATAGGGGGTAGACCTGCAAATGAGTAGGCCTGGCAGTAGCGGGAAAGCCCTAAAAAAATGATCCCATTTGTAAAGGGGGTTAGCAGCGGGATTAGAATCTTGACAATTTAGTTGAAGAAGACGAAACAGTGTCTTTTATATTTTTTACAAGCCTTGATAAATGTACCCATTTTGTGCATCACAGCGTGGACCTGCGGTTGTGTAGACCTAGTAGTAGCAGAGGGTGGCAGTGGGGTGCGGTAGAATTAGCAGAGACACAGATCAAAGGACAGGAGAACTCTGGTTGTTGTGTAGGCCTTGTGTAAGCCTCATACTGGCAGTAACTGACAAGCACTCAAAAAATGATCCCATTTTTAGAGGAGTAGCAACAGGATTGGCTTCCTGGAAATTGAGGAAGGGCATTTTGATGCTGCTCCAGGTGCCTATGTAGAGCCCCAGTTTCTAATCCTAGATTCGTATCCTGTGCCTACGGCTCACTATCTGCTTGCATATCTGTCACTGTTTTGTTCTCCACATAGCAGTGTACCGTAAATAAGAACATCTAGACTGTCCACCAGGACCTGTGATTTTGCTCTCCTTCTGGCAGGCTTTTTTTCTGGAGTCTTAAAAAGCAGCATCAGTGTCACTGTTCTGAGTAGACAATACCAGCAGACCTATCCCTTTGCAGATGATCTGGCCCTACCGACTCTTTGCCGCTGCCAGTGTCAGAAGTACGCTCCTGCTCTGATAATGTCCCTTCCTTGTTGCCTGGTTCCCAGGTCCTGTCCAAAATATACTCCTCCTCCTGATTCCTGCCATTTCCCTTCTCTAAAGTTTCATTATGGTCTACTTGCCCCCCCACACCACAACCACCTTCATAACTCCCAGTATGTCTATGTGTACCACCACCCCTACTGCCACAGCCATGCGTCTCGAACACTGCTTCTACCTCCACCACCTCCAAAACACACTCCAAAGGCTGACTGTCGTCAAACAATTTATCCTCATCACTATACATAGCAACAGGGCTGCTGAGAAAAGCTGGTGCCCCAGTAGGAGGGGGCAGTAAAGGGAGAGATGATGGAAGAGGAAGGCTTTTACTGTGACGTGTAGCTGTAAATGAGGTATGATCCACTGAAACCTGGCTTCAGTCAGAGTCTTCCTTCTCCTGAGATGAGCCAGAGTGAGTCAACAGTCCACAATGGATGCATTGTCTGAAATAGCACACCCACTGGAGGAAATAGAAAACTCTGGATTGCTGATGCTGCTTCTGCTGATGCTGCAGGTACTACCACGTACATTACTGCGGCTGCTACTACTACCGCATATATTGCTGCGGCTGCTATTGCTAGCAGTGGCAGGCCTGGGAATATGGTTGCTGCCACTACTATGGCTGAGCCTGGGCAAATGGCTGATGCTACTTTTACTGGGCCTGGGCACATGGCTGCTGACGACAGTGTTGGTACTGGCACCAACATACTTATACTTAGTGGCAGAAAGAATTGCAGGATGTCTTTTCCTCTACTCCGTCCTTTCCCAGCCATTTTACTTAATATTTAAAACAATTTTTTGGAGCAGTACACACACCAAAATGAAACACTTGCACAGTTAAAACAGACAGATGTGCCCAAATACCCTAAACTAAATCAAAATTTTTATAGAGTGCACTTTTCAGTTTGGGGGGGTCTTCTGGACAGGAACGGGGGGGCTAATGAAATATATGTGGTACCGTTGTAATCGGGAGAATTGGGGCAATTTGGTTTTCTTTAATAAAAATAAATGGCTTATTTAAAATAAATAAGACAATTTTAAAAATAATAATAATAGAGGGTGACATAATCTCAAGTAGGGTGGAAATTAAAAGGGTTAAAATTAGCTATGCATGTTGGGTATTGTTCTGCTCGGGGACCTTGCGCTTTCAGATTTAGGTTGTTTTTTCTTGTTTGCATATTGATATTTAAGGAAAAGGTGATTTTTGTTCTTATTTTTTATAATTTTTTTTAGGGAAGCCCTGTGCAATCTATGAATTCTTCAAGGGATTACTTCCAGAAAGATGAGCCCACTACAACAAGCTGAGCATGCCTAGAAAGCTTAACATGTGTTCTTTCAGGAAAAAAGTGGTGTGTAGCGGGTATTATAAATGTAAAGGGTTGTGTTGGTGTAAAAATCACAAGATGTGCTGGTGTCTGCAGAGCTGACAGAGCGCATGCTTTACTTTGCGGTGTTTGACAACTCTTCCTGTGGCAGTAGCTATGCATGTTGGGTATAGTTCTGTTCAGGGGATGTTGCTCTTTCAGATTTAACTTGTTTTTCTTGTTTGCATATAATTTTTTTTAGGAAAAGGTGGCTTGATTCTGCTTTTCTATTCTTTTTTTAGGGAAACCCTGTGCAACCAAAGAAATCATTGAGGGATTACTTCCAGAAAACTGCACCCATGTCAACGAGCCTGGTACACCTAGAAAGCTTAAAGTGTGTACTTCCACAGAATATATAGTTTGTTGGGGGTATTTCAAATGTAAAGGGTTGTTTTTCTTGCAAAACTGCAATGCAGTGTTGTTTCAGTTTGTGGGAGTCTTCTGGACAGGAAAGGGCGTCTACCAATGTGGTACCACTGTAACTAGGAGAATTTGGGATTTCACACGCAATAAGATTTTATTGACAAACTTACACTTTTTATTAAAAAAAAACACTACAAATTGTAAAAAAATAGATTTTTTAAATTTTTTTGCACATATTTCACCCCAAAATAACGAGAATGCACCTAAAAAAGACATGCTCATGTTAAAGACCATACTGAAAAAAAAAAACAATATACGATTTCCTTGGGAAATCCCTTCAAAAATCACAGTTGAACATGTGGAGCGCAAAATAGTGCAAAATGGTCTGGCAACAAAGTGACAAAATCTCCAGATAGGCTGGCAGTTAAAGGGTCAAAGCACTCCTTTTTGGCATCTGTATCCTTATTCCTCAATAGATGCTCTCAGTCTATGTTCTGAAGTGCAGCTCTGAGCCTGGGGAAGTTGGCTTTCCTAAAGTTCAGTGCTTTTGCCCTTCCAGACATCAAATCTTAAAGTTTATGTTGAATACAACTATATTGTGGTTACTGTTAACAATATTTTTGTGGACTGTCCCTATCAGGTCATCATCATTTGATATTACCAGATTCAATGTATTAAATGTATTCTTAAGGATCCTCCATCTCCTATTAACTCTGTCAGCTCTGTCAGCAGGGTCATCCTCACCCCCTCACCCCAGTAATTTATCCACCCTTACCCACCCTTTCCACCACATACCGAATCCTGGTACCAGGGAGACAGCAAACCATTTGGTTGACAAATTATTAATAATTATTAGAGATGAGCGAACTTTTGAAAAATTTGATTCGACTGATTCGCCGAATTTTCCGACAAAAATCGGTTCGACCCGAATTTATTTGCGATGAATCGCTATTAAAAATGGCTATTTCTGAGCCTCCTAGAGCCTAAATAGGGTTGTAAACCATTCTGCCTTGCTGTAACACGCATAGGATGCGTGCTGGGTTAGTTAAATAATACTTTAAATAAATATCACATGCAGATCAGAGGCATCGCTAATAGAATCGCAGAGTGGCACAATTGAAGAGAGTTGAAGTGGCATCACTATGAGGGGCAGGAGCCCAAACATTGCTTTAAAGAGACACTGGAGTTGGCAGCAGCAGGAGCCCAAAAATTGGATGAATCACACCCTGGAGTTGCAAGCAGCAGGAGCCCAAACATTGGCTGAAAGAGACACTGGAGTTGGCAGCAGCAGGAGCCCAAAAATTGACTGACACACCCTGGAGTTTCAAGCAGCAGCAGGAGCCCAAGCATAGCTTGAAAGAGACACTGGAGTTGGCTGCAGGAGCCCAAAGATTGGATGAATCACACCCTGGAGTTGCAAGCAGCAGCAACAGGAGCCCAAACATAACTTGAAAGAGACACTGGGGTTGGCTTCAGGAGCCCAAAAATTGGATGAATCACACCCTGGAGTTGGAAGCAGCAGCAGGAGCCCAAACATTACTTTAAAGAGACACTGGGGTTGGCAGCAGGAGCCCAAAAATTGGATGAATCACACCCTGGAGTTTGCAGCAGCAGCAGCAGGAGCCCAAACATTACTTTAAAGAGACACTGGGGTTGGCTTCAGGAGCCCAAAAATTGGATGAATCACACCCTGGAGTTGCAAGCAGCAGCAGCAGGAGCCCAAACATTACTTTAAAGAAACACTGGGGTTGGCTTCAGGAGCCCAAACATTGGATGAATCACACCCTGGAGTTGGCAGCAGCAGCAGGAGCCCAAACATTACTTTAAAGAGACACTGGGGTTGGCTTCAGGAGCCCGAAAATTGGATGAATCACACCCTGGAGTTGGCAGCAGCAGCAGCAGGAGCCCAAACATTACTTTAAAGAGACACTGGGGTTGGCTTCAGGAGCCCAAAAATTGGATGAATCACACCCTGGAGTTGCAAGCAGCAGCAGCAGGAGCCCAAACATAACTTTAAAGAGACACTGGAGTTGGCAGCAGGAGCCCAAAAATTGGATGAATCACACCCTGGAGTTGGCAGCAGCAGCAGGAGCCCAAACATTACTTTAAAGAGACACTGGGGTTGGCTTCAGGAGCCCAAAAATTGGATGAATCACACCCTGGAGTTGCAAGCAGCAGCAGCTGCAGGAGCCCAAACATAGCTTGAAAGAGACACTGGAGTTGGCTGCAGGAGCCCAAAGATTGGATGAATCACACCCTGGAGTTGCAAGCAGCAGCAGCAGCAGGAGCCCAAACATAACTTGAAAGAGACACTGGGGTTGGCTTCAGGAGCCCAAAAATTGGATGAATCACAACCTGGAGTTGGAAGCAGCAGCAGCAGCAGGAGCCCAAACATTACTTTAAAGAGACACTGGGGTTGGCAGCAGGAGCCCAAAAATTGGATGAATCACACCCTGGAGTTTGCAGCAGCAGCAGCAGCAGGAGCCCAAACATTACTTTAAAGAGACACTGGGGTTGGCTTCAGGAGCCCAAACATTGGATGAATCACACCCTGGAGTTGGCAGCAACAGCAGCAGCAGGAGCCCAAACATTACTTTAAAGAGACACTGGGGTTGGCTTCAGGAGCCCAAAAATTGGATGAATCACACCCTGGAGTTGCAAGCAGCAGCAGCAGCAGGAGCCCAAACATTACTTTAAAGAGACACTGGGGTTGGCTTCAGGAGCCCAAAAATTGGATGAATCACACCCTGGAGTTGCAAGCAGCAGCAGCAGGAGCCCAAACATAACTTTAAAGAGACACTGGAGTTGGCAGCAGGAACCCAAAAATTGGATGAATCACACCCTGGAGTTGGCAGCAGCAGCAGGAGCCCAAACATTACTTTAAAGAGACACTGGGGTTGGCTTCAGGAGCCCCAAAATTGGATGAATCACACCCTGGAGTTGCAAGCAGCAGCAGCTGCAGGAGCCCAAACATAGCTTGAAAGAGACACTGCAGTTGGCTGCTGGAGCCCAAAGATTGGATGAATCACACCCTGTGGAGAGTCATGTGGAGAAAAAGTAGCTTAGTTAGTAATATCTACATAAAATTATGAATAAACAAATGCAAAAGTATTGCCAAAGTGAAGTTTTGTTTGAGGGTGTGTTTCCACCTTTTAATTAAATCAGAAACAAGGTATCATTGCCTCTGACTAATCAGCCCTCAAAAATTCTTGGAATTTTTAATCTGGATGTCTGATCCGTCTTATCCGAAGAATATTAATAAAAAGTAAGAGTAACGTAAAGGATTTTTTATCAATACTTACTTGTGGTCCGATGCGGAGGAATGTCTGTAACTGGAGAGCAGCGCCTTAAATCTGTTTTGCACGATCCATCTTTCTTTAGTGTTGGTCTAGCCCCGTCATCAATCTACTGGAATACATCAGGCATTGTTGGGAGGAAAGCTTGGCTGATCCATTCATTTCCACGCAGGGCAGTCTCTGGAAAAAAAAAAGTATGTATAAACCAGGGTCTTTTTCATATAAAAACAAATGGTTATTCTTGCTTTTCAACCATATGTTCCACAGTTTTACCAGTCATTGTGTCAGCCAATGAAGCAACTTTGTCTCGAAGTGCTGCAAAAGCAGTCCACTGCATCACAAGTGGCATCTGACACCCCCAGTCAACTGTCTGTTGTTATGCTTTGGGTTCAGCTCCACTATCCATTGATGAAGATCTGATAATCATAAAATTCAGCAGCTACTGCCCAGCCAAGAAGTGGAGGAGACACTCGCCTCTTCTTCCACTAGCCGGGCAATTAGTGATGAGGAGAGTGTCGTGGGAGGAGGTGTTGCAAGCGGAGGTAGTGGAAGAGGGTCCCTGGAGTCGGTGGCGGCGGCAGCAGCAGTGAATTATTAGGGACTGTTGGTAGGAAAAATCAGCTACTCAGCGATGTGGCAGTTTTTCATGTAGCATCCACAATCCTGTGGAGAAAAAGTAGGATAGTTAGTATAGATACATAAAATTAAACAAATGCAATAGTATTGCCAAAGTGAAGTTTTGTTTGAGGGTGCGTTTCCACCTTGTAATTAAATCAGAAACAACTAGGTATCATTGCCTCTGAATAATTAGCCCTCAAAAATTCTTGGAATTTTTAATCTTGATGTCTGAGGGATTTCTCCTCTCAGACAGCGTTCACCATAAGTCCAGCCTGCTGCATTACCCAGTGGTGGACCTTTCAGAGAACTGATGGCTTGTGCCGAGCCGAGGTGGAGAGTCCCATGGTATCATTGCTTTGCGAAGATGGCAGTACCTGCCCTGTAAAATGTTGTTGAACAGAAGGTTGGCCAGTCCTTTAGCCTGTCAGTGTGTACCAAAGTTCAGTAGACAGTGTTGTCTACGTCTGGAGCTGTAACTATGGACTCATGGTGGACAATATATATCCTTTTAGGCTCCCTTGGTGATTGTGGTTTCACACTGTTCTTCACATGGTTTTCCTTGAGTCACACATGGGAGGAACTACTAAAAATGAGAACTCAATCCATGAAATCATTGCTTAATTCACGAAAACAGCAAATTTGGATCCATGGTGACTGATACTTGGAAGAACATCTTGTTTGCGCTGCGACAAGGAAGCCAGAGTCATGCGTCCTGACATGGCACACGTGTTCAGTCTAGTTGTCAAGCGTTTTCTGAAGTCTTCCCCCCATCTGAAAGACATCCGAACAACAGGAAAGAAAGTTAGCTGCACTTCTGGCACTCCTACACCACCAAGCACAACCTTATTTAGCCTCAGCGTCAGAACGGTGTACCCCAACATAGTCTGATTTGCGATGTTTCCACCCGTTGGAATTCCACCCTCCATATGCAGGATCCACTATAGGAACAGAGAAAAGCCATCACGGATTTCTGGATGATCCAAACGGATAGGGGGACACCCCTGTGTAAATTCAATGTAAACCATTGGCAGCTCATATGTGACACCGGCCGTTTGCTCAGGCCCTTTGAGGAAGCTACTTTATTAGTCAGTTGCCAGGACTATGAGATGAATGATGAGATTCCACTGCTTCATGTACTACAACACATGTTGGAAACCATGGCTGGTCAGGGCACTGGAGACATGGCACATACATTTCACAGCCACATGAAGCCTGTGGGGGCTAAAGTGGAGGAGGAGGAGGGGGTGGGGCACAGCAAACCACAGTTTAGGTTTCACAAAATGACCATTTTATCTAGTCACCTGACAGGAGAGGAGGAGCAGGAGCAGCCACAGGAGCTAGAGGGTTGGGAGGAAGGCGAGACACAGGACCCAGACACACCGTGGCAGTTTACAGTGGAGATGGAGACAGGTAGTCCCTCCGAGTCACTTGCACAAATGGCACGATGCATGCTCACATGCTTGCGTACTATTGAGCGCAGAATTGTCTCCATTTGTCAGCGGGAAGACTTCTGGCTCTCCAACTTATTGGACCCTCGCTTCCGGCACAAAATGGGGGCATTTTTTACGCCCACTGAGAGGGAGGACAAACTGACCTACTACAGAGACATCCCACGTAGTCAGTTGGGCGATGTCTATCTGCGGCATGGCCCATACTCCCGCAGATCTGACTCAGAGGGACCTCTGCAATCACCTTCCACTGCCATGGCTGCTGGGGGGGTGGAAGGAGCAGCAGCAGCAGCTCCATCAGCAGCAGCCTCAGTCTTCAGTCGCTAGTGAGTAGCTTTTTACACCCGCATAGTGAGTCTACTCATGAGCAGCAGGAAGACCTGGAGCTGGACCTCAAACAGCAGGTCATGTCATACCTTGCCAACACACCTTCAGGATCCACTGGATTTGCTGGGAAGCCAAACTTGACTTGTGTCCGCAACTAGCAGAGTTTGCCCTGGAAAAGCTGTACTGGCCGGACAGTAGTTGATTTAGATGGCAACTGGGCTGCTCTATATAATGAAGCAAAATGGCAAATTTACCTCACTATATAAGCTATTGCCCCTCAGATTTAAACAGGGGCTGCTTCATATAATGGTGCAAAACCATGAATTTACCTCATAATATAAACTATTGCCCCTCAGATTTACACAGGGGCTGCTCTATATAATGAAGCAAAATGGCAAATTTACCTCACTATATAAGCTATTACAGCTCTATATAAATAAAAATAAATAAATAAATAAAAAAAAGGGCCTGTAGAAGCTTATTTAGTATAACAGATAGGGTGACATGTGCTGGTTTGGGATGCCCATATGGGCTAGTGTTTTAACTGCAGCACAAAAACCAATTCAAAATGCAATACTTTGATTAAGCTAAGGAAGGATCAACAAGCGTATTTAGTATAACAGATAGGCTGCTAAGTGCAGGTTTGAGATACCCTGGGGCCTAGTGTTTTGGCAGCAGGACAAAAACCAATGCAAAATGCAATAGCTTAATAAAGCTGATGCTGATCAACGCTTTTTTAGTATAACAGATGGGGTGCAACATGCTGGTTTGGGATACCCTGCGGCCTGGTGTATTTAAAGCAGACCAAAACCAGTTCAAAATGCAATAACTTAATAAAGCTGAGGCTGTAGATGCTTATTTAGTATAAACAGCTTTGGGGTGCCCTGCGGCCTGGTTAAATGAAAGCAGTCAAAAAGGAAGTGCAAACTGAAGTAGCTTAATGAAGCTGATGCTGATCAACGCTTATGTTGCATACCAGATAGGGTGCAAGGTGCAGCTTTGGGGTGCCCTGCGGCCTGGTTTATTAAAAGCAGTCAAAAACAAGTGCAAACTGAAGTAGCTTAATAAAGCAGCTGATGCTGATCAACGCTTATGTTGTATAACACTTACTAAAGAAATATGAGACTGCACTGGAAATTTCAACACTCTATATACAATGCAGTGTGCCTGTGAGGGTGGAACAAAACTCAGTAAATATACAATGAGGCAGGTCGCACTCCTTGCCTAAATGTCCACCAAAGCACAGCACCACTGCTAAGTATTAAAAATATTTGTTTATTAATAGAAAGTCATATATTTACAAACACTAAACATAGTTAAAAAACACTAAAGACAAAGACAGTGTACAATAAGGAAGGAAAATACTTGAGGGGGCAATGGGAGTGGCATTTCAAGTTTATCTAGTAATAGTTACTAAAATAGAAAACCTGGCTACAATTTAAAGTGCATAAGTGCAATGTGCTAAATAGCATACATTATCTATCCAAATCTATTTGATAATTATTATGTATAAACACCAACGACCGTGTAATATTTATCCTAAATCTATAATGCCCTACACCAAGGGACTACCTAAGATACCACGGTTGGGGCAGTGGGCAGGTGGTCGTATGGTTATGTAAGTTCACTTTCTCTTTGTATTGGGGATTTTTTTCTTTGGTCCCCCCTGGCTTGTGTTCTCACTATTTACGTTTTGGTATCTTAGGTAGTCCCTTGGTGTAGGGCATTATAGATTTAGGATAAATATTACATGGTCGGTGTTTATACATAATAATTATCAAATAGATTTGGATAGATAATGTATGCTATTTAGCACATTGCACTTATGCACTTGTAGCCAGGTTTTCTATTTTAGTAACTATTACTAGATAAACTTGAAATGCCACTCCCATTGCCCCCTCAAGTGTTTTCCTTCCTTATTGTACACTGTCTTTGTCTTTAGTGTTTTTTAACTATGTTTAGTGTTTGTAAATATATGACTTTCTATTAATAAACAAATATTTTTAATACTTAGCAGTGGTGCTGTGCTTTGGTGGACATTTAGGCAAGGAGTGGGACCTGCCTCATTGTATATTTAATATGTTGTATAACAGATTTAAAATAGCATGTGCCTTGGGATGCCCGTGTGGCCTGGTATATTTCAAGCTGAACAAAAAGTAACAATAATCCAAGTATGAGAAATAATTTTGACCTTCTTTACAGCGCCATACTTTGAAAAAAAATCCTTAATTCCATGCCGATCAATCCAAAGGTCAATGCCCCTAACAAAAATAGTGTTCGCCATAACCAAGGCAGCAGTGTCATTGAAAGAGACTGATTGTAATGCAGGCCATACGCAAGCAGAGAAACTCAGGCTGCAACAGGTCTCTTTAGTTTACATGGTTGGGGTAGGTTATCTTACAAATTGGGATACCCCACTGTATATGAAACCGAATATAATGCACACCCAAAAGTGGACAGTCAGCCTCCAAGAGGCCTGCTTAGTTTAAATAAGAGAGCTGCTTAGTGTAAATAAGAGGCCTGCTTAGTTAAAATAAGAGAGCTGCTTAGTGTAAATAAGAGAGGTAGGTTATGTTATGTTACAGAATGGGATGCCCCCACAGCAGACTTGAGATCAGTATATATGCACAGCAACAGAGTCTAAGCAGGCTCAAACAGGCCAAATTACTTTAAATAACTGTGCAGCTTACAGTAAATACAGAGGCTAATGGGATGTTACAGAATGGGATGCCCCACAGCAGACTTGAGATCAGTATATATGCACAGCAACAGTGTCTAAGCAGGCTCAAACAGGCCAAATTACTTTAAATAAGTTTGCTGCTTAGAGTAAATACAGAGGCTAATGGGATGTTACAGAATGGAATGCCCCAAAGCAGACTTGAGATCAGTATATATGCACAGCAACAGTGTCTAAGCAGGCTCAAACAGTCCAAATTACTTTAAATAAGTGTGCATCTTAGAGTAAATACAGAGGCTAATGGGATGTTACAGAATGGGATGCCCCACAGCAGACTTGAGATCAGTATATATGCACAGCAACAGTGTCTAAGCAGGCTCAAACAGGCCAAATTACTTTAAATAAGTGTGCAGCTTACAATAAATACAGAGGCTAATGTGATGTTACAGAATGGGATGCCCCACAGCAGACTTGAGATCAGTATATATGCACAGCAACAGTGTCTAAGCAGGCTCAAACAGGCCAAATTACTTTAAATAACTGTGCAGCTTACAGTAAATACAGAGGCTAATGTGATGTTACAGAATGGGATGCCACACAGCAGACTTGAGATCAGTATATATGCACAGCAACAGTGTCTAAGCAGGCTCAAACAGGCCAAATTACTTTAAATAACTGTGCAGCTTACAGTAAATACAGAGGCTAATGTGATGTTACAGAATGGGATGCCCCACAGCAGACTTGAGATCAGTATATATGCACAGCAACAGTGTCTAAGCAGGCTCAAACAGGCCAAATTACTTTAAATAACTGTGCAGCTTACAGTAAATACAGAGGCTAATGTGATGTTACAGAATGGGATGCCCCAAAGCAGACTTGAGATCAGTATATATGCACAGCAACAGTGTCTAAGCAGGCTCAAACAGGCCAAATTACTTTAAATAAGTTTGCTGCTTAGAGTAAATACAGAGGCTAATGTGATGTTACAGAATGGGATGCCCCACAGCAGACTTGAGATCAGTATATATGCACAGCAACAGTGTCTAAGCAGGCTCAAACAGGCCAAATTACTTTAAATAAGTGTGCAGCTTAGAGTAAATACAGAGGCTAATGGGATGTTACAGAATGGGATGCCCCACAGCAGACTTGAGATCAGTATATATGCACAGCAACAGTGTCTAAGCAGGCTCAAACAGGCCAAAATACTTTAAATAAGTTTGCTGCTTAGAATAAATACAGAGGCTAATGTGATGTTACAGAATGGGATGCCCCACAGCAGACTTGAGATCAGTATATATGCACAGCAACAGTGTCTAAGCAGGCTCAAACAGGCCAAATTACTTTAAATAAGTGTGCAGCTTACAATAAATACAGAGGCTAATGTGATGTTACAGAATGGGATGCCCCACAGCAGACTTGAGATCAGTATATATGCACAGCAACAGTGTCTAAGCAGGCTCAAACAGGCCAAATTACTTTAAATAACTGTGCAGCTTACAGTAAATACAGAGGCTAATGTGATGTTACAGAATGGGATGCCCCACAGCAGACTTGAGATCAGTATATATGCACAGCAACAGTGTCTAAGCAGGCTCAAACAGGCCAAATTACTTTAAATAACTGTGCAACTTACAGTAAATACAGAGGCTAATGTGATGTTACAGAATGGGATGCCCCACAGCAGACTTGAGATCAGTATATGTGCACAGCAACAGTGTCTAAGCAGGCTCAAACAGGCCAAATTACTTTAAATAAGTTTGCTGCTTAGAGTAAATACAGAGGCTAATGGGATGTTACAGAATGGGATGCCCCACAGCAGACTTGAGATCAGTATATATGCACAGCAACAGTGCCTAAGCAGGCTCAAACAGGCCAAATTACTTTAAATAAGTGTGCAGCTTAGAGTAAATACAGAGGTTAATGGGATGTTACAGAATGGGATGCCCCACAGCAGACTTGAGATCAGTAGATATGCACAGCAACAGTGTCTAAGCAGGCTCAAACAGTCCAAATTACTTTAAATAAGTTTGCTGCTTAGAGTAAATACAGAGGCTAATGGGATGTTACAGAATGGGATGCCCCACAGCAGACTTGAGATCAGTATATATGCACAGCAACAGTGTCTAAGCAGGCTCAAACAGGCCAAATTACTTTAAATAAGTTTGCTGCTTAGAGTAAATACAGAGGCTAATGGGATGTTACAGAATGGAATGCCCCAAAGCAGACTTGAGATCAGTATATATGCACAGCAACAGTGTCTAAGCAGGCTCAAACAGGCCAAATTACTTTAAATAAGTGTGCATCTTAGAGTAAATACAGAGGCTAATGGGATGTTACAGAATGGGATGCCCCACAGCAGACTTGAGATCAGTATATATGCACAGCAACAGTGTCTAAGCAGGCTCAAACAGGCCAAATTACTTTAAATAACTGTGCAGCTTACAGTAAATACAGAGGCTAATGTGATGTTACAGAATAGGATGCCCCACAGCAGACTTGAGATCAGTATATATGTACAGCAACAGTGTCTAAGCAGGCTCAAACAGGCCAAAATACTTTAAATAACTGTGCAGCTTACAGTAATTACAGAGGCTAATGTGATGTTACAGAATGGGATACCCCAAAGCAGACTTGAGATCAGTATATATGCACAGCAACAGTGTCTAAGCAGGCTCAAACAGGCCAAATTACTTTAAATAAGTTTGCTGCTTAGAGTAAATACAGAGGCTAATGGGATGTTACAGAATGGGATGCCCCACAGCAGACTTGAGATCAGTATATATGCACAGCAACAGTGTCTAAGCAGGCTCAAACAGGCCAAATTACTTTAAATAAGTGTGCAGCTTACAGTAAATACAGAGGCTAATGGGATGTTACAGAATGGGATGCCCCACAGCAGACTTGAGATCAGTATATATGCACAGCAACAGTGTCTAAGCAGGCTCAAACAGGCCAAAATACTTTAAATAAGTTTGCTGCTTAGAATAAATACAGAGGCTAATGTGATGTTACAGTATGGGATGCCCCACAGCAGACTTGAGATCAGTATATATGCACAGCAACAGTGTCTAAGCAGGCTCAAACAGGCCAAATTACTTTAAATAACTGTGCAGCTTACAGTAAATACAGAGGCTAATGTGATGTTACAGAATGGGATGCCCCAAAGCAGACTTGAGATCAGTATATATGCACAGCAACAGTGTCTAAGCAGGCTCAAACAGGCCAAATTACTTTAAATATGTTTGCTGCTTAGAGTAAATACAGAGGCCAATGGGATGTTACAGATTGGGATGCCCCACAGCAGACTTGAGATCAGTATACATGCACAGCAACAGTGTCTAAGCAGGCTCAAACAGGCCAAATTACTTTAAATACGTTTGCTGCTTAGAGTAAATGCAGAGGCTAATGGGATGTTACAGAATGGGATGCCTCACAGCAGACTTGAGATCAGTATATATGCACAGCAACATTGTCTAAGCAGGCTCAAACAGGCCAAATTACTTTAAATAAGTGTGCAGCTTAGAGTAAATACAGAGGCTAATGGGATGTTACAGAATGGGATGCCCTACAGCAGACTTAAGATCAGTAGATATGCACAGCAACAGTGTCTAAGCAGGCTCAAACAGTCCAAATTACTTTAAATAGGTTTGCTGCTTAGAGTAAATACAGAGGCTAATGGGATGTTACAGAATGGGATGCCCCACAGCAGACTTGAGATCAGTATATATGCACAGCAACAGTGTCTAAGCAGGCTCAAACAGGCCAAATTACTTTAAAAAAGTGTGCAGCTTAGAGTAAATACAGAGGCTAAATGGATGTTACAGAATGGGATGCCCCACAGCAGACTTGAGATCAGTATATATACACAGCAACAGTGTCTAAGCAGGCTCAAACAGGCCAAATTACTTTAAATAAGTTTGCTGCTTAGAGTAAATGCAGAGGCTAATGGGATGTTACATAATGGGATGCCCCACAGCAGACTTGAGATCAGTATATATGCACAGCAACAGTGTCTAAGCAGGCTCAAACAGGCCAAATTACTTTAAATAAGTGTGCAGCTTACAGTAAATACAGAGGCTAATGTGATGTTACAGAATGGGATGCCCCACAGCAGACTTGAGATCAGTATATATGCACAGCAACAGTGTCTAAGCAGGCTCAAACAGGCCAAATTACTTTAAATAACTGTGCAGCTTACAGTAAATACAGAGGCTAATGTGATGTTACAGAATAGGATGCCCCACAGCAGACTTGAGATCAGTATATATGCACAGCAACAGTGTCTAAGCAGGCTCAAACAGGCCAAATTACTTTAAATAAGTGTGCAGCTTACAGTAAATACAGAGGCTAATGTGATGTTACAGAATGGGATGCCCCACAGCAGACTTGAGATCAGTATATATGCACAGCAACAGTGTCTAAGCAGGCTCAAACAGGCCAAATTACTTTAAATAACTGTGCAGCTTACAGTAAATACAGAGGCTAATGTGATGTTACAGAATGGGATGCCCCACAGCAGACTTGAGATCAGTATATATGCACAGCAACAGTTTCTAAGCAGCCTCAAACAGGCCAAATTACTTTAAATAACTGTGCAACTTACAGCAAATACAGAGGCTAATGTGATGTTACAGAATTGGATGCCCCACAGCAGACTTGAGATCAGTATATATGCACAGCAACAGTGTCTAAGCAGGCTCAAACAGGCCAAATTACTTTAAATAACTGGGAAGCTTACAGTAAATACAGAGGCTAATGGGATGTTACAGAATAGGATGCCCCACAGCAGACTTGAGATCAGTATATATGTACAGCAACCGTGTCTAAGCAGGCTCAAACAGGCCAAATTACTTTAAATAAGTGTGCAGCTTACAGTAAATACAGAGGCTAATGTGATGTTACAGAATGGGATGCCCCACAGCAGACTTGAGATCAGTATATATGCACAGCAACAGTGTCTAAGCAGGCTCAAACAGGCCAAATTACTTTAATTAACTGTGCAGCTTACAGTAAATACAGAGGCTAATGTGATGTTACAGAATGGGATGCCCCACAGCAGACTTGAGATCAGTATATATGCACAGCAACAGTGTCTAAGCAGGCTCAAACAGGCCAAATTACTTTAAATAACTGTGCAGCTTACAGTAAATACAGAGGCTAATGTGATGTTACAGAATGGGATGCCCAACAGCAGACTTGAGATCAGTATATATGCACAGCAACAGTGTCTAAGCAGGCTCAAACAGGCCAAAATACTTTAAATAAGTTTGCTGCTTAGAGTAAATACAGAGGCTAATGTGATGTTACAGAATGGGATGCCCCACAGCAGACTTGAGATTAGTAAATTTGCACAGCAACAGTGTCTAAGCAGGCTCAAACAGGCCAAATTACTTTAAATAAGTGTGCAGCTTAGCGTAAATACAGAGGCTAATGGGATGTTACAGAATGGGATGCTCCACAGCAGACTTGAGATCAGTATATATGCACAGCAACAGTGTCTAAGCAGGATCAAACAGGCCAAAATACTTTAAATAAGTTTGCAGCTTAGAGTAAATACAGAGGCTAATGTGATGTTACAGTATGGGATGCCCCACAGCAGACTTGAGATCAGTATACATGCACAGCAACAGTGTCTAAGCAGGCTCAAACAGGCCAAATTACTTTAAATAAGTTTGCTGCTTAGAGTAAATACAGAGGCTAATGGGATGTTACAGAATGGGATGCCCCACAGCAGACTTGAGATTAGTAAATTTGCACAGCAACAGTGTCTAAGCAGGCTCAAACAGGCCAAATTACTTTAAATAACTGTGCAGCTTAGAGTAAATACAGAGGCTAATGTGATGTTACAGAATGGGATGCCCCACAGCAGACTTGAGATCAGTATATATGCACAGCAACAGTGTCTAAGCAGGCTCAAACAGGCCAAATTACTTTAAATAAGTTTGCTGCTTAGAGTAAATACAGAGGCTAATGTGATGTTCCAGAATGGGATGCCCCACAGCAGACTTGAGATCAGTATATATGCACAGCAACAGTGTCTAAGCAGGCTCAAACAGGCCAAATTACTTTAAATAACTGTGCAGCTTACAGTAAATACAGAGGCTAATGTGATGTTACAGAATGGGATGCCCAAAGCAGACTTGAGATCAGTATATATGCACAGCAACGATGTCTAAGCAGGCTCAAACAGGCCAAATTCCTTTAAATAGGTTTGCTGCTTAGAGTAAATACAGAGGCTAATGTGATGTTACAGAATGGGATGCCCCACAGCAGACTTGAGATCAGTATATTTGCACAGCAACAGTGTCTAAGCAGGCTCAAACAGGCCAAATTACTTTAAATAACTGTGCAGCTTACAGTAAATACAGAGGCTAATGTGATGTTACAGAATGGGATGCCCCACAGCAGACTTGAGATCAGTATATATGCACAGCAACAGTGTCTAAGCAGGCTCAAACAGGCCAAATTACTTTAAATAACTGTGCAGCTTACAGTAAATACAGAGGCTAATGTGATGTTACAGAATGGGATGCCCCACAGCAGACTTGAGATCAGTATATATGCACAGCAACAGTGTCTAAGCAGGCTTAAACAGGCCAAATTACTTTAAATAAGTTTGCTGCTTAGAGTAAATACAGAGGCTAATGGGATGTTACAGAATGGGATGCCCCACAGCAGACTTGAGATTAGTATATATGCACAGCAACAGTGTCTAAGCAGGCTCAAACAGGCCAAATTACTTTATATAGGTTTGCTGCTTAGAGTAAATACAGAGGCTAATGGGATGTTACAGAATGGGATGCCCCACAGCAGACTTGAGATCAGTATATATGCACAGCAACAGTGCCTAAGCAGGCTCAAACAGGCCAAATTACTTTAAATAAGTGTGCAGCTTAGAGTAAATACAGAGGCTAATGGGATGTTACAGAATGGGATGCCCCACAGCACACTTGAGATCAGTATATATACACAGCAACAGTGTCTAAGCAGGCTCAAACAGGCCAAATTACTTTAAATAAGTTTGCTGCTTAGAGTAAATGCAGAGGCTAATGGGATGTTACAGAATGGGATGCCCCACAGCAGACTTGAGATCAGTATATATGCACAGCAACAGTGTCTAAGCATGCTCAAACAGGCCAAATTACTTTAAATAACTGTGCAGCTTAGAGTAAATACAGAGGCTAATGTGATGTTACAGAATGGGATGCCCCACAGCAGACTTGAGATCAGTATATATGCACAGCAACAGTGTCTAAGCAGGCTCAAACAGGCCAAATTACTTTAAATAAGTTTGCTGCTTAGAGTAAATACAGAGGCTAATGGGATGTTACAGAATGGGATGCCCCACAGCAGACTTGAGATCAGTATATATGCACAGCAACAGTGTCTAAGCAGGCTCAAACAGGCCAAATTACTTTAAATAACTGTGCAGCTTACAGTAAATACAGAGGCTAATGTGATGTTACAGAATGGGATGCCCCACAGCAGACTTAAGATCAGTATATATGCTCAGCAACAGTGTCTATGCAGGCTCAAACAGGCCAAATTACTTTAAATAACTGTGCAGCTTAGAGTAAATACAGAGGCTAATGAGATTTTACAAAATGGTAATGTTCCCACAGCAGACTTGAGATCAGTTCAGTATATATGCACAACATCAAAAGTGTATAAGCAGCCTGAAGCCGCTAAAAAGCCAGTCAGCCAGCCAGTAACACTCAGGCTGGATGAAAAAAAAAAAAATCTCCCTGTGACTGCCTCCGATTTTTCCTAACTTTCCCTGCTTCTCGCTGACTTCCTGCCTGTCTGCTGCCTGTCTCCTGCCTGTCCCTGTCTGTCCCTGTCTCTCTAACTGTCTCTCCCTGACTACAGCAGCGTCCTGTCTCTCACGAATGCAATAGAGAAATGAGGAAAAGCAAGATGGCCGCCGCCTTAAATAGCACTGTGACGTCACCGGGCTTGCTGGCTGCTGATAGGCTGCATGTGACTGCCCCAGCATGCACTGGAGGGGGGTAGATGTCTGGACATGTCCCGTCCGCCATCTTAGAATGCCTGTAATGTAAATGAATGGATGTTAAAGGAAAACTTCGAGCGATCGAAGCACGGGGGAAATTCGGATTCGATCCGAATCAAATTTTTCATGAAATTCGGATCGAATCCGGGTTCGTCCGGATCGATTCGCTCATCCCTAATAATTATCAGTCTGTCTGATAATAGAATCCCCTATTACCACTAACTATCAAGTCCAACCTGCAGTCCTAAGCACCCGCTCATTAGCTGGGCTGTCCTCCTGGCTGTTAGGTTCAGCAATATCCGCTAAGTTACCCAACTTTACAATTTTGCTAGGATGCACAGACATGAGTATGGCCTTCCTTTTCTATGCTCTCTTTCTACTCCCTCTATCTACATTTACCCAGCTACCTATGTGCTCCCCCTAACCCATTACTCCACCTTCTGTTTCTACCCCATGAATGCGTTTATTGTCAATCTCCCTCGGTGTTGCATTTTGTGCCTCCAGATCTCTAACCCGAGCTTCCAAGCTTCCAAAAAAAAAATATCCAAATCCTTCAGAGCACAATAAAATCCATTATCATCACATGGAAAGACAATGGTGCCACAATAAACCTACCACAAGAGGGCTGTCCACCAAAACAGACTAGCCATGAACGGCAGGTCAACGAAAACCCTGAAGGAGCTGCACAGTTCACAAGCATATACTGGAGTACCAATCCATACGACCACAATAATCCATACACACCATAGAGCTGGGCTTTTATGGAAGTGGTAAGAAAAAAATATTTACTCACAGGCAAAAATAGCAAGGTTTATTTCGGGTTTGCAGAAAGGTATGTGGGAGGCGCTCCAAATGTATGGTGAAAGGTGCTCTGGTCAAATGAGACCAAAACTTAACTTTTCAGTCACAAAGCAAGTCACTCCAAGAATACTATCCCCACAATGAAACACGGTGGTGGCAGCATCATGCTGTGGGATGTGTTTCAGTAATAGGAACTGGAAAACTGTTCCAAGTCAAGGGCAAGATAGGTGGTGCTAAAAATACAGGGATATTCTGGAACAAAATCGATTTTGGTTCGCAGTGATTTGAGATTAGGACGGAGGTTCACCTTCAGGACAATGACCCAAAGCCTACTGCTAAAGCAACACTCGAGTAGTTTTAGGGTATAATTTGTAAATGTATTGGAATGGCCTAGTCAAAGTCCTTAACCCAAATGAGAAGCTGTGACTAGACCTAAAGATTACTGTCTATCAATGGAAACCATCTAACTTGAAAGAGTTGAAGCAGTTTGGCTTGAGGCATGGGTCAAAAATGAAGTGGAACGATATAACAAGCTCTACAGATATAACAAATCTACAGATTTATCCCTAAAAAATAATTGCTGTAAAACATGGCTTTACAAAGTACTGACTTTAGGAGGTTGAATAGCTTTGCACACTGAAGATTTCTGATATTTTGTCCTTTTTGTTGTTTGCTTACCAATTAAAAGAAAAGTAAATGTTCAAAGTTTTAGGCATGTTATTTAAATGAAATGATGCGAACTCTCTAAAAATCAATTTTAATTCCAGAATGTGAGGTAGCAAAACATGCCAAGGGGTTTGAATACTTTTGAAAGCCATTGTATATCACCTACAGTATACAAATTGTATAGTTAAATATATTTAAATAATTGTTTTAATTGTTTAATTGTTTTAATGGCTACACATTTGACTGTACTGTGATGGTGAATACAACACAATATTTGGAATTCATTTTCATTTTCATTTCTTCTATAAATAAATATGGGTTTGTACTTTTGTGTAGAAGGTGAGCTGTAGGCTAGAAAGGAAATAAACCATCCCTCATAAAATGCTGTAATAAAATAATTGAATCAAAATGAAAATCTTGGATTAGCATGCTGCATCAGTGCTTAATGTATTATATTAAATTTACACATACTGAATAATGTCATAATGTTATTATGCTAAATAACTTAGTGCTGGCGTCAATTTGTCATTTACTTACAGCAGTCTTTTTTGGTTATTTCTTATAAAAAATAATTGAGTAACAATGTTCCTAAAACATTTTGCATCTAAATCCTTTATATTTAATGTGATTGCAACGTTGTTTATATTAAATACACAGAAATGCAAAGAAATAAAATGTTATTTAGATAATAATGTGACTGATTAAAAAAACTAGTTTTAACCTGTTAAATGCCATGAAACTCACGTGGCTGCATGTCCATCCATTAATTACCAGCCACCTGAATTTCACATGACTAGCGATTCTTCTGTTTGCAGCCAGATAAAAAAATACTTATCTCAGTTCAGTATTCAGTATTGAGGGTCTCCTCTTCCCCTGGGGGTCTCTGATCCCCCGAGAGTCTTCAGAGGGACAAAGAGCACCCGTTACCTAGTCTGCGTGGCAGATTCTGACAGCTCAAGTGCAGCCTTAGGGAGGGTTTTTTATAGGCATAACCTCACTCTGCCAGTTTAAAAGGCTACTGCCACTTCTGGGAGTGAGCAGGGTGCGTTGGCAGGGGACTCCAATCCATGGGATGGTAGCTTTCAGGGCTCAGGGCTGAGGGCTGGCCCTGGTCTACCATCCACCATAGCTGGTGCTTGGTATGGTTTTACTAGGGATGGGGCCCCGATCCATTTATTTTTACATTTTTAGGGGTTTAACCCTTGATAGTGCAGATAGTAGTAAATTTAAAGCTCTCATAAAGCTTTTCTGTTTGGGGCATCTCATGGGCGGGAAATTGATGTCCATCGATATATGTGGTATTGCTGTAATTGAGAGGAATTGGGATTTTCCATGCAGTATGGTTTTCTTGAAGAACTTTTTTTTATCTTAAAAATGCAATGCAAAAATTACAAACAAACCAGCGCAAAATGGTGAATAATTTTCTGGCAACAGAAGGTAATAAAATCTATAGGGAGCCTGGCAGCAAAAAGTTTCTTTTCTCTATTAGTAGCCAGGAAAATTCTCTGGGCAGCCAATCAACGGACTAAAAAAGAACCATACTTACAATTTAACTTTCCACGAGATACACTTGATCTTTAGAAACAAAAAAGGGACATGGTCAAGTGGTTAGAACACTTTAAAAACTACCTTCCAAATCTTTAAATCATATAAAAACTCTTGGTAGGGCTTGCATGTTTTCTCTTTGGTATATCAAGTTCATGCACACACTTACTTCCTCCCACCTAACAGTGTAAAATGAGCCATTTTAGAGCATTGCTAAATCTCTGGTTATATGTGTATACCCTGTGCAGTCCAAGAAAAGCTGCTTTCTTTGCTTTATTTTCAGGGTCGTGGTTGAGTTGGGGAGAGCATATCATGGTGCATGCTCTGCTGTGGTCAGAGACATCTGCGGGACCACTGTAACTTGTCCTGCTCCAAGAGACAGTGTGGATGTTGGACTACTTTTTTGCATAGCCCAGAAGGAATGTGATTGAAAGGAGGGAAACTTTGGAGCCCTGCTATAGCTTCTACTTGGCCCTGCAGGAAATGCTTGTTGTCTTATTAGTGCTGTTGGGTTTAGAGTCCCTTTAAATCCTTTCAGATGGGTTTGCCTGATACTCCGAGATACAACTACCTTGACTGATCTCTTCCACAACTTCTGGGAGCATCATATGATAGCAATCTTTTTGTTGAACAAAACTATATATACTGGTGAAAAATTATTTAGTTTAGGAAATGGGAGGTACAGTTACTTTCATGCTTTCCAGGAGGATAAAATCTTTTGTTATATAATAAAATCTTCTAATCCTATAGAAGATTCACAGATGCAAAATGCATTCTTCATTTCCAACCATGAGTTATTTACTGTCTATTATCAAGGCTATAAACTAGCTAGATGTACGCTTGCATACTAACTAACTATTCTTATACGTGGGTGCAGGTGGTCACTGCAAGAGGGTCGGTCAGGTAGTTTTCCCAACCTCCGGCAGTGGACTCCCCCCCCCTCCCAAGGCACATTAGAGCTTGAAAAATTGTGTATTATATATGCAAAAATAATACATTGCTGAAGGCTTATAAAAATAACGATGAGGGGATCCTGGTTTTGAGGAGAGGTAGAGAAAAGAAAAAAAAGAGAAAGAGCAAAAGAGAAAAAGAAGGGGGGTGAGGAATCAAACAGGAGGTAAAGCGAGGAGGGATTAGATGTGGAGGATTCATGATGGGATAGGATAAAGGAAAAGGGTAAAGGGAGAGGAGGGCTTACTTTGTAACTGTAGCTTCTATTAGGGCTATATTAATAATCCCTGCCGTGGAGGTCGAGATGGATTGCTTCCATTTTTGTATATCTATAGGGCCCCATAAGTCACTATCCCAGGCCCGCATATAGAATAATTTGGTGTAAATTTTAGTGAATTGGTTATATAACAGATATATGCCTCCTGCTAGTCCCACTGGGTATGAAGCTAATAACCTTTTCCTTACAAAGGAAATGAAAAATCTGTTGCACTCAGAAAAGCTCTATTGACGGGAAATCAAAATTCTAAATTCAGCGAAGGAACCTCCACCTAATTTAGGCCTGGGATGAACTCAGGGTTGCCTCAGAGTGGGGCCAAAGGTGTGTGGGCAGATTTAATTGGAAAACCTTTGGAAGCCCTGTCCTAGGAGTTCAGGGAGGCTAGAAGAGGAGGGCATTTTATTGGCTACCAAAAAGCCAGGTTTATCTCCATGTGTAAAATTTGTTTTTATTCCATCTGATCTCTTTTCCAACTTTAGTAGTTAGAAGCAGGTTTATCTCAGTTCTCAAGTTATCTACCTGAACTCTCGGTTTGGAGCTTGGGTTGGCTTTATGTAGCTGAATAACATTCAAGAGCTGGTCAGTTTTGCGCTTAGTGGTAATATCTCTATTTTTCTAGAGCCTATAATAATTTTGCCCTGCTTTGGGTGGAGGACAGAATTTCAGCGTGGTAGATGAGAATTTATTTAAAACTAAATCTATGGCAAGAGTCCCCACCAATTATCATGGAGCCTTCCATTTTTTTTTCCACAATAGCTCAAAGAATTTAATTTGATTAGTATTTGGAGTGTAAGATGGAGACCAAAGAATCACCAATTGTTTCTTTGACTAAAATATATCTCCCCTCTTTATCTTGTATGCATTCAATGAGTGAAAAGAGGATGTTTTTAGAGAAACATACTGCTACCTTCCCCCCCTTTTTCCCTTGCACTGGCGTGGAAATAGGTAGGGTATTAATTGTGTAAGTATTTAGGGGTGGCAGATTTCATAAAACGTGTCTCTTGAAGTAGAATTATATTAATGTTAGCTGAGCCATATGACCTAAAGTCCTGTCTTCACTTGGTTGAGGCCCTGGACATTGTGTGACGCTATTTTGAGGTATTGCAGTTTTAATAGATTATACTGATGTGCCATGGGAGTTATGGTGGGGAGCTCTTAACCCGAGTGGGGGGGCACCCCTTTACCCAGGGAAAGGTTAAGAGGGGTAGGGTGAGGGGGATGGGAGAGAGGGTTCCGGGGGGACTAGAGAATAGTCTGGAATAGGAAAGATAGTTTGAAAAGGCGTATAAACAAGAATGCCCTGAGTACAAGTTTTAAAGGTGGATATCTATGTACCATCTTAATCATGCCACAAAGGAAGGAAAGAGTAGAAGGGGGGAAGAGGAGGAGCACTAAGAGGTGACCAAGGAACCTGGTCAGAGAGACCCAAGTCTCCAGTCGGCTGTAGAATCAAGGTCTCAACCAAATGAAGAGGAGGGTCTAGGGAGCAGCATGTGTTAACCAGCCAGCAAAACAATAAACATACGGTATATCGGTATATCACAATCACACAGTGGAGTGTATTAAATATGTACATGTATAAACCTGGGGGGAAATTGACTATTGTTTTAAAGAGAAACTGGAGTTGGCAACAGGAGGCCAAAAATTGGATGAATCACACCCTGGAGTTGCAAGCAGCAGCAGGAGCCCAAACATTGCTTTAAAGAGACACTGGAGTTGGCTACAGGAGCCCAAAAATTGGATGAATCCCACCCTGGAGTTGCAAGCAGCAGCAGGAGCCCAAACATTGCTTTATAGAGACACTGGAGTTGGCTTCAGGAGCCCAAATATTGGATGAATCACACCCTGGAGTTGCAAGCAGCAGCAGCAGGAGCCCAAACATAGCTTGAAAGAGACACTGGAGTTGATTGCAGGAGCCCAAAAATTGGTTGAATCACACCCTGGAGTTGCAAGCAGCAGGAGCCAGAACATGGCTTGAAAGAGACACTGGAGTTGGCTGCAGGAGACCAAAAATTGGATGAATCACACCCTGGAGTTGCAAGCAGCAGCAGGAGCCCAAACATTGCTTTAAAGAGACACTGGAGTTGGCAACAGGAGGCCAAAAATTGGATGAATCACACCCTAAAGTTGCAAGCAGCAGCAGCAGCAGCAGCAGCAACAGGAGCCCGAACATAGCTTGAAAGAGACACTGGAGTTGGCTGCAGGAGCCCAAAAATTGGATGAATCACACCCTGGAGTTGCAAGCAGCAGCAGGAGCCCAAACATTGCTTTAAAGAGACACTGGAGTTGGCTTCAGGCGCCCAAAAATTGGATGAATCACACCCTGGAGTTGCAAGCAGCAGCAGGAGCCCAAACATTGCTTTAAAAAGACACTGGAGTTGGCTACAGGAGCCCAAAAATTGGATGAATCACACCCTGGAGTTGCAAGCAGCAGCAGCAGCAGGAGCCCAAACATAGCTTGAAAGAGACACTGGAGTAGACTACAGGAGCCCAAAAATTGGATGAATCACACCCTGGAGTTGCAAGCAGCAGCAGCAGCAGGAGCCCAAACATAGCTTGAAAGAGACACTGGAGTTGGCAACAGGAGGCCAAAAATTGGATGAATCACACCCTGGAGTTGCAAGCAGCAGCAAGAGCCCAAACATTGCTTTAAAGAGACACTGGAGTTGGCTACAGGAGCCCAAAAATTGGATGAATCACACCCTGGAGTTGCAAGCAGCAGCAGGAGCCCAAACATTGCTTTATAGAGACACTGGAGTTGGCTTCAGGAGCCCAAATATTGGATGAATCACACCCTGGAGTTGCAAGCAGCAGCAGCAGGAGCCCAAACATAGCTTGAAAGAGACACTGGAGTTGATTGCAGAAGCCCAAAAATTGGTTGAATCACACCCTGGAGTTGCAAGCAGCAGGAGCCAGAACATGGCTTGAAAGAGACACTGGAGTTGGCTGCAGGAGACCAAAAATGGGATGAATCACACCCTGGAGTTGCAAGCAGCAGCAGGAGCCCAAACATTGCTTTAAAGAGACACTGGAGTTGGCAACAGGAGGCCAAAAATTGGATGAATCACACCCTAGAGTTGCAAGCAGCAGCAGCAGCAGCAGCAACAGGAGCCAGAACATAGCTTGAAAGAGACACTGGAGTTGGCTGCAGGAGCCCAAAAATTGGATGAATCACACCCTGGAGTTGCAAGCAGCAGCAGGAGCCCAAACATTGCTTTAAAGAGACACTGGAGTTGGCTTCAGGCGCCCAAAAATTGGATGAATCACACCCTGGAGTTGCAAGCAGCAGCAGGAGCCCAAACATTGCTTTAAAAAGACACTGGAGTTGGCTACAGGAGCCCAAAAATTGGATGAATCACACCCTGGAGTTGCAAGCAGCAGCAGCAGCAGCAGGAGCCCAAACATAGCTTGAAAGAGACACTGGAGTAGACTACAGGAGCCCAAAAATTGGATGAATCACACCCTGGAGTTGCAAGCAGCAGCAGCAGCAGCAGGAGCCCAAACATAGCTTGAAAGAGACACTGGAGTTGGCTGCAGGAGCCCAAAAATTGGATGAATCACACCCTGGAGTTGCTAGCAGCAGCAGCAGCAGGAGCCCAAACATAGCTTGAAAGAGACACTGGAGTTTGCAGCAGGAAGCCAAAAATTGGATGATTCACACCCTGGAGTTTCAAGCAGCAGCAGCATGAGCCCAAACATAGCTTGAAAGACACACTGCAGTTGGCAGCAGCAGCAGCAGGAGGCCCAAAATTGGCTGAAAGGCACACCCTGAAGTTTGCATCAGCAGGAGCCCAAAAATTGGTGTAAAGACATAAATATGTTTTGCACCATTTGGAAAGTGTAAAACATGGCACCATGTTGAATCTAGTTGCATGCATCAGCCATTGGTGGGTGGAAATCCTTGCTGATCCATCCCTGATTCATTTTGACAAAGGTGAGTCTCTCCACATTTTTAGTTAACAGACGAGTTCTCCTATCCGTAACTATGGCCCCCGCCGCACTAGACACCCACTCAGATGGCACGCTACTTGCCGGGCAGGACAGCTTTTCCAGGGCAAACTCTGCTAGTCCAGCGGATCCTCAAGGTGTGTTGGCATGATCAATCTACCACGGCAGATGCGTTACTGGTGGAGACAGGACCGCTAGCAGATACTGGCAGATCAGGTCTCTCACCGTGACTCCTGCTGCCACTTGCCCCTAGTCTGCTGCGACCTCTGCCTGCTGAATCTTGGCCAACATCCTGGCTCTTGTCCGCCTGACATTTTTATGTATTTGAAATGTGCAATAGGTACTTTAAAAAATGTGTTTACTTTAAAAAGCAGAAGCTAAATAAAGTGAGGAACTGCTTCTCTGCACCAGATACTATGAAAATTGGCAATATGGGATACCCTGTGGCCTGGTGTTTTGACAGCAGGACTAAAACCAATTCAAAATGCAATAGACTAATAAAGCTGAGGCTGAACAAGCTTATTTAGCATAACAGATAGGGTGCAACGTGCAGGTTTGGGTTACCCTGCGGCCTGGTGTTTTGACAGGAGGACAAAACCTATTCAAAATGCAATAGCTTAATAAAGCTGAGGATGAACAAGCTTATTTAGTATAACAGATAGGGTGCAATGTGGTGGTTTGGGATACCCTGCGGCCTGGTGTTATGACAGCAGGACAAATGCCAATTCAAAATGCAATAGCTTAATAAAGCTGAGGATGAACAAGCTGATTTAGTATAACAGATAGGGTGCAACGTGGTGGTTTGGGATGCCCTGCAGCCTGGTGTTTTGACAGCAGGACAAAAACCAATTCAAAATGCAATAGCTTAATAAAGCTGAGGATGAACAAGCTGATTTAGTATAAAAGATAGGGTCACATGTGCTGGTTTGGGATGCTCATGTGGGCTGGTGTTTTTAAAGCAGACAAAAACCAATTCAAAATGCAATAGCTTAATAAAGCTGAGGATGAACAAGCTGATTTAGTATAAAAGATAGGGTCGCATGTGGTGGTTTGGGATGCCCATATGGGCTGGTGTTTTTAAAGCAGACAGAAACCAAATCAAAATGCAATAGCTTAATAAAGCTGAGGCTGAACAAGCTGATTTAGTATAAAAGATAGGGTCACATGTGCTGGTTTGGGATGCCTATGTGGGCTGGTGTTTTTAAAGCAGACAAAAAACAATTCAAAATGCAATAGCTTAATAAAGCTGAGGATGAACAAGCTGATTTAGTATAAAAGATAGGGTCACATGTGCTGGTTTGGGATGCCCATATGGGCTGGTGTTTTTAAAGCAGACAAAAAACAATTCAAAATGCAATAGCTTAATAAAGCTGAGGATGAACAAGCTGATTTAGTATAAAAGATAGGGTCACATGTGCTGGTTTGGGATGCCCATGTGGGCTGGTGTTTTTAAAGCAGACAAAAACCAATTCAAAATGCAATAGCTTAATAAAGCTGAGGCTGAACAAGCTGATTTAGTACAAAAGATAGGGTTGCATGTGCTGGTTTGGGATGCCCATGTGGGCTGGTGTTTTTAAAGCAGACAAAAACCAAATCAAAATGCAATAGCTTAATAAAGCTGAGGCTGAACATGCTGATTTAGTATAAAAGATAGGGTCACATGTGCTGGTTTGGGATGCCCCTGTGGGCGTGGGTTTTTACAGGAGGCCAAAAACCAAATCAAAATGCAATAGCTTAATAAACCTGAGGCTGAACAAGCTGATTTAGTATAAAAGATAGGGTCACATGTGGTGGCTTGGGATGCCCATGTGGGCTGGTGTTTTTAAAGCAGACAAAAACCAATTCAAAGTGCAATAGCTTAATAAAGCTGAGGCTGAACAAGCTGATTTAGTGCAAAAGATAGGGTCGCATGTGCTGGTTTGGGATGCCCATGTGGGCCTGGTGTTTTGACAGCAGACAAAAACCAATTCAAAATGCAATAGCTTAATAATGCAGAGGATGAACAAGCTGATTTAGTATAAAAGATAGGGTCACATGTGCTGGTTTGGGATGCCCATGTGGGCTGGTGTTTTTAAAGCAGACAAAAACCAATTCAAAATGCAATAGCTTAATAAAGCTGAGGATGAACAAGCTGATTTAGTATAAAAGATTGGGTTGCATGTGCTGGTTTGGGATGCCCATGTGGGCTGGTGTTTTTAAAGCAGACAAAAACCAATTCAAAATGCAATAGCTTAATAAAGCTGAGGCCGAACAAGCTGATTTAGTACAAAAGATAGGGTCACATGTGCTGGTTTGGGATGCCCATGTGGGCTGGTGTTTTTAAAGCAGACAAAAACCAAATCAAAATGCAATAGCTTAATAAAGCTGAGGCTGAACATGCTGATTTAGTATAAAAGATAGGGTCACATGTGCTGGTTTGGGATGCCCATGTGGACTTGGGTTTTTACAGGAAGCCAAAAACCAAATCAAGCTGATTTAGTATAAAAGATAGGGTCACAGCTGTATTTTGACAGCGACCGCTAGTAGTCGCTGTGCTTGGCCATTGTTCGGTGGATGATAGCGACTCAGTCGGTGTGCCGTAATGTTGAATACAAGATGCTGAGTCGCTATTTGACAGGTTCGCTGTTGTATGGGAGCGCATGATAGCGACTGGACATAGCGACCGGCACCCACCATATTCATTAAAAAATCAGCCTTAACCCTTTTGTTGCCAAGCACGTAACACCTACGTGCTGGCTTGGCTGGGCCTTAAGTGCCAAGCACGTAGGTGTTACGTGCTTGACTTTCCTCGCTTGTAGTTTAAAAAGTAAAAACAACAAATACTCACCTGACCCCTTGTTGGATCCGGCCGGGTCTCCTCTTTAATTTGGTGCCATCCGATCCCCCGTGGGGGGTCGGATGGCTCCAGGAGAGCCCCCGGAATAGGCCGCCCCCCCCCGCTTCTGCAGCAGCAGCTTCTAACTGTAAAAAAAAAAAAAAATAAAAATGACATTCACTTACCTGTGTGTGCGCTGGCTCCCGCTGTCCCTCCTCTTCACCTGGGGGGCCTCCGATCCCCCCCCAGGACTTACCGATCTTCAGGAGAGAGCCTGGGAGGCTCTCTCCTCTCTTCTGCACGATGGCGGCCGCCATCATGCCTCTAAGCCCCGCCCCCTTGGGGGCGGGGCTTATGAAGTCATCCCGGCCCCGATCTCAGGCTTCAGCCTTCTCAGCTTCTCAGATGCCGGTGATCGGTGCCCTGGAAGGAGGTGACAGGAGATCCTCTGATCTCCTGCCTTCTCCTTCTCTGGATGCCGATCACCGGCATCTGTCAGCTGAGCGGCGAGGGACAAGAGCTTGCAATCGAAGGTAAGTACAGTAAAAAAAAATTTTTTTTTTTCTAATAAAATACTTTTTATTATTGTGTAGTGTTTTTTTTTCACATTAACCCTTTGTGAGCTGGTAAGGGGTCCATGAGACCCCTTATACCAGTTCACAAGGCTGGGGGGGTGGCAAGTCACCTGCCCTAGCGGGTGGCTTGCCATTAACCCCCGCACCCCCATTACCTGCCTCCCCAAAGGCCAGGGGGGGGCAGAAGAGCCCGGGCCCACATAGGCTATGTGGGCTCGTAGGCTGCAGGGTGGGGGGGCCACCAAAGCTGGCCCCCCCACTCTGTGCCTACAAGCCCCCATAGCTGGTCCCGGGCTGGTTACTTTGGGTAAGGGGGACCCCACGTCATTTTTTTTTTTGGATTTTGAAGGGTTTTTAACCCTTCAAAATCCAAAAAAAAATGGGGTCCCCCTCCCCGGGAAGGGGGACCCTATGTCATTTTTTTTTTTAATTAACCATTTGTCATCCAGCAGCTATAAAAGGCTTCTGGGCAGGAAAGGGTGTCTACCTATACATATGTGGTATCGCTGTAACCGGGAGAAATTGGGGTTTCTCACGCAATAAGATTTTATTGACAAACTTACATTTTTTATTACAAAAAAACTCTTCAAATTGTAAAAAAATGTTTTTTTTTTG
Source organism: Gastrophryne carolinensis (assembly GCA_027917425.1). Lineage (NCBI taxonomy): Eukaryota > Metazoa > Chordata > Amphibia > Anura > Microhylidae > Gastrophryne > Gastrophryne carolinensis. The sequence goes on along the minus strand of CM051234.1, from coordinate 177,036,435 downwards.
TTTTTTTTCACACATTTCACCCCAAAAAATTGAGAATACACCTAAAAAATACAAACAAGACATTTCATGTTAAAGCCCAGACTCTGTTGAAAAAAACAATATATAATTTTCCTGGGAAATCCCTGGAAATCCCTTCAAAAATGACAGTTGAATATGTGTAGCGCAAAATGGTGAAACATCGTCTGGCAACAGGGAGTGGCAAATGCTGCAGGTAGGCTGGCAGCGAAAGGGTTAAAAATCCCTAGCACTGTGAAATGCATGTTTAAATCCCAGTGCGCAGTAGGCGATGTGTTAAAAGTAGTTTTTTAACCCCCTAACCACCCAAAAAAAATGGAATGATTTTGAAATAATATTCAAACCAGAATAGTTTAAAATCAGACCTGTAATATCAATTCTGCAAAAAAGAAAAAAAAAATTAAAAATCCCCAAAAAATACATTTTCAAAGGAAGAAGTGTTCACAGATTTTTTTTTGAAATTTAAAAAAAATATATATATATTAAAAAATAATTATTAATTAAAATACATTCTCCAGAGAGGTCATACCTGTCGCTGTTCAAGGATGTTCGCTGGCGCTGTGGGATGAGGCTGGGATAATGATGAATGAGTTGCTAGGTGGCGCTATCTCAGTCGCTAAGCAGTATCGGCTTGATAAATGTGTGATTGTGGAGGGGAGCCGGCGTTCTAGTTGCGGTACCTGGCTTTACTGACCGGCTCCCCAGTCGCTATCTGTCGCTATCTGTCGCTATTCCTTGATAAATAAGGCCCTAAGTCTCTCCCTGTCTGCAGCAACCACCGCTGTTTCTGGAATGCAAGGCTGAAATGCGCAAAATAAATATGGCCGCCGTTTATATAGCACGGCGACGTCACCGGGCTTCCTGGCTGCTGATAGGCTGCATGTGACCTTCCCATGATAACTTGCCCCAGGGGATATGTCTGGACATGTTCATCCACCATTTTAGAATGCCTGTAATTGAAATAAATGGAGTTTAAAGGAAAACTTTGATCGATCGAATCGCAGATTCGAATCGCGAATCGGATTCGCTCAGAATCAAATTTTTCATGAAATTCGGAACGAATTCGGGTTCGTCCGAATCGATTCACTCATCCCTAATGAGGTTATTGAAATTAGTCTGTTTAGCGAGGTGGAGGGCTGAATTATAAGTGGAGGTGAAGGGCCAAATTATAAACCATACCCAAAAGCAGATGTGCAGCAGGTTTACTGGCATGGGTGCTCTTTCAAAGTGCAGTAGTAGCCACTAGAGATGAGCGAACTTTTGAAAAATTAGATTCGACTGATTCGCCGAATTTTCCGACAAAAATCGTTTCGACCCGAATTTATTCGCGACGAATCGCTATTAAAAATGGCTATTTCTGAGCCTCCTAGAGCCTCAATAGGGTTGTAAACCATTTTGCCTTGCTGTAACACGCATAGGATGCGTGCTGGGTTAGTTAAATAATACTGTAAATAAATATCACATGCAGATCAGAGGCATCGCTAATAGAATCGCAGAGCGGCACAATTGCAGAGAATTGAAGTGGCATCACTATGAGGGGCAGGAGCCCAAACATTGCTTTAAAGAGACACTGGAGTTGGCAGCAGCAGGAGCCCAAAAATTGGATGAATCAAACCCTGGAGTTGCAAGCAGCAGCAGGAGCCCAAACACTGGCTGAAAGAGACACTGGAGTTGGCAGCAGCAGGAGCCCAAAAATTGACTGACACACCCTGGAGTTTCAAGCAGCAGCAGCAGCAGGAGCCCAAACATAGCTTGAAAGAGACACTGGAGTTGGCTGCAGGAGCCCAAAGATTGGATGAATCACACCCTGGAGTTGCAAGCAGCAGCAGCAGGAGCCCAAACATTACTTTAAATAGACACTGGATTTGGCAGCAGGAGCCCAAAATTGGATGAATCACACCCTGGAGTTGGCAGCAGCAGCAGCAGCGACAGCAGGAGCCCAAACATTACTTTAAAGAGACACTGGGGTTGGCTTCAGGAGCCCAAAAATTGGATGAATCACACCCTGGAGTTGGCAGCAGCAGCAGCAGGAGCCCAAACATTACTTTAAAGAGACACTGGGGTTGGCAGCAGGAGCCCAAAAATTGGATGAATCACACCCTGGAGTTGGCAGCAGCAGGAGGCCAAACATTACTTTAAAGAGACACTGGGGTTGGCTTCAGGAGCCCAAAAATTAGATGAATCACACCCTGGAGTTGGCAGCAGCAGCAGCAGCAGGAGCCCAAACATTACTTTAAAGAGACACTGGGGTTGGCTTCAGGAGCCCAAAAATTGGATGAATCACACCCTGGTGTTGGCAGCAGCAGCAGCAGGAGCCCAAACATTACTTTAAAGAGACACTGGAGTTGGCTTCAGGAGCCCAAAAATTGGATGATTCACAACCTGGAGTTGGCAGCAGCAGCAGCAGCAGCAGCAGAAGCCCAAACATTACTTTAAAGAGACACTGGGGTTGGCTTCAGGAGCCCAAAAATTGGATGAATCACACCCTGGAGTTAGCAGCAGCAGCAGCAGGAGCCCAAACATTACTTTAAAGAGACACTGGAGTTGGCTTCAGGAGCCCAAAAATTGGATGAATCACACCCTGGAGTTGGCAGCAGCAGCAGCAGCAGCAGCAGAAGCCCAAACATTACTTTAAAGAGACACTGGGGTTGGCTTCAGGAGCCCAAAAATTGGATGAATCACACCCTGGAGTTGGCAGCAGCAGCAGCAGGAGCCCAAATATTACTTTAAAGAGACACTGGGGTTGGCTTCAGGAGCCCAAAAATTGGATGAATCACACCCTGGAGTTGGCAGCAGCAGCAGGAGCCCAAATATTACTTTAAAGAGACACTGGGGTTGGCAGCAGGAGCCCAAAGATTGGATGAATCACACCCTGGAGTTGGCAGCAGCAGCAGGAGCCCAAATATTACTTTAAAGAGACACTGGGGTTGGCAGCAGGAGCCCAAAGATTGGATGAATCACACCCTGGAGTTGGCAGCAGCAGGAGCCCAAACATTACTTTAAAGAGACACTGGGGTTGGCTTCAGGAGCCCAAAAATTGGATGAATCACACCCTGGAGTTGGCAGCAGCAGCAGCAGCAGCAGCAGAAGCCCAAACATTACTTTAAAGAGACACTGGGGTTGGCTTCAGGAGCCCAAAAATTGGATGAATCACACCCTGGAGTTGGCAGCAGCAGCAGCAGGAGCCCAAACATTACTTTAAAGAGACACTGGGGTTGGCTTCAGGAGCCCAAAAATTGGATGAATCACACCCTGGAGTTGGCAGCAGCAGCAGCAGGAGCCCAAATATTACTTTAAAGAGACAATGGGGTTGGCTTCAGGAGCCCAAAAATTGGATGAATCACACCCTGGAGTTGGCAGCAGCAGCAGGAGCCCAAATATTACTTTAAAGAGACACTGGGGTTGGCAGCAGGAGCCCAAAGATTGGATGAATCACACCCTGGAGTTGGCAGCAGCAGCAGGAGCCCAAATATTACTTTAAAGAGACACTGGGGTTGGCAGCAGGAGCCCAAAGATTGGATGAATCACACCCTGGAGTTGGCAGCAGCAGCAGCAGGAGCCCAAACATTACTTTAAAGAGACACTGGGGTTGGCTTCAGGAGCCCAAAAATTGGATGAATCACACCCTGGAGTTGGCAGCAGCAGCAGCAGGAGCCCAAACTTTACTTTAAAAAGACACTGGGGTTGGCAGCAGGAGCACAAATATTGGATGATTCACACCCTGGAGTTGGCAGCAGCAGCAGGGGCCCAAACATTACATTAAAGGGACACTGGGGTTGGCAGCAGGAGCCCAAAAATTGGATGAATCGCACCCTGGAGTTGGCAGCAACAGCAGCAGGAGCCCAAATATTACTTTAAAGAGACACTGGGGTTGGCAGCAGGAGCCCAAAGATTGGATGAATCACACACTGGAGTTGGCAGCAGCAGCAGCAGGAGCCCAAATATTACTTTAAGGAGACACTGGGGTTGGCTTCAGGAGCCCAAAAATTGGATGAATTACACCCTGGAGTTGGCAGCAGCAGCAGCAGGAGCCCAAACATTACTTTAAAGAGACACTGGAGTTGGCTTCAGGAGCCCAAAAATTGGATGATTCACACCCTGGAGTTGGCAGCAGCAGCAGGAGGCCATACATTACTTTAAAGAGACACTGGAGTTGGCTTCAGGAGCCCAAAAATTGGATGATTCACACCCTGGAGTTGGCAGCAGCAGCAGGAGGCCATACATTACTTTAAAGAGACACTGGGGTTGGCTTCAGGAGCCCAAAAATTGGATAAATCACAACCTGGAGTTGGCAGCAGCAGCAGCAGGAGCCCAAACATTACTTTAAAGAGACACTGGGGTTGGCTTCAGGAGCCTAAAAATTGGATGAATCACACCCTGGAGTTGCAAGCAGCAGCAGCAGGAGCCCAAATATTACTTTAAAGAGACACTGGGGTTGGCAGCAGGAGCCCAAAGATTGGATGAATCACACCCTGGAGTTGGCAGCAGCAGCAGCAGGAGCCCAAATATTACTTCAAGGAGACACTGGGGTTGGCTTCAGGAGCCCAAAAATTGGATGAATTACACCCTGGAGTTGGCAGCAGCAGCAGCAGGAGCCCAAACATTACTTTAAAGAGACACTGGGGTTGGCAACAGAAGCCCAAAGATTGGATGAATCACACCCTGGAGTTTGCAGCAGCAGCAGCAGCAGGAGCCCAAACATTACTTTAAAGAGACACTGAGGTTGGCAGCAGGAGCCCAAAAATTGGATGAATCACACCCTGGAGTTGGCAGCAGCAGCAGCAGCAGGAGCCCAAACATAACTTTAAAGAGACACTGGAGTTGGCTTCAGGAGCCCAAAAATTGGATGATTCACACCCTGGAGTTGGCAGCAGCAGCAGCAGGAGGCCATACATTACTTTAAAGAGACACTGGGGTTGGCTTCAGGAGCCCAAAAATTGGATGAATCACACCCTGGAGTTGGCAGCAGCAGCAGCAGGAGCCCAAACATTACATTAAAGAGACACTGGAGTTGGCTTCAGGAGCCAAAAAATATGATAATTCACACCCTGGAGTTGGCAGCAGCAGCAGCAGCAGGAGCCCAAGCATTACTTTAAAGAGACACTGGGGTTGGCTTCAGGAGCCCAAAAATTGGATGAATCACACCCTGGAGTTGGCAGCAGCAGCAGCAGGAGCCCAAACATTACTTTAAAGAGACACTGGGGTTGGCTTCAGGAGCCCAAAAATTGGATGAATCACACCCTGGAGTTGGCAGCAGCAGCAGCAGGAGCCCAAATATTACTTTAAAGAGACACTGGGGTTGGCTTCAGGAGCCCAAAAATTGGATGAATTACACCCTGGAGTTGGCAGCAGCAGCAGCAGGAGCCCAAATATGACTTTAAAGAGACACTGGAGTTGGCTTCAGGAGCCCAAAAATTGGATGAATCACACCCTGGAGTTGGCAGCAGCAGCAGCAACAGGAGCCCAAACATTACTTTAAAGAGACACTGGAGTTGGCTTCAGGAGCCCAAAAATTGGATGATTCACACCCTGGAGTTGGCAGCAGCAGCAGGAGCCCAAACATTACTTTAAAGAGACACTGGGGTTGGCTTCAGGAGCCCAAAAATTGGATGAATCACACCCTGGAGTTGGCAGCAGCAGCAGCAGCAGGAGCCCAAACATTACTTTAAAGAGACACTGGGGTTGGCTTCAGGAGCCCAAAAATTGGATGAATCACACCCTGGAGTTGGCAGCAGCAGCAGGAGCCCAAACATTACTTTAAAGAGACACTGGGGTTGGCTTCAGGAGCCCAAAAATTGGATGAATCACACACTGGAGTTGGCAGCAGCAGGAGCCCAAAAATTGGCGTAAAGACATAAATATGTTTTGCACCATTTGGAAAGTGTAAAACGTGGCACCATGCTGAATCTAGTCGCATGCATCAGGCATTGGTGGGTGGAAATCCTGGCTGATCCATCCCTGATTCAAAGGTGAGTCTCTCCACATTTTCAGTTGACAGACGAGTTCTCCTCGCCGTAACTATGGCCCCGCCGCACTAAACACCCGCTCAGATGGCGCGCTACTTGCCGGGCAGGACAGCTTTTCCAGGGCAAACTCTGCTAGTTGCGGCCACAAATCAAGTTTGGCTGCCCAGAAGTCCAGCGGATCCTCAAGGTGTGTTGGCATGGTCATGTCAAAGTATGACATGACCTGCTGGTTCAGGTCCTGCTCCAGGTCTTCCTGCTGCTCATGAGTAGCCTCACTATGCGGGTGTAGAAAGCTACTTATTAGCGACTGAAGACTGAGGCTGCTGCTGATGGAGCTGCTGCTGCTGCTGCTCCTGCCAACCCCCCCAGCAGCCATGACAGTGGAAGGTGAGCGCAGAGGTCCCCTCGAGTCAGACCTGTGAGAGTATGGACCATGGCGCAGATAGGCATCCGCCAACTGCCTACGTAGAATGTCTTTGTAGTAGTTCAGTTTGTCCTCCCTCCTGGTGGGTTTAAAAAATGCCCCCATTTTGTGCCGGAAGCGAGGGTCCAATAAGGTGGACAGCCAGAAGTCATCCCGCCGACAGATGGAAACAATTCTGGGGTCACTATGCAAGCACGTGAGCATGCTTCCTGCCATTTGCGCAAGTGACTCGGATGGACTACCTGTCTCCATCTCCACTGCATACTGCCACAGTGTGCCCGGGTCCTCTGTCTCGCCTTCCTCAAAAACATCTAGCTCCTCTGGCTGCTCCTGCTCCTCCTCTCCTGTCCGCTGTCTAGATAAACCAGCCATTTCGCCAAGCCTAAACTGTGTTTCGCTGGGCAACTCCTCCTCCTGTTCCTCCTCCTCCTCCAGTTCAGCTCCAACGGGGTTCATGTGGCCGTAAGATGTAAACGCCATGTCTCCAGTGCCCTGACCAGCCATGGTTTCCAACATGTGCTGTAGTACATGAAGCAGTGGAATCACGTTGTTCATCCCGTAATCCTGCCGACTGACAAATAAAGTGGCTTCCTCAAAGGGCCTGAGCAAACGGCAGGTGTCACGTATGAGCTGCCACTGGTTGACATTGAAGTTACACAGGGGAGTCCCCCCTATCTGCTTGGATCATCAGGAAAACCGTGATGGCTTTTCTCTGTTCATATAATCGGTCCAACATGTGAAGGGTGGAATTCCAACGGGTGGAAACATCGCAAATCAGAATATGTTGGGGGATACCGTTCTGACGCTGTAGCTCAAGAAGGGTGTGTTTGGCGGTGTATGAGTGGCTGAAGTGCATGCAAAGTTTCCTTGAAGTTGTTAGGATGTCTTGCAGATGGGGGGAACACTTCAGAAACCGCTTGACAACCAGATTGAAGACGTGAGCCATGCAGGGGGCATGGGTCAGGCTTCCTTGGCGCAGCGCAGACAAAATGTTCTTCCCATTGTCGGTAACCATGATTCCCATTTTAAGTTTTCTTGGAGTAAGCCATGTTTGGATTTCCTGATGAATACATTTAAGCAGTTCCTCCCCTGTATGACTCCGTTCGCCAAGACAAACCATGTGAAGCACTGCGTGACACCTCCGTGCCCTGCACACATGGTAGACTGGAGGGGCACTGAGACTTGAGCCTACAGTGGAGGGTGAGGAGATGGGGGAGGATGAGGAGGCCGAGTCGCACAGTGTCACAGGCCCAACGGGCAGGGAACGCGGAGGCCGAAGCGGCGTGACCTGTCCAAGTTGCTGCTGCAAAGGGACCACATTCACCCAGTGGGCCGTAGACGACATGTACTGTCCCTGACCATAGTTACAGCTCCAGACGTCGGTGCTGCCATGCATTTTGCTACACACCGACAGGCTCAAGGACTGGCCCACCTTCTGTTCAACAAAAGTGTGCAGCGCTGGTACTGCCTTCTTGGCAAAGAAATGACGGCTTGGGACTCTCCACCTCGGCTCGGCACAAGCCATCAGTTCTCTGAAAGGTGCAGAGTCCACCACCTGAAAAGGGAGCGACTGCAGCACCAGCAACTTGGACAGGAGCACATTCAGCTTCTGCGCCGTAGGATGAGTGGGCGCATACTGCTGTCTCTTGGACATGGCTTCGCTGATGGATTGCTGGCGGGATGCATGACTTGGAGGAGGAGGAGGAGGAGCAGGAGCGACAGAGGATGGGTATGACGCACAGCTGCCTTCGGCTGAGGTGCTGGAGCCTTGGCTGGCAGAAATTGGGAGCGGCGTGCCACTCGGTGAGGAAGCAGTCTGGCCCACCTCTCCGGAGCCTAGGTTCTCCCAGGCTGCTTTATGGTGACGCATCATATGTTGACGCAGGGCCGTGGTGCCAACATTTGGACCCTGGCCATGCTTCACCTTCTGCCTACATATCTTGCATGTGGCCATTTTACCCTCCTGTGGATGCTTCAGGAAAAACTGCCACACTGCCGAGTAGCTACTTTTCCCACCAACAGGCCTCACTGATTCGCTGCTATTGTCGCCAACTCCAGGAACCCCTGCCCCACTACCTCCCGATAAGGTAGCCTGCCGCGCAGCAGGTGCTCTACCCCGGCCCCGGCCCCGTTTGGCTCCAGGCTTTACAATTGTGCCCCCATGCTGCCTGCCAACCATGCTGCTAACACCTTGCTGCCTGAGCTGCTGACTCCGAGGGAACCTGCGCCCCTCTTCTCCTGATGATGACGATGATGCTCCATCATCACCCGGCTCCCAAGTGCGATCGGCTTCATCGTCATCATCATTATCACCGAGTTGTGGCTGTACGTCACTGATGTTCGTGGATTCGTCAACAGTGTCTGGCGCAGGAGCTGGAACGCTTGCAGCACCCACGACACTGTCCACATCACTATTTGTCTGCCTAGCTAAAGAAGCCACCTCCATTTCTTGGCTGGGCAGTAGCTGCTGACTGTCCTCTATCTGATCGTCCTCCTCACTAAAGAGTGGAGCTGAACCCAAAGCATAGGATACGTCGCTGGGGGAGGGAACGGCATAGGACAGAGGCAATGGGAGGACAGGGACTGCTCTCAGGGCATGCCAACTCAGGGTTGTGTCAGAGGAACCTACCGACCCTAGACTGGGGGTCTCAGACGTAAGTTGTGGTGATGTTGTTGATGAGCGCGTTAACCAATCTACCACGGCAGATGCGTTACTGGTGGAGACCCGACCGCTAGCAGATACTGGCAGATTAGGTCTCTCAGCATGACTCCTGCTGCTACTGGCCCCCAGTCTGCTGCGACCTCTGCCTGCGGAATCTTGGCCTCTGTCACTCCTCTTTTCACTTCCAGGCACTTGTCTGCCCGACATAGTCTAACTGGCGTGGTAGTAGGTGATATTTTAAGAACCCCCAGGCAGCGGTGGGTCTATATGAGACAGAATATAATGCACACCAAAAGTGAGCAGTAACACTCAGCCTCCAACAGGCCTGCTTAGTGTAAATAAGAGAGCTGCTTAGTGTAAATAAAGAGGGGTATGGTATGTTACAGAATGGGATGCCACAACAGCAGTGCACCTGGGAGCAGTAGTACTATGCACAGCAAAAGTGTCTTTATCAGGCCAAATTACTTTTAGAATAAGTGCAAAGGGTTATAGTAAATAGAGGCTGGTGTAGTCACAGAATGGGATGCCACAACAGCAGTGCACCTGGGAGCAGTAGTACTATGCAAAGCAAAAGTGTCTTTATCAGGCCAAATTACTTTTAGAATAAGTGCAAAGGGTTATAGTAAATAGAGGCTGGTGTAGTCACAGAATGGGATGCCCCAACCGCAGTGCACCTGGGAGCAGTAGTACTATGCAAAGCAAAAGTGTCTTTATCAGGCCAAATTACTTTTAGAATAAGTGCAAAGGGTTATAGTAAATAGAGGCTGGTGTAGTCACAGAATGGGATGCCCCAACCGCAGTGCACCTGGGAGCAGTAGTACTATGCAAAGCAAAAGTGTCTTTATCAGGCCAAATTACTTTTAGAATAAGTGCAAAGGGTTATAGTAAATAGAGGCTGGTGTAGTCACAGAATGGGATGCCCCAACCGCAGTGCACCTGGGAGCAGTAGTACTATGCAAAGCAAAAGTGTCTTTATCAGGCCAAATTACTTTTAGAATAAGTGCAAAGGGTTATAGTAAATAGAGGCTGGTGTAGTCACAGAATGGGATGCCACAACAGCAGTGCACCTGGGAGCAGTAGTACTATGCAAAGCAAAAGTGTCTTTATCAGGCCAAATTACTTTTAGAATAAGTGCAAAGGGTTATAGTAAATAGAGGCTGGTGTAGTCACAGAATGGGATGCCCCAACCGCAGTGCACCTGGGAGCAGTAGTACTATGCAAAGCAAAAGTGTCTTTATCAGGCCAAATTACTTTTAGAATAAGTGCAAAGGGTTATAGTAAATAGAGGCTGGTGTAGTCACAGAATGGGATGCCCCAACCGCAGTGCACCTGGGAGCAGTAGTACTATGCAAAGCAAAAGTGTCTTTATCAGGCCAAATTACTTTTAGAATAAGTGCAAAGGGTTATAGTAAATAGAGGCTGGTGTAGTCACAGAATGGGATGCCACAACAGCAGTGCACCTGGGAGCAGTAGTACTATGCAAAGCAAAAGTGTCTTTATCAGGCCAAATTACTTTTAGAATAAGTGCAAAGGGTTATAGTAAATAGAGGCTGGTGTAGTCACAGAATGGGATGCCACAACAGCAGTGCACCTGGGAGAAGTAGTACTATGCAAAGCAAAAGTGTCTTTATCAGGCCAAATTACTTTTAGAATAAGTGCAAAGGGTTATAGTAAATAGAGGCTGGTGTAGTCACAGAATGGGATGCCACAACAGCAGTGCACCTGGGAGCAGTAGTACTATGCAAAGCAAAAGTGTCTTTATCAGGCCAAATTACTTTTAGAATAAGTGCAAAGGGTTATAGTAAATAGAGGCTGGTGTAGTCACAGAATGGGATGCCACAACAGCAGTGCACCTGGGAGCAGTAGTACTATGCAAAGCAAAAGTGTCTTTATCAGGCCAAATTACTTTTAGAATAAGTGCAAAGGGTTATAGTAAATAGAGGCTGGTGTAGTCACGGAATGGGATGCCCCAACCGCAGTGCACCTGGGAGCAGTAGTACTATGCAAAGCAAAAGTGTCTATATCAGGCCAAATTACTTTTAGAATAAGTGCAAAGGGTTATAGTAAATAGAGGCTGGTGTAGTCACAGAATGGGATGCCCCAACCACAGTGCACCTGGGAGCAGTAGTACTATGCAAAGCAAAAGTGTCTTTATCAGGCCAAATTACTTTTAGAATAAGTGCAAAGGGTTATAGTAAATAGAGACTGGTGTAGTCACAGAATGGGATGCCCCAACCGCAGTGCACCTGGGAGCAGTAGTACTATGCAAAGCAAAAGTGTCTTTATCATTTATCGCTCATCCCTAGTAGCCACATTCAAAGCTTTTGTGACTTATCAAGAAGCATGTAAGCAATTGACTGAAATAAATGACTAGGTTGCTTCTCTACTGAATTAAAGTCTGCTTTAAAACAAGCATGTTACCCTATTTAATCAGAAACAACTCATATGTTCTAGCTAAAAAGTGTTGGAAAACATATACCATATTGTTTATATATGTGTCAGCAGCATTGCAGCTGTGAGATAAAAATACCAACCTCTATGATTATTTTTTAGCTTAGATCTTTTAGCATTCAGGTTGAATCCCAATGGTTTCACCTCTATTTACAGTGCATACATTTGTAAGCTTGGTGTAGATCGAGAATCACTACTCTGCCTGGGGCTACATTGAAAGAAATCACAAAGGAAAGAGGAGGGGGACTATTTATTACTGATACAAAGAACATTTTTTATATCCTAGAAAATGAAAAAGGATACACCACTCAACAGGGAGCAACATCATATCTGTCTAAAAGCAATACAATTGTGTTACAACTACATATTTACAATTAAAGACATTCAGTGCTCCCCTGCTAATTTAAAACATTACAGCGGAACTATTTAGTCATAATGTAAGAAAAACAAATATGTGAGATTTCAGTAAAAATATTTGTTTGTGTTTGTGTTTAACTTAAAGGGACTTTCGAGGCAAAGGGTTAAATTAGCTTAATAAATATATAAAATAAACCACAGTTTGGAGCTTATGATCATATTCCTCTAGAGTGACATGCACATATTAAAACCTAAAAGCAGATAATAAAGAAATAAGTTTACACTATTGTTAAAGTTCCAGCAATAAAGTCCTTAATTTTGAAGATTCAGGTTTAAATAACATTCACAATATCACTATATAAACAACCCTCCGCCACACATGACAGATATCCAATTTCAAATTAGCAGAAAGACAGCCAATATTTTCCTCTTAGGCTCCCCTTTAATGTTTCTCTTTGGTGCACCCTTAAGGTGAATTCTCACTGGTCAATATCTGACCACGTTCACCTCATAGTATCCCAAGCTCACATTAAAATATATAGCATGACATTGCTTAAAAACGTTTAATTACCAAAAAGTCAAATTTTCTCATTAAATCCACTTGAAAAGCATGTATACAAAACATCCAACTTCCAATTTGGTTCCACACTCTGTCACCTTGCTTGGGGCCATCAAGCTGAAACTATAAGTCTATAAGTGTCTCCTTGAACCAAAGACACCCCAACTTCCATCAAGTTTTCTGCTGGATTTCCAATGGGGGGGAGCAAGGTTAAGGTTAGGTTTATGGGTGTTCTAGGGGATTATGTGTGGGGGCCCCCCAGATTGTCATTTTCATGGCTAACATAGTAGCATACAGAGTGGCCTACCTGTCTGGATTTATAGTTTATTTTCTAGTCCTGTCACTCAAGCCTGCAGCTGGTTTCTACCTCCAACCTGCATCAGGGTTAATACATGGTGAGCTAGAGTACTAGATCACTGAGATGCTTAAAGAGGACACATATTCTAGATCAGTGGTTCTCAGTCTTTTCACAAGTATCCCCTAGCACCCTTATCAGCAAGCAGTTACAGCCAAGTACTCCCAAGAAGGAGATACATGTTTTGTTTGAATTGCTATTTAAAACCTTCGTCTGACTGTTTGGCAAAATTTTTTATCTTTTTGTACAATTTGCTTTGTCAATTTTGGTTACCAATCCATAGCCTGTTTGACTTCCAATGATGCCCTATGTTTTATTCGCAATTAGAAATAGTGAAAATAAATATATTGACGGAGATAAGGCTGTGGCTGACCATCTGAATAGCTACTTTTGTTCGGTATTTTCAGATAGTAGCAGGCATGGCCATAGCACAGCATCCCGCTGGGAGGGCACAGCTCCGGAGTTTTTGGAGGCTGATGTCCTATCCGAGCTGGCACATCTAAAGGTAAGTAAGGCGATGGGTCCAGATGGAATCCACCCCAGAGTTCTAAGGGAACTTAGGTTTGTGATTGCAGCCCCTCTGACTGATTTACTTAACCATTCCCTTTCAACTGGTGAGGTTCCAGATGATTGGAGAATGGCCAATGTCGTACCAATCCATAAAAAGGGGAGTAGAGAAGAAGCCAGTAATTACAGGCCAGTTAGTTTAACATCTATAGTGGTCAAATTAATGGAAACACTCTTAAAAAAACAGATAACTTCCCATCAAAAATTAATGACCTATTGGACCCAAAACAGCACGGCTTTACTGAGGGCAGATCATGTCAGACCAATCTTATTGATTTCTTTGACAATGTCACTAAAGTGTTAGATGAAGGTGGTGCTGTGGATATCGCCTATCTGGATTTTAGCAAAGCCTTTGACACTGTACCACATAAGGAACTCATAGATAAGTTATTGAAGGTAGGACTCAATTCCTGCATAGTTCAGTGGATTTCCAGTTGGCTGAGGGATCGGTATCAGAGTGTTGTTGTAAATGGTGTGCAATCTGAACAAAGGCGAGTTACAAGTGGTGTGCCGCAAGGCTCTGTCCTGGGCCCCATTCTTTTTAATATATTTGTAAGTGACATAGGAGAAGGCTTGGTAGGAAAAGTTTGTCTGTTTGCTGATGATACAAAGGTTAGTAATAGGGTGGATATTCCTGGAGGTGTCTGCAACATGGAAAATGATTTAGCTTTACTGGATAGATGGTCAAAACTGTGGAAACTAGAGTTTAATGTCTCTAAATGTAAAATCATGAACTTGGGTAGAAGGAATCCCTGCTCTGAGTACCGTATGGGCAGGACTGTGTTAGCCAGGACCTCGGAGGAGAGAGATTTAGGGGTACTGATTACTGATAGCTGCAAGATGAGTGGACAGTGTAGCCAGGCAGTGGGAAAAGCAAGCAGGATGCTCGGCTGCATAGCTCGAGGCATCACCAGTAGGAAGAGGGAGGTTGTGATGCCGCTGTATAGAGCCCTGGTAAGGCCACAGCTAGAATACTGTGTGCAGTTCTGGAGACCTTACCTGCAAAAAGACATTATTCAAATAGAACGTGTCCAAAGGCGGGCAACGAAAATAACTTAAAACTTATCAGGAAAGAACTTAATTTGTACAGTCTGGAGGAAAGAAGGGAGAGGGGGGACATGATTGAGACCTTTAAATATGTGAAACGATTGAATAAGGTTCAGGAGGGAAGTGTTTTTAAGAAGAAGCTTAATGATAGAACAAGGGGGCACAACCTGAAGCTAGTCGGGGGGAAGATCAGGAGCAATGTTAGAAAATATTATTTTACAGAAAGAGTAGTAGGTGCTTGGAACAAACTTCCAGCAGAGGTAGTTGAAAAATCAACACTGAATTTAAACATGCCTGGGATAAGCACACATCTATCCTAAGATAAAGAGTACATACAGTATACACATAAGGGCAGACTAGATGGACCATATGGTCTCCTTCTGCCGTCAACCTTCTATGTTTCTATGTTTCTATCTCTTATGGATCAAGTGCCATGTGTGCAAAAGTACTGTAAGTCTTGGGGTTAGTGAAGTCAGGTAGACATGCACTGTCTCCTAGCAAGTGGGAAATTGGTTTCAATATTAAGATGTAGAACTGATGTAGATGTAGACCTGACTTTAAATCAACTCAGAATAATGTCTCATGCATAAACAACCACCAAATAAGTTATTGCCAAGGTCTCCATCCCAGCTTTTTAAGAAAGTTAAGGAATGCATTGGGAACAGTGTACAATGAGCCATTTCAAATCATCTCAAATTATATGTAAATACTTCATGTTTGCTTTAATTCCTGGGTTGTGTCTGAGCTTAGAAGAATGTATCATGTTTATTTATGAGTAAGTGTTTGTGCTCTGTTGTGGTCAGAGACTGCTGAATCCAGCAGAGTCACGGTGCCAGCTCACGCTGGGAGCTCCAGGGCACCAAGTGCCACACATTTTTCATGGTGCTGGGGGAAATGGAATTGAAAAGTACCATACACTGCAGAAATGAAGTACATGAGGTAGGCATCAGGTGAGCTCCTTGCTCCCTTAATATTACCGTTGGGTTTACAGAAAACAATGATAAATGAAAAGATGGATTTCACACTTACTGGCACTATGTTTCATAAAGTTTCTACACTTTCAATCCTGGAACCCTTCTCACTCAGACTAGTATGAATACGTAAGTGTTGTATTTGGGTATTATGTTTGTCTTGATCTGTATTATGATTTTGTCTATAATAACATAAGTTAGGTAGCTTGCAGTTTAAGATCTGTATTGGAAGGGAATGCAGGATGGTATCAATGAATTATCCAGCATGTACTGTATCCACTTCTTGGCAAACCTACTTTGGGGCCTTGAGACACCTGATTTAGAATTCATTATTACTTATTTTTTAGCCCCACATGTTTTTTAGAATACTGTAACATTTGTAATACACTTGTGGCTTATATTGTACTGCAATGTACTTGCTCTGACTACTGCATCATGAAAATTTTACAATAAAAATATTGTGACCTAAAGAAAGGAAGATGAGTAAGATTGGCAAACAGAGATGATACAGACAATTTCCTAGGATCTCATGACCCACAACTGGAGACAATGAACTTTTAGGCAACAAAAGAGTTACAGTTTTACTAGAAACTATAGAAATATAGATCACTGTACAAAAAAGTTTGCAGACTTGGAATATGTTTTGTCTGTGGGTGTTCAAGTGGAAATTTTCTCCAAGTGCGTAGAGATTTTAGCCAAGCCTTAGTAACTAAGCCACTGCCTTGCATTTTTTGGGTCTATGCCCCGACAGGTTAACTTTATAAATAACTATTCAAAAAATGTTCGAATAATTGTCTTTGTTAATCAAAGTACTACATTTGTAACCCTAAACTGCTCACACTGACGGGGAGGCCAATTCATTAATAGTGGCAGGTAGCGACAGTTGAGCGACTGTAGCGGCATTTTCAGAGTGCCCGCTAGTAGTCGCTGTGCTTGGCCGTTGTTCGGTAGTTGATAGCGACTCAGTCGGTTTACCGTAATGTTGAATATTGGGTGAGGAGTCGCTATTTGACAGGTTCCACGCTGTATGGGAGCGCATGATAGCGACTAGTCAGAGCGACCAGCTTTTTAACCCCCAAACAACCATATTTTTGGAAACCAAAAAAAACAAGTTTTTAAAATAATTTTGTAATATGAATACATTAATATCAGACCTGTAATATCAATTCTGTACATTTTTTTTTTTTTTACCTTAAAAATGGCAGAAGTGGTCACAGAATTTTTCACATTTAAAAAAAAAAAAATGAATAACAATTAATTATGAATATTTAAAGATTGTTCCATTGAAATGCATTGGAGAGCGCAAGGTAGCGAGAGGTCATACCTGTCGCTGTTCAAGTTCGGACGCTGGCGCTGTGGGCTGAGGCTGGAATAACGATGAATGAGTGGCTATATGGCGCTATCTCAGTCGCTTAGCAGGATTGGCTTGATAAATGTGTGATTGTGGTGGGGAGCCGGCATTCTCATGGCGGGGCCCGTCATTACTGGCCGCTCACCAGTCGCTACCTGTCGCTTTTCCTTCATAAATAAGGGCCTAAATGTAAGGAATGAGGCACTTTTGATACAGGGAGAGACTTGTCACAATTTTAGAAATGAATAAAATACAATTCATATGTATTAATGTAATTTTAATGTCGGATAATTGTTTTGTAATTAGTGTAAATTATTTATGCTTAGAAATAAGTCATTACAATGTGAACAAAACCAGAAAATGTCATCATATTTAATTATAATTAGCCTTCTATTTGCAGTACAATACTTCGATGTATAATGTATTTTACGTGCAATATAATGAAAAATGTGTCCAGAAATATATACGTAAGCTGAATATTAAGAAATATTTCTTAAATAAATCACCTTTACAAGAGGCAAATAATTTGACAACAACCGTGTCCCAATCAGAAGCATATTCTCATACCAACTTGAGAAATAAATCATTATTTAATCCTCCAAACAGTAGCAATTCAGCAGTGGACACTTTTAAAACAGTAATGGCGAGAGATTTAAGAACTCTTGCAGTTAAGAAAAACAAATGGCCTTCCACCCTCTATAAAGGTTTTAAATAACTAGAAAGTAAGCATGATATAGTCATCAAGCCAGCCGACAAAGGGGGGGACTGGTAGTGCTTGATAAGAAAGATTATCAGGAGTTGGGAAGACTCCTTTCAGACACAGATACATACTTACCTCTAAAGAAGGATCCCACCTTGGAGTTTAGAGATGCCCTCATTACACTATTGACAGATGGCTTAGACAAGGGGTTCTTACAAAAAAAGAATATAAATATTTAATTCCTTTGACCCCACGCATCCCTACGATTTACCAAGTACCTAAAATTCACAAAAGTCTACATAAACCACCTGGACGACCCATTGTTAGTGGGATAGGCTCGGTAACATGTAGGCTTGGGGAATATGTGGATCAATATCTCCAGGTCTTGGTGACACAGCTTCCAACCTATTTAAAAGACTCAACCCAGGTGCTTGAACTATGTACTAATCAACGGGTGGGGGAAAATACCATCATGGCGACAGCTGACATATCGTCCTTATACACGGTCATCCCCCATGACAAGGGGGTAGCGGCAGTTGAATATTTTTTAACTTCAAAATCCTCCCTACCATCTCAGCAGGCGGACTTTATAATAAGGTGTTTAAACTTCGCCTTACAACACAATTACTTCTGGTATGATCAAAGATTCTATCTGCAGAAGACGGGTGTAGCCATGGGGGCAAAATTTGCCCCCAGTATGGCTAACCTATATGTGGGATGGTGGGAGGAGCAGCACATCTTCAATCATCCCCAACCACAACTGCTAATTTGGAAACGCTACATAGATGACGTTCTATGTCTATGGGACGGAACGCAAGGCCAACTGGATAATTTTTTTCAAGGGGTGAATAGTAACACTTTTAATTTAACCTTCACTATGGAGAGTAGCATAAATTCAATTCATTTCTTAGACCTTACCATCAAAAAAGAGGGCCAAAATTTAGTGACTTCCACCTATTTTAAAGCCACAGATCGCAATGGCTATGTCCCTTCAACGAGTTGCCATCATCCAACCTGGTTGAAAGCCATCCCTAAGGGCCAGTTCATGCGCCTAAGACGCAACTGTACCTCACTGACAGATTATGACGTTCAATCTAATACATTGGCCCAAAGGTTTATAGATAAAGGGTATGAATAAGGGGAAATAGAAGCCCAAAAAATGGAAATAAGAGCAAGAGAGAGATCGTCTCTATTAGGGCCAAGCACCAACAAAGGAAAAAATAGCTCAAGTACAGAATTCTCATTCATAACAAACTATAACCTTCAACATAGGGATATAAAAAAACTCCTTTACAAACATTGGCATATACTCAGAAGTGACAATATATTGGGACCAGCATTACCAGAACATCCAAGAGTAATTTACCGTAAGGCTCCTAATCTGAAGGATAAATTAACAATGAGTTATTTAGACCCTCCAAAGAAGGTAACTTTAGTTAATAATCCCTTACAAGGATTCTATAGATGTGGGATATGCATGGGATGTAGGACATGCAACCCCATAGAAAAACCAAAAAGGACCTTCACAGATATAACATGTACTATGGAATTTAAAATTTCTACGTCCATTACATGTAATACAGAAGGGGTGGTTTACCTTATTTGGTGCCCATGTGGCCTACAGTACATAGGTAGAACCACTCGTCCACTCAAAGTACGCATACGGGAACATCTTTATAATATAAGGAAGGGTCTAGAAACACACAGCCTTTCTGCACATTTCAAATACAGTCACTCGCAAGACCCCAAATGTTTATCATTTATGGCGATAGAACGAGTTGTCCGCCATTGGCGAGGATCCAATCTAACCAGGCAATTATCACAAAGGGAAAGTTATTGGATATACACGTTGAACACTCTCACACCTCATGGCCTAAATGTTGAGTTTGATCTCAACTGTTTTATAGACACGTCCTAATTATTTTTATCATTTCAGCATTATATTGAGTTAGCCTTAGCCCCTCCCTCATTATTTCCTATACACTATTTTATATTTTTTTCTTCACATTTATTCTTACACCAAGGGTAAGGCTAACATTAGGATTGTTAGTTCACCACATCACATTTCAATTATGACCTCTAATATCCCTTTAATGAGGGATGTTTGTCACTAACAGCTCACATCACACAAATAGGATTGAACACATAATGGTTGGGGTACCCCTTTATTCCTATACCACCACTGCAGTATTATCCCTACACCTGTTAACTTCGTGCAGGATGACATATATGTTTAGTCTCTTAATTACCAGTAAGGCTGGAGTTGTCATTAAAGCCATTAAGGGCTAGATATCTTCAAGCATATATATCAAACCATCTTAGTTAGAGACCTTGTGTATTGAACCAGTATAGTATACTGCTTATTAACGTGAATGGGCACAGCCTTTATCCTAATCCTTTAAAACACAACCCTCAGGGCATCTTGGCTATAATATAGCCACCCCTGACCCTGATGGCTAAAAGCACACTGCTGAATTTGAAATAATATATATACCACTGTACTACTTTATAGTGCACTCGATGACATTGATGTGCAGTGAGTGTACACATGTCCGGAGCAGTGGGCTGCCCTAATAATGGCGCCCGGGGAGCAGTTAGGGGGTTAGGTGCCTTGCTCAGGAGCAGTTCGGTCATGTTCCAGGACCGGGATTTGAACCTGCCACGCTCTGGTTGCAAGTCTGCTCCCTTACCTCTAGGCCACAACTGCCCTTTCCTGTGCAGGCTCCTGCTGGTGTAAGCTTCAGCGTGGGCCTTGGCCAGTGTATTCACCTTTCCTATTGACAGCTTACTGCTATGTGTTCAGTACAGGCTCTCTTCAGCCTATCATCAAGCGGTTTGTGTACCGCCACCAATAGCAGAGCCTGAATTACTGGTCTATGATAGGCTCTTAAACTGATGACGCCTGTAGTAAACAAAGTAGCTGATAGGCTAACTCATACAGCCATCGTCAGAAGGATTTCCTGCTGTGGCCGCCCCGCCCAAACCGCATATTATAAAGAGCGGCTTTCACCGCCGCGCCACCAGTCTTGAAAAAGTTGCTGATAGCAATGAAACGTTGACGGCGGCTGGGCGGTTTTATCATTGCAGCAATCTTCTTTTAAACAGTGTCAGCGGACAGCCTCTTCCCCCCCATATAGCATCACTGGCCAGGACGCAAAGGGAGCAGGATGAAGGCTGTTGCCTAAACACTGAATAGAAGCTGTATTTTAATCAACTGAAATGTGAGTGCACACTTTTAACAACTTTTTAAGAAAATATATTAAAACGGTGTTACACTAGATATCCTTTATGCTTTTATTTTTATGGCAATACGCCTTGATATTCTTACACTAACCACGTTTGGGAGCAATATTGCTGGATAAGGATTAAATGTTGTGGAAAGAAGGAAATCTACACGGCAGCAGAACCAAAGCTTCATTTGCAGTATTTTACTCCGCATACCATCTGGTAAGAGTAATTTAAACAGGTGGTGGGCACGTGGTGGAAAATTGAAGTGGAGTAATTGTAGCTACTACCAACAGCACAGTACCAGTGCATGCATTTTGGGATACCCACTTTGGACTTAGATGGAAGCCTTTTGACATTACACTGTTAGAGAACAGACAGTGGATGATCTATTGCCTTGGACTTTAACCACGATTGTTATAAGTTTGCTCTGTGTTTATTTATTTTCATATGTTTATGCAACCTAGAGGGATAATAGGTCTACACACGTTGAGCATTGTACCTAACTTTTTGAAATCTTTTATTGATAAGGTTTAAGCGCGGGTTTTTCAAATATAATCTGAATGAAAAATGTTATATATGAACTTGTTATGATTGGAGTTGCTATAGGTCATGCTCACTGCATTTCAGTATACAAAAGGTTGCAGCATAAATGAGGTAGAACACAAGCATAAAATGGATTTCCTCAACACTACACGGGGAGGCTGATTCATCATTAGCGGCAGGTAGCTACAGATGAGCGTCTGTAGCAGGCATTTTCAGAGCGCCCGCTAGTAGTCGCAGTGCTCGGCCATGAGTCACTAGTTTATAGCATTTATAGCAGTAATGTTGAATACATTGTGAGGAGTCGCTATTTGACCAGTACAGCGCTGTATGGGAGCGCATGTTAGCGACTGCTCATAGCGACCGACTCACACCATATTCAGCAAAAAAACAGCCTCACAAATCTCTGGCGCTGAAAAATACTTGTTTGAAGCCCAGAGCGCAGGAGGCGGTGTGTTTAAAGTGTGTTTTCAAGCATCTATCAACTAGTAACAAAGCGAAAACATATGGAATAACATTGTAACAACATTGTAACATGAACACTTTAATGCCAGACCTGTAATGTCATTTCTGAGGAAATATATAAAAAATGAAAAAATTATGAAAGAACTGCTATTTCAATGCCAGAAGTGGTCAAATAAATATTTGTGATTTTTTGGAAAAAAAAAAAACCCGTTTAAAGAGAAGAAAAGGATCGTCCACTGAAATGTATGGGAGAGCGTCAGGTAGCGAGAGGTCATACCTGGTGCTGTGTAAGGCTGAACGCTGGCGCTGTTCGCTGAGGCTGGGAAAATGATGAATCAGACGCTACATGGCGCTATCCCAGTCGCTAAACAGATTCTGCTTGATAAATGTGTAATTGCGTGCCGTGTCCGGCATTCACCAGTCGCTACGTGTCGCTACCTGTCATTAACCAGCCACTACCTGACGCTATCCCTTCTTAAATAAGGGCCTAAGTCCAAAGTTTAGAAGGCATGCAGCATGTTTTCCTAAGACATGGTGTTCTTGTTTTACCAAACTGCTTCTCCCTGTAAGAAGTACAAGTAGTACCAGCGCTAGAAGGAAGGGGGCAGAAACCACTACCAATCTACCTGGCATTCCATAAAAATCCAGGCCAGTAAAAAAAAAGAGCTCTGGTGCTCTAACAACACTGAATCTAAACAGCTTCCAGGATTATTTAGCCTAATATCCTGTGTGAGATATACACTCTCATTTCACAGCCAATGCCAAGATGCCAACCTGACCCAATCCTGTAGGGTTATTTTTCTCCAGTACTGCACTTAGCTTTGACCACTTAGCTTTCCATGTTCCTGAACACACTTGGGCTCAGCCAATTCAATAGGCGTTCTAATAATCTAAGTACAGTTGTGTTGAGGTTAATGGTCATAGTGAAGAAAATAACCATGCAGGTTAGCATCTCTGCCATGGGAAAAGATGAAGTTATTTGTGCCATAAAAAATATTGTTGCTAGTAGTATTGTTGTTTAAATTAAAATTACATTTGACCAAATCCTTTTTTTGGTTAGATCAAAATAAAATTGTGGCAATATGCAATTTTCAATAGTAAACAGTGACTGCGAGTAATTCATCATTAGATAATGACAGATAAATGAAGTGCTTCAGTATGTCATTCTGTACAGGATAAAGCAACCATTTATTACAACAGACCTAGGGAACAAACGTGGCCTACCAAGATAAAGAAAATACAGTATTTATCCACAATAAGTACTCTAAAATGTTTAGATTTTTCTGCTAAACTGATATTTACTAGTATTTGCATCCCTATTCCATTTCTATTACTCTTGTCACTCATGAAAGCTATTGGTATATGCTGTGACTAAAGTTGCTGATCAAATAACAGACTATTCTAATAATTTTAACTGAACTGCAGAACAGGGTTCCTGCAATGCTATTGTCACTGTAACAGACCAAGGAGGACTGGGTGAATCCTCCCCATGGGGCAATACAATCTGGCATATTCTCATGTCTGCCAGGGAGGAGCTGTTTACAAAAAAGGAAGTTTACAAAAACTCAATTTCCGGAGTCAATCATATTCTGTATAAATTATTGTAAATTAGAATAAAGGGATCAGTCATCTAAAGGTTAACGTAACTCACATACCATAGGGTAGACCCTTTGGAGTCTTGAAGGCTGAATGTTTCCTGTCTTTCCAACCAACGCATGCTCTGTGGTTGGCTTTGGTGCTTGCCTCTACTTGCTATTTGCATTTTAATATATGTTAACTTAATCTTGGAGTGCTGGAGTTTCCTTCTTGCCCATGCATTTGCTCAGTGGGGGGAAAATATCACTGCTTCTTATTAGGCGAATGTACAAAAAAAAAAGTACATTCCATGGCTCCCCCACTACCCGCCGACTCCATTGTCGCCACTGCCTGCATCCTCCGTAGCCGCCGCAAGTTCAGAGCGATCTGGTTCTGGCCCCTGGATAGGGCGTGTCCTGTGATGGTCAGAGCGATCCAGAACCAGATCGCTCTGAGCTTGGGGCTGCTGGGCACCGCTTCTTTAGCCGCCAATCCTGCAAGATCAGAGCAAGCTCACCACAGAGGTGGTGGGCAAGTGGCGTGGTCTGTGACTTCTGCCAGCACACTGTCTGTATTGGGGATGCCTGCACACTGCCTGTATTGGGGATGCCCGCACACTGCCTGAATTGGGGATGCCTGCACACTGCCTGTATTGGGATGCCCGCACACTGCCTGTATTGGGGATGCCCGCACACTGCCTGTATTGGGAATGCCAGCACACTTCCTGTATTGGGGATGGCCTCACACTGCTTGTATTGGGGATGCCAGCACACTGCCTGTATTGGGCATGCCCACACACTTCCTGTATTGGGGATGCCTGCACACTGTCTGTATTGGGGATGCCAGCACACTGCCTGTATCGGGCATGCCCGCACACTTCCTGTATTGGGGATGCCTGCACACTGTCTGTATTGGGGATGCCAGCACACTGCCTGTATTTGGGATGCCCGCATACTGCCTGTATTGCGGATGCCCACACACTCTCTGTATTGGGGATGCCCGCACACTTCCTGTATTGGGGATGCCTGCACACTGTCTGTATTGGGGATGCCAGCACACTGCCTGTATCGGGCATGCCCGCACACTTCCTGTATTGGGGATGCCAGCACACTGCCGGTATTTGGGATGCCCGCATACTGCCTGTATTGGGGATGCCTGCACACTGCCTGTATTGGGGATGCCTGCACACTGTCTGTATTGGGGATGCCTGCACACTGTCTGTATTGCGGATGCCCGCACACTGCCTGTATTGGGGATGCCCGCACACTGTCTGTATTGGGGATGCCAGCACACTGTCTGTATTGGGGATGCCCGCACACTGCCTGTATTAGGGATGCTTGCACACTGTCTGTATTGGGGATGCCCGCACACTGACTGTATTGGGGATGCCTGCACACTGCCTGTATTGGGGATGCCAGCACACTGGCTGTATTGGGGATGCCCACACACTGCCTGTATTGGGGATGCCCACACACTGTCTGTATTGCGGATGCCAGCACACTGCCAGTAATTGGGATGCCCACACACTGCCTATATTGGGGATGCCAGCACAATGCCTGTATTGGGGATGCCCGCACACTGCCTGTATTTGGGATGCCCGCACACTGCCTGTATTGGGGTTGCTAGCACACTGCCTGTATTGGGCATGCCCTCACTCTGCCTGTATCGGGCATGCCAGCACACTGCCTGTATCGGGCATGCCAGCACACTTCCTGTATTGGGGATGCCAGCACACTGCCTGTATTTGGGATGCGTGCACACTGTCTGTATTGGGGATGCCCGCCCACTGCCTGTATTGGGGATGCCCGCACACTGCCAGTAATTGGGATGCCCACACACTGTCTGTATTAGGGATGCCAGCACACTGCCTGTATTGGGCATGCCCGCACACTTCCTGTATTGGGGATGCCAGCACACTGCCTGTATTTAGGATGCCTGCACTCTGCCCGTATTGGGGATGCTTGCACACTGCCTGTATTGGAGATGCCCGCACACTGCCTGTATTGGAGATGCCAGCACACTGTCTGTATTGGGGATGCCCGCACTCTGCCCGTATTGGGGATGCTTGCACACTGCCTGTATTGGAGATGCCCGCACACTGCCTGTATTGGGGATGCCAGCACACTGCCCGTATTGGGGATGCCTGCACACTGCCTGTATTGGGGATGCCAGCACACTGCCTGTATTGGTGATGCCCGCACACTGCCTGTATTGGGGGGGATGGAGACAAAGGGACAGGTTCACATATGCATTACAGAGAAGTAGGAAGGCAAGGGAGAAGTCTTGAAGGTGGGAGTGCGAGGAGGTAACCAAGGAGGAAGACAGGAGAATGTCAGAGGAGGAGGTTGCACTTGGGTTGATAATGCTGGATCAAAGACAAAATGTAAGAAGGGACCTGGCTGGAGAGATTTGTAGGTTAGTTTTAGAAGTTTGAACTGAACTCTCTGATAGATAGGTAACCAGTGGAGGGATTGACAGGGGGGGGCAATGCTGGAGAATCGAGAGGATCGGTGCATGAGGTGAGCAGCAGAGTTAAGAATCTATTGGAGGAGTTCCAGTCTGTTTGTTAGCAAACCACAGGGTGTTGCAGTAGTTCAGTCGGGATATAACCAGGGCATGCACTAGCATTTTAGTGGTATCACCATAGTGTTGCATGTTACAACATTTGATGTGCAGAAGTGGTGGCATCTTGCCTCTCCTACCGAACCATTGTAACTATAAAGCATGTAATACCTGAAAAAGTCAGAAAATAGAGGTACACAGAAAGATTTTACTGAATTTTAAAACAACTAAAGCAACATTTTATGCTTCACTTTTACATACATTAGTTCTCTATATCTAACATTCCAAGCTACAGTAAAACATTATCACAACAGGGAAGGCAAATTAGAAGGATAATTATAATGCTCAGGAATAGAAACTTTCTTTGTCACATCAATCATACTAAATAGGTCATTCTTTGAACAATACCGAGAGATTGAAAGTTAAATACCACATAAACAGATGCAACGTTCAAATGATCAAATGGTATCCTTTTTTCCCTGATAAATATTTTAAAGGATAAATATCACTGCATGATATAGAGTCTTGTGCGAAAGCCACAAAATATGCTTCTGTGTTCTTCACAGAAAACATGCAGTTGTTTTTCAAGTAATCAGTGTTTTGTGTGTTATCCAAGTCAATAATATAGCGATTTTATTGACACACATTGCTATAGAGCCTGGAAGAATTTTTGCATAGACTAGCTAATCATACACACTTGTAGGTAAAGCCCATATGAAAGGGAAAATATCAAGTCATCACTTCCTTCTTTACACGTTTGTAAATGACAAACAATCAGGTGACAACAAGCAACTATTCAGGTTTGACGTGCAAGCCCACTCAGCAAAAACAATTGGTTACCAGCATTGGTTATCACGTGACTGGCAGCCATACAATGAATGAAGAAGTTAGCTGATTTGACTGCAGTGTGGTTCAGGTATGGAGTCTTATAGACTTTGGTTCAGTAGTTTTTAAAATCAATGTAAATATGATGATCTGGGCTAGATGCCCTACTTCTAAGAGTCCAAAGCTTAACGTGAGGGGAGCCTTTCACAACAAAGGACAAATAAAAGCTCCTTTCTGCTCTTAACTGTGGGCAAACTTACCAGGATCTTCTGGGCTTTCATTTTACACTACAAGGCTTCTTAAATCAGATTTACAGATTTTTTTAGATTTATATACTTTATATAATAGACTTTAAACTTTTAGAAAAGCTGAAAAGACCATTTATTTAAAAGTTATTCCTAAGGCTTCGAACCTTATATAAAAAAAAGAATGTAACCAGATTTCTCTTGAAGAATTATCCCATAAATACTCATCATCTGCAGACTGCATATTACAGTATGTCCTTACATATGCTTTTTTGTTTTATCTTTCTTTCTTTAATTTGGTAAAGACAGTTTATCTGAAATGGGGGCACTCCTAGCTTGGATGAATTTTGAAAAGTTGGCCAAGGCATTTAATTCACATACTGTCTGACATTTTGAACAAAGCTTAAGAGGTGAGCTGCCACAAAGAGTACCATTGCACCACACTGACTCTAACTTACTTGGTTACATATAACCTATTCCAACCATTCAAAAGCAGCACTATCATGAAATTGTGTAATATTGAAAATCCATATAAACACGTCAGCTAATGAAAGAGACACCAAGCTTGTGGTTTGTTCTATCTTGGTAGGAATAAAATCCGGGGGTGACAGGTTTAGTGAATTTAGGGGTGACAGAGCCTGTCACCACTGATTAACTCTTCCATTGATTACAATAAAAAAACAATCCTGTCTCGATATTTCTTGATGCCGGATGTATAAGTGATCCCTCCCCTCGCCATCCAGCATATTTATATGGCTTTGCATCATTGACCATATTTTGGCGATAGAGCAGTAATAGCCATGCTCAGTTATAAAACATGCATGGGAACATTTATCTCCTTCTTGGTCTGACTGCTTTGGCTAGCCTGTGAAGATTCGACTTAATCTACTAAACTAGCTGTGCTGGTTTGTCATCCCACTCGTTAATGCACCCATGGCACCACTACAGCAATAAGAAGATTGTATTCCTATTATATAGAACTTCCTTTTCAGCTGTGATCAGTAGAGATGAGTGAATTCCTTCAAAATTCAATTTGGATGATGTCAAAAATTTCCCCAAGAAATCTGAATCACATTATAGCAAACAATAAACCTCACCTCTTTTCAGCATTGTGCGATGTAGTCATCATCCCGCGGGCCTCTAGAATCTTCTTGCAGGACAGAGGGGACAGACCCTCTGCCCTGCACTGGGCTCCAGTCAGCTAGCTCTTGCTGCAGGGAGAGTCTTTTTATAGTGCAAGAAATGAGCTAGCGGGAAAGAGCTTCACTCCCCTGTCACTCATAGTGACATTAAGGGGAATTCCTCTTATTCTTTGAAATTGACACCCTTCTGCTTCTATTTCTTTTTATTGATGCTCCCCACATTAGTTATTAAATAGAACAATGCTTCACAGAGATTTGGTTGACTTGCCATACAAATACATTGCTTTTAACTGCTTTTATTACTTTTTTAGTCCATAGTGTCAAAGGTTGTTTTTTTTTTATAAACAGTGCTGTTTTTAAGCCATACTACTGACCACCCACAAACACACACACTGACCACCTGTGACTAACCATAACCAGAACTAAAAAAATACTACTCTCATTCTCTGATGACAATCTGCTACAACTCTTACTTACTTATTTGCATGTGTGGATGCCTGTATGTCAAAAAATATTGTTCATGGTGTGAATATTTTAATGCTATTCACTATACAAAACTGTATGAGTAATCAAAAAGATATTAGTGGTTGTGGAAGACATTAGATTGCAAGCCTACGCAGAGACTGATTTTGAATAAGTAAGTGTTCCCTTTCCAGTGGCACAAAGTTTGTTTGAATATTTAAATGTAAAATAAGATTAATAATAGTGTGTGAGTATAGAGCGAGACAGATATTGGAATGTCTCAATGGTCTCTACAGTATGTATTATTGTTGTTATACAAACATAGAAACATAGAAACATAGAAGGTTGACGGCAGAAGGAGACCATACGGTCCATCTAGTCTGCCCTTATGTGTATACTGTATGTGCTCTTTATCTTAGGATAGATGTGTGCTTATCCCAGGCATGTTTAAATTCAGTGACTGTTGATTTTTCAACTACCTCTGCTGGAAGTTTGTTCCAAGCATCTACTACTCTTTCTGTAAAATAATATTTTCTAACATTGCTCCTGATCTTCCCCCCGACTAGCTTCAGGTTGTGCCCCCTTGTTCTATCATTAAGTTTCTTCTTAAAAACACTTCCCTCCTGAACCTTGTTCAATCCTTTCACATATTTAAAGGTCTCAATCATGTCCCCCCTCTCCCTTCTTTCCTCCAGACTGTACAAATTAAGTTCTTTAAGTCTCTCCTGATAAGTTTTAAGTTTAAGTCCTTCCACCATTTTCGTTGCCCGCCTTTGGACACATTCTATTTGAATAATGTCTTTTTGCAGGTAAGGTCTCCAGAACTGCACACAGTATTCTAGTTGTGGCCTCACCAGGGCTCTATACAGCGGCATCACAACCTCCCTCTTCCTACTGGTGATGCCTCGAGCTATGCAGCCGAGCATCCTGTTTGCTTTTCCCACTGCCTGGCTACACTGTCCACTCATCTTGCAGCCATCAGTAATCAGTACCCCTAAATCTCTCTCCTCCGAGGTCCTGGCTAACACAGTACTGCCCATACGGTACTCAGAGCAGGGATTCCTTCTACCCAAGTGCATGATTTTACATTTAGAGACATTAAACTCTAGTTTCCACAGTTTTGACCATCTATCCAGTAAAGCTAAATAATTTTCCATGTTGCAGACACCTCCCGGAATATCCACCCTATTACTAACCTTTGTATCATCAGCAAACAGACAAACTTTTCCTACCAAGCCTTCTCCTATGTCACTTACAAATATATTAAAAAGAATGGGGCCCAGGACAGAGCCTTGCGGCACACCACTTGTAACTCGCCTTTGTTCAGATTGCACACCATTTACAACAACGCTCTGATACCGATCCCTCAGCCAACTGGAAATCCACTGAACTATCCAGGGATTGAGTCCTACCTTCAATAACTTATCTATGAGCTCCTTATGTGGTACAGTGTCAAAGGCTTTGCTAAAATCCAGATAGGCGATGTCCACAGCACCACCTTCATCTAACACTTTAGTGACATTGTCAAAGAAATCAATAAGATTGGTCTGACATGATCTCCCCTCAGTAAAGCCGTGCTGTTTTGGGTCCAATAGGTCATTAATTTTTAGATGGGAAATTATCTGTTTTTTTAAGAGTGTTTTCATTAATTTGACCACTATAGATGTTAAACTAACTGGCCTGTAATTACTGGCTTCTTCTCTACTCTCCTTTATATGGATTGGTACGACATTGGCCATTCTCCAATCATCTGGAATCTCACCAGTTGAAAGGGAATGGTTAAGTAAATCAGTCAGTGGGGCTGCAATCACAAACCTAAGTTCCCTTAGAACTCTGGGGTGGATTCCATCTGGACCCATCGCCTTACTTACCTTTAAATGTGCCAGCTCGGCTAAGACATCAGCCTCCAGAAACTCCGGAGCTGTGCCCTCCCAGCTGGATGCTGTGCTATGGCAATGCCTGCTACTATCTGAAAATACCGAACAAAAGTAGCTATTCAGATGGTCAGCCACAGCCTTATCTCCGTCAATATATTTATTTTCCCTATTTCTAATTTTTGAGACTGCATTGTTTTTCTTCTTTCTGTCACCAATATATTGGAAAAAAGTTTTATCTCCCCTCTTCATAGATTTGGCCATTTCTTCCTCCTTTTGCCCTTTAGCAGTCCTTATAATTAGTTTTGCTTCCCTCTGTTTAATTTTATACACCTCTCTGTCAGCTACACTTCCACTTACTTTATACTTCTTATAGGCAGACTTCTTATCTTTTATGATAGTGCCGACTTTCCTAATAAACCATAATGGTTTCTTCTTCCTTTTAATCTTGCTAGTTTGTTTCACATATTGCTTAGTTGCCTTTAAGATGGCCATTTTTAATAGTGACCACTGGGCACTCACTTCTGCTACTCTGTTCCACTCACCTAATTTTCTTTCTACATACTCCGCCATTTCCTTGAAGTTTGTCTTCCTAAAGTCTAGCACTTTGGTTCTGGTGTGTGATTGCACAATGTCTGTTTTTATTCTGAACCATAAGCATTGATGGTCACTGGAACCCAGATTTTCTTCAACCCTGACCTCGGACACCAGATCCCCATTGGTCAGAACTAAGTCCAGAATGTTATCTCCTCTAGTTGGCAATGTCACAAGTTGTTTTAGAGACACTCCATTAAGTGCCTCTAATATAGTCCTGCTCTTGCATGTCGATGCCCTTGGGATATTCCAGTCCACATCAGGCATGTTGAAGTCACCTGTAATTACAATGTCCCCCTTCTCTGCCATTCCACTGATTTCATCTATTAACAGGTTATCTAGATCCTCAGATTGTCCAGGGGGCCTATATATCACACTAATTCTGACCACCAATCTGTCTTTTCTGTACAATGGGTAACCAGGTATGGCTATCTCCCAGTCATTGTGATCCTTGAACCAAGTCTCTGTTATTTCAACAAGATCCAATTAATCTTTGGATATGATACCCATTAATTCACAGAGCTTGTTGCCCAAGCGGCGAGCATTGGTACACATCATGTGGATGTTGTTGGTATTGTATTTTAGTGTGTCCTTGATCTTTTCCACCTCTAGCCTACCACTGACCGGGTTTCCTGCTTCAATGTCCTGCTTCATCCTAAATGGTAGGGGACAGAAATCACCCTTACAAGTTACATCTCTGTCCCCTTCCTCTAGTTTAAATCAAAAAATGCCCTGAGTTCCACTCCAAGTTCTTCTGTTCCTTTCTGTGAAGGATGCAAGCCATCCCTCTTAAACAACTCATTGTTCGACCACCTTCTATAACATCATGACTAATACATCCAAAGCCTTTGTCTTCACACCACTGACGTTACCACAAATTGAACTTGGCGATGTTGAGTGCCTTTTTTCCCTGATTACATACTGGCAAAACTTCAGAAAAGGTGATGGAACCTGTTATTTTGCAAAGTTCCTGACTAAAATTTTGGAAGGCCCTCTGTACAGCAAACAGGTCTTTTTGGGATAAGTCATTTGTGCCAAGATGTAGCACAATGTCCACTCGGTTATGTTTGCTTGCAGACTTCACAATATTTAGAATACGTTTCTTATCCCTATTTGCAAACATATATAGCTTTGTTGCAAATATATGTTTGTATAACAATAATAATAATAGCTTGTGACTGTAAAGAGGACATACAGTAGGAGTGTAATCTTCTCTGGAACTGTTATTGCTGTGCTCCTCCACATAATATTACTGCTATCGGAATACAATGCAGCAACTATCAGTTGTAAACTTTCTTAAGTTTTTAAATCAGGATTTGGTTTGTCCAGGTGTAAAACAAATCATTGTATGTTTATCTACCATGCAGAGGATTCACCCAAGTGTGCTGCTGAGAAAGTTATCAAATGTTCTTTGCTAGTTATGTAGTTATGGTCAAAAAAAAAATAGTTTTTTATAAAGAACACATTGCTTTGCATTTCATTGCAACTGTGGAAACATTACATTTATTATTCAGTCTTCATTGTCATTGGCTTAGTCATAGGGCTCATGGGACATATGACTTAATTTTTTATAGTTCCTTAAATTAAACATATTATTTTTAAATCATCCCTCAAGTAATTGGAATTGTACACCAAGCAGAGTGGTTTGACTTATTATTACAGAAATATCAAGACCTAGATGAATGGAAACCTTCACTGGTTTTAAATTAATGTAGTTTTGATTCCATTATCTTTTTCAGATTCATTAAGATTTTTTTAAGTCATGGGAATTAAGAGATATGTATTGCATGGTCTGATATTCTATCGAAGCAAAAAGACTGGAATAGCACTCAATATGAATAAAACAATTTGCTGATGAAAAAATATCTGTAAAATCCCCTCTTGTAAGGCTCTTGTGGTTTGTTTTCTTTAACATGTACAGTTCATGTACAGTCCGTAATACATAACATTAATATACAAGCCTCACAAATTATCCACATAATTCTTTATATGCATGACTTTAAAGTGAATAGAAACCTGGGTCCACCACTTATTCTTTAGGGCCCATACTCCCAGAGCAGCACGGCGTTGCTGTTGGCTCAGTGGTGGCCCAGGATTCAAAGAAAACTTAGCTTTTCCACTACTGAAAGTCATGCCCTGCTGCACTTTTAAGATGGCCAAGTGCCGCTGTGATGAGGTGCAGCTAGCTGGCCATATTCCCGGCACGCTGTTCAGGTTTGCGCATTTCCGCGACCAGTCATTCAAAAAGGCTGGATGCGGGAGCATGCATGACCGCAGAGAAGCTGGGGATACAGTGCTGGCAGAGATAACATCATGGGACCTAAGGGGTTCCCACAGCAGGGCATCCGGGGGTAGGTTAGTGGACAGGCCTGGGATCTTTTAGGTTTTCATCTGCATTAAACCTTTTTAATTGAGGTGGATTAGTTCCTCTAAAAAGCCATAGCTTTAGCAGGGGCGTAGCTGGGGGGCACGTCCCTTGGGTGCAGCAGGTCAGGAGGGCATCAAAGGGGGGCCTGAGCACAGACGGGGAGTCATTTCGATTCTTTGCCCCAGAGGCCAGAAAATCAAACTACGCCTCTGGCTTTACTTGTAAAGTTGAGGACTAAAACAAAAGCATACTGGACTTGAATGAATTTCCAGGAGACTCATTAGAAAGCATTCTCCATTTCAAGTGTCTTGTTTGTTTTATCATGATAGATAAGCTTATCACGATAGAAACATTCTGTGATGTTCCTTTGCCTGTTTGCGCTGATTTGAAAGTGGGTAGGACTGGTTCATGTCTAAGATCTCAACCTTTTGGGTCTTTCCTGTTTTTTTGGGATACCCAGAGAGGGGGCCCCAAGCCTTTTTTTATTTTTAAGGGTTAAAAACAAATTAATAATCAATAAATTCTCACAAATAAAAAAGTGTGGGGTCCTCCTCTCCAGTCAAAGCAGCTATGTGGGCTTGTAACCTAGGGCTTGAAAACATAGCAGCCTGTCCCCAGCCTGAAGTCTACCATTCCACATAGCGCTCACAGGCACCAGGCTTTTCTGCACCCCTCTGGCCATTGGGGGTGCAAGTAATGGGTCAGGGGCAGGGCAAGTCTCCCACTTTAATGCAGGTGGCTTGCAAGCCCCTCCTGCCCTTTGACCTGGTCTCAAGGACCTCTTACCAGTTTACAAAAGGTTAAGTGAAAAAAACACGCACACCAGAAAGAGCCCATTAATATATTTTTTATAGCAATACTTACACCTTTCCATTGCCAGGTGCTGTCTCACACCATCTGCTGCTCTCCATTGTCTTGAGCACGAGGACATTGATCCTCCACCCTACTACTAACTTCTGCCACCACTCTAGCCACAGCAAGGGGCATTTTATACCAACAGAGTGAGCTGATCTGTGTTCTCTGTCCCGCTGAAGGCACCCCTGCCTGCCCAAGGATGAGGACAATGCCCGGCGCCGTAATGTGGATGGAGATGCAACTAGATTTTAAAATGAATTTACCTCTGATATACTCATATGAGCAAGCAAATTATTAGCAAAAGAAAGTGTCCCCAATATTCTTATTTAAAAAATATATGTAGAAAAAAAAGGCAATAACTCCCTTTAAAACCGTGCAAAATATATCAAACATACATCAAAAATATATAATTCTTATTGAAGTCCCACTCCAAGCTATAGACCGAAGTCACATCCGGTCCTTTTCATACAGAGATTAGCAGACATATACGTCACACAGAAACTTCATGTAAGCATATGTAAACGCTCAGCGAGATAACTTTTTCAATGTGTTCATTAACATAAAGCTTTTTCTTAACACCCAAAGTGATTGTTATCTAGAGGATCTTCAATTAACTTTTGTGCAAACAAATCCCTCCACCTATAGATTTAATCACGTACCAGCTCCACAATAGATAAATAGCGTTGATCAATTTAGCTCCGCTTTAATGGCTCCACCAGGTCTTTTAAGAGCTATATCCACTTTGGTCTCTCAGTATTATTCTCATCAGCCAGACTTATATCCAAATAGCTCAGGCAATACTTAAAATCATCCTCAATTTATTAAAATGACATAAAATAGAAAGGGAATAAAAACCGCACATAGCAAAATACTGTTGCCACAAATTCATAAACTATCCTGCGGTCTCCAAGAAAATGCTCACCAGAACACAGAATACAACTTGCTTATAATGAAATAGAAGGTAGGGCAGAGCAAACTCTTACGTCTCCCCTCGCAATCACGTCTCTCCCTGGGCCGCGGGTCAAGGCGCTGCTTCAGTATTTAAGACGGTCACGTGATCCTGCGTAGCTCCGCCCGATGCGTTTCGTCGTCATCAACCGACTTTTTCATTGGGCAACAAGAGCCTCGCAGGGAGCACGTTATTTAAGGGCTTGTGAATCACGTGATTTTTAATTTTAACTGTTTCCTTGTCTTCCCAAAGACTATGTCTTCATATAAGCTGCCACCAATCATTAGCTAAACAAATTAAGGGGGAACGCCGGATTGCTCTAGCCTCCTTCCAATCTCAACACATTATTTAAACAGATCATTCAAACATATTAAACATAATCATTCAACAATCAATTCAAAAAGTATAAAGCATAAAAACGGTAGATTCAACTGCCATATTTAAAAACATAATAAAAATAACATAATTCAAACATACTTTACAACTCTATTACAAGTATAGTTTACATCTAGTTATCTTATGGTATATATTAGTTCCTAATCATCCCCTATAAAACAATTTAAATCATATTCTATGTTCAACCCATCGGGCTGTAAAGTTCTCATTAAATAAAGCCATTTTGACTCTTCACGGGATACCTCTCTTAAAATATTCCCTCCTTTAAAATGTTTTTCTATTTGGTCAATGACCTTTTATATTGTATATATGTTCCCTTAAGCGGACCATAAAGGGATGTCCTGTTCTTCCAATGTACTGCTTGCCACAAGGGCACTCAAGGGCATATACTATTTTTTTACTATTACATGTAAGGAATTTTTTAATGGTAAATTCTTTGTTATTTGAATTAGATTTGAACTTCACAATGCGTTTTTTATCCACATCTTTTTTAAGCTTACAGCCTACACATCTTTTGCAACTATAAAAACCTGTTAAGTCTGATATTGTCCCTCTTATTTTTTTACACGGTTCAATATAACTTTTAACTAAATGTGTTGCTATGGTAGGGGGTTTCTTGTATATTATTCTGGGTCTATTAGGTAAATGTGGACCCAGAACCTCATCATTTTTTAGCACATATCAGTGTTTCCCCAAAACTCTACTGATTCTCTTATAATCTTTTCCATATCGTGTTACCATAGCAAAATTTGCATATTCTTCCACTTTCTTTTTTACTGTCATTTTTCTTTAACTTACTCCCCCTTTCTAATTTAGCAATATCCTCTATCTCTCCTTTTATGAAGTTGGAATAATATCCTTTATCCAAAATCTATTCCCTATTTCATGTACCTGTTACTCAAAATCTTCATTTAAGGTACAATTTCTTTTTATGCGGTGGAACTGTCCCCTTGGAATATTATTAAGCCATCTGGGGTGATGGCAACTCATTTTAGGAACATATGAGTTCCTATCCGTACTCTTAAAGAATGCTCTAGTTATCAACCTTTTCCAATTTTTTTCAATCTCCAAATCAAGAAAATGGATTTTAATGTCACTAACTTCTTTTGTAAATGCCAAACCCCATTCATTTTTATTAAGAGAGGTGAAAAAATGTTCAAATGATTCCAATCCCCCATCCCAAATAACGAGGCAATCAACGATGTAATGCCCCCAGATACACAATCCCTGTTGATGAAGCCCATATATGAAGGATTCTTCCCACATCCCCATATACAGGTTTGCAAGGCTGGGGGCAAACTTCGCCCCCATAGCCATGCATTTACTTTGGAGGTAGTAACTTTCACTAAACCAAAAATAATTCCTTTCAAGCGCAAAATGGAAACAATCCAGTAAAAATTCTATCTGTATTATACGCATTTCAGTAGTTCTCATTAAATAGTGCCTACTTGCTTGAAGTCCTTTTTCATGCGGTATATTTGTATATAGAGACACTACGTCTATAGTTGCTAATAACGTGGTGTCTTCAACCTCAATTGTTTCCAAAAGGTTTAGAACATGCTGACTGTCCTTTATATACGATAGCAGACTAACCACTAGAGGTTAGAGAAAGTGGTCTAAATAGTTCCCCAAGTTGTAAGTTAATTAATTTATTCCACTGATAATCGGTCAATAGGGAGAATTAATTACATCCTTATGGACCTTCGGAAGTCCATATATGGTTGCAATTTTTGGGAATTTTACATTACAGAAGTCAGCCTCCTTTTTGGTCATAACCCCCATGTCTATGCCTAACTTAATTAATTCATCAAACTCCTCTTTAAATTTCTTTGTAGGATCCCCTTCTAATTTTTTATACGTCTCCTTGTCCTCCAATAATTTATCAATCTGGAAAATATATCTATCCAGATCTTGTACCACTATCCCCCCTTTTTTTGTCTGCTTTTTTTTACCAATCTTGTTTTATCCTTTTTAATAATGGCTCTTATTTTTCTTTTTAGCTTTCTTACCTCCTTCAATTTCTAGTTCTTTAAATACTACATTTTTGAAACTTTCCATATGGTGATTATTATTCTGTAGAGGATTAAAAGTAGACGGTATCCTCAAATTAGTATATCTAAATCCCATCATCATTTTCCTTTTTCTTCATTTTATTCTCATTCATTAGAAAAAACCTTTTTATATTCAGCTTTCTAAAAAACAGGATGAGATCTATGAAGGCTTTAAACTGGTCCATCTCAAAATCCGGTGCAAAATTTAATCCTTTT
This sequence comes from Gastrophryne carolinensis, assembly GCA_027917425.1. Taxonomy (NCBI): domain Eukaryota; kingdom Metazoa; phylum Chordata; class Amphibia; order Anura; family Microhylidae; genus Gastrophryne; species Gastrophryne carolinensis. The sequence goes on along the minus strand of CM051234.1, from coordinate 176,998,663 downwards.
TTTAGAGCAAAAATTTCATCACTAGTGAGTTGTTTTAAGGTTATATATGCCGTCTCCTCCCTCCTTTTTCTTTAATACCTCCAGTGTTTTCTTAAACTTCCGCCCCCCTCTTCTTCCCCTAAATCTTTTCGTTTTCTCATGAATGTTGGTGTTTGGTGATATAGATCTATACTGGCATGTGCTAAAAAATGATGAGGTTCTGGGTCCACATTTACCTAATAGACCCAGAGTAATATACAAGAAACACCCTACCATAGCAACACATTTAGTTAAAAGTTATACTGAACTGTGTAAAAAAATAAGAGGGACAATATCAGACTTTTTATAGTTGCAAAAGATGTGTAGGCTGTAAGCTTAAAAAAGATGTGGATAAAAAACGCATTGTGAAGTTCAAATCTAGTTCAAATAACAAAGAATTTACCATTAAAAAATTACTTACATGTAATAGTAAAAAAATAGTATATGCCCTTGAGTGCCCTTGTGGCAAGCAGTACATTGGAATAACAGGACATCCCTTTAAGGTCCGCTTAAGGGAACATATATACAATATAAAAAAAGGATATGAGCTTCACAGTGTGTCTCTACATTTTAAAATCTGGCATAATAGTGACCCCACAGGTATTAAATTTTGGGTCATTGACCAAATAGAAAAACATTTTAAAGGAGGGAATATTTTAAGAGAGGTATCCCGTGAAGAGTCAAAATAGATTTATTTAATGAGAACTTTACAGCCCGATGGGTTGAATATAGAATATGATTTAAATTGTTTTATAGGGGATGATTAGGAACTAATATATACCATAAGATAACTAGATGTAACCTAAACTTGTAATAGAGTTGTAAAGTATATTTGAATTATGTTAATTTTAAATGAGAATTCAGTTTTTAAATTTGGCGGTTGATTCTACCGTTTTAATACTTTATACTTTTTGAATTGATTGTTGAACGATTATGTTTAATATGTTTGAATGATCTGTTTAAATAATGTGTTGAGATTTGAAGGAGGATAGAGAAATCCGGCGTTCCCCCTTAATTTGTTTAGCTAATGATTGGTGGCAGCTTATATGAAGACGGGGAGGCCGATTCATCAATAGCGCCAGGTAGCGACAGATGAGCGACTGAAGTATGGCGCTAAGAGCGCCGCTAGCGTCAGCCGCGGGCGGTAGCGATTCGCTATAGCAGGCCTCCTCAGTCGCTACCTGGCGTTGTTGCGAACAACGCCTACATTGCTGAATATGATGTTGGCCCTCAGCTTTGTAGGCGCTGTCAGTCAGTGTGACCACGCTATTCTACACAGCGCCTGTTAGCTTTGCTGTGTCCTGGCCATCCAGTACCTTCTGAATAAAACACATTGCCACATTTGTTAAAAATTTAAAGAGTTTTTATTTTGTGTTGAAAAGGAAATTAAATTCAACCAGATATTCGAATATAAATGCAAAATAAAACATAATTAAACACATAGCCACAATTTTTTTTTTTTTTTTATTTGTTAAATAAAAAGGAAATACAATTAAACCACCAATGAGAAAGAAAATGAAAATAAAAACAGAACAGAGAAAAATGGAAAATCGAAAAAGAAAAGAAAAACAGAAATGAGAAAGGAAAATAGAAAAAAGAAAAACAGAAATGAGAAAGCAAAATAGAAAAAGAAAAACAGAAATGAGAAAGCAAAATAGAAAAAAGAAAAACAGAAATGAGAAAGGAAAATAGAAAAAAGAAAAACAGAAATGAGAAAGCAAAATAGTAAAAAGAAAAACAGAAATGAGAAAGGAAAATAGAAAAAGAAAAGAAAAACAGAAATGAGAAAGGAAAATAGAAAAAAGAAAAACAGAAATGAGAAAGCAAAATAGTAAAAAGAAAAACAGAAATGAGAAAGGAAAATAGAAAAAGAAAAGAAAAACAGAAATGAGAAAGGAAAATAGAAAAAAGAAAAACAGAAATGAGAAAGCAAAATAGTAAAAAGAAAAACAGAAATGAGAAAGGAAAATAGAAAAAAGAAAAACAGAAATGAGAAAGCAAAATAGTAAAAAGAAAAACAGAAATGAGAAAGGAAAATAGAAAAAGAAAAACAGAAATGAGAAAGGAAAATAGAAAAAGAAAAACAGAAATGAGAAAGGAAAATAGAAAAAGAAATAAAAAACAGAACAGAGAAATAAAAGGAAAATGGAAAAGGGAAATAAAAACATAAATCAGCCAGAAAAATATAATTACAATAGGAAGTAGAATGCCAAGGAAACACATAGCCACATGTATCTATATATAGTAGATTTTTTATTTAAATCTACCTAAAATTAAAAATGAACACAAGAGAAATGGTAAAGTAAAATTAAAACAGAAAGGAAAAAGCAAAGTAAAGTAAAATAAAGTTGGGAAAGTCCGAAATATTGATCACGGTGCCCGTGTTTGTGCCTGAAAAAATAAGAAAAGTGCAGTTAGTATAGATCTTTAAAGTAGTATAGTTGTAGCAAATACAAAAATGCATTACTTGATAACCAACATTGGCGTCTTACACCCCCCCTTTGAGTGGTTTGGGTCATCTTACACCCCCCTTAGAGTGGTTTGGGTCATCTTACACCCCCCTTAGAGTGGTTTTGGTCATCTTACACCCCCCTTACAATGGTTTTGGTCATCTTACACCCCCCTTAGAGTGGTTTTGGTCATCTTACACCCCCCTTAGAGTGGTTTTGGTCATCTTACACCCCCCTTAGAGTGGTTTTGGTCATCTTACACCCCCCTTAGAGTGGTTTTGGTCATCTTACACCCCCCTTAGAGTGGTTTGGGTCATCTTACACCCCCCTTAGAGTGGTTTGGGTCATCTTACACCCCCCCTTACAATGGTTTGGGTCATCTTACACCCCCCTTAGAATGATTTTGGTCATCTTACACCCCCCTTAGAGTGGTTTTGGTGATCTTACACCCCCCTTAGAGTGGTTTTGGTCATCTTACACCCCCCTTAGAGTGGTTTTGGTCATCTTACACCCCCCTTAGAGTGGTTTTGGTCATCTTACACCCCCCGTAGAGTGGTTTGGGTCATCTTACACCCCCCCTTAGAGTGGTTTGGGTCATCTTACACCCCCTTTAGAGTGGTTTTGGTCATCTTACACCCCCCTTAGTGTGTTTTTTTGCTCATTTTGATGGGAGGTCAAATACATTTAACCAGTAGTGCAGTACTTGCATTAGAGTGAAGGGTAGTTAGCTTACCGCAAAAAAAGAAGTGATCATCCTTTCCCTTAGCTCATCGCCAGTCTGGGTGTCCTCACTTCTTTCTGCAGGCAGGTTGGGGATTTCTGGCACCAGTGCTGTCTCCTCGGGGGCTTGGATTCGGTGACAAATGCAAATGTTGTGTAGCACACAGCAGGCAAGGATGATCTTGGAAACCTTCTGTGGGCTGTAGAGCATCTCTCCTCCTGGCCGTGCCAAACAGAGAAAGCGTGCTTTCAGCAGGCCGATGGTTCTTTCCACAATGCTTCTGGTCTTGCGATGCGCTGCATTGTAGCGTTCATGGGCAGAGGTCCGTGGGTTCCTGACCGGAGTCATGACCCACGTTCTCTGCCCATATCCCTTGTCCGCTGTAGAAAAAACACAAGGAGAGAGACAGCAATTAGTACTAGTACATGTTTTTTGGTGGTAGTTTGGTTAAAATTGGCTTACTAGGCCACATATTAGCAAAATACATTGACATGGTTAATTTATTACCCAGTAGCCAGCCAGCTGGCATTTCGTTGTTATCAAACTTCCGGCACAGGACTGTCCGCTGCAAGACGTAAGAATCGTGGCATGAGCCGGGGAACCCCGATCTCACCGCCCGCAGCCTCATGTCTGGGTCACAGACAAGCATGATGTTGATGGAATGAAATTGCTTTCTGTTTCTGTAATACAGCTCCTGTGCACGGGGAGGGCGGAAAGGGATATGTGTACCATCAACGCACCCTAGCACATTCGGGATCCCTCCCATCAGATAGAAAGCATGTTTTATTTTGGCAACCTCTTCCTCATCCTCAGGAAACTTGATGTAAATTGGGATTAAATCACAAATCGCCAGAACTACCTGGATTAGTATGCGGCTCATAGTAGCCTGGCTTATCCCGCTGAGGAGGGCGGAGGTTGCCTGGAAGGTCCCTCGTGCCAAAATATTCAGCGTGGCACACAGGCGTACTATGCCTGGAATGGATTGAGTGCGTTTGGTGGATGGCTCGATTTTGTGCTTAATCTGATCATATAGGGACTGTAGTGCAGCACGATTCAGACGGAAGCGGCTACTGATCTGCTCGTCACTTAAGTCCCATACTGAAAGGCGGATTGCAAAGGAGCGGGGTGCCCTAAGCCTCACAACACCCCGCTCCCTTTCCTCCTGCTCTTTCAGCATACACATACATCCATCCACCCAGACACCATACATCACCCTCTTATCCATCACACACACTAAAGATATATACAAAAACAAAAATAAACCAAAAAAACCACTAACACACAACACACACACAAACAATCACACTCCACACACACCCGCTACAATGCAGCTCACCACAAAACCAGAACTATAGTGGTCCAAACCACCAGCCTGCTGAAAACCAGCTTTCTAAGTTAGGCACAACCAAGAGGGGAGTTGCTGCACAGCCCACAAAATGCCCCAAAATCAAGCCTCACTTGCTGTATGCTACACAATATTTGCAGATGCCACCAAAACCAAGCTCCTAAAGAAACAGCACTGATGTCAGAAATCACCCAACAAGCCACAGAGAGTGAGGACAGAAACCAGACAGAGGCTCAAATGAGCTAAGGGAAGCGAGCACAGCACCACACCACAGCCTTTGCCACAGTGTAAGAATAGCAGAAGCTAGAACATTCCTTCCTTTTATACTTCATTTTCTAAAGTGACAGGTCCGCTTTGCCGCCTTTTGCGTCGCTCTGCTATTTCCGGGCGCCAATTAGCCGACCCAGGTGTGCGTAAAACAGAGTGCGCACGCGCACGCTAGTAGCGCTACTAGCGTTCTTGAGCCGTAACTTGCGTGCATTAACGGACATGGCCCAAAAATCAGGGGTGGACCAATGAAAGGGAAGCTGCTGTTTTTTTAAAGAGCCGTTAGGCTAACCACATGTCACAAGGGTTTGAGATACATCAGTCCATTGTTGGATTTGGGTGTGTGTTGTTTGTTTAATGAGGTCTGTAATGAGTTAATTGGCTAACACACATGCTTCTGTCAGTGCAGTGGAGGTGTGCCTAGAAGGAACTGGGCTGTATGTGTGAATCAATTAAGTGGGCTGCTTTTGGATTGGCTGTTAGAGCACATAAAACCTGCCCAAGCCTAAGAGATTGCGATGCCATTCTGTAGTCTGCATGCGTGCTTGTTGGGTGTGTATTTGTGTGTGTGTGCAGCTACAGGATGGAGCCAAATTCAGGACATCTGCCGGCCACAGCAGGCCCGAGTGGGTGGTGGGTGCTGTGCGCAGACCTCCCTTACGGAAAAGGGCACAGCCTGAAGGTGGGGCAGCACCCCAGGCTAAGCGCCCAGGTGCCAAGAGGGAGCCTGAATTTAATTTGGCTGAGAATAATCATCTTGTGCGCCTTACACTTGCTAAATGGGAGCTGCTATTTGGCTCCCAAAGCAAGTCCATAGGCAAACAAGAAAGAAGCAAACTGTGGGATGCCATTGGTGTGGAGCTTAGTAGCACAGCTCAACACCCACGTAGTGGCCCATCCTGCAGGAAACGCTTCTACACTTTGCGAGGGGCCCTTATGAAAAAGATGAATCACGATCTTGATGTGGACAGTGGGTTCATCCAGGCTCCAAAGAGTACCTACAGGCCGTATGAGGAGATGCTGAAGGCCAAAATCCCACTGGCTCGGCTGCAGGGTGTGGATCCTGGGGATGACACCACCGGTTGGACTGAAGGTACATATTTTCTGGCTTTTATAATAACCTAATGTTAATGTATGTGATTTGCATTTTTACATTCTGAACAACTAACAGTAGGACCTGTGAAGTATTACATTACAGCTCAAACATTTGTAACTTTTCTGTCTGTTGCTTTATGCATAGGTGCACATGCTGCTGTCTGGGATGTGCCTCAGGACACCCAAGCTCCTGCCCTTCCAGCAACCTCAAGGCTACCCCAGTCTGCCATTGAAGGTATTTACCCATAATTTGGTTGCTGGTTGTTTTGTTAACAAATGGGTGTGGGAGCAGCTCAAACAATCAAGTTTTGCCCTGTTGAGTATTAATAATATGTGCCTGCGCCCTAATTGCACGACCACTGTAACACTCACAGCAACTAACTAACAAGGCCCTAACATGTGTAGATATGTAGGACGCCAGAGATGTGTAGCCATATATCGGCATATCAATGTGGGAGCCACACTGGGCTTGATTAGTGAATATTAGTGAAAGAGCTGCTCACACACCTTAATGCATGTTGTATTTTGGCACGCACATTAACTATGGCTCAATGTTGGGTTTATTTTGGCCTAGCTCCCATGCCCTTGGCCCCAGCATCTCCTCCGGATCCCACCTACTCTTTGGATGTCGGTAAGTGCATGTGTTCACCTTGCTTGATCCACTTTTACTCAAGTGCATGTGTCTCATTCCTCTTTTTTCTTGGTAGGCCAAGTGACTGGTTCATCTTTGGACCCCACTTCCGATGTTGCCGGTCAACAGGACCCTGTTGGTGTGTAGAGCAATACATAATGTATCCTTTATGCTGTTTATGTTACACTGGTTCAATTTGGTTAGTCTACTAAGCTACATGTTTGCTTGGTAAACTTGAAGATGCCTCTTGGGAGTGCTGGTTGCCTCCCCAGGGTCAGTCTATTAGTTATTTGAGTGATAGCAATGTATTTTTGCGGTCATCTTTTTAGCCAAACATTCCCCGTAGTAGTTTGCTGATTATTTAGAGACATTCCTTTTTTTTTTTAGTTGACCCGAATATCGGAAGTGGCTGTCCAGAAAGGGCCCCTCAAGTTCCGGCTGCCAGAGATGAGGGTAAGTGGTTTGGCCTTGCTCTAGTCTGTATTTTGGCTCTACTTTTGTGGCACTTGCTTCTGGCAACTTGTGTGTCCACATGTATATTCAAGGTCCAAGCTCGAGTGAGGACCCCACTCAAGACATCTGGGAGATTGCGGGTATGTGTAATTTAAGCAATGTTTCTGATGTGATTAGCAGAAATTAGTGCGTCTTAGTCCTGTAACATACATGTTAACAATCTGACTTTAACAGAGACCTTTGGTCTAGTGTGTATTTTGGAACTTTTTAGAGGTATGGCCTCGATAGGCTAACCAGGTTACATTAGAGTTTGGCCCACAGACCTACTAACCTGATTTTCCTGTTTAGCATATGCCAACTTGCCGGACATCTCGGATGTTGAATTGCCACTCTCTGGCAGCGAAACCTCGAGCCTACCTGTGCCGGAGGACACGCAGGTAACATGGCTGATGTAGACGACCTAGAACCACATTGGCATCTTCGTGGGTAGTGGAAGAAGCAACATGTCACATTTCCTTTCATTGTTGTTTTGGCAGGAGGCGGAACCAGAACCCCAAGCTGGGACCTCTTCCCAAGTCCCATGTGGCCAAGCTTCCGAGGCTCAGACAAGGGTAAGTTGTATAGTGACTGTTTATGGGAATTATTTTGAGGGGCATAACTGCATTGGTTCTGTTTGACTAAAATGTGGTTTACTATTTGTTTAGCCTCAAACCACAGCAAGAGGAGGTGTGGCACCAACCAGTGCCGATTTCTACGAGCTAGGGGTCCGGATGCTGGAGGACTACAGTCGCCAACAGCCGCGTGATGGAACTAATGAGCGCATTGCGGCGTTGGAAAATCAGGTGCTGATGTGTCAGCAACAAAATGAGGCCCTGCAGCGCCAGATGGACCAGTTACGCCAAAACCAACTACAGAACCAGGAACTTGGTCGGCTGGCAAATGTAATTGAGCAATCTGTACAGCGCCAGGAAGAAGCAATACAGCGGCAGGACCAAACTTTGTTGTTGCTACAACAGCTCATACAACAGCAGTCTATATTTTTTACTGCACTGTTGTCCCCCAACACCGCCCCTAGCAATGACTCCCAACCTCCCCGGCCACCCAGCCAAGAATATTAATTTTGTATCTTTTTGGTTATGTAAATATATTTGCTTCACCCACCTCTAAATTGTGTGTTTCCTAAGACCTCGCTAATAACACAGTCAGGGATGAGTATCTGGATCTACATATGTCAATGTATTGGTCAATTTAGCCCACACATTGGAGCCCATAGCTTACTATGGTTAACACCTGAAATGGCTCAAAAGGTATGGCTACATTGACCCACAAATGGTTTGGGAGACAGTTAAACTATGCTTTGCAATGCAACACACTGTAATGATGTGAATCAAAAAAATTTTAATCCAAACCATGGCCAACACGGCCAACCTTGGCCAACAACGGCCATCAAGAGCCCAGCCTTCCCCCCACCCTAACGACGCCGTCGGCGCCTCTTCCTGGCCAGCAGCATCAGCTTCAGGAGCCGGATCTCCCGCCACAGTCTGCGATGCTGGTTTTCACAAGCTGTAGAAATGTAGAAACAACAATTTATTAATAATTTGGCAGTGACCTCAACAGACACAGATGTAGCAATGTAATGTCAGTGTGTCCAATTAGGTGACACTCACATTAACATTGTTGACCACTGTGTGCTTATTGGTTAACATTATATGATTACTATTGACTGGCAGGAATGTGAACAACACATCCCAAGCATACATTTTAGCTTAAAGTGTACCAACACCCACGGGTGATCGGCCCGGGAATCTATCAGATTCCCTGTCCCATCACCTCCCTCCCCGCGGGACATCCAAGATCGGGATGTCCCTGGGTGTGAAACCCCCCCAAACCCCAAAATACCTACCTCAGTTTCTGTGTGGCAGTGCCGCTGGGCCCTCCCTGGTGCCCCTCTAGACGTGTGCGTGCCTGCGCCGGCCGTCTGTGAATTGCCGGCGCAGGCACGCCCCCGTAAAAAGGGGCGCGGGGGAGGCGGAGGAGGAGGCAATTTGCAATGGCTTGTACATTTGTTGGAGTCAAAGTGAGTTCAGGGGGTTGTCACACAGCGGTGCCGATCAGGGGTGCCCCACCGTAGTGGAACAACACCCAGGAAAGTCAAAATCCTGGTTGTTGTTCCAGTTTAACTCTTGGGAAGCAAAGAAGGTCTAATTCCCTGTGTGTCCATTTTTGTGTTTAGTAACAGCCAAACATCAGGGCCTAAGTCCGAACGAGTCCACGAGTTTACCCTATAATGTTACAGGTCCAGACCTAATCGGGCCCATTTGGTTGTGTCTAACGCAAAAATAGTCTCTATGGGGCCTAATGAAGGATGTGAGCCAACAATCAAGCATGCAAACAGGCATGTTGGATTATTGTGCCAACACATTGAATAGAGATGTGTGTGAAATTAACACATAGGTAAATTTAAATTGCCTGCTGATGTGACTAGAAGACATAGGTTTCACAAGTCTTTAGGCATATGAAGTGGGATGTACTCACCATCGCAGCTGTGGCGGGGGCCCATGCTGCTGGCCGTCCCTGGAGCTGGGGTGGGGAGGAGGGTCTCTGGCTCCGTCTGCGTCGCAACATCTGTCAACATAAAGCAAAAGGCAAAAACACAATTAGTGGGCAAATGACACATGACTATTTGACATCCATCTGGTTATTGAGTCTGAAAATGCAAAGGCTTGCATGGTTACATACAGGTTGACCTAAATTAGCATATTTCCTGGACCATGAGTTAATGTCAATTTGTAAGGCTTCACACATGTATCCCTAACGAGAATGTGCAAATAACATAGACAGTGCTATTTAAAGGAATCTTTTGCAGTTGTTTGGCTAATGTTAATAGTGGCCCACATGTTGGAGCGGGAACAACTTAACCCAAGAAAAGAAATGCAAACACCCATCATGGTGTTGGCAGAAACATAGGGGTGGTTGACAGTTGGCTAGCACTGTAGTGGGGTTTGTGAGGTTAGGGTACCTTATCAAACCAGCTGTGACAATGGACCAGGAAACATGTGTCTGTTACAAGTGGGCCTATACACAGGATTGCTGCTAATCTTGGTTTGGGTCCACTTTGGCCGAGCCACACAATTTGCATGAGCCAACTTACTCCGCGCCCGCTGCCTTCAACACATCACTCCTCGAGTGTGTGCGGACGCGCAGGCCATTTGGAAAAAGAGCGCAGGCGCACACACATCTACAGTGTCACACAGGAGGCTTGGACGGTGGCTTTGCCAACCCCCAAAGAGGTAAGGAGTTTTGTGGTTTTTTTTGGGTGTGGGGGGCCCTGGGTGAGGGATGTGATTGGTCCTGGAAGCTTCCAGAAACCGAGCACCATCAATGTTTTTGGGTGCACTTGAATGAATGTAATAACATTGGGAATGTGATGGGTAACCAATAACACTTACCATGACTATGCCCATGGAGAATCCTACGCCAAAATGCCATGGAGGTGCCGCCTATATGATGCCCTGCAAATTATAGAGGAATGGCAAGGGCTAAGGACACATTGCAAGATGAAACCTGTCACAGACTAACAATTAAAAAATGTACACTCACCAGGGGATGAAGCGCCACTTGAAGCCCAGGGAGGGCTCTGAGGAGGAGGCGGGGAGCCTCGGCTCCTCACACTCTGGTCGGAAGATCCACCAGGCAAAGGGCCACCCTCCTCCCTCTCACTCCCTGCTTGAGAGTGGCCCCTTGCCTGGTGAGATTCCTCACACTCAGAGTGTGAGGAGCTGAGGCTTGATCCAGCCAGCCCCCCAGCAGCACACTCCTCTGGGGCGTCATCCCCTTCCTCCCCTGGACCCTCCCCCGATGACTCCCCCGAGTCCGCCTGCCTGGTTCGGGGGAGGAATCCCTTCCCACGTTTCCCCAGGGGAGGACGCTTATCTGTGTGGAGGGGGTGAAAGAAAATAATTAATCTAAAGAGCACAAATGGACAGAGCTTAGCAGATTATTCTGCACAAAGGCAAAACATAACATAAGCTTTAACTTACCTGATGCGTAGGCATCATATAGGCGGTACACGCCTTCAGGGTCCCGGCGCTTGAAATCGGACCACTTTTGTTGGATAGAGCGGATTGTGAGCTCGGTCTGGAAGCGCCGGGACACTGTGGCCATCACCTCCATGGCTATGCGTTTTTTTCCTCCACGGGCATAGTCATATTCGGCGAGGCAGAAGTCCTATGAAAAAACAACAAACAAAATAACATAAATACATGACATCAGAAAACAGTCATAAACAGTTATACATAGACCACATCAAAGTGGACCCACACCCAGGATTATGACTATTCTGGGTTTGTGTGCACTTTGGTGGGCCACACCAATTGTGGGTGGTCCGCTGTCTGCAACCCCCTTGGAAGGCCACAAATACACCACTGAGGCCACTCCCACGTCACTCCCCCAGCAAAACACAGGGCTCTGCGCCGCTGTGGCATGCGCATACAAGGCCGTTGGGACGTGCATACCAGCTCAGCTGGGTCTGCACGCCAAAGTAGGCATGTGGCGTTTGACTCTAACAGGGAGTGCGCCTGCACCCACAATTACAATATGTCTGCCGCAGGGGTACACCCTGCTAGAGGTAAGCGCAATAGGCATCCGCAGCTAACGCATGCACAGATGGGACGGGACTGAGGTAATATTTAGGGCCCTCCAGGGGGGGCATCCCAGCAGGACATCCACAATGGGGATGCCCCACGGGGATTGCTGAAATGTGTTATTAAAAGCAAAATTTTTCTTAACCAATACCCCCTGTGTGTTCTGAAACTTTTCAGCTAAAAAGACAAACCAAAAAATACTCACTTTTACCACCTGGCCATTGACTCGACTATCCACCCGGGTGCGCTTAGCCTTAATAGGCCCAGGAGGGGAAGGGGTGGGAGGGGTGGTGCTTGAGGAAGGTGAGGTAGGTTGGGGAGGTGGGGGAGGGGTGGTGGGGTCTGAGTCTGAGGAGGAGCTGGGGAGGCGCATGACTCTCCTTCTGGGCATCATATTGGAAACGCTAAGGAGGAAACAGGAACCGGAAATGACCCAAGCGACATTGGGAAAAAGTTTAAAAAAAAAAAACGCTCCGCGCACCAGCAACAAGCTATTCGCAGCTATGTGCAAGCTAAGTGGCGGAAAAACTAAAATGACGCTTGAAAACAAGCTAGTGGCATAAGCGCTAGACAGTTTTACCTTAAGGTGGCGTTGAAACGCAAAGGAGGAGCCCGGAACCGGATATGACGCTAGCAACTGTGATTCAAAATTCAAACACAAACATGCGCGCAACAGGGACAAGCTAATATCAGCTATGTGCAAGCTAAGTGGCGGAAATACATTAAAATGACGCAGCAAAACAAGCTATTGGCATAAGCGCTAGACAGTTTTACCTTAAGGTGGCGTTGAAACGCAAAGGAGGATCCCGGAACCGGATATGACGCAAGCAACTGTGCTTCCAAATTCAAAAGCAAACATGCGCGCAACAGGGACAAGCTAATATCAGCTATGTACACGCTAAGTGGCGGAAATACATTAAAATGACGCAGCAAAACAAGCTAGGGGAAAAGGCGCCACGAATTCTTAGCTTGATTTAGCAGGGGATTCTACATACTGTAATGCATAGGTCCTTCTAAAGCATACACCGTGGGCCTTACATATACAAATCTGAAACATTCAAAAAGTCATCACACAATCAAAGTAGACAACTACCTGAAAATGTGGCACACATGAGAATGCATAACGGGTTGTTATGAGCTGGTACGACTGAATGTTAATCCTGCAATATGTGGGCAGCCACGCTCACAACTACAGTGTATTCATTAACAACGACTGGGGTCGCTGGAAGTGAATTCCTGGCAAATGGCAGAAGGGCACATGTATGAACAGCACAGCGCCGCACAACGCAGCGCAGCGAGGCACAGCGACGCTCGCGCCGCCACATAGCGAATTAAAACAGCGACTGCACAAACACTGACCAACACAGATTCATCAAGGACAGGGCTGCCGAATAGCTTGGGCGCTGACAATTTCGAAGAGCGAACGTGACCGCCCAACCTGACAGGCTACAAAATAGCTTTACAAGCCCCGTTTGTGTTGAAAACAAGCGATTTTGATGCCAATGAGTTTGGGTGGAGGAGATGCAATACCCATGTCACTCACAACATTACATTGTGAAAAATAATAAAAACTTCAAATACATAAAAATAACCAGCCAGATTATTAAAACATATCAATATAAACATGTGTTGAATTTTGGACCAAAGAAAAAACCACAAAAACCACTAAAAACAATCATTGCAGCGTCTGCCATTGAAATGTATGGGAGAGCGGCAGGTAGCGCCAGGTAATACGTGTCGCTGTGAAGGAATTTGCAGCGGCGCTGTTCGGTCCAGGCGGCTTCATGATGAATGCCGCGCTAGCCGTCGCTCTCGCCGGCGCTAGCCTCATTTAGCTTGATAAATGCGTCATTGTGACCGCCGCCGGGCGTACTTGAGTCGGTAGTCGCCGTTAGCTGCCGCTACCTGGCGCTCGTCAGACACTACCTGGCGCTATCGCTTGATGAATAAGGGCCATAGTCTTTGGGAAGACAAGGAAACAGTGAAAATTAAAAATCACGTGATTCACAAGCCCCTAAATAATGTGCTCCTGCGAGGCTCTTGTTGCCCATCGAATAAGTCGATGAATGACAAGGAAACGCGTCGGGCGGAGCTACGCAGGATCATGTGACCGTCTAAAATACTGAAGCAGCGTCGGGACCCGCGGCCGAGGGAGAGACGCGATTGCGAGGGGAGACGTAAGAGTTCACTCTGTCCTACCTTCTATTTCATTATATGCAAGTTGCATTCTGTGTTCTGGTGAGCATTTTCTTGGAGACCGCAGGATAGTTTATGAATTTGTGGCAACAGTATTACGCTATGTGCGTTTTTTATTCCCTTTCTTTTTCATGTCATTTTAATAAATTGAGGATGATTTTAAGTATTGCTTGAATGTTGGCTATTTGGATATAAGTCTGGCTGATGAGAATAATACTGAGAGGCCAAAGTGGATATAGCACTAAAAAGAGCTGGTGGAGCCATTAAAGCGGAGCTAAATTGATCAACGCTATTTATCTATTGTGGAGCTGGTACGTGATTGAATCTATAGGTGGGAGGATTTGTTTGCACAAAAGTTAATTGAAGATCCCCTAGATAATAATCACTTTGGGTGTTAAGAAAAAGCTTTATGCTAATGAACACATTGAAAAAGTTATCTCACTGAGCATTTACATATGCTTACATGAAGTTTCTGTGTGCCGCATATGTCTGCTGATCTCTGTAAAAAAGATATGATCGCTTCAATTTCAACTCATGGATACCTCAATAGGTATTCTTTAAGCCTCCAGTATTTCCTACCATGAAGATTTAACAATTTTGCATTTCTGAATATTAGGTAGAAGTGATGGGATAAAAATGTGGCAAATTCTAGAGTAAGTTGCAAAAATAAGGTATCTTGCATTTACAAATATCTGCAAGCTACAAAGTTACCAGGAGATTTTATAAATGTTTGCTCTAACTGTAGAGCAGGTTTTGGCTTATAACTAGCTTGATTAGATTTATTCATTGAAATATCTATTGCTACATATACATTAGAGTTCCCAGGTATCCTGATAATAACCTTTAAAAATTATATTTGTCCAGAGCTAGTTGCCCAGTAACTGATACATGAGATTTTAACATCACAGATGATCCCTTTCACAATTAAATAGAGTCCCTGCAGATTCTCCTCAACACCTCAAAGATTGAAAAGAACCTTGTTAGAAAAGCAAACGTCTATATAAACATATACATCTATTAAAACATAACTAATCTTTTTCGATGGGAGAAAGAAGTAGGATATCTGTAAATATCTGTAAAAGTGAAAGCCTTTGGTTTATTTAATGGAAAAGTTCAGGACCTGAACATTTGGAGAGATTGTTTTGTATAATATGTACCTACACTGAGAAGGTATCATGTCAATGAGGCAGGTAGGTATACTAAAATTACAGTATCTCTGAACCCTGGTAAATGACTTGTCAGATCCTGAGGCAGTGTCGATGTGGAGAGGGGAAAGAGAATAGGGTTTGTAAAGTTGGGAGCAACATTTTATAAAGCAGAAAGGTAACTAGAAAAGAACAATCGCCGATGAACACTGATGATACAATTTCAAACAATTTCAAACAGAAGTTGCCCATAATGGAGCTTTCCAACTAGGGTGAAAGGGAATATTTCGCCTTACTTTCTCACTATCAAGACACCATGGATCATTGGAATTTGTAAGGGGGGCAGTTAAACACAGCAAACCACTGAGCAGACCATCTGAACTGGTCTATGGTGAAAAATAGAAGCATGCAAACTTAAAAAGGAAATTACTTATCTAGAATGCAGCAGTCAAGGTATGTGTTCGTCTTTCAAACAGAAACTTAAAACATTAAATTAAATTTTGAATTTACATTTTGATGGAATTTTTTGAATGGAAATGTTGTACCAAAAGAATGTTCTCAATGTGCTGAGTTGAAATAGCGTTTCTTTTATTATTTCATATGTTAGAAAATGTGTTTTTTATAGAAGTAGTTTTCACTATCTGCAATCTGTTTCTATTGGCAATGTACCAAGTTTATACACAAGAGGAGAGAATTAAACCCTGTATCCACAGAACACCACTACTATGGCCACTATTGAGTTTAGGGAGATCATTCAACCTTAAAAATGAGCAGCAGCAGTGTTTTGTGCAACAATCTGTTGCTATTGGCAATGTACACCAAGTTTGAAATTGCAGAGATTGCAGATAGAGAAAACTGCTTCCTTAAAACACACATTTTCTAACATTAGAAATAAATAAAAAAAATACAAAATCAGTTTAGCTCCTTTAACCCTTTTAGTGCCAAGCACGTAGTTTCTATGTGCTTGCTTCCTCTCTGTTTAAGTGCCAAGCATGTAGGCTTTCTCCCCTGTTACAGTACAAAATAGGTAAAAAAAAAACACTCACCTGACCCCTCATTCGTTCCGGTCGGGTCTTCTCTCTATCAGGGCGCCTCCGCTCCCCCCCAGGGTTCTTCTGGCTGCAGGAGAAGGCCCCACCTTGCACAGCCGCTGGCTGCCGCTGCATATGAAATAAAATGACATTTACTCTGCAACTGTGATCCCTCCCACCGGGTCTCCTCTTCACCCAGTGCCTCCAATTGCCCTCCCAGGCTCTTCGTGAGAGGGCCCAACGAGCACTCTCCATCCCACTTTCACCTTCACAGCTCTAGCCCCGCGTTCTTGGGGCAGGAGGATGATGTCATACTGCTGATGTCATTCCTCTCCAGCCTGACTGCCCCACAGATGTGATGATCCTTGGGCAGAGGGGTGGAGGGCCCTGGGATCTGATGATAAAAGGTAAGTAAAGAAAAACAAATAATAAATGTTATTTTTTAATTAAGGTGTGTGGTGTCTTTTTTACATTTAACCCTTTGTGAACTGGTAAAGGATCCATGAGACCCCTATACCAGTTCACAAGGCTTGGGGGTCTGCAAGTCACCTGTAGCTAGCGGGTGACTTGCCATTTACCCCCAGCCCCCCATTACCTGCCTGTCCAAAGCTCAGGGGGCAGAAGAGCCCGGGGTCATTAGGCTTGAGGCTTGTAGCCTTCAGGGCGCTCTGTTCTACAAGCCTCCATAGCTGGTCCCCGGGCTGGTTATGCTGGGTAGGGGGGACCTCATGCCATTTTTGGGGATTTCTATGGGTTTTAAAAATGCCCTGGGCGGGGGCACCCTGTCATTGTTTTTTTTTTTTTAAATTAACCGTTTATGTCCCATTGCTCAGCAGGTATGAAAGGCTTCCAGTAGCAGCAGGAGAGCAGAAGCCAGAGTGATGGTGTGGGAAACCATGGTTGGTGATGGATCATAGAAGGTAAGTATTAAAAAATAAATTAATAAAATATTTTTTCTGATGTGTATCATTTAACCTTGAGTAAACTGGATGTCCTAGCGCAATTACCTCTGGCACAGTCGCACTGCATTCTTGGATGGCGTGGCTTCAGGTGGCTGGCTGGGACTCCTTCTGCCCGGCTGCTGCATCCACGCCAGACGCCGGCTCGAGCTGCGTCGGTTCAAGCGGTGGCGAGCATGCCCGGCTCCATCTCTCCTCGCCGTTTCTCCTGCTCCTCTGCAAGCGCTTGTGTGTGTGAACATGTCTGGTTTATGCCCTTGAGCACGGCCTCGGAAGGTTAGCTTAAAGGGCCAATGAGCCCAAAGGTTGTTCTGGGCAAAACTAAAGGTTTGAACTGGGCAATCAGACCAAATGTTATTGAGCTGACCAATAGATCCAATCGTTCCCGTCCAATCCCCTGCAATGATGCTCTATAAAAGGATTCCCAGCCATAATGTAATTGCCCGTGATACCGTTTAGCTGGATGTGATATTTCAGTTTTGTTTATCCTGCCTGCCGCCTATACCGATCTCTGCCTGAATTACAACTACATACCCGCCTAATCGCTGGTGCCGCAAAGCACTCTGATCTCATGGTCTGACCCTTGGAGTGACCTTTGACCTTACCCATATTCTCCCTTGGAGTTGCTATTACAAGAACTGTAATCTATGTATACCTCGGCTACCCGATTATTCCCAGTCTTTTCCTGCGTTTCATCCATCTCCCAGCTTCCCCATTACCTGCCTGTAGTCTTTCAGGGCGGGGGCCACAGAAGTTGGTTGTGCACCCTGTTCTACAAGCCCCCATAGCTGGTCTCTGTGCTGGTTATGCTGGGTAGGGGAGACCCCATGCCCTTTTGGGGGATTTTTAAGAATTTCTAACTCTTTAAAAAATCTAAAAAATGAAGTCCCCCTCCACAGGAGGGGGGACCTCATGTCATTTTTCTTTTCATTAACCCTTTATGTTCCACTACTCAGCAGGTTAAAAGGCTTCCAGTAGCAGCAGGAGAGCAGAAACCAGAGTGATAATCGTGGGAGACAGTTTTCGGGAGTGATGGGTGGTAAGTATTAAAAAAATATTTTTTATTCTGATAGGGAGAGGGATCCCACACCATTTTTATATTGTGGATAGGAGTTGTATTTTATTTGCAAATGTTATAAAGTTTTTTAAACCTAGTAAAAAATGACCTGTCAACAGAGGGTGACATATGAAGTAGGCTGGCAGTTAGAAGAGTTAAAAGAAGCTATGCATGTTGGGTATTGTTCTGTTTGGGGGACATTGTGCTTTCAGATTTAGCTTGTTTTTTCTTGTTTACATATTGTAATTTTAGGAAAATTTGTTTTTTAGTCTGCTTTTTTATAAATTTTTGGGGAAAATCCAGTGCAACCAAAGAATTCTTTGAGGGATTACTTCCAGAAAGATGAGCCCACTACAACATGCTGGGTACACCTAGAAAGTATACTTTCAGGGAATGTCGGGGGTATTCCAAATGTAAAGGGTCGATTTGGTTGAAAAAGTGCAAGGTGTGCACTTTGTCTGCAGAGCTGAAATTTTCAAGTAAAATTACCGCTACATGCGTGCTTTACTTTGGAGTGTTTGGCAACTCTTCCCTTAACAGTACCTATGCCTGTTGGGTATTGTTCTATTCGGGGGACCTTGCTTTTTCAGATTTAACTTGTTTTCTTGTTTGAATATTGTTTTTTTTAGGAAAAAGTTGCGTTGTTTTTTTTGGGGGGGGGGAAACCCTGTGCAACCAAATAATTCATTGAGGGATTACTCAAGCTTGGTACGAGAAAGTGTAAGGTGTGTACTTCCAGAGAATATATAGCTTGTTTGGGGTATTTCAAATGTAAAGAGTTGTTTCTCCTGAAAAACTGCAAGATGGGCATAGCAGTTGTATTTTAGCTGAAAATTTCCAAAGTGCTGTTTCAGTTTGAGGGAGTCTCCTGGGCAGTAAGAGGTTTCTACCAATACATATGTGGTACCATTGTAACCGGGAGAAATGGGGCTTTTACGCAAAACATTGGGAAACTTACATTTTGTATTACAGGAAAACACTACAAATTGAAAAATACAGATTTTCTTTTTGCACATATTTCTCCCAAAAATTTATTAAGAATACACTAAAACAAGGCCAAACAAGGCATTTCATGTTAAAGCCCAGACTCTGCTGAAAAAAAACAATATATAGTGTTCCTGGGAAATCCCTGGAAGTGTCTTCAAAAATCACAGTTGAACATGTATAGCACAAAATATTAAAAAATGGTCTGGAGAGGGGACCAGAGGGATACAAAATATCGAGGTAGGCTGGCAGCAAAACGGTTAAGACATAATTTGCTATGCACAAATACAATATTCAAAAATTCAACCAAAATTGGTCTTACCCTTTAATAATCCTAACTAAATAACCAACAAGTAACCAAGTGATATACATTAGTTGTGTGTTCAGTAAGGAAACAACCTAGTCCCCCATTCCTCACCCACTTAGGTCTATCTATCTATCTATCTATCTATCTATCTATCTATCTATCTATCTATCTCTACAGAACAGGATCCAGCCTATGTATTTTCTCTGTTTCAGACTTGTGTAAATCCCATTTTCACCCAGTTAATATATAGCAGGTGTGTACATGGAGTGTTTAAGGTAACACTGACTGTCATTGTATAGATTTTTATAAATATGGTCTAGCTATGGTCTCACCCCAGTCTATACACCATATTTAGGTATACTAAATGGATAAAGCTATCTGAATTTCCCATTTATCCATTCTCGTTTATCCAGGTCATGGTATATCTGTAGAAATAAACAAAGGCAACTGTTTTTTTTTTTTTCCTGAAGATGTTTAGCTGGTCATGCAACTTGCTTTCTCAATTTGGAGTGATATGTACAAGAATCTGTGGGTCATCCAAACGCTGAACGGCTAAGAAAAAGAGAGGTGCAGAGACGTGTCTTGCTCAGAAAGCCTGTGCATGCACCACTGCAAGTACGTAGACATTAAATTATCCAGACTTTTGATTAATGTACAATGCTCAAAAGTACTCAAAATTACAAACCTAGCCTAGATCCCACATTAACTTCAACCAAGCACCAGACCTATAGCAGTTTATGTCTTTTATTTATTGTGACTGATGCCCTTATTTCTGTCAGATACATGTATGCTGTACTTCTTTGCTTGCAGCTATATACCCTGCAATGTGTAAAGAAAACAATATTAACAAATAAGTATGTCCATTCAAATATATCTTCCTCACGTCTTAAAGATGCTACTCACTGAAAGCTTTTGTCTGAGTCCATTTAGCACATGAGGAAGTTTTGCATGCCAATGCTGTGATTAACTTTATGGAGGCAGTGGAATTATGGAAATGCATCATGTAAAACTGCGTACTTGCCAAAATTATTCTGTGACCTTGTGCTTAAGTTGAGGTTTAAATAATTCAAAGATGTATTGAATGAATAAATTTGTGCTGCTTGTTACTCTATACAGTTATGCTCTCACTTTTACTTGCCATTTTTAATAAAGTCTAAGCTTCTAATATTCATGAATTAATTATTTAATATCTATTCTATTACATAGGTACTAAAAGCAGTTTGTCATGAAGTCTTCAATATAGGTATATATTGTCATTGTTGTAAAGTATTTCTTATAAGTTTCATTTTCACATTTCTTATATTTTTTATATTATATTTTAATATATGTTGTATAAAATGCCTTTGAACTGCTATGTAGCAATTGTAATCCTTAATTAATGCAATTTTCATCTAAATGAAAGTACTGAAAACGTACTTCCCAGTCAAAACTAACTAACATCTCTGTCAGTTATGTGCTGGCTTTTGTGATGTAGACAGGACCAACTGTTGTACTTGCTGATGTAAATGGCTTAAATGGACATTCCAAACAAAGGGTTACATTAGCCTACTTTCTGCCTGGCACATGCTGGCTGTCAGGGGCTGCATCTTTCATTCACTAGCACTTTGTATTTTTATAAGCTCCACAGAAATTGCTTTCTTTTGATGACTCATTTTTCTCAGTCTCCAAAAATGAATTCACTACTGATGGGACTTGATTTTGAAATTGAGAAAAGTTTAGAAGAGTTATTAAGAAATATAAAGTAGAATGAATGATGGCTGAATGAAAGATGCAGCCCCTGACAACCAGCACGGGAAGAGCAGAAAGCATGCTAATTTAACCCTTTGTATGGAATATTTCTTTAAATAATTTCAGTTGTTGTTCATGAAAATAAAACCCAGATATTCCCCTACTTCTTGCAGGAGCTGGATGGAAGCTGGGATTACCCACTTCACTCATCTTTTAGGCGCTGATGGCGTACTTCCCTTCCAGAAATTTGTTTCTGAAAAGCACATTCCTAACTCTAAACTTTTTCATTATCTCCAGCTTAAACATTTTGTGGCGACCTACACTAAGGATAAAACTTCCCTGGACAAGCGCGAGTGGACCATATCTCCTCCCGGGTTGAGACCATCTGGAAGTTATACACGCTGCGGGGGATAGCAGCGACAGCAGTGAGAGATATCACATGCATATCGTAATAGACACACCCTGACAGCTCCCCTTTTTAAACCGCGCTGGATACATTGCAGTCCTTTTGAGGAAATCTTCTGCCGGAACAAGTATACTTTACTAAGAACGATGTTTTTACATTCAAATAGAGATCATTAGAGCTCCCTGCAGCAACGCATCATATGGGAAGTAAATTCACAGTGCTGTTACCACATGGAAATAAAGTATCAAACTTTGTAGATACGGATGAAAAATACTGAGTGTGACAGGAGGGAGCTCTTTATTTCCACCCGGTGAATAGAATCTGACCCTCTCTAGCAATTTATTAGCAACCAGATTAATAGGGCACTGAGGAAGCCTACATGGCGAAACATGTCTGCCCTTTCTGGCCAACCATCGGACCAGTAAGAGTAAATTAGCAAATAAGGCATTAAGACCTCATAATGTATGGTTTTACTACTTGTATAAAAATTTTTTTTGGGGGGAAGCAATCATGTATAGGAGGGATCTGATGTAATTAGATGATGATCATTACATGAATGGATTAATCACATAATATTGGAAATCTTAATAATGATGTATTGATCTGTTTTACTATATATATATTTTTTCTATAATAAAGTATGAATTAGTATGAACTAAACAACGTATTGAGGTGTGGTTGAGATGCTGGGTCTGATTGCTGCACAGTAGGACTAGACCTGGTCCTACAATTTTGGTATTCCCTGGACAACACATCAGCATATGAACAACGATGCTTGTCAGACTTGAGTCCTAGGGGAATGATAACTTTGATATATTCCGAACTTTCTCTCACTCACGCACATAAATGGGCGGTGGAACTGGGGGAGGGCCTAGAGGATGTGGACTGGGAGAAAATTTAGGAAGGATCAGGTGGAATATGACCCCCGCTAAACTGGCAAGATTTGTACCAAATGACCCCTGTGTGACCCCAGTGTTTTCAAGAATGCGATATAAATGGTTCATTTCTTCACCAACTGATTTATTCCAACTTGGGGCGGACATTTATGAAGAGTTCTTTTGAAGCTCTCCTTAAAAAGAAGCTGGTAGAACTTACAAATGTCCGATTTTGTTTTGTCATGTTTATATTTACTACTGTCAAACAGACTATAGCTAAAGCTTGACCTTGTTATTCAATAAGGTTAAAGGTAGACTCTCTCTCTATATATGGTTTTTGAGAAAATAACGGCAATGTTGTCTGACTTGGTCCCTCGCTTCACTAAGATCTGGGAGTCATGGTATGCTATATATTGGTCCTCTTTTTGAGGAATGAATATGTATGTTGTTAAATGTATGGACGTCTGTCTTTTTCTTTAGTTGGTCTTTTAATGTTTATTTTTGTTTTTTATTGTTTCATTTGTTTCCCCCTCTTATCATAATAATAGTGTTCGGTCCCTTATTTAAATGTTTGAGGTCCATGAACTATACTGACTACAATGATACCTCTGTTTTACAATATCATAGGCTAAAGAGCTAAAGGGGTTTCATCTCCTCATTATAAAGTTATAAGGTTTGAATGATTGATTAAGTGATTATAGTACTATTTGACTATTTTACATTAATAACTAACTTATTCCTAACCTATGTTTTCATAAAATTATAAATGTGATATGTAAGCGCATCTGTTATGGCATTAATTTGTAATTAGATTAGGCCCACACTGTTTGGTCAGTTGTTTTCCTTGAATTATTTATTTAATAAAAATCTATTGAAACCAAAAGAAAAACCCAGAAAAGTTGCATTTCATTAAGTCTGAAGCCTCCTAAGTGAGTGTAAAGGTGAGTTATAGAGATATATTAAAATATTATTACATTAATTCTGGTAAACAGGGTATGGAGGTGAGCTTGTGAACTCATGTCCCTTGAACTGTTATATGGGTAGTAAATGTGAGTAAAAACTATTCTAACTAATGTTTCCCGCTGTTTATGATGGACATGAAATAGTGAGTGGTAGTGATGGTAGTGAGAGTATATGGTAGAAGTTTTCTGGGTCTTCTGGCTTGATCCTGTCTATGGAGGCTTGAAGCACCCTTGTCCTCCACGATTTCTTCATCAGAAAAGCATGGTCCCACATGTCTCATCTCCGGCTCAAATTTGGGGACTGAACATGATGCCACAAGGTTACATTACTGTGATGGTCCCTGGCCCCGGGGGGAGGGGGGTTGACATGAAGCCCAAGAAAAAGGCTGAAATGCCAATTCTGCAATCCAGATCCTTTTCTAGCAGCAGGGATAGTGCAGATAAGTGTGAGCGTTTTGCTATGCTTGATGGCACTGCAAGCACACCAGGTGTGCTGTGGCAGCATGGCTGGCGTTAAAGTAGGGCTAAAGTCACAAGATACTTTACCTACTCCACCTGCTGCAGCATGGCAACAATCTAATTTTAGGCACCCTGCTGTGTCTTCCACTGCCACAAGCCTGGGACCAGGCAGCCCAGCACTTACCCTTTCACATTGCCTTAAAATTGTAGCAAGTCAGTCGCTGCCAGTACCCAATCAGAATCGCTTGGTGCACAGACAAAGCACAGTCATTTCATTGGTTTGCCAGTGGTCATATGGTGCAGCCTGGCACAGCCTCCAGACATGGAATTGTGTGAGAGTTCCTATGCTTCAAGGGTGGAAGAGGTAAAATTATTTTGCGAATTTACTTTGACTTTAATTACTATAGCATCTCTAATGGGAATGCAATGGGTGTATACGTCCACTTTAAGTTAATGTATTTTTAGATCAAGCAATCTTACTTATACAAAACAATCAGTTATACCAGGTTACTTCCACAACAAATACACATTTCCCAGAGCAGCTTACCATTTTTTAAATTTGTATTAGCCAGGTGCGCATATGTGGGCTGAGGTCCACCCAACACTTGTAGGCTACGAACCATCCCCTGTATAGTGCACTGAATTGGAGCCGGCAGCTCCCAGTATGTAGCTCTGTATTTTACTATCTGCAATGCATGTCCCAACCCCGGGGGTCACACATTGGAGTAGGGACCACAATAGCACAGAGTGCCTTGTCAGGGTATTGTGGCTTTTACATGTATCTTCAGATATATGCAAATCTTTATTTTTCTACCTGTTATACATATTTGTTGCTTATATAGGACGATTGGATAGTTCTTTCATATTCTAGTATTTTAGTGCTGCAAGCCATCCACATGGGATGGTCTTATTTTATTTTAAAATATTATAACTCTTGACTACATTGTCGTAAAATGATGCATATGAAAGGAAGTTATTCAGCTGCAAGACCAGTCTATCAGTGCATCATAAAATAAATGGCATTATAATGTGAAACAGTAAAAAAAAACAGCTATGTTACATTATAAGCAGTACTAATACTGCTGTTTAAGTTTAATAAATATTTCAGCACAAGTTTTATTTAATCCTATACCATTAGCCTACAGTTGCCTTAAACACGTGAACCTTTCCCCCAGAAACAGTCATTTTAAGAAACTGCTGGAGCAAATATAACTCTTTACACATTTGTGCCTTGGAAGCAGTCCTATCAGTTTTGTGTTAAAAATGCAAAATGGATTTTTAACGGTGCATTGACACTTGCATTGTTAATGTGCCTTCAGGCACGTAATTAGCTAAGGAATTTTAATCTTTTATATTCCATAGTTTGATCAGAATGCCAAGGCTCAGAGGAGCTATAAAGTATTGACCGGAATCTTTGATAAAAGGAGGACTAATCAGAACTTGAATGTATTTTACATAAACTTGAATACACATGATTAGTTTAGCATAACTATATTAAAAGCAGGATATATTTTCTTTCTTCAGATGCTACAAGCACACCTTTTAAAATCAAAAGGGAGAACATGAAATAGCTGTTCAAAAAATTATTGCATAGCTCTTCATTACACTACTTATGAAAAACAAGATGAGCATGCAAAATTTAGTAAAATGTTAGTAATGGTTTAACTAAAGCATTTTATTACAATATTATCCAAGGAAGACTAGGACATCTAGCAGTAATTGACTTCTACTGACTAACCATGCTTCCTTTCCATTTGAATCAATGATGCCTGGAATCTTCAGCTCATGCCCTAGAATTATCTGCATATTTCGTTATAATTCTGTTCCTGTGCAGGTAAATGTTGCCTAAAGGACAACTGTAAATATGTTTCCCCTACATCCCATTCCTCCCTAAAAACCTATTCCCCTTTGTAAATTAATCTGATAGATCTGCCCACACACACTTCTGTAAGGGTTACCAGCTTAACCTAAAGTGTGCTGCAGCAGGAAGCGGCTGTACAACTTACCTGAGCCCTGTGATCCCTTCAAGGTTCTTTTAAACTGATAATAATGCCCATTTTGTGAAGGGTTTTTAATTGAGGATCACCAACAGTAGCACTTTATCAATACTTTTGACTGGTGGTGTGCAATTCGAAGCCCCAAACTTTAATTACACATGAATCTTTAACTTCTTCTCCTACCCTGTGTTTATGTTTCATTTGCCCCTTTCTGCCCCCTATATTTCCAGCACAGTTCTTTAGTCTATGAGTCCAGCCTCCCCTTGGAAGGGGGGAAGTAGATCATGCAAAGTCTTCCACAAGGCATGGGCAGGGCAACTGCATTTGATTAACATGTTGATCAGGTCAGATGTTGTGGAAGAATTGCCGTAGGAAACTTCTCTTTATAGTAGTAAAAAGAATGCCCTAAAACATACAGTATGTATGATACAGTATGTACTAGATTGTAAGCTCACAAGGCAAGGGTTTTCTCACCTAACATATTCCTGTATTAATCTGTTTCATTGCATTTGACTCATAATACTGTATATATTATACATTTGTTCTCAAATCTCTCTAATGTACGACTCATAATGCCCTGCAAATTATAAGTATTATATTTTGAGACAGTGATTCACCCTCGGAGGTGACAATCATTTTTTACCATAAGAACTATAAATCTTTGGAATAGCCTCCAACAAAAGCTTGTTACAGCATCAACAGCTGACAGTTACTTCTCCCTGTAATCTATACTTTATACAGTGCCATGGAATGCAATGCGATTTTATAAATAAACTATAATAATAATGCTGCTAGCTGTGACAAAATACCTTAAATCAGTCAGTGATCAGCTATGAAGTAAAATTTTTTGTAACGGCAACATAACCACAGGGAATTCCAGAAAATCAGTCTCTCTAACTCCATCCAGGGACCATCCAGGGATATCTATATCTGGGGGCAAAAAGTCCACATTTGGCAGATCAAGCCATCTGTTTCAGCTAGTGTCTCCCCATCTAGAAAATCTAGAAAATGTAGACTACACCTGAAGATTTAATGAAACATTTGTTTTTGCAACCCCACCTACTCACCCTTAGTGTTTCCAGCAGGGATGAGCAAAGTTCTGGCAAATTCGACCAAACTTTGAATCAATGTTTGGGCCCCTAACCCTTCCCCATTGAAATAAATGGGGACCTGAGCATTGGGGGATGACCATGTTGGGGGAGGGGCACAAAGTGCACAGCAGGAAGTGCTGCTGTAGCTTACCACAATACTCTTCTTGTCAGTGGCGATTTCCTTTTAAATCGGCCTCAGCAGGGCCTACAGAAAGATGGCCACTGGCTTGAGGTGTCCTGATTCAAAGCAGCATCTGTCTGTCATTTGTTCCTCTTGAATATTTTATTTTGTTGCATAAAAATGCCCTTGATTAGGGCCCCCAGACACAACTCTGCATGGGGCCCCAGAAATGATAAGCCTGAGCCTGCTTGTGAACAGCCTCCCTGATGTCAACAGCTGAAAACTAAGGTTACTCAGGGAACAGGGAAGTCATTTTGACTGCATCTCTACTTTATATATGTTTGGTATATAGTATGGTGTACCTTGATGTATGATGTACCTTCAAAGCCAACATGAATGGAATGGGGGGAAGAATATAGGAGAAGAAATAAATAGTTTAAATAGAAGTGTGTTCATCCATCACTAGAGATGGGTGAAGTCAAACCATAAAGTTCAGGCTCGGACCAAACTTTGTGAATTCTGCTGAGCAGCTCATCAACCCGCTTCACCTAAGGGTGCACTCACCTAAGCCTGTGATTCTCAGCAGCGGCAGAGGAGCAGCATTTGAATTTGGCCCCAGCCAGGGCTACAAAAAAAAGGCAGCTGGCTCCCATTAGTGAGGACAATTCTAGTGCCATGGCTGACCTTCATTTTGTAGCCCCAGCTGGGGCCAAATTAAAATGCTGCTCTGCTACTGCTTAGAGGAAGAGGGAGCCACAGCCACCCATATAGTGCCTGAAAGACATATGTTGCCTGAAATACACACCCTGGAGTTGGCAGCAGCATGAGGAGCCCATGTATTGCCTGAAAGACACACCCTGGAGATGGCAGCAGCATGAGTAGCATATATTTTGCCTGAAAGACACACCCTGGAGTTGGCAGCAGCATAAGGAGCCCATATATTGTCTGAAACACACACCCTGGAGTTGGCAACAAAATGAGGAGCCCATATATTGCCTGAAAGACACAGCCTGGACATGGCAGCAGCACGAGGAGCCCACATATTGCCTGAAGGACACACCCTGGAATTGGCAGCAGCATGAGGAGCCCATATTTTGCCTGAAAGACACCCTGGAGATGGCAGCAGCATGATGAGCCCATATGTTGCCTGAAAGACATACCCTGGAGTTGGCAGCAGCACAAGGAACCCATATATTGCCTAAAAGACACACTGGTGTTGGTAGCGGCATGAGGAGCCCATATATTGCCTGAACAACACACCTTGGAGTTGGCAGCAGTATGAGGAGCCCATATAGTGCCCGAAAGACACACCCTGGAGATGGAAGCAGCATGAGGAGCCCATATAGTGCCTGAAAGACACACTAGAGTTGGCAGCAGCATAAGGAGCGCAAATATTGTCTGAAACACAAACTCTGGATTTGGCAATAGCATGAGTAGCCCATATATATTGCCTGAAAGACACCCCCTGGAGTTGGTAGCAGCATAAGGAGCCCATATATTGCCCAAAAGACACACTGAAGTTGGAAATAGCATGAGGAGCCCAAATATAGTGCCTGAAATACACTCCCTGAATTGGCAGCAGCATTAGGAGCACATATATTACCTGAAGACATGTCCTGGGGTTGGCAGCAGCCTGAGAAGCCTATGTATTGCCTAAAAAAAACACCCTGGAGTTGGCAGCAGAACAAGGAGTCCATATATTGCCTAAAAGACACACCCTAGAGTTGGCAGCAGCATGATGAGCCCATATATTGCTTGAAGGACACCCTGGAGTTGGCAGCAACATTGGGAGCCCATATTTTGACTGAAACACCCGCCCTGGAGTTGGTAGCAGCCTCAGGAGCCCATCTATGTTATGAAAGACAAATCCTTGAGATGGTATCAGAATGAGGAGCCCATATATTGCCTGAAAGACGCACCCTGGAGTTGGCAGAAGCACGCGTAGTGCATATTTTGCTTGAAAGACACACTGGAGTTTGCAGCAGGATCAAGAGCCCATATATTGCCTGTGAGACATACCCTGGATCTGGCAGCAGCTCAAGGTTCCCATATATTGCCTGAAACACACACCCTGGAGTTGGCAGCAGCAAGAGGAGTCCATATATTGCCTAAAAGACATTCCAGAGTTGGCAGCAGCATGATGAGACCATATTTCATCTGAAAGACACATTGGAGTTGGTAGCAGCATAAGGAGCCCATATGTTGCCTGAAACACCCACCCTGGAGATGGCAGCAGCATGAGGAGCCCATAAATTGCCCAAAAGACACCCTGGAGTTGGCAGCAGCATGAGGTGACGATATATTGCCTGAAAGACACACCCTGAAGTTGGCAGCAGCATGAGGAGCATATATATAACCTGAATGACACACTGGAGTTGACATCAGCATGAGAAGCCCATATATTGCCTGAAAGTCACACCCTGGAGTTGACAGCAGCATAAGGACCGCATTTATTGTCGGAAACACAAACCCTGGAGTTGGCAGTAGCGTGAGGAGCCCATATATTGCCTGAAAAACACACCCTGGAGTTGGTAGAAGCATGAGAGGCATATATATTGCCCAAAAGATGCACTGAAGTTGGTAATAGCATGAGGAGCCCATATATTGCCTGAAAGACACCCCCTGGAGTTGGTAGCAGCATGAGGAGCAGATATATTACCTGAAGACACACCCTGGAGATGGCAGCAGCATGAGGAGCCCATATATTGCCTGAAAACACACCCTGGAGTTGGCAGCAGCATGAGGAGCCAATATATTGCCTGAAAGACACCCTGGAGTTGGCAGCAGCACAAGGTGACCATATATTGCCTGAAAGACACACACTGGAGTCGGCAGCAGCATGAGGAGACCATATATTGCCTGAAAGACACCTTGGAGTTGGCTGCAGCATGAGAAGTCCATATATTGCCTGAAAGATAAACCCTAGAGTGGCAGCAGCACAAGAAAGCCAAATTATGCCTGAAAGACAGACTGGAGTTCGCAGCAGCAAGAGATGCCCATATATTGCCTGAAAGACACACTGGAGTTGGGCAGCAGCGTGATGTGCTAAAATTTTGCCTGAAAGACACACTAGAGTTGGCAGCAGCATGAGGAGCCCATATATTGCCTGAAACACACACCCTGGAGTTGGCAGCAGCATGAAGAGCCCATATATTGCCTGAAAGGAACCTTGGAGTTGGCAGCAGCATGAAGAGCCCATATATTGCCTGAAAGACACACCCTGGAATTGGCAGCAGCATGAGGAGCCCTTATATTGCCTGAAAGACACACCCTGAAGTTTGCAGCAGCATGAGGAGCCATATATATTTCCTGAAAGACACATTGGAATTGGCTACAGCATGAGAAGTCGATATATTGCCTGAAAGATATACCCTAGAGTTGGCAGCAGCACACGAAAGCCATATGTTGCCTGAAAGAGTGAGTTGCCTCACGGGTGAAGGAAGCTACTCAGGGTGCTGCTGATGGAGCTGGTACTGCTCCTCCCCAGCAGCCATGGCAGTCGAAGGTGAGCTCAGAGGGCCCCCAAAGTCAGACATGCTAGAGGACGAATGATGGCGCAGATAGGCATCGCCTACATACACACCCTTGAGTTGGCAGCAGCATGAGGAGCCCATATATTGCCTGAAAGACACCTTGGAGTTGGCAGCAGCATGAGGAGCCCATATATTGCCTGAAAGACACACCCTGGAGTTGGCAGCAGCATAAGGAGCCCATTTATTGCCTGAAAACACGCCCTGGAGATGGCAGCAGCATGAGGAGCCCATATATTGCCTGAAAGACACCCTGGACATGGCAGCAGCATGAGGAGCGCATATATTACCTGAAAGACACCCTGGAGTTGGCAGCAGCATGAGAAGCCCTTATATTGCCTTAGAGACACATCCTGGGCATGACAGCTGCATGAGGAGCCCATATATTGCCTGAAAACACACCATGGAGATGGCAGCAACATGCGGAGCCTATATATTGCCTGAAAGACACCCTGGAGTTGGCAGTAGGACAAGGAGCCTATATATTGTCTGAAACACACACACACTGGAGTTGGCAGCAGCATTTGGAGCCATATATATTTCCTGAAAGACACACTGGAATTGGCAGCAGCATGAGGAGCCCATATATTGCCTGAAAGACACACCCTGGAATTGGCAGCAGCATGAGGAGCCCTTATATTGCCTGAAAGACACACCCTGAAGTTTGCAGCAGCATGAGGAGCCATATATATTTCCTGAAAGACACATTGGAATTGGCTGCAGCATGAGAAGTCAATATATCGCCTGAAAGATATACCCTAGAGTTGGCAGCAGCACACGAAAGCCATATGTTGCCTGAAAGAGTGAGTTGCCTCACGGGTGAAGGAAGCTACTCAGGTTGCTGCTGATGGAGCTGGTACTGCTCCTCCCCACCCCTCCCCAGCAGCCATGGCAGTCGAAGGTGAGCTCAGAAGGCCCCCGAAGTCAGACATGCTAGAGGATGAATGATGGCGCAGATAGGCATCGCCTATATACACACCCTGGAGTTGGCAGCAGCATGAGGAGCCCATATATTGCCTGAAAGACACCTTGGAGTTGGCAGCAGCATGAGGAGCCCATATATTGCCTGAAAGACACACCCTGGAGTTGGCAGCAGCATAAGGAGCCCATTTATTGCCTGAAAACACGCCCTGGAGATGGCAGCAGCATGAGGAGCCCATATATTGCATGAAAGACACCCTGGACATGGCAGCAGCATGAGGAGCGCATATATTACCTGAAAGACACCCTGGAGTTGGCAGCAGCATGAGAAGCCCTTATATTGCCTTAGAGACACATCCAGGGCTTGACAGCTGCATGAGGAGCCCATATATTGCCTGAAAACACACCATGGAGATGGCAGCAACATGCGGAGCCTATATATTGCCTGAAAGACACCCTGGAGTTGGCAGTAGGACAAGGAGCCTATATATTGTCTGAAACACACACACACTGGAGTTGGCAGCAGCATTTGGAGCCATATATATTTCCTGAAAGACACACTGGAATTGGCTGCAGCATGAGAAGTGTATATATTGCCTGAAAGACACACTGGAGTTTTCAGCAGCCTGAGGTGCCCATATATTAACTGAAAAACACACTGGAGTTGGCAGCAGCATGAAATGAACAATATATAGCCTCAGAGACACACCCTGGCATTGGCAGCAGCATGAGGAGAACATATAAAAATGTTGGGTACATATATTTTATCCTAAAAATATTATTTAAAGTTAAGCTTTAGGACTTCCGGGGGCGGAGCCAACTAGCATGGCCGCATTTTAGATGTGCTCCTTCACCGCACTGCCATCACTGCCATCTTGGCATCAGAATCGAAGGACAGGCACAAAACTTAGGGGAACGGAGTCATCAGACAATGAGGCTTCGAGGACTATCCCCATTTTGTGACACCCGGGAGCCCCTGCCCATCTCTGCAAAGCCATGCGCCGGGCACGTGCGACGGTGGCCATTGCAAGGCACTTCACATTTGAAAGGCTAGGGCAGAAAACCATTGCATCTACACCTACAGACTACCCCTGCAGCTCAGAAATCAATTGCTCAACAGCTGGGGGAGTAACAGAGGAGGTGACGAAGGCGGCGGAACAGCAACAGCCAGCAGCCTGTCATCGGTGGGCTGCACTCAAGGGCTGCGGGACCGCGCGGTGGCTGCCCCTGATAACGACGGGGTGATTGGAGCCCACAACCCTGGACGGAAGCGCTGCCTCAGGATAAGCCCAACTACCTGTCGGTGTGGAGCCGGTGCCCTCGGACACTACCGCGCTGCGGGGACGTGCGGGGAAGCTTGCCTGCTGAAGAGACCCAGGAGAGGACCGAGACTACCGGGCTCTGACGACTGGGTGCTGGTCCCGGGGAGGACCGCCGAGGAGACCCTCTCCCTGATTCTCCTGTGGCAGCTGGCTTGAGCGGGAGGACGCAGTGTCGAGTGCCGTCTGGTCCCGTGGCGCCGACTCGCTCCGACAGTGTGTCGAGGTGCCTGCGAGACACTCCCGTCTCCCCCCTCCCTTCCCTTGGAGGCCGACGTTGTCTATCCGGCGGGGAACAGCTATCCCCCTGCTGCTGCTCGGCGGGGAAAAGCGGGGAGGCATACCTGCCACGGAGGGCCGGGTGGAGGCCGCGGCTGCCTGACGCCGGTGACCTGGTGCTGCGCCCGGAGGGGACTGCCGGAGCCGCCCTCTCCCAGCTCGACCCATACTCGTACACATCTGGATAGGAGGTCGCAGAGGCTGTTCGTATCGTGCCTGGCCCCGCAGCGCCGACTACGAGATATTTGAAAGTCGCTCCCACCTCCTTCTCCTTCCCTTCACGGGCCGAAACCACCCGGCGGTGCACAGAGAATCTGCAGGCTCTCCCTTATTTCCCCCCTCCCTCATCCCTGCCCACTGAGTTCATTGCCGTTGAGTGGGGTCGAGAGAAACAGTTTTACCCCCCCCACTGACTGTCAAGATCCTCAGCACAATCAAGCTGTTCCAAACCCCCTCCCCTCCCCCCTTCCCCCCCTCACTTCATGAGAGAATCCCAGCACAAGCAAGCTGAACTCTCAAGCCCAGCAGTAGACCAGCACATTCACTCAAGACGAGACGACAGCAAGGCAGTCTGCCTATCCTCTCAGTTTATAAGTGTACTTACTTGTTATAATCAGTCTTTTTCCCCTTTTTCTCCCCTCCCTCATAGAAATACTTGTGATGTTTAATGTTCAATAGTTCGTTCCCTTAGGGTCTCACAGTCTATAGTGTATATAGTGTGTGGTGGGTGGGGGGAGGTGCTGCCCCTCACTCCTGTGGAAGACACTGACACCTGGTGGTGACTCTTTGTGGTTCGGACACCTGGGGGTGGGGGCGGTCCTCTCCTGACACCTAGTGTCGAAACAATATATAGCCTAATAATTGAAAACAAAACCGACTTTGAACCACTGCGGTCACCCAGTAGTTATAAGTAACAACTAGAAAAATAACCCGATTGTTGACAGTCAAGATAAGCAAAAACCAATTTGCTTTAGAAGCTGCGGTTGCGTTGCAACCTCCGGGTGCAGAACCAAATTCCAATCCAAATTTAGCTCAAAACAACATGAGCCAGATAACAACTAGAGGCATGGATAGGTACGTAGAGAAACTTACCCCTGCAACTCACAACAAATCTAAATCCAAATCAAAACGAAGTTCCCAGGTGGACACGGGACAGACCGGTTCCCCACCGCCCTCGCCATCTACACCTGATCTGAGTGTGTCCCCCCAGCGAGACTTACCAGACTCACCCGTAGGCGGGAAAGACCAATCTATAGCACAAGAAGTCATGGACACTTTGATACCTTACTTTGACAAAAAATTTGAAGCCCTACACCACACTCTTACGGGAGCCATGGAACAAATTAACTCCCACTCCCAACAGATAACTGAACTCCAACAGAGGGTCAGTGACCTGGAGGATTGCAATGCGGCATACAGCGAAACAATTGAGAAAACTTCTGACCACACTATGTGAAAAACAGGAGGACCTAGAAAATAGAAGTCGCAGATCGAACCTTAGATTTGTAGGCATCCCAGAGAGCTATAAGGGTCCAGGGCTAAAGTCTTTTCTAACAGGGGACCTTATGACAGCATTACAACTGTCAGCGTGCGACCCCAGGAAAATTGAGAGAGCACATAGACTGGGCCCCATAGACAATCTGAAGGCACTAGGCCAAGAGTAACTATAGCTAAATACCTGCATTTTGAAGACAAATAAGAAATCCTGAGGGCTTATCGTAAACAAAAAGAAGTGATAGTGGCGGGTAGTAAAATCCTGATATTTCAGGATTTCTCTGTAGCGGTAACTCAGAAACGCAAGGAGTTCTCCCCCATTTGCCAGCACCTCGTACAACAGGGAATAAGATTTGCCATGCTTTACCCCGCAAAGTTGAAAATCACAGTCTCTGGAGAAACTAAAATTTATGACGATGTCAAAAAGGCTAAACTGGACCTGTTACCACCAAATACCTGATATGGTGGAATCGCCCGGATTGGGCACATGGTTAAAATACCACTCATTTATCCTAGATCCCGGAATGATTGATGCAAATTTTGAGGGGCTATAGGAAAAACCCCTTTCAGGGCAACAGGTTTAAAAACGTTTATGATGTTAGAGATCTGTTTGTTGACAGGCAAAAACCAAAGAAGAATGACGTTGATAATGGATTAGGAGAAAAGACAAGTTACAGGTTATGTTTGATGTTTATACAGCGCGGAGGCGCTTTTAGGGTAGAGCGAGAACGCATAAGGCACCACGTGCGGTGCTCGTCTCAGGGACCCCGGGGGTCTCTATCTGCTCGGGAACCATTGATGGTCCCCCTCATCGTGGGTACTCTAGCTCAACAAAATGTTCATAGGGGGAAATTGATAGCTCAAACTGTCATTACAAGTGCGAATTGTATTAATGTTTTAGTTCTAGTTAACACCGTAGAGATACCAGTAGTGCCACCACTGATGTGAATGATATTAGTACTATAACTCGTGCTATCTTCTTCAGGGTGCATTGTGATAATTTTCTTGATACTAACCTTTGTTGTGTGCATCGCTCAAGGTGGGGCTGCGACTTTTGAGAGTCCGTGGGGAGGGAAAGACATTCGGACAACCTGCGACACAGGACTTTGAGGTACGCCTTACTAAAATCCACACTATACATACCACATGGCAACTAATGATACAGTAGCAGACACAATAGTGAAGAATACACTTAAAATAATCTCTTGGAACATAGGGGGCCTGAACCACCCCGTTAAGCGTAGGAAAACCCTAACATCTATTCATCATCTCAACCCAGATATTGTCGGACTACAGGAAACTCATTGGAAAACAGGGGAAAAAGGCAATCTCAAGGCTAACTGGATAGGAGATTACTACCACATACACGCACAAAAAAGGGGAGTAGCCATACTAATTAGCAAGCATCTGAAATACAATATAACTGAAAAACACATTGACCCGGATGTAGATATATAATACTGAAAATTGATGTAGAGGGGCAGGTTATCACCCTAGCCAACATCTATGCACCTAACGGCCCTAATGCAGACTTCTACACTGAACTTACACAAAAATTATTAACAATACAAGCACAGAACCTTGTTGTAATAGGGGACTTTAATGCGGTTATAGACCACAAAATGGACAGGCAGGAGTCAGGAAGTGTGCAGGCAACCGGAAGCTCCCTTAACTTCCTACTACGGAATACAACACTGGTTGACCCATGCAGGCTCATGTATCCCACAGCTAGAGAATACACGTGCTACTCAGTGGCTCACAAAACACTGTCGAGAATTGACTATACCCTGATAGAAGAGCAGCTGATGAATGGGGTTGCGGGGCCCTCCATTGGGCCAATCACAATGTCAGATCATGCACCCCTTTCACTGACACTTAAACTGAAGACTGCACAGACCTGCTCCAGATTATGGAGATTTCCGAACTACTTGTACACATCCCCAAAATTTAAAGAACACCTGACAAAAAGTTGGGGAGACTTCCTCGACGACAATATCCAACATATGAATAACCCAACACTACTTTGGGAAACGGCAAAAGCCGTACTGAGAGGTCAAATCATAGCATACACTGCAAAGCAAAGGAGGGACGCAAAGACAAAACAAACACTTCTTTATGATACACTCACCAAGGCCTATAAAACTTACTTAGAACATAACACACCAGAAAACAAAAAACATTGGTTGGAAGCCTCCTTGATACTTGATACATACTTGGGAGCAGAAGCCAAAAGCAAGATACAATTCCAAAATGCCAAATATTTTAAGTTTGGCAACAAAGTAGGGTCACTACTAGCCAACATGGTAAAAGCAAGGGGACACAATAGAACCATACATACTATAAAAGATGTAGCCACAGAACGCACGACTCCAAAACATAGCTGAAAAATTTGAAAGGTATTTTAGAGAACTTTACTCAGCCACTGCAACGAACTATGCCACTACACAAGAGATACTTAACAGGGCACAACTCCCGAAGCTCACAACAGAACAGAGAAACATGCTGGAAGCAGATATCACAGACCAGGAGATAGTGGATACTATTAGAAATCTCAAAAATCAAAAAACACCAGGCCCAGATGGTTACACAACCGAATTCTACAAGTTACTGAATCCTACAATAATACCCACGCTTAGAGTATTCCACAATATCATACACCACGGAACACCAATGTCTAGATTCACTGAATCATACACGATTTTATTGCCAAAACCAGATAGAGACCCGGAACTAGTCCAATCTTACAGACCTATTTCATTACTGAACACAGACTATAAAATATTGTCTAAAATACTGGCGGACCGGCTCCAGCGCTTTCTCCTGGGGTTGCTTACTAAGCACCAGTTAGGCTTTGTCAAGGGCAAACACATTTCCATAAGAATACGAACGGCCATAGCAGCAGTCATCAACAATGGGAAATCTAAAAGCCTCCTGCTCAGTCTGGATGCCGAAAAGGCTTTTGATAAAATTGCGTGGCCATGGCTTAATGCTATATTAGCGGAAAGAGCCTTTGGCACCATGTTTACGTCCCTAATACAATATATATACAAAGCACTAACATGTCAATTACTAGTTAATGGACAGCTAACCGGCGGCATCCGGCTGGGGAGGGGGGTCAGACAGGGATGCCCCTTGTCACCACTATTATTTAATCTGGCCATTGATCCGCTTTTTAGACTACTGGAGGGGGAGGCTGCCTTCCAAGGAATAAAAATAGGCAAAGAAACAATAAAGATGACAGCTTTTGCGGATGATGTCTTATTATATATAGCGAATCCCCAAAATACACTTCCAAAGATATTGGAGATCATAGCCCGCTTTGTTACCGTTACGGGTTATTCAATTAACTTGGAGAAATCAGCAGCCCTATATCTAAGTAATTGCATAAAGCCGACCTGGGGAGAAAATTTCCCATTTAAATGGAACAAGCAGTATATAAAATATCTAGGAGTTATGTTACCTAAAAATCAACATAAACTCTACGAGCTTAATATCAAACCTATTATAAGAGCAGTCCAACAGGATCTACGAACTTGGGTCAATTTGAATCTCTCATTCCTGGGACGCATTTACCTGATAAAAATGATAGCGTTCCCGAAATTGTTGTTCTATCTACAAACACTCCCTGTACTCCTAAACAACAAAGACATTACAGAATTACACAAAAGATTTAGAGAATTTATATGGGGTAAGAAAAGGGCAATAATAAGTAGAAGGGTGCTGCAGCAGCCACGGGAGAACTCTGGAGTCAATCTTCCTGATCCCTTTAATTATAACGCAGCAGCATTACTAGGCGTGCTGAGAGACTGGATCAAGAACACTCAAATACACACGGACTCCCAATTGGATCAAAACATGGTACTAGACATTAAATTAACTTACTTACTTGATCCACATGCAGAAAACACTGCTACTTGAACATGTCATCCAAAACCCGTTGTTGATGTCTATCTGGGATCTTTGGCAAAAACTTGTTACCCATATTGTTACCCATCACGGGCAACTTAGACTTCT
Source organism: Gastrophryne carolinensis (assembly GCA_027917425.1). NCBI lineage: Eukaryota > Metazoa > Chordata > Amphibia > Anura > Microhylidae > Gastrophryne > Gastrophryne carolinensis. The sequence continues at coordinate 176,960,165 of CM051234.1, read as the reverse complement.
TGCACGGGAGCAACACACGCCCGTTCACAGATTGGGAAAAAGCAGGTCTTTCGCACATAGGGCAACTATTAAAGCGGACTGACAAGAGAATACTCACGCTTCAGGAACTAAAATAAAAATTTCCTTTCACAGCCCCGCACACTTTTGCCTACTTCCAATTGCAATCCTACATCAAAAAGACGATTAAAAAATTTACCATCCAGGACTGGGACAATGAGCTAGATACGCTTCTGAACGCAACGCCACCAAATAACAAGGCCATAGCATCGCACTACAAATTCTTAAGACATATGATAGATTATGATGAACTCAACACAGGTATGATCAAGTGGTGCACTCACTTTCCAGAGCTGAATACTTATGAGTTACTTAGGATGTACAAATATTCCTGGGCGACCCTACAGGCCTCCTCCTATAGGGAGATGCTACTTAGATTATACCACTACAATTATGTATCACCTGTTCGCTCAGTACAGATGAAACTGTCCGACTCTGACCACTGTAAAAAGTGTGGGGAGGAGGGGGCTAATCTATATCACTGTCTGTGGGAGTGTCCGGTGATTAACCAGTTCTGGAGAAGAGTGCACAGATATATGATTACAAAATTGATAAACTATCTACCCCTCACTCCAAGGTGGGCAAAATTTGGCTCAATAGACACTACCACTCAAAGGATAGATAAAGGTACTAAAAAACTAATTCTAATAGCTGCAGTAGCAAAAAAACTTATTCTACAGGGCTGGATAGGAGCCGACCCTCCCTCATTCCTACACTTTATGGAAAAGTTGCAACAGCTTTTTAAGTTCGATTGGGCTGAAGCGACATTAGACAAAGAAAGGAAAACACCCAACTTTTTTAGAACATGGGATAGCTTTATTGATAACTTGCATGTAGAAGTCAGACAGAAATTGCACCAGACATTCCGGGACACCACTTGGTACCTGACAAGAATGGTAGAAGGAGACAACCCAATAAATCTTGAAAGAAGAAACACTGACGGAACGCGGCAGCCCCCACCTTGAGCAGCAAACCAGCAGCGTAAATGAAAATGTTATAATTGCCTTGTGGTAATTCAGAATGGTTATTTTGGCATTCACGGCCTTGATTTGAAGTATAATAGTAACAAAGGAAAAGATGTTCAAATTTTATGCAATACCATGTCTGTGATGTTAACTTTACGGTCTAACTTTATGGTAAGATCAAACTATGCACTCTATATGTTGGAGATATACTTATGTAAAAAACTCAAATAAAAAGAATTTGAAAAAAAAAAAAGTTAAGCTTTAGGGAATGCATCACCTCAATACTTACTTGAGGTGTGATGTGGAGGATGGGGACGTCTGTAACTGGGGAACTGCACCGTAAATCTGTTTTGCACTATCCATATTTGTAAATCAATCTACCCTGATTCATCAGGCATTGGTGGGTGGAAATCCTGGATGATCCATACCTGATTCATCTTCACAAAGTTGAGACTCTCCACACTTTTCGTGGAGAGTTCTCCTTGGGTTTACTATGGCCCCCACTGCACTAATCACCCGCTCTGATGACACATTACTGGCAGGGCAAAACAGCTTTCCCAGGGAAAACTGCTAGTTGTGGCCACAAATCAAGTTTGGTTGCCCAGAAGTCCAGCGGATCCTCAAGGTGTGTTGGCATGGTCATGTCAAAGTATGCCACCACCTGCTGGTTCAGGTCCTGCTCCATGTCTACTTTCTGCTCATGAGTTGCCTCACTATGCGGGTGAAGAAAGCTACTCATTAGCGACAGTAGACTGTTTCAGGTCCTGCTCCATGTCTACTTTCTGCTCATGAGTTGCCTTACTATGCAAGTTAAGAAAGCTACTCATTAGCAACAGTAGACTCAGGCTGCTGCTGATGGAGATGGTAATGCTCCTGCCCCCCACCCCTCCCCAGCAGCCATGGCAGTGGAAGGTGAGCGCAGAGGGCCCCCCAAGTCAGTCCTGCGAGAGGATGAATAATGGTGCAGATAGGCATTGGCCAACTGACTAAGTAGGATGTCTCTGCATTAGGTCAGTTTGTCCTCCCTCTCAGTGGGTGTAAAAAAGGCCCCCATTTTGTGCCGTAGCGAAGGTTCAATAAGGTGGAGAGCCAAAAGTAATTCTGCTGCCAAATGGTGACAATTTTTCTCTGTTCATATATTTGGTCCAACATATGGAGGGTGGGATTCCAACGGGTGGAAACATCGCAAATCAGACAGTTGGGGATACCGTTCTGATGCTGCAGCTCAAGAAGGGTGTGCTTTTCAGTGTAGGAGTGGCTTAAGTGCATGCAAAGTTTCCTTACCATTGTTAGGATGTCTTACAGATGGGGGAAGACTTCAGGAAAAGCTTGACAACTAGATTGAACATGTTTGCCATACAGGGCGCATGGCTCAAGCTTCCTTGCCACAGCACAGACAAGTTCTTCCCATTGTCGGTCACATGGTTCCCATTTGCAGTCTTCGTGGAGTAAGCTATGATCTGATTTCTTGATTAATGAATTTTAGCAGTTCCTCCCCCTTTGTGACTCCATTCGCCATGGCAAACGATGTGAAGAACAGCGCGACACCGCCGTGCCCTGCACACGTGGTAGGCTGAAGGAGCACTGAGACTTGCAGTGGAGGCTGAGGAGACAGCGGAGGATGAGGCAGAATAGCACACTGTCACAGGCACAACGGCCTGGGACCATGGGGGCCAAAGCGGCATGACCTGTCCAAGTTGCTGTTGTGGCTGTGCAGGAACCATATTCACCCAGTGGGCCGTAAAGGACATGTATTTTCTTTGACCATAGTTACAGCTCCAGACATCGGCACTGCCATGCACACCAACAGGCTCAACGAACCTTCTGTTCAACAAAATTGGGCAGGGCTGGTACAACCTTCCTTGCAAAGAAATGATGGCTTGGAACTCTCCACCTCGGCTCGCCCAAGCCATCAGTTCTCCGAAAGTCCATTACCTGAAAATTGAGAGAATGCAGCACCAGCAACTTGGACAGAAGCACATTTAGCTTCTGCACTGATGGTTGAGTGGGCGCATACTGTTGTCTCTTGGCCATGGCTTCGCTGATGGATTGTTGGCGGAATGACTCGTAGTAGGAGGAGCAGGAGCATGTGGAGCGACAGAGGATGGCTATGACACACAGCTCCCTTTGGCTGAGGTAGTGGAGCCTTGGCTGGCTGAAATCGGGAGAAGCATGCCACTGGGTGATGCAGCAGGCTGGACCACCACTTTCGACCCTCAGTTCTCCCAGGCCTCTTTATGGTGATGCTGCATATGTTGTCACAGGGCTGTGATGCCAACATTGGGGCCCTGGCTATGATTCACCTCCTGCCTACACATCTTGCATGTGGCCATGTTATCCTCCTCTGGACGCTTGATGAAAAACTGCCACACCGGCGAGTAGCTGATTTTCCCACCAACAGACCGCACTAATTCACTGCTACTGCCGTCGACTCTAGGGACCCCTGTTCCAATACCTTCTGGGAAAGTAGCCTGCTGCGCAGCAGGTAGTCTACCGTGGCCCCGGACATGTTTGCCTCCAGACTTTCTAATTCTGCCACCATGCTGACTGCCAACTATGCTACTACCTTGCTGCCACAGCTGCTGATTCACGGGCAATCTGCAGCCATCTTCTCCGGATGATGATGAATCCTCTTCTGCACCCGGCTCCCAAGTGCAACGCCACTCCCCATGCCACTCTCCTCATCAGTACTTGGTTGCTGGTCAAGACACGACTGCTAGCTGATACCGGGAGATCAGGACTCTCACTGCGACTCCTTCTGCCATTCGCCCCTAGTCTACTACGACCTCTGCATGATGAATCTAGGCCTCTGTCACTCCTCTGTGCACATCCTGGCACTTCTCTGCCTGACATACTTAGTACATTTATGAGGGGAAAACAATATGCTACACTACTCTTAAAACAGTATTTTTGGAGAAGCACCAGGTGTGTAGTTCTGTGTGGTCTTTAACACTAACTAGGCTTTCAACACCTGGGCACAAAACTAAATACAAAAATGCAAAAACTCTCAGATGCAACTCAATGGGATGCCCTGGTTAGGACAGTTGAATGCCCTACAGGAAGCTTTAAAACAAGGTTTTGGTACAACAGCAAGAGCTCTATAATTTTGAGCAGGTGTGTAGCTCTGTGTGGCCTTTAACACTAACTAGGCTTTCAACAACTGGGCTTAAAACAAAATGCAAAAACTTTCAGATACAACTCAATGGGATGCCCTGATTCGGCCAGTTAAATATGTTACAGCAAGCTTTAACCAGACAGGCTCTCACCCCCTCCCTTCCGACGGACGGCTCCATCTTTACGAGTAGCCCCGCCCCCTTGGGGGTGGCGTCATCCCGGGTGCTCTCAGATGCAGTGATGGCTAGGCTGAGGAGGAGGAAGCAGGAGATGCTCCGATCCCCTGCCTCCCCCTCCCTTCTGCAGCCATCACCGCATCTGTCATCGGATGGTCAAGGGACACATGAGCTGGCAAATGGAGGTGAGTAAAGTAAAAAAAAAAAAAATTTAATAAAGTAATTTTTTCTTATGTGTGTGGTGTCTTTTTTTTACTGTTAACCCTTTGTGAATTGGTAAGGGGTCCATGAGACCCCTATACCAGTTCACAAGGCTGGGGGTTGGCAAGTCACCTGCAGCTAGAGGGTGACTTGCCATTAACCTCCGGCTCCCCAATTTCCTACCTCCCCAAAGCACGGGGGGGGGGGGCAGAAGAGCCCGTGGCCATAGGCTATATGGCTTATATATACTGGCTTATAGCCAGCAGGACGGGGCTGCCACTAAAGCTGGCCCCTGCGCCCTGTTCTACAAGCCCACATAGCTGGTCATGGGTTATGCTGGGTAGGAGGGACCTCACGCCATTTTTTGGGGATTTTTAAGGGTTTTTAACTAAGATTTAATTATTCTTACGTACATGCTTTACTTTGGGGTATTTTGCAACTCCTCCCTTGACAGAACCTATGCATGTTGGGTATTGTTCTGTTCGGGAGATTTTCCTTTTTTAGATTTTACTTGGTTGCATATTTTTTTTTTTAGGAAAATTTAGCTTTGATTATGCTTTTTTATTGTTTTTTTTTTTAGGAAAACCCTATGCAACCAAAGAATGAATTGAGGGATTACTTCCAGAAAACTGCACCCATGGCAACAAGCCTGGTACGCCTAGAAAGCTTGAGGTGTGTACTTCCAGAGAATATATAGTTTGTGGGGGTATTTCAAATATAAAGGGTTGTTTTTCTTGAAAAACTGCCAGGTGCGCATATTGCATAGCATAGTTATAATTATATGAAAATTTCCTAAAGCGCTGATTAAGTTTGGGGGAGTCTCCTGGGCAGGAAAGGGTGTCTACCAATACATATGGGGTACCAATGTAACCAGGAGAAATAGGGCTTTTGCACGCAATAAGATTTTATTGACAAACTTACATTTTTTTTAATTACAAAAAAACACTGCAAATTGTAAAAAATAGATTTTTTTTAATTTCTTTGCACATATTTAAAAAAATATTGAGAATACACCTAAAAAATGACAAACAAGACAATTCATGTTAAAGCCCAGACTCTGCTGAAAAAAAATATATATATATATATGTTTTACCTGGGTAATCCCTATAAATCCCTTGAAAAATCACAGTTGAACATGTGGAGTGCAAAATAGTGCAAAATGGTCTGGCAACAAGGGTGACAAAATCTCCAGATAGGCTGGCAGCGAAAGGGTTAAAACAAGGTTTTTTTACAAAAGCAAGAGGTGTATATTTTTTGGGCAGGTGTGTGGCGTTTAACCTTAACTAGGCTTTCAAGACCTGGGCATAAAACCAAATGAAAAAACTCTCAGATTCCCCTAAATTTAATGCCCCCAGTGAGGGCCAGTTAAATAGGTTACATCAAGCTTTAAAAAAGCACTATATTTTTTGGCAGGTGTGTGGCCTTTTCCACTATCTAGGCTTTCAAGACCTGGGCATAAACCCCAAATGCAAAAACTCACAGATGCCCTTAAATGGGATGCAATCCACACCGCAATGCACATCGGTCATGATACTGGCTTCCCCAAATAATTAACATGACCCCCATTAGGCAGTGGGTGTCATGCTAAAGATATAGTGAAGTGAAGCTCAACTTTGGTTGCACATTTGGGTGTGCATCTCTCTGAGCTTTTTAATTTTAACACACAAAAATGTGCTATAAAAATATTTGTTCAGTTTTACTTTCAGGAAATAGGCTATGGGCTATGCAAAAAAAAGAAACACTTTAGCATCTCCCAAGGGGTGCTGTTGTTTCCAAACTTACATAGAAATAACCTTACCTAATAAAATGATGCACCTCACATATAGAGATGGTGATTTTTTTTTTTTTTTTTGAGGGGGGGGGGGGGGCAAAATTCTAAACAACATTGGTATATTGATTTTTTTGTGTTTCAAAGTTAGGATGCTCATGGAAATACAGGCTACAATTCACACCCAAATGTGCTTCCAGCTGAAGCTTGCTTCAATAAATATTTAGCATGACCCCCCTATGTATGAGTTAGGAAAGAGGGCGTTTTCCCCCTGTTTAATGATTGGGGCTTACCTATCAATATTGTATTGCATTGTATTATATTTTAAAACATGTTAATACAAGAAACAGTAATTGTTATGACATCTGTGTCTCCTGATTTTCCTTTTCAATGTAAATATTTAGGGGTTTGAGGCAGTGTCTGTTGACACATAACATGGTGCCCCCAGTTAACACAGTTGAATTAAAAAAAAAGTACAATATAATTAAACCTAACGTGACTGCTTTGTTTCCAAAGAAAAGAAAGGCAGCATTCTGATTCCGCATGGACCTGTTCATAGTATGGAAGATGGATTTCTAAACTCATTAAGAAAAGCCTGTGCATCAAGTGTGGCTAATTTGAATATTTCAATTAGATAATTTATTTGGCATTTGGATGTTGTGGTTCAATAGTCTGGTGAGATTAAATTAGAACAGTATATAACTTAATGTAAAAATATGTAAAATCACAGCACTTAAAGTACATCTGTCACAAAAATCTGAACCTTGGAAAGAATAGCACATACAAAAACCTAATTATGGCAGTAGCTATTTATGTTTTGACCAGGCACAAACTTCAGTGAATTTGCATATAGGTCCTAATTTTTTCTAAAATGAAGTGTCATGCCAAATCATCCAATTGAGGGTCATGCAAAAGATTTGGTGAATCAAGTTTACTTTTTGGTGTGAAATGAAGTTTACTACTAAGTGAGCTTTTTATCTTGTACACACTAAAAAAATGTTTTGTTCTAACTTATCCCAATAAATCACATACCCCTGTGATAGGGTGTTTTTACAAGTGAGGCTCATCATTTTTAAGTTAAGGAAACAACAGAATCCTATGGGATATGTTAAAAAGTTTGTCAAATCTTTCCGCATAGCCCATATGGTGCTTGTTGCTTCTAAAAAGCTTACTTTTCAGTTCACACCCATAAGTAAACCCCATTTGGCAAATTTTCAACATCAACATTAACAAAAAGTGGGAACCGCTCACTCCAATCTTGATTCAGAAGTGCCCGTCAAGAAACTGCGCTAATCCCATATAGTCCACCTAAACAAAAAATTGCATTGGCACTTACACTTAAAAGTAAAATAGTTTATTATTTATATTAATATTCAAATACTGTTAAGAATAAGTATAAACTGAGCAGATCAGGATTCAACAAATATATACAATGTAGTCTCTTACAAATTTCAAACCAAGATTCTTGGGAATCTTTGAATATTAATGGAAATAATAAAGTTTTACTTTTTAATTTTACATCCCTTAAAGCATCTGTCTGAGTAATCCAGGACCATATTCTGGTTAGGACATATAACCCTCTCATTAATGATTAATTGGTGGATTCAACTAATATTACATATCAGTTGATATCTATAATGTGTATGGAGCACCAGATTTTCTCCCAGTCCTTCTTGGGCTTCTCCTCCCTCAGGTCCAAAGCCCACCTCTGGACATATGGCTATATTTTGGAGGTTATACAACACAGTAATTACCTAACACTTAATGCCTGTAGACATGAAATGCTCAAATTCAGTAAAGAGGGAGATATAATTGCCCTTTCCTTGGAGCCCCTAAACCGATGGCCTTAGCTGAAAGAACCAAAAGATCTCAAAGCCCCTACTACCTTAAAAAAAATCAGTAACTGGCTAATTTTGCAAAAAGTTGTGCTCTGTCCACCAATTATATGAGGGTAGATTGTCAACTCCCGAGGGGGAATCTGGAGCAGAATATGGGCCAATATCAAACCTCTAGAATATTTAAAACCAGCCCATATACCCAAGGAGTGCTTTGTTAATGGGCTCAGTTCAGGGGGTCTTTGAGCCACAGGAAGCTATTTATGCTAATTGTTACCATTTGCATTGATTTCGAGTAAGAAACGACAAAAAATATTGATTGCAAAATAGTAAAAAAAAACAAACAAACTTCAGTTTTAAATGATATAGTCAGCAACGAGAATATTTCACAAGCTAAAACCTTAAACCTGGATGCTAACAAGTTTAACATATCCCTTTGATCAAGTCATATGAAAGCATATTTGTTGATTAGGCTGGGTCAGTGGAAGTGAAACACTTTTTATGTAATATTCTCATAGAGATGTGATCATGTGCAAAAGGGCTCACCTCACCCTATGGATAGTGCACCTCTAATAACACAACATACACATAAAAGGATGACATTGAAAATATGCATAGAAACATCACAGCATTATAAATAGTAGGGGAATATTCACCAGGGATGACTGACAAAAAAAATGTTATATCTAGCTTTATGTAGTCAGATCATTCAATATGAATGACAAATCTGAATAGAAGTAAGTCCTTAGGGCTTTGGTCTACTTGTATAATCATCTATTTATAAAGTGTCTGTCCTCTTTTTCTCATATAGTATGAAGAAAGCTCCACTGAAGGTCAAGAAACCTGTCAGGAAAACTTTAGAACAGGATTTGATAAATGTTTCTGTTTTAAATATTATGTTATTTTCCCCTCCTTTATACCAGCCTACAGACTACTGAGGGACCTATTATTGTGATAAAGTACATCCAGAGAATTTTGCAGATTAGATTTTGACTTTCAGCAGCCATTTTGGATCACAAACTGCCACTGTATAAATCTCTGCTTTAGGCTATGCTTTGATTTGTGGGAAAAATATCTATAACCATAAGACATATTATCCACCATAGGTAAAGAATGGGCCTTAACTTTCGGATTTCTAAGATAGTGATCTTGACTGCTGTTGAAGCAAAACAACAAACATTTGCAAAGGCTATAGTCTTTAAAGAACATGGACACTTGAAAGGGGAAGCCTCACAAACAGTCAGTAGGATTATGTTGAGTATTATTGCATGTGCTCTTTAAAGAATTGTATTAAGTCAGATTGTGTGCTTGTCTGAATAGGTGGGTTGTAAGGGTGCCTTTGAAAGTTTTGAGGGTTGGGGAGTGGCGGATTGGGCAGGGGAGGGTATTCCAGATGATTGTAGTGGCATGTGAGAAGTCCTGGAGGCGAGCATGAGAGAAGGTGACCAGGGTGGAGGACAGGAGAAGGTTGTTGGTACAGCGGAGGCTGCGCCTTGGTTAACATTATTGGATTAAAAATGCGATGTGTGTAGGGTTCTGACTGGAGGGAGCTTTTAAATGTTTTAAACAGGATTTGCTGTGGAGCTGGCAGCCAGTGTAGGGATTGGCAGAGAGGAGCAGAACTGGATGAGCTGGATGAGTGGGAGGAGAGATCGATGAGGCGAGCAGCAGATTTCAGAATAGATTGGAGGGGTGACAGTCTGTTTATTGGTAAGCCACAAAGAAGGATGTTGCAGTAGTCCAGTCGGGATATGATCAGGGAATGCACTAGCATTTGAGTGGTGTCAGGTGAGAGGAAAGGATGGATGCTCAAGATGTTTTTAGGTTGGAGGAAACAGGAGGTGGCTAGGGACTGAATGTGTGTTTTAAATGAGAGGGCAGATTCCAGAACGACTCCCAGGTGCCGAGCTTATATAATTGTCAACAGATGTAGAAGGGTTAGAGAGGGGAGGGGGTAGAAGTTAGATAGTGGGAAAATTATCAGTTCTGTCTTGTCCATGTTTAACTTGTAACAAGATGAAATGAATAAGTAAATAGCTGCAAGGCAGTTGTGGAGGCAATATAGGAGATAAGAGAGATTGGGACCAGAGAGGTATATCCACGTAGAAGTGGTATTGAAAGCCTAGTAAAGATTGTAGGCATTCAAGTAAGTTGTTGGTAGATCAATAGAGCATCAGAATCGACATGTTGCTCAAGACATTTGGAGGAGAATGGGAGTAGTGAGATAGGGCAATAGCTGGAGAAGGCATAGTGGCTTCTTGATTATCGGTGTAATCGCTGTATGTTTGTAAGAGGAAGGAATGGTGTCAGCTGAGAGGGAAATGTTGAATATTGGAGTTAAGGCTGATGTGAGAGAAGGAGACAGTTGAGGAATAAGGTGGGATGGAATAGGATCAAGGGAGCAAGTAGTCAGATGGGCCTGAGAGAGTTTAGTCTAACTTCAGTTATTGGAATGAAGAAAGTAAGAGGGTAACACAGTGGCATTGTTTGGAGTGGTGAGGGATTCTGAGGGGCAAAGCCAAGTCAGGTGTTGTATTTTTTTTCTTTGAAGAATGTTGAAAATTCTCTTGTGTTTTTGGAAGGTTGGAGGAGGAGGCGGTGAGTAGGGAGCTGAAAGTGTTGATTAGGTGTTTAGAATTCTGGGTTTGTGCAAAAATAAGTAGAGTAATATGCTTGCTTAGCAGATGAAAAGGCAGTCCTGAGGTCCTGAAGGGCTTGTTTATAGAACAGTAAGTCATGACGGGCCGTTCAGCAGCTCGAGATTGCCATTTCAGTCTGGTTGTGCTTGCATTTAACCATGGTTGCCAGTTTTTGGGAAGGGGTTAGCTGTAATGAGGGGGGAGTCTAGAGCTGAAGTAAGTGTATTGTGGTAGTGTAATGATGCAGCGTCTATGTCAGTGAATGAGGCCAAGGTCTGAAGAGGATTAAGTGAGATGGATAGAGACCGAATATCTAGGTGTTTTAAGTCCCTGCATATAATGCTAGGTTTGTGTGTGTGTGGGGGGGGGGGTGTCAGGAAACATAGAGAGGGTCAATGTTAGCATATTATGGTCAGAGAGGGGGAGCAAAGAGGAAGAGGGGTTAGATACAGAGCACAAGTTAGTGAAGAGGTCAATTCTATGGCCGTCTTTGTGGGTAGAGGCAGCAGACCAATGTCTGAGGTTATGTAGAGTATTCTGGTGGCAGCAGGGTTGCTAGTATCGACGGGTATGCTGAAGTCACCCATGATAATTGTGGAGATGTCTGTGGACAGAAACTGAAGGGACCAGGTAGTAGTACTTTGGAAACATCTGCTTTAAATTAAACAGTTTTATTTAAAGTGGACCATCACCCTCCGGTGATCGGCCCGGGAATCTATAAGATTCCCGGGCCAATCACCTCCCTCCCCGCGGGACATCCGAGATCGGGATGTCCCGCGGGGTGAAACCCCCCCCAAACACCCCAAACCCCCTTACCTTGTCGTCGTCAGCGGGCGGCCGCCGCCGCCTCCCTTGCGCCCCTCTAGACGGGCCGTCTGTGAATGGCCGGCGCGGGCCCGCGCGTCAAGAGTGACGCGCGAGAGGCGGCGGCGGAGGAGCCGCTTGTCCGCGGCTGTCAAACCTCTTGGTGAGTTTTTTGGGTGATCGGGGGGGTTTCACACAGCGGGGCACCCCGATCGGAGTGGACCAAGACCCAGGATAGTCAAAATCCTGGGTGTTGGTCCACTTTAAAAAACAAACAGTAAGTATTTACTATGCTATTATTTCAATGAGCCCCCTATTTATCCATAAATGTTTCTTCATTAGCAGAGACAGCTCCAGTCACATAGTGCAGATTGTGGGACACCACAGTTTATCAAAGTGGCAAAACATAGGCAAAAATGTTCCCTCTGCTGGGGGGGGTGAGGGTTTTGGCATCCAATTGGCAGTTCCCCCATCCCCATGCTTTAAAGCCAGAAAATGTTAAAATCTCACCATTCAAATAAATCCCATGGTGCAGTCAAGCCATGTGGGTGGGAACTGCAGTCTGTGTTCACCACCGGGCTCCTCTGCGATCATCTGTGACTACATGGCCATGGCAGCTGATCACAGGCACTGAGATGTTTAGCAGTCCTTCCTGTCCCCAAGCTGCCAATCATAGTGTATGGTCTTTTACTGAGTTCTTCCCTGTGTATGGCCCTTTTCACCATCAGCTATAATGGAAACCAGCAGCACAGCCAAGTGCAGACCCTGAATGGCTCCTAAAGTCTATAGAAGATCCCATAGAGGATCCTAGCCCCCCAACCCCCAGAGGAAAAGCAGTGCTACTCCTCACCTCAAGGCATGCTGACCTACCTCATAATGGGAATTTTAACAAAGAGCCCCCTGTTAGGATAACCATGAAATGGGAATGAAAAAGGGCCTTGGCCAACCATCCCCCTGTGGAAAGGCAATACCCACATGAAAGGTGGCAATGATGGGCCAAGGTAAGTCCATTTCTGCTTTCAACAGACATTACAGAAGACCATGCCAGGCCCAAAGAAAAGTTTTAGAAACCCCCTGTTACCTCCCCAGCCTTCCACCTAATTTTCTCCCATTTTCTTCTCTTCTTTTATCCCAAATGAATGTGATTTTTGTACAACATGAAAGGTGGTCCCAGACATTCTTGTCAGGGAATGTGAATCGGGGGGAACAAACCCCACTGTAGTACAATTTGCAACAGTCTCTCTGAGTCTCTAAGGCCTGTGATGGCCAGTGTAGGTGGGTAACAGCAGATGCAGTCTTATTGAGCCCCTAAATGCATGTGAAAGCCAGAGGATGGTGGAAACAGCAGCAGCGGGCTCCTAGAGTACCCAAAGCCTGTGACATTCAGTGGAGGGGGGTAACAGCAGCAGACTTTTCTCTCAGTCTGTAAGTCCTGTGAAAGTCGGGGGGGGGGAGGTAACAGCAGCAATAGTCCCTCTGGGTCACTAAAGCTTGTGACAGCCAATGAAGGGGGTAACAGCAGAAACATTCTCTATGAGTTTCCAAGGCATGTGACAGCCAGTGTATGGGAGGGGGGCTAACAGCAGCAGAGTTCTCAGAGTATCTAAGGCCTGTGAAAACCAGTTGAAGGTAGTGGCCGCAGTAGCAGTCTTATATACTCGATAAGGCCTGTGAAAGCAAGGGAAGGAGGGTGACAGGAGCAGCAATCTCCTAGAGTCCTCTAAAATACAATTCTATCATGCTAGAAGCTCCTCCACAGAATCTAATAGCACAGAGTGAGTCGGCCACTGGAAAGATGGTGGTATTTTCCTTGCAATTTTTAGACCCCAGAAAGAAATATCCAAAGAGCATTTTCCTCAGTCCCATATTTCAACTGGCTTTACTGACAGGAGATGTAATCGGAAACATGGAGAAGTTTTGTTATGGAAAATAAATATGTTATGCTGTACACGGGAACAGGCCCAATTCAGGAACCATTCTGGATTGGTGCATCAAGTTAAAGCTGTTGAATGGTTAACATACATGTCTTTGTTCTCGATGAAGCAGACGTTATGTTCGGCACTTGTGGAGACTATTTGGAATTTTGCAGAAAGGATTGTACCCAATCCAAACAAAGACAACTAAAGAAAGAAGATTTCATTCTGGAAAACATCTTTCTATTCTATGACGCATGTGTAGACCTACATCTATGGTACCACTTCTATTGCTCAAGCAATTATTTTCTGTCAGACCCAAAGAAATGCCTATTAGATTTCCTGTGCAATATTAAAGAATGGGCATCAGGTGGCACTCCTGAGCAGAGATCTTCCAGTGGCTCAGTGAGCTGACATTATCCAGAGGTTCTGTGATGGTAACAAAAAGGTTCTCATCATGAAATTTTGCCCTTGAGGTATTGATGTGCAGCAAGTATCAACTTGCCACTAAATTCCAATGGCTTTCCTGATTATGAGACCTTCATGCGTCATATTGGTGGAACTGGTAAATTTGGGAAGAATGGTATCAAAATGAATTTTGTTTGGAAATGTTGCTTTTATATGCTGCGTGATATCAAAGAACATTTTGATACTAAGGTAGATGATGTGAACAACCTGAAATGTCTCAGTATCAAATGGTTGAACATGTGCACTGCAAGTTAACAATTAGAGATGAGCGAACTTTTGAAAAATTAGATTCGACTGATTTGCCGAATTTTCCGACAAAAATCGTTTCGACCCGAAATGGCTATTTCTGAGCCTCCTAGAGCCTCAATAGGGTTGTAAACCATTCTGCCTTGCTGTAACACGCACAGGATGCGTGCTGGGTTAGTGAAATAATACTGTGAATAATTATCACATGCAGATCAGAGGCATCGCTAATAGAATTGCAGAGCGGCACAATTGCAGAGAGTTGAAGTGGCATCACTATGAGGGGCCCCTATAGTGTCTGAAAAACACACTCTGGAGCTGGCAGCAGCAGGAACCCAAAAATTAGCTGAATCACACCCTGGAGTTGCAAGCAGCAGCAGCAGTAGCAGCTGCAGGAGCCCAAACATTGCTTTAAAGAGACACTGGAGTTGGCTGCAGGAGCCCAAAAATTGGATGAATCACACCCTGGAGTTGCAAGCAGCACCAGCAGGAGCACAAACATTGCTTTAAAGAGACACTGGAGTTGGCTGCAGGAGCCCAAACATTGGATGAATCACACCCTGGAGTTGCAAGCAGCAGCAGGAGCCCAAACATTGCTTTAAAGAGACACTGGAGTTGGCTGCAGGAGCCCAAAAATTGGATGAATCACACCCTGGAGTTGCAAGCAGCAGCAGCAGGAGCCCAAACATTGCTTGAAAGAGGCATTGGAGTTGGCAGCAGGAGCCCAAAAATTATCTGAATTACACCCTGGAGTTGCAAGCAGCAGCAGCAGCCCAAACATAGCTTGAAAGAGACACTGGAGTTGGCAGCAGGAGCCAAAAAAATGGCTGAATGACACCCTGGAGTTGCAAGCAGCAGCAGCAGCCCAAACATAGCTTAAAAGACACACTGGAGTTGGCAGCAGAAGCCCAAAAATAAGCTGAATTACACCCTGGAGTTGCAAGCAGCAGCAGCTGCAGGAGCCCAAACATTGCTTTAAAGAGACGCTGGAGTTGGCTGCAGGAGCCCAAAAATTGGATGAATCACACCCTGGAGTTGCAAGCAGCAGCAGCAGGAGCAGCAGCAGCAACAGCAGGAGCATAAACATTGCTTTAAAGAGACACTGGAGTTGGCTACAGGAGCACAAAAATTGGATGAATCACACCCTGGAGTTGCAAGCAGCAGCATCAGGAGCAGGAGCCCAAACATTGCTTGAAGACACACTGGAGATGGCAGCAGGTGCCCAAAAATTGGCCTAAAGACACACTGGAGTTGCAAGCAGCAGCAGCAGGAGCCCAAAATTGCCAGAAAGACACACCCTGGAGTTGGCAGCAGCATGAAGAGAACATATACAGATTTTCAGCACATATATATCTTATCCAAAGAATATTAATAAAAAGTAAGAGTAACGTAAAGCATTTTCTCAATAATTACTTGTGGTCTGATTCGGAGGAATGTCTGTAACTGGAGAGCAGCGCCTTAAATCTGTTTTGCAGGATCCATATTTCTTTAGTGTTGGTCTGGCCCCATCATCAATCTACTCTAATGCATCAGGCATTGGTGGGTGGAAATCTTTGCTGATCCATGCCCAATTAATTTCCACGCAGGCCAGTCTCTCCAAAAAAAAAACATGGAGAGTGACAGATTAGTAACATATTAGTAACATAGTAACATATTAGTAACATATAAGGCCTCATTTCATCAAGCAGAGGTCTCTGCAGAATAGGGGTGAGTGGCAGCAGGAGTCTCAGTGAGAGGCCTGATCTCCCGGGATCAGCTAGCGGTCATGTCTTGAACAGCAACCCATCTGCCGTCATCCATTGGTTAACACGATCATCCACTGCATCACAAGTGACATCTGACACCCCCAGTCAACTGTCTGTTGTATGTTATGCTTTGGGTTCAGCTCCACTATTCAGTGAGGACGATCTGATAATCAGAAAAATCAGCAGCTACTGCCCAGCCAAGAAGTGGAGGAGACACTTGCCGCTTCTTCCACTAGGTGGGCAAGTAGTGATAAGGAGAGTGTCGTGGGAGGAGGTGTTGCAAGCGTTTTGGCTCCTTAAGCAGACACTGTTGAGGAACCTGAGGAGGATATCAGTGAGTTTTTAGGGCATTTTTAAAGGCTTGGAGTGATGGAGAGTGACAGATTTAGCGGCCAGCATGGTGGCAGAAGGGGAAAGTATGGAGGCAAATGTGCTCGGGGTAGACCACTCGCGCGGCAGGCTATCTTCCCAGGAGGTAGTGGAAGAGGGTCCCTGGAGTTGGTGGCGGCAGCAGCATCAGTGAATTAGTGCGGACTGTTGGTAGGAGAAATCAGCTACAAGCCCATGTTGCAGTTTTTCATCAAGCATCCGCAGGAGGATAACATGGCTATATGAAAGATGTGTAGGCAGAAGGTGAAGTGTGGCCAGGGTCCCAATGTTGGACCCACATCCCTGCGTCAACATTTGCAGCGTCACCATAAAGCGGCCTGGGAGATTTGGCTCCAAAGTGGTGGTCCAGCCTGCTGCATTATCCAGTGGCACACCGCTCTCTGTTCCAGCCAGCCAAGGCTCCACCACCTCCTGTGTGTCATACCCATCCTCTGTCGCTCCAGATGCTCCTCCTCCTCTTAATCTGAGTCAGTCATTCTGCCAGCAATCCATTGCCAAGCCATGTCCAAGAGACAACAGTATGTGCCCACTCATCCAACTTGCAGAAGCTAAATATGCTCCTTTATAAGTTGCTGGTGCTGCAGTCCCTTTTACATTTTTTTCTAAATATTTATTTATTTATTTTTTTTCCCCAGTGCCCTTCCAGCCTACCATGTGTGCAGGACACGGCGGTTTCACGTTGTTCTTCACATGGTTTGCCTTGAGCAACAGAGCCACACATGGGAGGAACTGCTAAAAATGAGAACTCAATACATGAAATCATGGCTTACTCCACGAAAACTGCAAATGGGACCCATGGTGACTGACACTGGGAAGAACATCTTGTCTGCGCTGCGACAAGGAAGCCTGAGCCATGCGTCCTGCCATGGCACACATGTTCAATCTAGTTGTCAAGCGTTTTCTGATGTCTTCCCCCCATCTGAAAGACATCCTAACAACGGGAAGGAAACTTTGCGTGCACTTCAGGCACTCCTACACCGCCAAGCACACCCTTCTTGAGCTTCAGCGTCAGAACGGTATCCCCCAACATAGTCTGATTTGTGATGTTTCCACCCGTTGAACTTCCACCCTCCATATGCAGGATCGACTATAGGAACAGAGAAAAGCCATCACGGATTTCTTGATGATCCAAACGGATAGGGGGACTCCCCTGTGTAACTTCAATGTAAACCAGTGGCAGCTCATACGTGACACCTGCCGTTTGCTCAGGCCCTTTGAGGAAGCTACTTTATTAGACAGTTGCCAGGACTATGAGATGAACGATGAGATTCCACTGCTTCATGGCTGGTCAGGTCACTCATGTACTGCTTCATGGCTGGTCAGGGCATTAGAGACATGGCACATACATTTCACAGCCACATGAAGCCTGTGGGGGCTGAAGTGGAGGAGGAGGAGGGGGTGAGGCACAGCGAAGCACAGTTTAGGTTTGACAAAATGACCATTTTATCTAGTCATCTCACAGGAGAGGAGGAGCAGGAGCAGCCAGAGGAGCTAGAGGGTTGTGAGGAAGGCGAGACACAGGACCCAGACACACAGTGGCAGTTTGCAGTGGAGATGGAGACAGGTAGTCCCTCCGAGTCACTTGCACAAATGGCACGATGCATGCTCACGTGCTTGCGTAGTGACCACAGAATTGTCTCCATTTGTCAGCGGGATGACTTCTTTGACTCTCTACCTTATTGGACCCTCGCTTCCGGCATAAAATGGGGGCATTTTTTACACCCACTGAGAGGGAGGACAAACTGACCTACTACAGAGACATCCTATGTAGTCAGTTGGATGATGTCTAGCTGCGCCATGGTCCATACTCTCGCAGGTCTGACTCGGGGGGACCTCTGCGATCACCTTCCACTGCCATGGCTGCTGTCATACCTTGACATGACCATGCCAACACACCTTGAGGATCCGCTGGACTTCTGGGAAGCCAAACTTGACTTGTGGCCGCAACTAGCAGAGTTGCCCTGGAAAAGCTGTCCTGCCCGGCCAGTAGTTGATTTAGATGGCAACTGGGCTGCTCTATATTATGCTGCAAAATGGCAAATTTACCTTACAGTATAAGCTATTGCCCCTCAGATTTGCACAAGGGCTGCTCTATATAATGCTGCAAAATGGCAAATTTTCCTCACAGTATAAGCTATTGCCCCTAAGATTTGCACAGGAGCTGCTCTATATTATGCTGCAAAATGGCAAATTTACCTCACAGTATAAGCTATTGCCCCTCAGATTGACACAGGAGCTGCTCTATATAATGCTACAAAACCAAGAGCGGATTTAACTCACACAATATAACCTATTTCTCAGGTTTATATAGGGACTGCTCTTTGTAATGGTGCAAAACCATGAATTTACCTACAATATAAACTATTGCTGCTCCATATAATGGTGCAAAACTGAATTTATCTCACAATATAAACTATTACTTCTCAGGTTTATATAGGGGCTGCTGTATATAACAGTGCAAAACCATGAATTTACCTCATAATATAAACTATTGCCCCTCAGATTTACACAGGGCCTACTCTATATTATGCTGCAAAATGGCAAATTTACCTCACAGTATAAGCTATTGCCCCTCAGATTTACACAGGAGCTGCTCTATAGAATGCTACAAAACCAAGAGCCGATTTAACTCACACAATATAACCTATTTCTCAGGTTTATATAGGGACTGCTCTATGTAATGGTACAAAACCATGAATTTACCTCATAATATAAACTATTGCCCCCCAGATTTACTCAGGGGCTGCTCCATATAATGGTGCAAAACAGGGCAAATGTATTGTCCAATATAAACTATTGCTGCTCTGATTTACACAGGAGGGCCACTCTAAAGAATGGTGCATCATGGCGAATTAGCTAACAATATAACATAGGGCCTTATTTAACAAGGGATAGCGCCAGGTAGCGAATGGTGAGCGAACGGTAATGACGCTCACCGCCACGAGAACGCCGGCTCCCCTCCGCAATCACACATTTATCAAGCCGATCCTGCTTAGCGACTGACAGACCGCCAGATAGCGAAGCATTCATCATTATTCCAGCCTCACCCCACAGTGCCAGCGAGCGACCTTGAACAGCGACAGGTATGACCTCTCGCTACCTGGCGCTCTCCAATGCATTTCAAAGGAGCAATCTTTAAATATTCATAATTAATTGCTATTAATGTTTTTTTTTTTTTTTTTTTTTTTTTTTTAAATGGCAAAAATTCTGTGACCACTTATGCAATGTTAGATTTTTTTTTTAAGGTAAAAAAAAAAAAAAAAAAAATTGTGCAGAATTGATATTACAGGGATGATATTAATGTATTCATATTACAAAATGTTTGTAAAAACATGTTTTTTTTTCCCAAAAATATGGTTGTTTGGGGGTTAAAAAACAACTTTTAACCCATCTCCGCCAGCGCTCTGGGGTTTAAACAAGCATTTCACAGCGCGAGATTTTTTTGAGCGTGATTTGTTAATGAATATGCTGGGAGCCGTTCGCTATGGCCATTCGCTGTCATGCGCACCCATACAGCGCGGAACCTGTCAAACAGCGACTCCTAACCCTGTATTCAACATTACCGCACACCGACTGAGTCGCTGTCAACAGCCGAACAACGGCCAAGCACAGCGACTACTAGCGGGCGCTCTGAAAATACTGCTACAGTCGCTCATCTGTCGCTACCTGGCGCTATTAATGAATCGGCCTCCCCGATTGCAAAATTAGATTTTCAGACAAGGCCTGCTCTATAAAATGGCAACTTTACCTCACAATATAAATTATTGCTCCTCAGATTTACAGAGGGATTTAGGTTGATATATATAACAGTGCAAAACAGCAAATTTACCTCACAATACTGTATAAACGATTGCTCCTCAGATTTACACAGTGGGCTTCTCTATATAATGGTGCAAAATGGTGAATTTACCTCACTATATAATCTATTACAACTCTATATAAAAAAAAAAAATAAATAAATACAAAAAAAAGCCTGTAGAAGCTTATTTAGTATAACAGATAGGGTGATATGTGCTGGTTTGGGATGCCCATGTGGGCTAGTGTTTTGACAGCAGGACAAAAACCAATTCAAAATGCAATAGCTTAATAAAGCTGAGGCTGTAGATGCTTATTTAGTATTACAGATAGGGTGCAACGTGGTGGTTTGGGATACCCTGCGGCCCTGGTGTATTGACAGCAGGACAAAAACCAATTCAAACTGCAATAGCTTAATAAAGCTGAGGATGGACAAGCTTATTTAGTATGACAGATAGGGTGCAACGTGGTGGTTTGGGATGCCCTGCGGCCTTGTTTTTGTTACAGGACGCACAAAACCAATTCAAAATGCAATAGCTTAATAAAGCTGAGGCTCTAGACGCTTATTTAGTATAACAGATAGGGTGACATGTGCTGGTTTGGGATGCCCATGTGGGCTGGTATTTTTACAGGAGGCCAAAAACCAATTCAAAATGCAATAGTTTAATAAAACTGAGGCTGAACAAGCTTATATAGTATAAAAGATAGGGTGACGTGCTGGTTTGGGATGCCCATGTGGGCTGGTGTTTTGACAGCAGACCAAAAACCAATTCAAAATGCAATACTTTGATTCAGGTGAAGAAGGATGAACAAGCATATTTAGTATAACAGATAGGCTGCTAAGTGCAGGTTTGGGATGCCCTGCGGCCTAGTGCTTTGGCAGCAGGACAAAAAACAATTCAAAATGCAATACTTTGATTAAGATGAGGAGGATGAACAAGCGTATTTAGTATAACAGATAGGCTGCTAAGTGCAGGTTTGGGATACCCAGGTGGGCTGGTGTTTTTTTTGTTAAAGGCAGACCAAAAACCAATTCAAAATGCAATACTTTGATTAAGCTGAGGAAGGATGAACAAGCATATTTAGTATAACAGATAGGCTGCTAAGTGCATGTTTGGGATGCCCTGCGGCCTGGTGTTTTTTTGGTTAAAGGCAGACCAAAAACCAATTCAAAATACAATACTTTGATTCAGCTGAGGAAGGATGAACAAGCGTATTTAGTAAAACAGATAGGCTGCCTAAGGCAGGCTTGGGATACCCCGGTGGGCTGGTGTTTTTTTTGTTAAAGGCAGACCAAAAACCAATTCAAAATGCAATACTTTGATTAAGCTGAGGAAGGATGAACAAGCGTATTTAGTATAACAGATAGGCTGCTAAGTGCAGGTTTGGGATACCCAAGTGGGCTGGTGTTTTTTTTTGTTAAAGGCAGACCAAAAACCAATTCAAAATGCAATACATTGAATAAGCTGAGGAAGGATGAACAAGCGCATTTAGTATAACAGATAGGCTGCTAAGTGCAGGTTTGGGATGCCCTGCGGCCTAGTGTTTTGGCAGCAGGACAAAAAAACATTCAAAATGCAATAGTTTGATTAAGCTGCGGAAGGATCAACAAGCGTATTTAGTATAACAGATAGGCTGCTAAGTGCAGGTTTGGGATGCCCTGTGGCCTAGTGTATTGGCAGCATGACAAAAAACAATTCAAAATGCAATAGTTTGATTAAGCTGAGGAGGATGAACAAGCGTATTTAGTATAACAGATAGGCTGCTAAGTGCAGGTTTGGGATGCCCTGCGGCCTGGTGTTTTTTTGTTAAAGGCAGACCAAAAACCAATTCAACATGCAATACTTTGATTAAGCTGAGGAAGGATGTACAAGCGTATTTAGTATAACAAATAGGCTGCTAAGTTCACGTTTGGGATACCCAGGTCGGCTGGTTTTTTTTCTTGTTAAAGGCAGACCAAAAATCAATTCAAAATGCAATACTTTGATTAAGCTGAGGAGGATGAACAAGCGTATTTAGTATAACAGATAGGCTGCTAAGTGCAGGTTTGGGATACCCAGGTGGGCTGATGTTTTTTTTGTTAAAGGCAGACCAAAAACCAATTCAAAATGCAATACTTTGATTAGGCTGAGGAAGGAGGAACAAGCGCATTTAGTATAACAGATAGGCTGCTAAGTGCAGGTTTGGGATACCCAGGTGGGCTGGTGTTTTTTTTGTTAAAGGCAGATCAAAAATCAATTCAAAATGCAATACTTTGATTAAGCTGAGGAGGATGAACAAGCGTATTTAGTATAACAGATAGGCTGCTAAGTGCAGGTTTGGGATACCCAGGTGGGCTGGTGTTTTTTTTGTTAAAGGCAGATCAAAAATCAATTCAAAATGCAATACTTTGATTAAGCTGAGGAGGATGAACAAGCGTATTTAGTATAACAGATAGGCTGCTAAGTGCAGGTTTGGGATACCCAGGTGGGCTGGTGTTTTTTTTGTTAAAGGCAGACCAAAAACCAATTTAAAATGCAATACTTTGATTAGGCTGAGGAAGGATGAACAATCGTATTTAGTATAACAGATAGGCTGCTAAGTGCAGGTTTGGGATACCCAGGCGGGCTGATGTTTTTTTTGTGAAAGGCAGACCAAAAACCAATTCAAAATGCAATACATTGAATAAGCTGAGGAAGGATGAACAAGCGTATTTAGTATAACAGATAGGCTGCTAAGTGCAGGTTTGGGATACCAAGGTCGGCTGGTGTTTTTTTTGTTAAAGGCAGACCAAAAATCTATTCAACATGCAATACTTTGATTAAGCTGAGGAGGATGAACAAGCGTATTTAGTATAACAGATAGGCTGCTAAGTGCAGGTTTGGGATGCCCTGCGGCCTAGTGTATTGGCAGCATGACAAAAAACAATTCAAAATGCAATACTTTGATTAAGATGAGGAGGATGAACAAGCGTATTTAGTATAACAGATAGGCTGCTAAGTGCAGGTTTGGGATGCCCTGCGGCCTGGTTTTTTTTGTTAAAGGCAGACCAAAAAACAATTCAAAATGCAATACTTTGATTAAGCTGAGGAAGGATCAACAAGCGTATTTAGTATAACAGATAGGCTGCTAAGTGCATGTTTGGGATGCCCTGCGGCCTGGTGCTTTTTTGGTTAAAGGCAGACCAAAAACCAATTCAACATGCAATACTTTGATTAAGCTGAGGAAGGATGTACAAGCGTATTTAGTATAACAGATAGGCTGCTAAGTGCACGTTTGGGATACCCAGGTGGGCTGGTGTTTTTTTTTGTTAAAGGCAGACCAAAAATCAATTCAAAATGCAATACTTTGATTAAGCTGAGGAGGATGAACAAGCGTATTTAGTATAACAGATAGGCTGCTAAGTGCACGTTTGGGATACCCAGGTGGGCTGGTGTTTTTTTTTGTTAAAGACAGACCAAAAAATATTAAAACTAATCCAGTTATATTATGATAAATGCTTGTGTGTAACAGATAGGGTTAAATAAGCCACTGCATAGATGGCATGCACAGTGGCAAGGCAGATTTACAGCACAAAGAACTGAAATTGAATTGAAAACTGATCTGGCTAATGAAATTAAAAAATTTCACTGTCACTTCCAAGCTGTCCCTGGCTGGATGGTTCCGGTTTTTCCCTATATTTCCCTATCTTTCCCTGGCTCTGTCTACCTCTCTGTCTGCCTCTCTAACTCTCCCTACCTATCTCTAACTCTCTGTCCCTGTCTGTAACGAGATGTGCTCTGGCCGCAATAGAATGCTGAAATGCGCACAAGGAAGTTGGCCGCCGCTTTATATAGCGCGGTGACATCACCAGGCTTCCTGGCTGCTGATAGGCTGCATGTGACTTACCCATGATCCCTTGCCCCAGGGGACATGTCTGGACATGTGCTTCCACCATCTTAGAATGCCTGTAATTGAAATAAATGGAGTTTAAAGGAAAACTTCGATCGATTGAATCGCGGGGAAATTCGGATTCGTTCAGAATCGAATTTTTCATGAAATTCGGAACGAATCCGGGTTCGTCTGGATCGATTCACTCATCCCTATTAATAATATGCACTTTTATTCATGCTCTGGGTTCCGTAATGTCCATGTTAAACTGGACCTTCAGCATGATCAAATGAAAAGCCCAAAACCTTAAAAAAACTATTCCCCAGCATCTAAAATAAATATATTTTACGTTTTTAGTCACTAGCGTATTATTATTTCCCCCACCGGGCTGCAACTCTGTTCAGGACACGGGCACCACCATTTTGACTCAGAAGCATCACATATACTGAGGAGAGGAGAGTGGGATAAAGTACAGGGGTTGGGTTATAGCTATTCTTTGCACAGACAGAGCAGAGCTGGGGTCAGGGAAAGGACAGCAATCCCAGAATGCAGAGCAACACAGTCAGGAGACACTTCCTGTTTGCAGGCTGCCTGATGCTCCATGAGCCACCATCTTAGATGTTTAAAGTCTCATAACATGCAGTAGATGCAAGTCGGATGATATTTAATGTGAGCAATCTGTATGTACAGGGTGTGGGAAACATATAAGATATGCTCCTATTCTGGGTGTAGGTCCGCTTTAAATAGATCATGTCATAGATGACACAATAAGGTTGAGGGTTTTGCTTAAAGCAGACCATAACCCACTGAACTTGTGAAATAAATTTGACCAAAGCCCCTGTCCTGTCCAATGACATCATTGCCACACACAACAGTGGCAATGAATGGAGGAGGAAGAGCTTTACAGCTACAGGCGGCATTATGTGGGTTTAGAGTGAAGCAGGAGCACTGAAAATTGCCATACTTTTCGAGGGGGGGAGCAATTTAGAGGATGCTAGTTTAAATTGTGGGTTTCTGTATATATATATATATATATATATATATATATAGTTTTGTTTAGTTTTTTGGATTAAAAACAACTGTTAGTGCAGCCCACCCCAGGACCAGTAGTACTACTGAGGCCCACCAAAGTATATGTGTGACAGGTAGGTAGTTGAGTGTAAGACTCAACTGTCCACAGTCAGAACCAAGTAAAAGGTTGAGGCTTATAAGTAATACATTAATTAAAAACAACTGTTACTTGACCCACCAAGAACCAGCTGTAATACTCAGGTCCACCAAGGACTGTAAGTGAGAGGTAGGTAAAAACTGTCTAAAACCATACCCAAGTATAATGTTGAGGATTCTGCTTAAATTATTTTTAATGGCAAATGTTAGTATGCCCACCCCAGAACAATTAGTACTATTGAGGCCCACCAAAGAGTTTGTATGAAAGGTAGTTAGTTGATTTAGAGGCCGATTCATCAATAGCGCCAGGTAGCGACAGATGAGCGACTGAAGTATGGCGCTATGAGCGCCGCTAGCGTCAGCCGCGGGCGTTAGCGATTCGCTATAGTAGGCCTCCTCAGTCGCTACCTGGCGTTGTTGGGAACAACGCCTACATTGCTGAATATGATGTTGGCCCTCAGCTTTGTAGGCGCTGTCAGTCAGTGTGACCACGCTATTCTACACAGCGCCTGCGCTTAGCTTTGCTGTGGCCTGGGCATCCAGTACCTTCAGAATAAAACACATTGCAACATGTTTCTTTACTTTTTTGAGTTTTTATTTTGTGTTGAAAAGGAAATTAAATTAAACCAGATATTAGAATATAAATGCAAAATAAAACATAATTAAACACATAGCCACATTTTAAATTATTTTATTTATTTTTTAAAGAAAAAGGAAATACAATTAAACCACCAATGAGAAAGAAAATGAAAATAAAAACATAACTGAGAAAGAAAAGGAAAATAGAAAAGGAAAATAAAAACAGAACAGAGAAAGAAAAGGAAAATAGAAAAGGAAAATAAAAACATAACTGAGAAAGAAAAGGAAAATAGAAAAGGAAAATAAAAACATAAATGAGAAAGAAAAGGAAAATAGAAAAGGAAAATAAAAACATAAATGAGAAAGAAAAGGAAAATAGAAAAGGAAAATAAAAACATAAATGAGAAAGAAAAGGAAAATAGAAAATGAAAATAAAAACATAAATGAGAAAGAAAAGGAAAATAGAAAAGGAAAATAAAAACATAAATGAGAAAGAAAAGGAAAATAGAAAATGAAAATAAAAACAGAACAGAGAAAGAAAAGGAAAATCGAAAAGGGAAATAAAAACAGAACTCAGAAAGAAAATGAAAATTAAAATAGGAAGTAGAATGCAAAGGAAACTTTCAACAGAATTAAACACATAGCCACATGTATCTATATATAGTAGATTTTATTTTTCCAATAATAAAAAATTAAAAAAGGAACAGAAGAGAAAATGAAATTCAAAAGTCAAACAGAAAGGAAAAAGCAAAGTAAAGGGAATGAAAGTTTTTAAAGTTCCAAATAGGGTTCAAGGTGCATCTCTTGGTGCCTGAAAAAATAAGAAAAGTGCAGTTAGTATAGATCTTTAAAGTAGTATTGTTGTTGCAAATAAAAAAATGCATTACTTGATAACCAACATTGGCGTCTTACACCCCCCTTAGAGTGGTTTGGATCATCTTACACCCCCCCTTAGAGTGGTTTGGGTCATCTTACACCCCCCTTATAGTGGTTTGGGTCATCTTACACCCCCCTTAGAGTGGTTTGGGTCATCTTACACCCCCCTTAGAGTGGTTGGGATCATCTTACACCCCCCCTTAGAGTGGTTTGGGTCATCTTACACCCCCCTTAGAGTGGTTTGGATCATCTTACACCCCCCTTAGAGTGGTTTGGGTCATCTTACACCCCCCCTTAGAGTGGTTTGGATCATCTTACACCCCCCTTAGAGTGGTTTGGGTCATGTTACACCCCCCTTAGAGTGGTTTGGGTCATCTTACACCCCCCTTAGAGTGGTTTGGGTCATGTTACACCCCCCTTAGAGTGGTTTGGGTCATGTTACACCCCCCTTAGAGTGGTTTGGGTCATCTTACACCCCCCTTAGTGTGGTTTGGATCATCTTACACCCCCCCTTAGAGTGGTTTGGGTCATCTTACACCCCCCTTAGAGTGGTTTGGATCATCTTACACCCCCCCTTAGAGTGGTTTGGCTCATCTTACACCCCCCCTTAGAGTGGTTGGGGTCATCTTACACCCCCCTTAGAGTGGTTTGGGTCATCTTACACCCCCCCTTAGAGTGGTTTGGGTCATCTTACACCCCCCTTAGAGTGGTTGGGATCATCTTACACCCCCCCTTAGAGTGGTTTGGGTCATCTTACACCCCCCTTAGAGTGGTTTGGATCATCTCACACCCCCCTTAGAGTGGTTTGGGTCATCTTACACCCCCCCTTAGAGTGGTTTGGATCATCTTACACCCCCCTTAGAGTGGTTGGGATCATCTTACACCCCCCCTTAGAGTGGTTTGGGTCATCTTACACCCCCCTTAGAGTGGTTTGGATCATCTTACACCCCCCTTAGAGTGGTTTGGGTCATCTTACACCCCCCTTAGAGTGGTTTGGATCATCTTACACCCCCCTTAGAGTGGTTGGGATCATCTTACACCCCCCCTTAGAGTGGTTTGGGTCATCTTACACCCCCCTTAGAGTGGTTTGGATCATCTTACACCCCCCCTTAGAGTGGTTTGGCTCATCTTACACCCCCCTTAGAGTGGTTTGGGTCATCTTACACCCCCCTTAGAGTGGTTTGGGTCATCTTACACCCCCCCTTAGAGTGGTTTGGGTCATCTTACACCCCCCTTAGAGTGGTTGGGATCATCTTACACCCCCCCTTAGAGTGGTTTGGGTCATCTTACACCCCCCTTAGAGTGGTTTGGATCATCTTACACCCCCCTTAGAGTGGTTTGGGTCATCTTACACCCCCCTTTAGAGTGGTTTGGATCATCTTACACCCCCCTTAGAGTGGTTGGGATCATCTTACACCCCCCCTTAGAGTGGTTTGGGCTCATTTTGATGGGAGTTCAAATACATTTAGCCAGTAGTGCAGTACTTGCATTATAGTGAAGGGTAGTTAGTTTACCGCAAAAAAAGAAGTGATCATCCTTTCCCTTAGCTCATCGCCAGTCTGGGTGTCCTCACTTCTTGTTGCGGGCATGTTGGGGATTTCTGGCACCAGTGCTGTCTCCTCGGGGGCTTGGATTCGGTGGCAAATACAAATATTGTGTAGCACACAGCAGGCAAGGATGATCTTGGAGACCTTCTGTGGGCTGTAGAGCATCTCTCCTCCTGGCCGTGCCAAACAGAGAAAGCGTGCTTTCAGCAGGCCGATGGTTCTTTCCACAATGCTTCTGGTCTTGCGATGCGCTGCATTGTAGCGTTCATGGGCAGAGGTCCGTGGGTTCCTGACCGGAGTCATGACCCACGTTCTCTGCCCATATCCCTTATCCGCTGTAGAAAAAACACAAGGAGAGAGACAGCAATTAGTACTAGTACATGTTTTTTTGTGGTTGTTTTGTTAAATTTGGCTTACTAGGCCACATATTTGCTAAATACATTGACATGGTTAATTTATTACCCAGTAGCCAGCCAGCTGGCATTTCGTTGTTATCAAACTTCCGGCACAGGACTGTCCGCTGCAAGACGTAAGAATCGTGGCATGAGCCGGGGAACCCCGATCTCACCGCCCGCAGCCTCATGTCTGGGTCACAGACCACCATAACATTAAGCGAATGGAACTGCTTCCGGTTTCTGTAGGACAGCTCCTGTGCACGGGGAGGGCGGAAAGGGATATGTGTACCATCAACGCACCCTAGCACATTCGGGATCCCTCCCATCAGATAGAAAGCATGTTTTATTTTGGCAACCTCTTCCTCATCCTCAGGAAACTTGATGTAAATTGGGATTAAATCACAAATTGCCAGAACTACCTGGATTAGTATGCGGCTCATAGTAGCCTGGCTTATCCCGCTGAGGAGGGCGGAGGTTGCCTGGAAGGTCCCTCGTGCCAAAATATTGAGAGTGGCACACAGGCGTACTATGCCTGGAATGGAATGAGTGCGTTTGGTGGATGGCTCGATTTTGTGCTTAATCTGATCATATAGGGACTGTAGTGCAGCACGATTCAGATGGAAGCGGCTCCTGATCTGCTCGTCACTTAAGTCCCATACTGAAAGGCGGATTGCAAAGGAGCGGGGTGCCCTAAGCCTCACAACACCCCGCTCCCTTTCCTCCTGCTCTTTCAGCATACACATACATCCATCCACCCAGACACCATACATCACCCTCTTATCCATCACACACACTAAAGATATATACAAAAAAAACAAAAAAAAAAAAAACACAAACACACAACACACACACAAACAATCACACTCCACACACACCCGCTACAATGCAGCTCACCACAAAACCAGAACTATAGTGGTCCAAACCACCAGCCTGCTGAAAACCAGCTTTCTAAGTTAGGCACAACCAAGAGGGGAGTTGCTGCACAGCCCACAAAAGGCCCCAAAATCAAGCCTCACTTGCTGTATGCTACACAATATTTGCAGATGCCACCAAAAACAAGCTCCTAAAGAAACAGCACTGATGTCAGAAATCACCCAACAAGCCACAGAGAGTGAGGACAGAAACCAGACAGAGGCTCAAATGAGCTAAGGGAAGCGAGCACAGCACCACACCACAGCCTTTGCCACAGTGTAAGAATACCAGAAGCTTGAAAATTCCTTCCATTTATACTTCTCTTTCAAAAGGGACAGGTCCGCTTTGCCGCCTTTTGCGTCGCTCTGCTATTTCCGGGCGCCAATTAGCCGACGCAGGTGTGCGTAAAACAGAGTGCGCACGCGCACGCTAGTAGCGCTACTAGCGTACGTGAGCCGAAACTTGCGTGCATTAACGGACATGGCCCAAAAATCAGTGGTGGCCCAATGAAAGGTAAGCTGCTGTTTTTTTAAATAGCCGTTAGGCTAACCACATGTCACAAGGGTTTGAGATACATCAGTCCATTGTTGTATTTGGGTGTGTGTTGTTTGGTTAATGAGGTCTGTAATGAGTTAATTGGCTAACACACATGCTTCAGTCAGTGCAGTGGAGGTGTGCCTAGAAGGAACTGGGCTGTATGTGTGAATCAATTAAGTGGCCTGCTTTTTGATTGGCTGTTAGAGCACATAAAACCTGCCCAACCCTAAGAGATTGCGATGCCATTCTGTAGTCTGCATGCGTGCTTGTTGGGTGTGTATTTGTGTGTGTGTGCAGCTACAGGATGGAGCCAAATTCAGGACATCTGCCGGCCACAGCAGGCCCAAGTAGGAGTTTGGTGGGTGCTGTGCGCAGACCTCCCTTACGGAAAAGGGCACAGCCTGAAGGTGGGGCAGCACCCCAGGCTAAGTGCCCAGGTGCCAAGAGGGAGCCTGAATTTAATTTGGCTGAGAATAATCATCTTGTGCGCCTTACACTTGCTAAATGGGAGCTGATATTTGGCTCCCAAAGCAAGTCCATAGGCAAACAAGAAAGAAGCAAACTGTGGGATGCCATTGGTGTGGAGCTTAGTAGCACTGCTCAACACCCACGTAGTGGCCCATCCTGCAGGAAACGCTTCTACACTTTGCGAGGGGCCCTTATGAAAAAGATGAATCACGATCTTGATGTGGACAGTGGGACCATCCAGGCTCCAAAGAGTACCTACAGGCCGTATGAGGAGATGCTGAAGGCCAAAATCCCACTGGCTCGGCTGCAGGGTGTGGATCCTGGGGATGACACCACAGGTTGGACTGAAGGTACATATTTTCTGCCTTTTGTACAAACCTAATGTTAATGTATGTGATTAGCATTTTTTCATTCTGACCAACTAACAGTAGGACCTGTGAAGTATTACATTAGAGCTCAAACATTTGTTACTTTTCTGTCTGTTGCTTTCTGCATAGGTGCACATGCTGCTGTCCGGGATGTGCCTCAGGACACCCAAGCTCCTGCCCTTCCAGCAACCTCAAGGCTACCCCAGTCTGCCATTGAAGGTATTTACCCCTAATTTTGGTGCTGGTTGTTTGGGGAACAAATGGGTGTGGGAGCAGCTCAAACAATCGAGTGTTGCACTGTTGAGTATTCATAATATGGGCCTGCGGCCTAATTTCACGCCCACTGTAACACTCACAGCAACTAACTAACAAGGCCCTAACATGTGTAGATATGTTTGAAGCCAGAGATGTGTAGCCATATATCGGCATATCAATGTGGGAGCCACACTGGCCTTGATTAGTGAATATTAGTGAAAGAGCTGCTCACACACACCTTAATGCATGTTGTATTTTTGCACGCACATTAACTATGGCTCAATGTTGGCTTAATTTTTGCCTAGCTCCCATGCCCTTGGCCCCAGCATCTCCTCCGGATCCCACCTACTCTTTGGATGTCGGTAAGTGCATGTGTCCACCTTGCTTTATCCACTTTTACCCAAGTGCATGTGTCTCATTCCTCTTTTTTCTTGGTAGGCCAAGTGACTGGTTCATCTTTGGACCCCACTTCCGATGTTGCAGGTCAACAGGACCCTGTTGGTGTGTATAGCAATACATAATGTATCCTTTATGCTGTTTATGTTACACTGGTTCAATTTGGTTAGTCTACTAATCTACATGTTTGCTTGGTAAACTTGAAGATGCCTCTTGGGAGTGCTTGTTGCCTCCCCAGGGTCAGTCTATTAGTTATTGGAGTGATAGCAATGTATTTGGCCGGACATATTTTTTGCCAAACATTCCCCGTAGTAGTTGGATGAATATTTAGAGACATTCCTTGTGTTTTTTAGTTGACCCGAATATCGGAAGTGGCTGTCCAGAAAGGGCCCCTCAAGTTCAGGCTGCCAGAGATGAGGGTAAGTTGTTTTGCCTTGCTCTAGTCTGTATTTTGGCTCTACTTTTGTTGCACTTGCTTCTGGCAACTTGTGTGTCCACATGTATTTTCAAGGTCCAAGCTCGAGTGAGGACCCCACTCAAGACATCTGGGAGATTGCGGGTATGTGTAATTTAAGCAATGTTGTTGATGTGATTAGCAAAAATTATTGCCTCTTAGTCCTGTAACATACATGTTAACAATCTGAGTTTAACAGATACCTTTGGTCTAGTGTGTATTTTGGCACTTTTTAGAGGTATGGCCTCGATAGCCTATCCAGGTTACATTTGAGTTTGGGCCACAGACCTACTAACCTGATTTTCCTGTTTAGCATATGCAAACTTGCCGGACATCTCGGATGTGGAATTGCCACTCTCTGGCAGCGAAACCTCGAGCCTACCTGTGCCGGAGGACACGCAGGTAACATGGCTGATGTAGACGACCTAGAACCACATTGGCATGTTCGTGGGTAGTGGATGAAGCAACATGTCACATTTCCTTTCATTGTTGTTTTTGCAGGAGGCGGAACCAGAACCCCAAGCTGGGACCTCTTCCCAAGTCCCATGTGGCCAAGCTTCCGAGGCTTAGACAAGGGTAAGTTGTATAGTGACTGTTTAGGGTAATTATTTTGAGGGGCATACCTGCATTGGTTCTGTTTGACTAAAATGTTGTTTTCTATTTTGTTAGGCTCAAACCACAGCAAGAGGAGGTGTGGCACCAACCAGTGCTGATTTTTATGAGCTAGGGGTCCGGATGCTGGAGGACTACAGTCGCCAACAGCCGCGTGATGGAACTAATGAGCGCATTGCGGCGTTGGAAAATCAGGTGCTGATGTGTCAGCAACAAAATGAGGCCCAGCAGCGCCAGATCGACCAGTTGCTCCGAAACCAACACCAGAACCAGGAACTTGGTCGGCTGGCCAATCTAATGGAGCAATCTCTCCAGCGCCAGGAAGAATCGATACAGCGCCAGGAAGAATGTCTCCAGCGGCAGGACCAAACTTTGTTGTTGATACAACAGCTCATACAACAGCAGTCTATATTTTTTACTGCACTGTTGTCCCCCAACACCGCCCCTAGCAATGACTCCCAACCTCCCCGGCCACCCAGTCAAGAATATTAATTTTGTTTTTTTTGGTTTTTGTAAATATATTTGCTTCACCCACCTCTAAATTGTGTTTTTCCTAAGACCTAGCTAATAACACAGTCAGGGATGAGTATCTTGATCTACATATGTCAATGTATTGGTCAATTTAGGCCACACATTTGAGACCATAGCTTACTATGGTTAACACATGAAATGGCTCCAAAGGTATGGCTAAATTGACACACAAATGGGTTTTGAGACAGTTAAACTATGCTTTGCAATGCACCACACTGTAATGATGGTAATCAAAAAATGTATTATCAAAACATGGCCAACAGGGCCAACATTGCCCAACAAAGGGCATCAAGAGGCCAGCCTTCCCCCCACCCTAACGACGCCGCCGGCGCCTCTTCTTGGCCAGCAGCATCAGCTTCAGGAGCCTGATCTCCCGCCACAGTCTGCGATGCTGGTTTTCACAAGCTGTAGAGATGTAGAAACAACAATTTATTAATAAATTGGATGTGACCTCAACAGACACAGATGTAGCAATGTAATGTCAGTGTGTCCAATTAGGTGACACTCACATTAACATTGTTGACCACTGTGTGCTTATTGGTTAACATGATATGAGTACTATTGCCTGGCAGGAATGTGAACAACACATCCCAAGCATACATTTACTCTTAAAGTGTACCAACACCCACCGGTGATCGGGCCGGGAATCTATCAGATTCCCGGCCCGATCACCTCCCTCCCCGCAGGACATCCGAGATCGGGATGTCCCTGGGGGTGAAACCCCCCCAAAACCCCAAAATACCTACCTCAGTTTCGGTGGGGCAGGGCCGCCGGGCCCTCCCTGGCGCCCCTCTAGACGTGTGCGTGCCTGCGCTGGCCGTCTGGGAATGGCCGGCGCAGGCACGCGCGCGTAAAAAGGGGCGCGGGGGAGGCGGAGGAGGAGCCAATTTGCCGTGGCTTGTACGTTTGCTGGAGTCAAAGTGAGTTCAGGGGGTTGTCACACAGCGGTGACGATCAGGGGTGCCCCACAGTAGTGGACCAAGACCCAGGAAAGTCAAAATCCTGGTTGTTGTTCCAGTTTAACTCTTGGGAAGCAAAGAAGGTATAAGTCCCAGTGTGTCCATTTTTGTGTTTAGTCACAGCCAAACATCAGGGCCTAAGTCCTAACGAGTACACGAGTTTGCCCTATAATGTTAGAGGTCCAGACCTAATAGGGCCCATTTGGTTGTGTCTAAGGCAAAAATAGTCTCTATGTGGCCAAATGAAGAATGTGAGCCAACAATCAAGCATGCAAACAGGCATGTTGGATTATTGTACAAACACATTGAATCTAGATGTGTGTGAAATTAACACATAGGTAAATTTTAAATGTCTGCAGATGTGACTATAAGACATAGGTTTCACAAGTCTTTAGGCATATGAAGTGGGATGTACTCACCATCGCAGCTGTGGCGGGGGCCCATGCTGCTGGCCGTCCCTGGAGCTGGGGTGGGGAGGAGGGTCTCTGGCTCCGTCTGCGTAGCAACATCTGTCAACAGAAAGCAAAAGACAAAAACACAATTAGTGGGCCAATG
This sequence comes from Gastrophryne carolinensis, assembly GCA_027917425.1. Taxonomy (NCBI): domain Eukaryota; kingdom Metazoa; phylum Chordata; class Amphibia; order Anura; family Microhylidae; genus Gastrophryne; species Gastrophryne carolinensis. The sequence continues at coordinate 176,925,592 of CM051234.1, read as the reverse complement.
ACACCTGACTATTTAACATCCATCTGGTTATTGAGTCTGAAAATGCAAAGGCTTGCATGGTTACATACAGGTTGTCCTAAATTAGCATATTTCCTGGACCATGAGTTAATGTCAATTAGTTAGGGTTGACACATGTATCCCTAAAGAGAATGTGCAAATAACATAGACAGTGCTATGTAAAGGAATCATTAGCAGTTGTTTGGCTAATGTTAATAGTGGGCCACATGTTTAAGCGGGAACAACTTAACCCAAGCAAACAAATTAGAACACCCATCATGGTGTGGGCAGAAACATAGGGGTGGTTGACAGTTGGCTAGCACTGTAGTGGGGTTTGTGAGGTTAGGGTACCTTATCAAACCAGCTGTGACAATGGACCAGGAAACATGTGTCTGTTACAAGTGGGCCTATACACAGGATTGCAGCAAATCTGGGTTTGGGTCCGCTTTGGCAGAGCAACACAATTTGCGTGAGACAACGTACTCCGCGCCCGCTGCCTTCCACACATCACTCCTCGAGTGTGTGCGCACGCGCAGCCCATTTGGAAACAGAGCGCAGGCGCACACACATCTAGAGTGTCACACAGGAGGCTGGGACGGTGGCTTTGGCAACCCCCAAAGAGGTAAGGAGTTTGTGGGGTTTTTTTTGTGGGGGGGCCCTGGGTGAGGGATGTGATTTGTCATGGAACCTTCGAGAATCCAAGCACTATCAATGTTTGGGGGTACACTTTAATGAATGTCATAACATTGGGAATGTGATGGATAACCACAAACACTTACCATGACTATGCCCGTGGAGAATCCTTCGCCAAAACGCCATGGTGGTGCCGCCTATATGATGCCCTGCAAATTAGAGAGGAATGGCAAGGGCTAAGTACAAATTGCCAGATAAAACCTGTCACAGACTAACAATTAAAATATGTACACTCACCAGGGGATGAAGCGCCACTTGAAGCCCAGGGAGGGCTCTGAGGAGGAGGCGGGGAGCCTCGGCTCCTCACACTCTGGTCAGAAGATCCACCAGGCACCCTGCTTGAGAGTGGCCCCTTGCCTGGTGAGAGTCCTCAGACTCAGAGTGTGAGGAGCTGAGGCTTGATCCAGCCAGCCCCCCAGCAGCACACTCCTCTGGGGCGTCATCCCCTTCCTCCCCTGGGTCCTCTAAATAGGACCCGCAGGAGGGACCCTCCCCCGATGACTCCCCCGAGTCCGCCTGCCTGGTTCGGGGGAGGAATCCCTTCCCACGTTTCCCCAGGGGAGGACGCTTATCTGTGTGGAGGGGGTGAAAGAAAATAATTAATCTAAAGAGCACAAATGGACACAGCTTAGCAGATGATTCTGCACAAAGGCTAAACCGAACATAAGCTTTAACTTACCTGATGCGTAGGCATCATATAGGCGGTACACGCCTTCAGGGTCCCGGCGCTTGAAATCGGACCACTTCTGCTGAATTGATCGGATGGTCAGCTCGGTGTGGAAGCGCCGGGACACTGTGGCCTTCACCTCCATGGCAATGCGTTTTTTCCCTCCACGGGCATAGTCATATTCGGCCACGCAGAAGTCCTATGAAAAATGAACAAACAAACTAAAATCAATACATGACATCAGAACAATGTCATAAACAGTTATACAGAGACCAGATAAAAGTGGACCCACACCCAGGATTAGCAGTATTCTGGGTTTGTGTGCACTTTGGTGGGCCACACCAATTGTGGGTGGTCCGCTGTCTGCAACCCCCTTGGAAGGCCACAAATACACCACTGAGGACACTCCCACGTCACTCCGCAAGCCAAACACAGCGCTCCGCGCCGCTGTGGTATGCGCATACAAGGCCGTTGGGACGTGCATACCAGCTCAGCTGGGTCTGCACGGCAAAGTACGCATGTGGCGTTTGACTCTAACAGGGAGTGCGCCTGCACACCAAATTAAAATATGTCTGGCGCAGGGGTACACCCTGCTAGAGGTAAGCGCAATAGGCATCCGCAGCTAACGCATGCACAGATGGGACGGGGCTGAGGTAATTTTTAGGGCCCTCCAGGGGGGGGCATCCCAGCAGGACATCCACAATGGGGATGCCCCACGGGGAGTGATCAAATTTTGTCTGAAAACAAATAAATTTCTGACCCAATCCCCCCTGTGTGTTCTGCAACTTTTAAGCTAAAAATACAAAAAAAAAAATACTCACTTTGACCACCTGGCCATTTACGCGGCTATCCACCCGAGTGCGCGTTTTCTTACTAGGCCCAGGAGGGGAAGGGGTGGGAGGGCTGCTATTTGGGGAAGGTGAGGTAGGTGGGGGAGGTGGGGGAGGGGTGGTGGGGTCAGAGTCGGAGGAGGAGCTGGGGAGGCGCATAACTCGCCGTCTGGGCAGCATAGTGGAAACGCTAAGGAGGAAACAGGAACCGGAAATGACCCAAGCGACATTTGAAAAAAGTTTAAAAAAAAAAACGCTACGCGCACCAGCAACAAGCTATTCTCAGCTATGTGCAAGCTAAGTGGCGGAAAAACTAAAATGACGCTTGAAAACAAGCTAGTGGCATAAGTTTTACCTTAAGGTGGCGTTGAAACGCAAAGGAGGATCCCGGAACCGGATATGACGCTAGCAACTGTGCTTCAAAATTCAAACACAAACATGCGCGCAACAGGGACAAGCTAATATCAGCTATGTGCAAGCTAAGTGGCGGAAAAACATTAAAATGACGCTGCAAAACAAGCTATTGGCATAAGCGCTAGACATTTTTACCTTAAGGTGGCGTTGAAACGCAAAGGAGGATCCCGGAACCGGATATGACGCAAGCAACTGTGCTTCAAAATTCAAAAACAAACATGCGCGCAACAGGGACAAGCTAATATCAGCTATGTGCACGCTAAGTGGCGGAAAAACATTAAAATGACGCTGCAAAACAAGCTAGGGCCAAAGGCGCCACGAATTATTAGCTTGATTTAGCAGGGGATTCTACATACTGTAATGCATAGGTCCTTCTAAAGCATACACCGTTGTGCTTAAATATACAAATCTTATTCCTTCACAAAGTCATCACACAATCAAACTAGACAACTACCTGAAAATGTGGCACACATGAGAATGCATAACGGGTTGTTATGAGCTGGTACGACTGAATGTTAATCCTGCAATATGTGGCCAGGCACGCTCACAACTACAGTGTATTCATTAACAACGACTGGGGTCGCGGGAAGTGAATTCCTTGCAAATGGCAGAAGGGCACATGTATGAACAGCACAGCGCCGCACAACGCAGCGCAGCGAGGCACAGCGACGCTCGCGCCGCCACATAGCGAATTAAAACAGCGACTGCACAAACACTGACCAACACAGATTCATCAAGGACAGGGCTGCCGAATAGCTTGGGCGCTGACAATTTCGAAGAGCGAACGTGACCGCCCAACCTGACAGGCTACAAAATAGCTTTACAAGCCCCGTTTGTGTGGAAAACCAGCGATTTTGATGCCAATGAGTTTGGGTGGAGGAGATGCAATTCCCATGTCACTCACAACATTACATTGTGAAAAATAAAAAAAAATTCTAATACATATAAATAACCAGCCAGATTCATAAAACATATCAATATAAACATGTGTTGAATTTTGTACCAAAGAAAAAAAACCCAAAACCACTAAAAACAATCATTGCAGCGTCTGCCATTGAAATGTATGGGAGAGCGGCAGGTAGCGCCAGGTAATACGTGTCGCTGTGAAGGAATTTGCAGCGGCGCTGTTCGGGCCAGCCGGCTTCATGATGAATGCCGCGCTAGCCGTCGCTCTCGCCGGCGCTAGCCTCATTTAGCTTGATAAATGCGTCATTGTGACCGCCGCCGGGCGTACTTGAGTCGGTAGTCGCCGTTAGCTGCCGCTACCTGGCGCTCGTCAGACACTACCTGGCGCTATCGCTTGATGAATAAGGGCCTAAGAGTGAGAAGTAGTTAGGTAAATAGTGTCCAAAAACAGAACCAAGTAAAAGATTGAGGTTTTTGCTTAATATTTTTTTTCATTAAAGACAACTGTTACTGCATATAACAGTGGAATATTGGGACTGTGAGTGAAATGTAGGTAGGTAAAAATTGCTCAGGACCAAGTATAACACTTTTTTTTACTGAAGATTACTGTTGCTGCACCCACCAAGAACCAGCAGTAATATTGAGGCCCCCAAAGAATGTGACTGGGGGGTAGGTAGGTGAGTAAGAACCATGCAATGCCCAGATCCAAGTATAAGTTTGGCTTGAATGTTGGAAAGGTTCCTCCACCATTTCCATGGCCATGCATTTTCCTCCTTTAGCAATAGGTATTCAAATACATTCAATAATTATTTAAAAAAAATGGGATAGTACAATCAAATTATTGTTACTGATAAGAGGGCGTTTCTCTGCTAAACTAGCATTGCTTTTGTTTGTGGTGGAACTTTATTTATTTAAGTTAGACTATTTATCATATTTACGTTGTGTTTCCTGCTTAGAAGATGCATTGCCCTTTAAACATGAAAACAGATGATGTTCAAATGTCATTCATGGTAAAGCTTATAATTTATCTTAAATAAATCAACTCAACAATAATGATCTAAGAATCACAATCTATCTTTTTTCATGTCAGGTTAGCAATATGTCAGGAGAATTAATTTTCCAGGTAACTAAAACAAAGCTGAAATGACAAAAGTATCATCAGCAACTTCATCAACAAAGTTTAGAAAACCTTGAACCACTTGTAAAATGTATGACAAATTCTAACCAATGCTATCTTAGAGGCTGATTCATCATTAGCGGCAGGTAGCGACAGATGAGAGTCTGTAGCAGGCATTTTCAGAGCGCCCGCTAGTAGTCGCAGTGCTCGGCCGTGGGTCGCTACTTTATAGCGACTCAGTCGCTGTTCAGTAATGTTGAATACATTGCGAGGAGTCGCTATTTGACCAGTACAGCGCTGTATGGGAGCGCATGTTAGCGACTGCTCATAGCGACAGACTCACACCATATTCAGCAAAAAAACAGCCTCACAAATCTCTGGCCCTGAAAAATATTTGTTTGAAGCCCAGAGCGCAGGAGGCGGTGTGTTTAAAGTCTGTTTTCAAGCATCTATCAACTAGTAACAAAGCGAAAACATATGGAATTACATTGTAACAACATTGTAACATGAACACTTTAATGCCAGACCTGTAATGTCATTTCTGAGGAAATATTTAAAAAATTAAAAAATTATGAAAAAACTGCTATTTCAATGCCAGAAGAGGTCACAGAATTATTTGTGATTTTTTTGAAAAAAAAAAAAAACGTTTAAAGAGAAGAAAAGGATCATCCATTGAAATGTATGGGAGAGCGCCAGGTAGCGAGAGGTCATACCTGGCGCTGTGCAAGGCTGAACGCTGGCGCTGTTTGCTGAGACTGTGAAAATGACTGGTGCTATCCCAGTCTCTAAACAGATTCTGCTTGATAAATGTGTAATTGCGTACCGTGTCCGGCGTTCACCAGTCGCTACCTGTCGCTACCACTCGTTAACCAGGCGCTACCTGACGCTATCCTTTCTTAAATAAGGGCCTTAATTTGCTTGGCTGTCGGGCAGGCTGATTCATTACTAACACCAGGTAGCGACAGATGAGAGTCTGTAGAGCAGATTTCACAGCGACCACTAGTAGTCGCTGTGCTTGGCCATGGATCATTGTTTCAGAGCGCCTCAGTCGCTGTCCGGCATTGATGAATATGATGTGTGAGTGGTAGTACTACGTTGTAGCCCCAGCTCAGTGCGACTGACTCACACCACATTCATCAAGAAAAATGCCTCAACCATTGATGGCGTTCAAAATCATGTAGTTGTAGCTAGAGATGAGCGAACTTTTGAAAAATTCGATTCGACTGATTCGCCGAATTTACCAACAAAAATAGTTTCGACCCGAATAAATTTGCGACGAATCGCTATTAAAAACGGCTATTTCTGAGCCTCCTAGAGCCTCAATAGGGTTGTAAACCATTCTGCCTTGCTGTAACACGCACAGGATGCGTGCTGGGTTAGTTAATTAATACTTTGAATAAATATCACATGCAGATCAGAGGCATCGCTAATAGAATCGCAGAGCGGCACAAATGAATTCAAGAGAGTTGAAGTGGCATCACTATGAGGGGCAGGAGCCCAAACATTGCTTTAAAGAGACACTGGAGTTGGCAGCAGCAGGAGCCCAAAAATTGGATGAATCACACCCTGGAGTTGGCAGCAGCAGCAGCAGGAGCCCAAACATTGGCTGAAAGAGACACTGGGGTTGGCTTCAGGAGCCCAAAAATTGGATGAATCACACCCTGGAGTTGCAAGCAGCAGGAGCCCAAACATTACTTTAAAGAGACACTGGAGTTGGCTTCAGGAGCCCAAAAATTGGATGAATCACACCCTGGAGTTGGCAGCAGCAGCAGGAGCCCAAACATTACTTTAAAGAGACACTGGGGTTGGCTTCAGGAGCCCAAAAATTGGATGAATCACACCCTGGAGTTGGCAGCAGCAACAGGAGCCCAAACATTACTTTAAAGAGACACTGGGGTTGGCTTCAGGAGCCCAAAAATTGGATGAATCACACCCTGGAGTTGGCAGCAGCAGCAGCAGGAGCCCAAATATTACTTTAAAGAGACACTGGGGTTGGCTTCAGGAGCCCAAAAATTGGATGAATCACACCCTGGAGTTGGCAGCAACAGCAGGAGCCCAAATATTACTTTAAAGAGACACTGGGGTTGGCTTCAGGAGCCCAAAAATTGGATGAATCACACCCTGGAGTTGGCAGCAGCAGCAGGAGCCCAAACATTACTTTAAAGAGACACTGGGGTTGGCTTCAGGAGCCCAAAAATTGGATGAATCACACCCTGGAGTTGGCAGCAGCAGCAGGAGCCCAAACATTACTTTAAAGAGACACTGGGGTTGGCTTCAGGAGTCCAAAAATTGGATGAATCACACCCTGGAGTTGGCAGCAGCAGCAGCCAACCCCAAATATTACTTTGAAGAAACACTGGGGTTGGCTTCAGGAGCCCAAAAATTGGATGAATCACACCCTGGAGTTGGCAGCAGCAGCAGCAGGAACCCAAATATTACTTTAAAGAGACACTGGGGTTGGCTTCAGGAGCCCAAAAATTGGATGAATCACACCCTGGAGTTGGCAGCAGCAGCAGGAGCCCAAATATTACTTTAAAGAGACACTGGAGTTGGCTTCAGGAGCCCAAAAATTGGATGATTCACACCCTGGAGTTGCAAGCAGCAGCAGGAGCCCAAGCATTGGCTGAAAGAGACACTGGAGTTGGCAGCAGCAGGAGCCCAAAAATTGACTGACACACCCTGGAGTTTCAAGCAGCAGCAGCAGCAGGAGCCCAAACATTACTTTAAAGAGACACTGGGGTTGGCTTCAGGAGCCCAAAAATTGGATGATTCACACCCTGGAGTTGGCAGCAGCAGGAGCCCAAATATTACTTTAAAGAGACACTGGGGTTGGCTTCAGGAGCCCAAAAATTGGATGAATCACACCCTGGAGTTGGCAGCAGCAGCAGCAGGAGCCCAAATATTACTTTAAAGAGACACTGGGGTTGGCTTCAGGAGCCCAAAAATTGGATGAATCACACCCTGGAGTTGGCAGCAGCAGCAGGAGCCCAAACATTACTTTAAAGAGACACTGGGGTTGGCTTCAGGAGCCCAAAAATTGGATGAATCACACCCTGGAGTTGGCAGCAGCAGGAGCCCAAACATTACTTTAAAGAGACACTGGGGTTGGCTTCAGGAGCCCAAAAATTGGATGAATCACACCCTGAAGTTGGCAGCAGCAGCAGGAGCCCAAACATTACTTTAAAGAGACACTGGGGTTGGCTTCAGGAGTCCAAAAATTGGATGAATCACACCCTGGAGTTGGCAGCAGCAGCAGCCAACCCCAAATATTACTTTGAAGAAACACTGGGGTTGGCTTCAGGAGCCCAAAAATTGGATGAATCACACCCTGGAGTTGGCAGCAGCAGCAGCAGGAACCCAAATATTACTTTAAAGAGACACTGGGGTTGGCTTCAGGAGCCCAAAAATTGGATGAATCACACCCTGGAGTTGGCAGCAGCAGCAGGAGCCCAAATATTACTTTAAAGAGACACTGGAGTTGGCTTCAGGAGCCCAAAAATTGGATGATTCACACCCTGGAGTTGCAAGCAGCAGCAGGAGCCCAAGCATTGGCTGAAAGAGACACTGGAGTTGGCAGCAGCAGGAGCCCAAAAATTGACTGACACACCCTGGAGTTTCAAGCAGCAGCAGCAGCAGGAGCCCAAACATTACTTTAAAGAGACACTGGGGTTGGCTTCAGGAGCCCAAAAATTGGATGATTCACACCCTGGAGTTGGCAGCAGCAGCAGCAGGAGCCCAAATATTACTTTAAAGAGACACTGGGGTTGGCTTCAGGAGCCCAAAAATTGGATGAATCACACCCTGGAGTTGGCAGCAGCAGCAGCAGGAGCCCAAATATTACTTTAAAGAGACACTGGGGTTGGCTTCAGGAGCCCAAAAATTGGATGAATCACACCCTGGAGTTGGCAGCAGCAGCAGGAGCCCAAACATTACTTTAAAGAGACACTGGGGTTGGCTTCAGGAGCCCAAAAATTGGATGAATCACACCCTGGAGTTGGCAGCAGCAGGAGCCCAAACATTACTTTAAAGAGACACTGGGGTTGGCTTCAGGAGCCCAAAAATTGGATGAATCACACCCTGAAGTTGGCAGCAGCAGCCAACCCCAAATATTACTTTAAAGAGACACTGGGGTTGGCTTCAGGAGCCCAAAAATTGGATGAATCACACCCTGGAGTTGGCAGCAGCAGCAACAGGAGCCCAAATATTACTTTAAAGAGACACTGGGGATGGCTTCAGGAGCCCAAAAATTGGATGAATCACACCCTGGAGTTGGCAGCAGCAGCAGGAGCCCAAACATTACTTTAAAGAGACACTGGGGTTGGCTTCAGGAGCCCAAAAATTGGATGAGTCACACCCTGGAGTTGGCAGCAGCAGCAGCAGCAGGAGCCCAAACATTACTTTAAAGAGACACTGGGGTTGGCTTCAGGAGCCCAAAAATTGGATGAATCACACCCTGGAGTTGGCAGCAGCAGCAGGAGGAGCCCAAACATTACTTTAAAGAGACACTGGAGTTGGCTTCAGGAGCCCAAAAATTGGATGATTCACACCCTGGAGTTGGCAGCAGCAGCAGGAGCCCAAACATTACTTTAAAGAGACCCTGGGGTTGGCTTCAGGAGGCCAAAAATTGGATGAATCACACCCTGGAGTTGGCAGCAGCAGCAGCAGGAGCCCAAATATTACTTTAAAGAGACACTGGAGTTGGCTTCAGGAGCCCAAAAATTGGATGATTCACACCCTGGAGTAGGCAGCAGCAGCAGGAGCAGCCCAAATATACACTGGAGTTGGCTTCAGGAGCCCAAAAATTGGATGAATCACACCCTGGAGTTGGCAGCAGCAGCAGCAGGAGCCCAAATATTACTTTAAAGAGACACTGAGGTTGGCTTCAGGAGCACAAAATTTGGATGATTCACACCCTGGAGTTGGCAGCAGCAGCAGCAGGAGCCCAAATTTTACTTTAAAGAGACCCTGGGGTTGGCTTCAGGAGCCCAAAAATTGGATGAATCACACCCTGGAGTTGGCAGGAGTTGGCAGCAGCAGCAGCAGGAGCCCAAACATTACTTTAAAGAGACCCTGGGGTTGGCTTCAGGAGGCCAAAAATTGGATGAATCACACCCTGGAGTTGGCAGCAGCAGCAGCAGGAGCCCAAATATACACTGGAGTTGGCTTCAGGAGCCCAAAAAATTGGATGAATCACACCCTGGAGTTGGCAGCAGCAACAGGAGGCCAAATATTACTTGAAAGAGACAATGGAGTTGGCTTCAGGAGCCCAAAAATTGGATGAATCGCACCCTGGAGTTGGCAGGAGTTGGCAGCAGCAGCAGCAGCAACAGGAGCCCAAACATTACTTTAAAGAGACACTGGGGTTGGTTTCAGGAGCCCAAAAATTGGATGATTCACACCCTGGAGTTGGCAGCAGCAGGAGCCCAAAAATTGGATGATTCACACCCTGGAGTTGGCAGCAGCAGCAGCAGGAGCCCAAAAATTGGCCTAAAGACATAAATATGTTTTGCACCATTTGGAAAGTGTAAAACGTGGCACCATGCTGAATCTAGTCGCATGCATCAGGCATTGGTGGGTGGAAATCCTGGCTGATCCATCCCTGATTCATTTTGACAAAGGTGAGTCTCTCCACATTTTTAGTTGACAGACGAGTTCTCCTCGCCGTAACTATGGCCCTCGCCGCACTAAACACCCGCTCAGATGGCACGCTACTTGCCGGGCAGGACAGCTTTTCCAGGGCAAACTCTGCTAGTTGCGGCCACAAATCAAGTTTGGCTGCCCAGAAGTCCAGCGGATCCTCAAGGTGTGTTGGCATGGTCATGTCAAAGTATGACATGACCTGCTGGTTCAGGTCCTGTTCCAGGTCTTCCTGCTGCTCATGAGTAGCCTCACTATGCGGGTGTAGAAAGCTACTCATTAGCGACTGAAGACTGAGGCTGCTGCTGCTGCTGATGGAGCTGCTGCTGCTGCTCCTGCCAACCCCCCCAGCGGCCATGGCAGTGGAAGGTGAGCGCAGAGTTCCCCTCGAGTCAGACCTGCGAGAGTATGGACCATGGCGCAGATCGGCCAACTGCCTACGTAGAATGTCTTTGTAGTAGTTCAGTTTGTCCTCCCTCTCGGTGGGTTTAAAAAATGCCCCCATATTGTGCCGGAAGCGAGGGTCCAATAAGGTGGACAGCCAGAAGTCATCCCGCCGTCAGATGGAAACAATTCTGGGGTCACTACGCAAGCACGTGAGCATGCTTCGTGCCATTTGCCCAAGTGACTCGGATGGACTACCTGTCTCCATCTCCACTGCATACTGCCACGGTGTGCCCGGGTCCTCTGTCTCACTTTCCTCAAAAACCTCTAGCTCCTCTGGCTGCTCCTGCTCCTCCTCTCCTGTCCGCTGACTAGATAAACCAGCCATTTCGCCAAGCCTAAACTGTGTTTCGCTGGGCAACTCCTCCTCCTCCTCTTCCTCCTCCTCCTCCAGTTCAGCTCCAACGGGGTTCATGTGGCCGTAAGATGTAAACGCCATGTCTCCAGTGCCCTGACCAGCCATGGTTTCCAACATGTGCTGTAGTACATGAAGCAGTGGAATCACGTCGTTCATCCCGTAATCCTGCCGACTGACAAATAAAGTGGCTTCCTCAAAGGGCCTGAGCAAACGACAGGTGTCACGTATGAGCTGCCACTGGTTGACATTGAAATTACACAGGGGAGTCCCCCTATCTGCTTGGATCATCAGGAAATCCGTGATGGCTTTTCTCTGTTCATATAATCGGTCCAACATGTGAAGGGTGGAATTCCAACGGGTGGAAACATCGCAAATCAGACTATGTTGGGGGATACCATTCTGACGCTGTAGCTCAAGAAGGGTGTGTTTGGCGGTGTATGAGTGGCTGAAGTGCATGCAAAAGTTTCCTTGAAGTTGTTAGGATGTCTTGCAGATGGGGGGAACACATCAGAAACCGCTTGACAACCAGATTGAAGACGTGAGCCATGCAGGGGGCATGTGTCAGGCTTCCTTGGCGCAGCGCAGACAAAATGTTCTTCTCATTGTCAGTAACCATGATTCCCATTTTAAGTTTTCTTGGAGTAAGCCATGTTTGGATTTCCTGATGAATACATTTAAGCAGTTCCTCCCCTGTGTGACTCCGTTCGCCAAGACAAACCATGTGAAGCACTGCGTGACACCTCCGTGCCCTGCACACATGGTAGACTGGAGGGGCACTGAGACTTGCGCCTACAGTGGAAGGTGAGGAGAAGGCGGAGGATGAGGAGGCCGAGTCGCACGGTGTCACAGGCCCAACGGGCAGGGAGTGCGGAGGCCGAAGCGGCGTGACCTGTCCAAGTTGCTGCTGCTGCTGCAAAGGGACCACATTCACCCAGTGGGCCGTAAACGACATGTACTGTCCCTGACCGTAGTTACAGCTCCAGATGTCGGCGCTGCCATGCACTTTGCTACACACCGACAGGCTCAAGGACTGGCCCACCTTCTGTTCAACAAAAGTGTGCCGGCTTGGGACTCTCCACCTCGGCTCGGCACAAGCCATCAGTTCTCTGAAAGGTGCAGATTCCACCACCTGAAAAGGGAGCGACTGCAGCACCAGCAACTTGGACAGGAGCACATTCAGCTTCTGCGCCGTAGGATGAGTGGGCGCATACTGCTGTCTCTTGGACATGGCTTCGCTGATGGATTGCTGGCGGGATGCATGACTTGGAGGAGGAGGAGCAGGAGCGACAGAGGATGGGTATGACGCACAGCTGCCTTCGGCTGAGGTGCTGGAGCCTTGGCTGGCAGAAATTGGGAGCTCACTTGGTGAGGAAGCAGACTGGACCACCCCTTGGGAGCCTCGGTTCTCCCAGGTCGCTTTATGGTGACGCATCATATGTTGACGCAGGGCCGTGGTGCCAACATTTGGACCCTGGCCACGCTTCACCTTCTGCCTACATATCTTGCATGTGGCCATGTTACCCTCCTGCGGATGCTTCAGGAAAAACTGCCACACTGCCGAGTAGCTACTTTTCCCACCCCCTGGCCTCACTGATTCACTGCTGCTGTTGCCAACTCCAGGAACCCCTGCTCCACTACCTCCCGATAAGGTAGACTGCCGCACAGCAGGTGCTCTACCCCGGCCCCGGCCGGCTCCAGCCTTTGGAATTGTGCCCCCATGCTGACTGCTACCACCTTGCTGCCTCAGCTGCTGACTCCGGGGCAACCTGCGCCCCTCTTCTCCTGATGATGACGATGAAGCCCCTTCATCACCCGGCTCCCAAGTGCGATCGGCTTCATCGTCATCATCATCATCACCGAGTTGTGGCTGTACGTCACTGATGTTCGTGGATTCGTCAACAGTGTCTGGCGCAGGAGCTGGAACGCTCGCAGCACCCACGACACTGTCCACATCACTATTTGTCTGCCTAGCTAGAGAAGCCACCTCCATTTCTTGGCTGGGCAGTAGCTGCTGACTGTCCTCTATCTGATGGTCCTCCTCACTAAAGAGTGGAGCTGAACCCAAAGCATAGGATACGTCGCTGGGGGAGGGAACGGCGTAGGACAGAGGCAATGGGAGGACAGGGACTGCTCTCGGGGCATGCCAACTCAGGGTTGTGTCAGAGGAACCTACCGACCCTAGACTGGGGGTCTCAGACGTAAGTTGTGATGATGTTGTTGATGAGCGCGTCAACCAATCTACCACGGCAGATGCATTACTGGTGGAGACCCGACCGCTAGCAGATACTGGCAGATTAGGTCTCTCAGCGTGACTCCTGCTGCTACTGGCCCCCAGTCTGATGCGAGCTCTGCCTGCGGAATCTTGGCCTCTGCCACTCCTCTTTTCACTTCCAGGCACTTGTCTGCCCTACATAGTCTAACTGGCGTGGTAGTAGGTGATATTTTAAGAACCCCTAGGCAGCGGTGGGTCTATATGAAACAGAATATAATGCACACCAAAAGTGAGCAGTAACACTCAGCCTCCAACAGGCCTGCTTAGTGTAAATAAGAGAGCTGCTTAGTGTAAATAAAGAGGGGTATGGTATGTTACAGAATGGGATGCCCCAACAGGAGTGCACCTGGCAGGCAGCAGTAAGTCTATGCACAGCAAAAGTGTCTTTATCAGGCCTAATTTCAATTAGAATAAGTGCAAATGGTTATATGGTCTTAAATAGAGGCTGGTGTAGTCACAGAATGGGATGCCCCAAAAAAGAAGTGCACCTGGCAGGGTCCAGTAGTGCTATGCACAGCAAAAGTGTCTTTATCAGGCCTAATTTCAATTACAAAAAGTGCAAATGGTTATATGGTCTTAAATAGAGGCTGGTGTAGTCACAGAATGGGATGCCCCAAAAAAGAAGTGCACCTGGCAGGCAGCAGTAAGAATATGCACAGCAAAAGTGTCTTTATCAGGCCTAATTTCAATTAGAATAAGTGCAAATGGTTATATGGTCTTAAATAGAGACTGGTGTAGTCACAGAATGGGATGCCCCAAAAAAGAAGTGCACCTGGCAGGGTCCAGTAGTGCTATGCACAGCAAAAGTGTCTTTATCAGGCCTAATTTCAGTTACAAAATGTGCAAATGGTTATATGGTCTTAAATAGAGGCTGGTGTAGTCACAGAATGGGATGCCCCAAAAAAGAAGTGCACCTGGCAGGGTCCAGTAGTGCTATGCACAGCAAAAGTGTCTTTATCAGGCCTAATTTCAATTACAAAAAGTGCAAATGGTTATATGGTCCTAAATAGAGGCTGGTGTAGTCACAGAATGGGATGCCCCAAAAAAGAAGTACACCTGGCAGACAGCAGTAAGAATATGCACAGCAAAAGTGTCTTTATCAGGCCTAATTTCAATTACAAAAAGTGCAAATGGTTATATGGTCTTAAATAGAGGCTGGTGTAGTCACAGAATGGGATGCCCCAACAGGAGTGCACCTGGCAGGCAGCAGTAAGAATATGCAAGGCTAAAGTGTCTTTATCAGGCCTAATTTCAATTAAAATAAGTGCAAATGGTTATATGGTCTTAAATAGAGGCTGGTGTAGTCACAGAATGGGATGCCCCAAAAAAGAAGTGCACCTGGCAGGGTCCAGTAGTGCTATGCACAGCAAAAGTGTCTTTATCAGGCCTAATTTCAATTACAAAAAGTGCAAATGGTTATATGGTCTTAAATAGAGGCTGGTGTAGTCACAGAATGGGATGCCCCAACAGGAGTGCACCTGGCAGGCAGCAGTAAGAATATGCACAGCTAAAGTGTCTTTATCAGGCCTAATTTCAATTTGAATAAGTGCAAATGGTTATATGGTCTTAAATAGAGGCTGCTGTAGTCACAGAATGGGATGCCCCAAAAAAGAAGTGCACCTGGCAGGGTCCAGTAGTGCTATGCACAGCAAAAGTGTCTTTATCATGCCTAATTTCAATTGGAATAAGTGCAAATGGTTATATGGTCTTAAATAGAGGCTGGTGTAGTCACAGAATGGGATGCCCCAAAAAAGAAGTGCACCTGGCAGGGTCCAGTAGTGCTATGCACAGCAAAAGTATCTTTATCAGGCCTAATTTCAATTACAAAAAGTGCAAATGGTTATATGGTCTTAAATAGAGACTGGTGTAGTCACAGAATGGGATGCCCCAAAAAAGAAGTGCACCTGGCAGGGTCCAGTAGTGCTATGCACAGCAAAAGTGTCTTTATCAGGCCTAATTTCAATTAGAATAAGTGCAAATGGTTATATGGTCTTAAATAGAGGCTTGTGTAGTCACAGAATGGGATGCCCCAAAAAAGAAGTGCACCTGGCAGGCAGCAGTAAAAATATGCACAGCAAAAGTGTCTTTATCAGGCCTAATTTCAATTAGAATAAGTGCAAATGGTTATATGGTCTTAAATAGAGGCTGGTGTAGTCACAGAATGGGATGCCCCAAAAAAGAAGTGCACCTGGCAGGGTCCAGTAGTGCTATGCATAGCAAAAGTGTCTTTATCAGGCCTAATTTCAATTACAAAAAGTGCAAATGGTTATATGGTCTTAAATAGAGGCTGGTGTAGTCACAGAATGGGATGCCCCAAAAAAGAAGTGCACCTGGCAGGGTCCAGTAGTGCTATGCACAGCAAAAGTGTCTTTATCAGGCCTAATTTCAATTAGAATAAGTGCAAATGGATATATGGTCTTAAATAGAGGCTGCTGTAGTCACAGAATGGGATGCCGCAAAAAAGAAGTGCACCTGGCAGGCAGCAGTAAGAATATGCACAGCAAAAGTGTCTTTATCAGGCCTAATTTCAATTACAAAAAGTGCAAATGGTTATATGGTCTTAAATAGAGGCTGCTGTAGTCACAGAATGGGATGCTCCAAAAAGGAGTGCACCTGGCAGGGTCCAGTAGTGCTATGCACAGCAAAAGTGTCTTTATCATTCCTAATTTCAATTACAAAAAGTGCAAATGGTTATATGGTCTTAAATAGAGGCTGGTGTAGTCACAGAATGGGATGCCCCAAAAAAGAAGTGCACCTGGCAGGGTCCAGTAGTGCTATGCACAGCAAAAGTGTCTTTATCAGGCCTCATTTCAATTAGAATAAGTGCAAATGGTTATATGGTCTTAAATAGAGGCTGGTGTAGTCACAGAATGGGATGCCTCGCAGCAGACTTAAGATCAGTTCAGTATATATGCACAGTTAGTTAGTATAAGCAGCCTGAAAACGCTAACAAAGCCTGTCAGCCAGCCAGTAACAAACACTCAGGCTGGATGAAAAAAAAAAAAAATCTCCCTGTGACTGCCTCCGATTTTTCCTAACTTTCCCTGTTTTTCGCTGACTTTCTGTCTGTCTCCTGCCTGTCTCCTGCCTGTCTCCAGCCTGTCCCTGTCTGTCCCTGCCTGTCTAACTGCCTCTCTCCCTCACTACAGCGTCCTGTCTCTCACGAATGCAATAGAGAAATGAGGAAGGAAAAGCAAGATGGCCGACTTAAATAGCGCTGTGACGTCACCGGGCTTGCTGGCTGCTGATAGGCTGCATGTGACTGCCCCAGCTTGCACTGGCGCGGGATAGATGTCCAGACATGTCCCGTCCGCCATCTTAGAATGCCTGTATGTAAATGAATGGATGTTAAAGGAAAACTTCGAGCGATCGAATCGCGGGGAAATTCGGATTCGATCCGAATCAAATTTTTCATAAAAATTCGGATCGAATCCGGGTTCGTCCGGATCGATTCGCTCATTCCTAGTTGTAGCCCATAGCGCCAGAGGCTGTGTGGTTAAAGGCTGTTTTTGAACATGATTCCACTAGTAACAAAGCGAAAACATATGGAATTACATTGTTATTACATTGTAACATGAACACTTTAATTCCAGACATGTAAGGACAATTCTGCATAAAAATATTAATCCAAAAAGTTTTCAAAAATGTCATTTTCTTGCCCAGGATACATGTCAGAAGTTTTGAATTTTTTTTACGAAAGAAAAAAAATTGGGATCAGGAAAGGGATTTAAGGATCGTCCATTAAAATGTATGGGAGAGCGCCAGGTAACGACAGGTAAGACATGGCGTTCTGCAAGGATGTACGCTGTACGCTGAGGCTGGGATAATGATGAATTGTACATTACATAGCGTTGTTTTAGTCGCTCACCAGATTTGGCTTCATAAATGTGTAATTGCGTGCCGTCTCGGGCGTTCACCTGCTGCTACCTGCTGTACCTGGAGCTACCTGGTGCTACCTGCCGCTGTACAGGCACTACCTGGCGCTATACCTTCATGAATAAGGCCCTTAATTTATTTAGGGGGTTATTTAAGAAACGGTAGCGCCACATAGTGCTACGTAGTGCTACTTAGGGTCAGATGAACGCCAGGCGCAGTATGTTAAAACCATATATATGAAAGTCAATCTGGTGAGTGCCTCTAATAGCGTCATGTAGCGGTGGCTCAGTGCAAAGCGCCGGCTCTGTGTGTTCAGCAGCACCTGTCACTCAGTAGCGCTCTCCCATACATTTCAATGGTGTTATATTTGGTTGTGTATAGCGTTTTCCTAATGTAATGTTCTACATTTTTGGTTCAAATAATTGTATGGCCTCTCCTGCACAGCAAACAAACACTTGTATTGTGTTTAATTTTTTTTTTTTTCATGCAGAAATGTATGTGCAGGTCTGCCATTGCAGTGTCATTATCACAGTGTTAAAACAATGTCATTCCATATGTTTTCGCTCTGGTGCTGGTGTATATGTGTTGAGAAACAGATTTTTGCACATAGCTTCTGGCGCTCAACACTAGAGCGCCCAGTTTTAGAGCGCCAATGCTGGTTGTGTGTAGTTTTTTTCTTAAATATGGGCTTCAGCGCCGTGGTGCTGGACGCACTTAACTGGCGCTACCTATCGTTCGCTGCAGCTTTGTTCTATTGTTAGATGTGGCGTCGTCTTGGGCGATTTGACCTTGGGACACCACCTAGCGTTCTTGATTAGCTGTGCAGTGAATCAGGCAGAGTGCTTCTACAGCACCATCCAGACATCATATTTATCAATGCTAGACAGGATACTACAGCGTCACTTGTCCAGCCACTACGTTAGGTTATAGCTAGGGATGAGCGAATCGATCCGGACGAACCCGGATTCGATCCGAATTTCAGGAAAAATTCGATTCGGATCGAATCCGAATTTCCCCGCGATTCGATCACTCGAAGTTTTCCTTTAACATCCATTCATTTACATTACAGGCATTCTAAGATGGCGGGCGGGACATGTCTGGACATGTATCCCGCGCCAGTGCAAGCTGGGGCAGTCACATGCAGCCTATCAGCAGCCAGCAAGCCCGGTGACGTCACACAGCGGTATTTAACGGCGGCCATCTTGCTTTTCCTCATTTCTCTATTGCATTCGTGACAGACAGAACGCTGTGTAGCTGAGGCAGTTAGACAGGCAGGGACAGACAGGGACAGGCTGGAGACAGGCAGGAGACAGACAGGAGACAGACAGGAGACAGACAGGAGACAGACAGAAAGCCAGGAAAAACGGAGCTGGCTGACAGGGAGATTTTTTTTTTTTCATCCAGCCTTTGTTAGCGTTTTCAGGCTGCTTATAGTAACTAACTGTGCATATATACTGAACTGATCTTAAGTCTGCTGTGAGGCATCCCATTCTGTGACTAAAGCAGCCTCTATTTAATAGCATAATAACCATTTGCACTTATTCTCATAGAAATCAGGCCTGATAAAGACACTTTTGCTGTGCATGCTCTCTGGTTTTTGTGGCACTGGCATCCCATTCTGTGACTAAAGCAGCCTCTATTTAATAGCATAATAAACATTTGCACTTATTCTCATAGAAATCAGGCCTGATAAAGACACTTTTGCTGTGCATGCTCTCTGGTTTTTGTGGCACTGGCATCCCATTCTGTGACTAAAGCAGCCTCTATTTAATAGCATAATAAACATTTGCACTTATTCTCATAGAAATCAGGCCTGATAAAGACACTTTTGCTGTGCATGCTCTCTGGTTTTTGTGGCACTGGCATCCCATTCTGTGACTAAAGCAGCCTCTATTTAATAGCATAATAAACATTTGCACTTATTCTCATAGAAATCAGGCCTGATAAAGACACTTTTGCTGTGCATGCTCTCTGGTTTTTGTGGCACTGGCATCCCATTCTGTGACTAAAGCAGCCTCTATTTAATAGCATAATAAACATTTGCACTTATTCTCATAGAAATCAGGCCTGATAAAGACACTTTTGCTGTGCATGCTCTCTGGTTTTTGTGGCACTGGCATCCCATTCTGTGACTAAAGCAGCCTCTATTTAATAGCATAATAAACATTTGCACTTATTCTCATAGAAATCAGGCCTGATAAAGACACTTTTGCTGTGCATGCTCTCTGGTTTTTGTGGCACTGGCATCCCATTCTGTGACTAAAGCAGCCTCTATTTAATAGCATAATAAACATTTGCACTTATTCTCATAGAAATCAGGCCTGATAAAGACACTTTTGCTGTGCATGCTCTCTGGTTTTTGTGGCACTGGCATCCCATTCTGTGACTAAAGCAGCCTCTATTTAATAGCATAATAAACATTTGCACTTATTCTCATAGAAATCAGGCCTGATAAAGACACTTTTGCTGTGCATGCTCTCTGGTTTTTGTGGCACTGGCATCCCATTCTGTGACTAAAGCAGCCTCTATTTAATAGCATAATAAACATTTGCACTTATTCTCATAGAAATCAGGCCTGATAAAGACACTTTTGCTGTGCATGCTCTCTGGTTTTTGTGGCACTGGCATCCCATTCTGTGACTAAAGCAGCCTCTATTTAATAGCATAATAAACATTTGCACTTATTCTCATAGAAATCAGGCCTGATAAAGACACTTTTGCTGTGCATGCTCTCTGGTTTTTGTGGCACTGGCATCCCATTCTGTGACTAAAGCAGCCTCTATTTAATAGCATAATAAACATTTGCACTTATTCTCATAGAAATCAGGCCTGATAAAGACACTTTTGCTGTGCATGCTCTCTGGTTTTTGTGGCACTGGCATCCCATTCTGTGACTAAAGCAGCCTCTATTTAATAGCATAATAAACATTTGCACTTATTCTCATAGAAATCAGGCCTGATAAAGACACTTTTGCTGTGCATGCTCTCTGGTTTTTGTGGCACTGGCATCCCATTCTGTGACTAAAGCAGCCTCTATTTAATAGCATAATAAACATTTGCACTTATTCTCATAGAAATCAGGCCTGATAAAGACACTTTTGCTGTGCATGCTCTCTGGTTTTTGTGGCACTGGCATCCCATTCTGTGACTAAAGCAGCCTCTATTTAATAGCATAATAAACATTTGCACTTATTCTCATAGAAATCAGGCCTGATAAAGACACTTTTGCTGTGCATGCTCTCTGGTTTTTGTGGCACTGGCATCCCATTCTGTGACTAAAGCAGCCTCTATTTAATAGCATAATAAACATTTGCACTTATTCTCATAGAAATCAGGCCTGATAAAGACACTTTTGCTGTGCATGCTCTCTGGTTTTTGTGGCACTGGCATCCCATTCTGTGACTAAAGCAGCCTCTATTTAATAGCATAATAAACATTTGCACTTATTCTCATAGAAATCAGGCCTGATAAAGACACTTTTGCTGTGCATGCTCTCTGGTTTTTGTGGCACTGGCATCCCATTCTGTGACTAAAGCAGCCTCTATTTAATAGCATAATAAACATTTGCACTTATTCTCATAGAAATCAGGCCTGATAAAGACACTTTTGCTGTGCATGCTCTCTGGTTTTTGTGGCACTGGCATCCCATTCTGTGACTAAAGCAGCCTCTATTTAATAGCATAATAAACATTTGCACTTATTCTCATAGAAATCAGGCCTGATAAAGACACTTTTGCTGTGCATGCTCTCTGGTTTTTGTGGCACTGGCATCCCATTCTGTGACTAAAGCAGCCTCTATTTAATAGCATAATAAACATTTGCACTTATTCTCATAGAAATCAGGCCTGATAAAGACACTTTTGCTGTGCATGCTCTCTGGTTTTTGTGGCACTGGCATCCCATTCTGTGACTAAAGCAGCCTCTATTTAATAGCATAATAAACATTTGCACTTATTCTCATAGAAATCAGGCCTGATAAAGACACTTTTGCTGTGCATGCTCTCTGGTTTTTGTGGCACTGGCATCCCATTCTGTGACTAAAGCAGCCTCTATTTAATAGCATAATAAACATTTGCACTTATTCTCATAGAAATCAGGCCTGATAAAGACACTTTTGCTGTGCATGCTCTCTGGTTTTTGTGGCACTGGCATCCCATTCTGTGACTAAAGCAGCCTCTATTTAATAGCATAATAAACATTTGCACTTATTCTCATAGAAATCAGGCCTGATAAAGACACTTTTGCTGTGCATTTGGTTTTTCTCTGGTTTCTCTGGTTTTTGTGGCACTGGCACAAAAAGACACCTGATAAAGACACTTTTGCTGTGCATTTGGTTTTTCTCTGGTTTCTCTGGTTTTTGTGGCACTGGCATCCCATTCTGTGACTAAAGCAGCCTCTATTTAATAGCATAATAAACATTTGCACTTATTCTCATAGAAATCAGGCCTGATAAAGACACTTTTGCTGGCCAAAGCCCTACTGGACCCTGCCAGGTCGATTCCTGCCCGGGGCATCCCATTCTGTGACTACAGCAGCCTCTGTTTAAGACCATATAAGCATTTGCTCTTATCATATTTGAAATTAGCCTGATAAAGACACTTTTGCTGGCCAAAGCCCTACTGGACCCTGCCAGGTCCATTCCTGCCCAGGGCATCCCATTCTGTGACTAAAGCAGCCTCTGTTTAAGACCATATAAGCATTTGCTCTTATTATATTTATATTATAAGACACTTTTGCTGGGCATAGGCTTACTGCTGCCTGCCAGGTGCACTTCTGTTGAGGCATCCCATTCTGTAACATAGCATACCCCTCTTTATTTACACTAAGCAGCTCTCTTATTTACACTAAGCAGGCCTGTTGGAGGCTGAGTGTTACTGCTCACTTTTGGTGTGCATTATATTCTGTTTTATATAGACCCACTGCTGCCTGGGGGTTCTTAAAATATCACCTACTACCACGCCAGTTAGACTATGTCGGGCAGACAAGTGCCTGGAAGTGAAAAGAGGAGTGGCAGAGGCCAAGATTCCGCAGGCAGAGCTCGCATCAGACTGGGGGCCAGTAGCAGCAGGAGTCACGCTGAGAGACCTAATCTGCCAGTATCTGCTAGCGGTCGGGTCTCCACCAGTAACGCATCTGCCGTGGTAGATTGGCTGACGCGCTCATCAACAACATCATCACAACTTACATCTGAGACCCCCAGTCTAGGGTCGGTAGGTTCCTCTGACACAACCCTGAGTTGGCATGCCCCGAGAGCAGTCCCTGTCCTCCCATTGCCTCTGTCCTACGCCGTTCCCTCCCCCAGCGACGTATCCTATGCTTTGGGTTCAGCTCCACTCTTTAGTGAGGAGGACGATCAGATACAGGAGGACAGTCAGCAGCTACTGCCCAGCCAAGAAATGGAGGTGGCTTCTTTAGCTAGGCAGACAAATAGTGATGTGGACAGTGTCGTGGGTGCTGCGAGCGTTCCAGCTCCTGCGCCAGACACTGTTGACGAATCCACGAACATCAGTGACGTACAGCCACAACCCGGTGATGATGATGATGATGACGATGAAGCCGATCGCACTTGGGAGCCGGGTGATGAAGGGGCTTCATCGTCATCATCAGGAGAAGAGGGGCGCAGGTTGCCCCGGAGTCAGCAGCTGAGGCAGCAAGGTGGTAGCAGTCAGCATGGGGGCACAATTCCAAAGGCTGGAGCCGGCCGGGGCCGGGGCCGGGGTAGAGCACCTGCTGTGCGGCAGTCTACCTTATCGGGAGGTAGTGGAGCAGGGGTTCCTGGAGTTGGCAACAGCAGCAGTGAATCAGTGAGGCCAGGGGGTGGGAAAAGTAGCTACTCGGCAGTGTGGCAGTTTTTCCTGAGGCATCCGCAGGAGGGTAACATGGCCACATGCAAGATATGTAGGCAAAAGGTGAAGCGTGGCCAGGGTCCAAATGTTGGCACCACGGCCCTGCGTCAACATATGATGCGTCACCATAAAACGACCTGGGAGAACCGAGGCTCCCAAGGGGTGGTCCAGTCTGCTTCCTCACCAAGTGAGCTCCCAATTTCTGCCAGCCAAGGCTCCAGCACCTCAGCCGAAGGCAGCTGTGCGTCACACCCATCCTCTGTCGCTCCTGCTCCTCCTCCTCCTCCTCCAAGTCATGCATCCCGCCAGCAATCCATCAGCGAAGCCATGTCCAAGAGACAGCAGTATGCGCCCACTCATCCTACGGCGCAGAAGCTGAATGTGCTCCTGTCCAAGTTGCTGGTGCTGCAGTCGCTCCCTTTTCAGGTGGTGGAATCTGCACCTTTCAGAGAACTGATGGCTTGTGCCGAGCCGAGGTGGAGAGTCCCAAGCCGTCATTTCTTTGCCAAGAAGGCAGTACCAGCGCTGCACACTTTTGTTGAACAGAAGGTGGGCCAGTCCTTGAGCCTGTCGGTGTGTAGCAAAATACATGGCAGCGCCGACATCTGGAGCTGTAACTACGGTCAGGGGCAGTACATGTCGTTTACGGCCCACTGGGTGAATGTGGTCCCTTTGCAGCAGCAACTTGGACAGGTCACGCCGCTTCGGCCTCCGCGCTCTCTGCCCATTGGGCCTGTGACACCGTGCGACTCGGCCTCCTCATCCTCCGCCATCTCCTCACCCTCCACTGTAGGCTCAAGTCTCAGTGCCCCTCCAGTCTACCATGTGTGCAGGGCACGGAGGTGTCACGCAGTGCTTCACATGGTTTGTCTTGGCGAACGGAGTCACACAGGGGAGGAACTGCTTAAATGTATTCATCAGGAAATCCAAACATGGCTTACTCCGAGAAAACTTAAAATGGGAATCATGGTTACCGACAATGGGAAGAACATTTTGTCTGCGCTGCGCCAAGGAAGCCTGACCCATGCCCCCTGCATGGCTCACGTCTTCAATCTGGTTGTCAAGCGGTTTCTGAAGTGTTCCCCCCATCTGCAGGACATCCTAACAACTTCACGGAAACTTTGCATGCACTTCAGCCACTCCTACACCGCCAAACACACCCTTCTTGAGCTACAGCGTCAGAATGGTATCCCCCAACATAGTCTGATTTGCGATGTTTCCACCCGTTGGAATTCCACCCTTCACATGTTGGACCGATTATATGAACAGAGAAAAGCCATCACGGATTTCCTGATGATCCAAGCAGATAGGGGGACTCCCCTGTGTAACTTCAATGTCAACCAGTGGCAGCTCATACGTGACACCTGCCGTTTGCTCAGGCCCTTTGAGGAAGCCACTTTATTTGTCAGTCGGCAGGATTACGGGATGAACGACGTGATTCCACTGCTTCATGTACTACAGCACATGTTGGAAACCATGGCTGGTCAGGGCACTGGAGACATGGCGTTTACATCTTACGGCCACATGAACCCCGTTGGAGCTGAACTGGAGGAGGAGGAGGAGGAAGAGGAGGAGGAGGAGTTGCCCAGCGAAACACAGTTTAGGCTTGGCGAAATGGCTGGTTTATCTAGTCAGCGGACAGGAGAGGAGGAGCAGGAGCAGCCAGAGGAGCTAGAGGTTTTTGAGGAAGGAGAGACAGAGGACCCGGGCACACCGTGGCAGTATGCAGTGGAGATGGAGACAGGTAGTCCATCCGAGTCACTTGCGCAAATGGCACGAAGCATGCTCACATGCTTGCGTAGTGACCCCAGAATTGTTTCCATCTGTCGGCGGGATGACTTCTGGCTGTCCACCTTATTGGACCCTCGCTTCCGGCACAAAATGGGGGCATTTTTTAAACCCACCGAGAGGGAGGACAAACTCAACTACTACAAAGACATTCTACGTAGGCAGTTGGCCGATGCCTATCTGCGCCATGGTCCATACTCTCGCAGGTCTGACTCGAGGGGACCTCTGCGCTCACCTTCCACTGCCATGGCCGCTGGGGGGGTTGGCAGCAGCAGCAGCAGAAGCTCCATCAGCAGCAGCAGCCTCAGTCTTCAGTCGCTAATGAGTAGCTTTCTACACCCGCATAGTGAGGCTACTCATGAGCAGCAGGAAGACCTGGAGCAGGACCTGAACCAGCAGGTCATGTCATACTTTGACATGACCATGCCAACACACCTTGAGGATCCGCTGGACTTCTGGGCAGCCAAACTTGATTTGTGGCCGCAACTAGCAGAGTTTGCCCTGGAAAAGCTGTCCTGCCCGGCAAGTAGCGTGCCATCTGAGCGGGTGTTTAGTGCGGCGGGGGCCATAGTTACGGCGAGGAGAACTCGTCTGTCAACTAAAAATGTGGAGAGACTCACCTTTGTCAAAATGAATCAGGGATGGATCAGCCAGGATTTCCACCCACCAATGCCTGATGCATGCGACTAGATTCAGCATGGTGCCACGTTTTACACTTTACAAATGGTGCAAAACATATTTATGTCTTTAGGCCATTTTTTGGGCTCCTGCTGCTGCTACTGCCAACTTCTGCCAACTCCAGGGTGTGATTCATCCAATTTTTGGGCTCCTGAAGCCAACTCCAGTGTATATTTGGGCTCCTGCTGCTACTACTGTCAACTCCTGCCAACTCCAGGGTGTGATTCATCCAATTTTTGGGCTCCTGAGGCCAACTCCAGTGTATATTTGGGCTCCTGCTGCTGCTACTGTCAACTCCTGCCAACTCCAGGGTGTGATTCATCCAATTTTTGGGCTCCTGAAGCCAACTCCAGTGTATATTTGGGCTCCTGCTGCTACTACTGCCAACTTCTGCCAACTCCAGGGTGTGATTCATCCAATTTTTGGGCTCCTGAAGCCAACTCCAGTGTATATTTGGGCTCCTGCTGCTGCTACTGTCAACTCCTGCCAACTCCAGGGTGTGATTCATCCAATTTTTGGGCTCCTGAAGCCAACTCCAGTGTATATTTGGGCTCCTGCTGCTGCTACTGTCAACTCCTGCCAACTCCAGGGTGTGATTCATCCAATTTTTGGGCTCCTGAAGCCAACTCCAGTGTATATTTGGGCTCCTGCTGCTGCTACTGTCAACTCCTGCCAACTCCAGGGTGTGATTCATCCAATTTTTGGGCTCCTGAAGCCAACTCCAGTGTATATTTGGGCTCCTGCTGCTGCTACTGCCAACTTCTGCCAACTCCAGGGTGTGATTCATCCAATTTTTGGGCTCCTGAAGCCAACTCCAGTGTATATTTGGGCTCCTGCTGCTGCTACTGTCAACTCCTGCCAACTCCAGGGTGTGATTCATCCAATTTTTGGGCTCCTGAAGCCAACTCCAGTGTATATTTGGGCTCCTGCTGCTGCTACTGTCAACTCCTGCCAACTCCAGGGTGTGATTCATCCAATTTTTGGGCTCCTGAAGCCAACTCCAGTGTATATTTGGGCTCCTGCTGCTGCTACTGCCAACTTCTGCCAACTCCAGGGTGTGATTCATCCAATTTTTGGGCTCCTGAAGCCAACTCCAGTGTATATTTGGGCTCCTGCTGCTGCTGCTGCTGCCAACTTCTGCCAACTCCAGGGTGTGATTCATCCAATTTTTGGGCTCCTGAAGCCAACTCCAGTGTATATTTGGGCTCCTGCTGCTGCTGCTGCTGCCAACTTCTGCCAACTCCAGGGTGTGATTCATCCAATTTTTGGGCTCCTGAAGCCAACTCCAGTGTATATTTGGGCTCCTGCTGCTGCTACTGTCAACTCCTGCCAACTCCAGGGTGTGATTCATCCAATTTTTGGGCTCCTGAAGCCAACTCCAGTGTATATTTGGGCTCCTGCTGCTGCTACTGTCAACTCCTGCCAACTCCAGGGTGTGATTCATCCAATTTTTGGGCTCCTGAAGCCAACTCCAGTGTATATTTGGGCTCCTGCTGCTGCTACTGCCAACTTCTGCCAACTCCAGGGTGTGATTCATCCAATTTTTGGGCTCCTGAAGCCAACTCCAGTGTATATTTGGGCTCCTGCTGCTGCTGCTGCTGCCAACTTCTGCCAACTCCAGGGTGTGATTCATCCAATTTTTGGGCTCCTGAAGCCAACTCCAGTGTATATTTGGGCTCCTGCTGCTGCTGCTGCTGCCAACTTCTGCCAACTCCAGGGTGTGATTCATCCAATTTTTGGGCTCCTGAAGCCAACTCCAGTGTATATTTGGGCTCCTGCTGCTGCTACTGTCAACTCCTGCCAACTCCAGGGTGTGATTCATCCAATTTTTGGGCTCCTGAAGCCAACTCCAGTGTATATTTGGGCTCCTGCTGCTGCTACTGTCAACTCCTGCCAACTCCAGGGTGTGATTCATCCAATTTTTGGGCTCCTGAAGCCAACTCCAGTGTATATTTGGGCTCCTGCTGCTGCTACTGTCAACTCCTGCCAACTCCAGGGTGTGATTCATCCAATTTTTGGGCTCCTGAAGCCAACTCCAGTGTATATTTGGGCTCCTGCTGCTGCTACTGTCAACTCCTGCCAACTCCAGGGTGTGATTCATCCAATTTTTGGGCTCCTGAAGCCAACTCCAGTGTATATTTGGGCTCCTGCTGCTGCTACTGCCAACTTCTGCCAACTCCAGGGTGTGATTCATCCAATTTTTGGGCTCCTGAAGCCAACTCCAGTGTATATTTGGGCTCCTGCTGCTGCTACTGTCAACTCCTGCCAACTCCAGGGTGTGATTCATCCAATTTTTGGGCTCCTGAAGCCAACTCCAGTGTATATTTGGGCTCCTGCTGCTGCTACTGTCAACTCCTGCCAACTCCAGGGTGTGATTCATCCAATTTTTGGGCTCCTGAAGCCAACTCCAGTGTATATTTGGGCTCCTGCTGCTGCTACTGCCAACTTCTGCCAACTCCAGGGTGTGATTCATCCAATTTTTGGGCTCCTGAAGCCAACTCCAGTGTATATTTGGGCTCCTGCTGCTGCTGCTGCTGCCAACTTCTGCCAACTCCAGGGTGTGATTCATCCAATTTTTGGGCTCCTGAAGCCAACTCCAGTGTATATTTGGGCTCCTGCTGCTGCTGCTGCTGCCAACTTCTGCCAACTCCAGGGTGTGATTCATCCAATTTTTGGGCTCCTGAAGCCAACTCCAGTGTATATTTGGGCTCCTGCTGCTGCTACTGTCAACTCCTGCCAACTCCAGGGTGTGATTCATCCAATTTTTGGGCTCCTGAAGCCAACTCCAGTGTATATTTGGGCTCCTGCTGCTGCTACTGTCAACTCCTGCCAACTCCAGGGTGTGATTCATCCAATTTTTGGGCTCCTGAAGCCAACTCCAGTGTATATTTGGGCTCCTGCTGCTGCTACTGCCAACTTCTGCCAACTCCAGGGTGTGATTCATCCAATTTTTGGGCTCCTGAAGCCAACTCCAGTGTATATTTGGGCTCCTGCTGCTGCTGCTGCTGCCAACTTCTGCCAACTCCAGGGTGTGATTCATCCAATTTTTGGGCTCCTGAAGCCAACTCCAGTGTATATTTGGGCTCCTGCTGCTGCTGCTGCTGCCAACTTCTGCCAACTCCAGGGTGTGATTCATCCAATTTTTGGGCTCCTGAAGCCAACTCCAGTGTATATTTGGGCTCCTGCTGCTGCTACTGTCAACTCCTGCCAACTCCAGGGTGTGATTCATCCAATTTTTGGGCTCCTGAGGCCAACTCCAGTGTATATTTGGGCTCCTGCTGCTGCTGCTGCCAACTTCTGCCAACTCCAGGGTGTGATTCATCCAATTTTTGGGCTCCTGAAGCCAACTCCAGTGTATATTTGGGCTCCTGCTGCTGCTGCCAACTTCTGCCAACTCCAGGGTGTGATTCATCCAATTTTTGGGCTCCTGAAGCCAACTCCAGTGTATATTTGGGCTCCTGCTGCTGCTACTGTCAACTCCTGCCAACTCCAGGGTGTGATTCATCCAATTTTTGGGCTCCTGAGGCCAACTCCAGTGTATATTTGGGCTCCTGCTGCTGCTACTGTCAACTCCTGCCAACTCCAGGGTGTGATTCATCCAATTTTTGGGCTCCTGAAGCCAACTCCAGTGTATATTTGGGCTCCTGCTGCTGCTACTGCCAACTTCTGCCAACTCCAGGGTGTGATTCATCCAATTTTTGGGCTCCTGAAGCCAACTCCAGTGTATATTTGGGCTCCTGCTGCTACTACTGCCAACTTCTGCCAACTCCAGGGTGTGATTCATCCAATTTTTGGGCTCCTGAGGCCAACTCCAGTGTATATTTGGGCTCCTGCTGCTGCTGCTGCCAACTTCTGCCAACTCCAGGGTGTGATTCATCCAATTTTTGGGCTCCTGAAGCCAACTCCAGTGTATATTTGGGCTCCTGCTGCTACTACTGTCAACTCCTGCCAACTCCAGGGTGTGATTCATCCAATTTTTGGGCTCCTGAGGCCAACTCCAGTGTATATTTGGGCTCCTGCTGCTGCTGCTGCCAACTTCTGCCAACTCCAGGGTGTGATTCATCCAATTTTTGGGCTCCTGAGGCCAACTCCAGTGTATATTTGGGCTCCTGCTCCTGCTGCTGCCAACTTCTGCCAACTCCAGGGTGTGATTCATCCAATTTTTGGGCTCCTGAAGCCAACTCCAGTGTATATTTGGGCTCCTGCTGCTGCTGCTGCTGCCAACTTCTGCCAACTCCAGGGTGTGATTCATCCAATTTTTGGGCTCCTGAAGCCAACTCCAGTGTATATTTGGGCTCCTGCTGCTACTACTGCCAACTTCTGCCAACTCCAGGGTGTGATTCATCCAATTTTTGGGCTCCTGAGGCCAACTCCAGTGTATATTTGGGCTCCTGCTGCTGCTGCTGCTGCCAACTTCTGCCAACTCCAGGGTGTGATTCATCCAATTTTTGGGCTCCTGAAGCCAACTCCAGTGTATATTTGGGCTCCTGCTGCTACTACTGTCAACTCCTGCCAACTCCAGGGTGTGATTCATCCAATTTTTGGGCTCCTGAGGCCAACTCCAGTGTATATTTGGGCTCCTGCTGCTGCTGCTGCCAACTTCTGCCAACTCCAGGGTGTGATTCATCCAATTTTTGGGCTCCTGAGGCCAACTCCAGTGTATATTTGGGCTCCTGCTCCTGCTGCTGCCAACTTCTGCCAACTCCAGGGTGTGATTCATCCAATTTTTGGGCTCCTGAAGCCAACTCCAGTGTATATTTGGGCTCCTGCTGCTGCTGCCAACTTCTGCCAACTCCAGGGTGTGATTCATCCAATTTTTGGGCTCCTGAGGCCAACTCCAGTGTATATTTGGGCTCCTTCTGCCCCTCATAGTGATGCCACTTCAACTCTCTGCAATTGTGCCGCTCTGCGATTCTATTAGCGATGCCTCTGATCTGCATGTGATATTTCTTCAAAGTATTATTTAACAAACCCAGCACGCATCCTGTGCGTGTTACAGCAAGGCTGAATGGTTTACAACCCTATTGAGGCTGTAGGAGGCTCAGAAATAGCCGTTTTTAATAGCGATTCGTCGCGAATTTATTCGGGTCGAAACGATTTTTGTCGGAAAATTCGGCGAATCAGTCGAATCGAATTTTTCAAAAGTTCGCTCATCTCTAGTTATAGCACTAGAAAACCACTTGCAGCAGACACTATGGCCCTTATTTAACAAGGGATAGCGACAGGTAGCGCCTGGTGAGTGACCGGTAATGACGGGCACCGCCACGAGAACGCCGGCTCCCCACCACAATCACACATTTATCAAGCCAATCCTGCTTAGCGACTGAGATAGCGCCATATAGCGACTCATTCATCATTATTCCAGCCTCAGCCCACAGCGCCAGCGTCCGATCTTGAACAGCGACAGGTATGACCTCTCGCTACCTGGCGCTCTCCAATGCATTTCAATGGAACAATCTTTAAATATTCATAATTAATTCATATTAATTATTTTTTTTTTAAATGTGATAAATTCTGTGACCACTTCTGCCATGTTATATTTTTTTTTTAAGCTAAAAAAAAAAAAAAAAGCTTTGTGCAGAATTAATATTACAGGTCTGATATTAATGTATTAATATTACAACATTGTTTGTAAAACTTGTTTTTTTTTGTTTCCAAAAATATGGTTGTTTGGGGGTTAAAAAACTACTTTTAACCCATCGCCGCCAGCGCTCTGGGGTTTAACCCTTTAAACGCCAGCCACGTAAATTTTACGTGGCTGCCTCTCCAACAGTTAAACGCCAGCCACGTAAAATTTACGTGCCTGACTTTCCCCACAAATAAAAAAAAAAGTAAAAATAAAAGACACTTACCTGACCCCTCGTTCGATCCGGTCGGGTCTCCTCTTCAGCCAGAGGGGCTCCGATCGCCCATCGGGGCTCCTCCGGCTGCAGGGGAGGGCCCGGACCCCCCCCGTTTCAGCAGCCGCCTGGTTTTCTTTATTAAAAAAAAAAAAAATGACAGTTACCTACCTTTGTCCCCGCCGGCTCCCGCAGGCTCTCCTCTTCACGGGGGGGGGGGCTCCGATCCCCCCTCCCCGCTCTTCTGTCTTCTGGAGGGGGCATAACAGCCCTCCTCCCTCAGCAGCGTCTTCCGATGGCGGCCGCCATCTTGGATTCTGGCCTCGCCTCTTTGGGGCGGGGCCGGTGACGTCACCGCCGGGTGTCATCGGGGCACCCGGCGGTTCAGCTGTCAGATGCCAGTGACGGCTGGGCAGGGAAGGAGGGAGGTAGGCGATCCTCCGATCGCCTGCCTCCCCCCTCCTCTGCCCAGCCGTCACTGACAGCAGATCGCCGCGGGACACAGAAGATGAAGATCGGAGGTGAGTAAAGTTAAAAAATTATTTTTTTTTTAAATAAAGTATTTACAAAAAAAGTGTCTGTCTTTTTTTTTTTTACTTTAACCCTTTGTGAACTGGTAAGGGGTCCATGTGACCCCTTATACCAGTTCACAGGGCTCGGGGGTCTGGCAAGTCACCTGCGCTAGCGGGTAACTTGCCATTAACCCCTGGCCCCCCAAATTACCGGCCTCCCCAAAGCCCAGGGGGGGGCAGAAGAGCCGTGGCCCTAGGCTATGACGGCTTGTAGCCGCAGGGCCAGGGGCCACTAAAGCTGGCCCCTGCGCCCTGTTCTACAAGCCCCCATAGCTGGTCACAGGCTGGTTACGCTGGGTAGGGGGGACCTCACACCATTTTTTTTTTGGATTTTTAAGGGTTTTAACCCTTAAAAATCCAAAAAAAAAATGGGGTCCCCCTCCCTTCGAGGGGGGACCCTATGTCATTTTTTTTTTAATTAACCCTTTGTTGCCTGTAGCCCAGTAGGATTAAAAGGCTTCCAGCAGCAGCAGGAGAGCAGAAGCCTAAGTGATCAGCGTGGGACACAGGGATGGATGGGAGGTAAGTATTAAAAAAAAATATTAAAAAAACATTTATTTTTTTTAATAAAGATATTTTTTAAAAAGTGTGTCTGTGTGTTTTTTTTTACTTTTAACCCTTTGTGAACTGGTAAGGGGTCCATGTGACCCCTATACCAGTTCACAGGGCTCGGGGGTCTGGCAAGTCACCTGCGCTAGCGGGTGACTTGCCATTAACCCCTGGCCCCTTAAATTACCTGCCTCCCCAAAGCCCGGGGGGGGCAGAAGAGCCGTGGCCCTAGGCTATGACGGCTTGTAGCCGCAGGGCCAGGGGCCACTAAAGCTGGCCCCTGCGCCCTGTTCTACAAGCCCCCATAGCTGGTCACAGGCTGGTTATGCTGGGTAGGGGGGACCTTACGCCATTTTTTTTTTGGATTTTTAAGGGTTTTAACCCTTAAAAATCCCAAAAATAAAATGGGGTCCCCCTCCCTTTGAGGGGGGACCCTATGTCATTTTTTTTTTAATTAACCCTTTGTTACCTGTAACCCAGCAGGAGAGCAGAAGCCTAAGTGATCAGCGTGGGACACAGGGATGGATGGGAGGTAAGTATAAAAAAAAAAATAATTAAAAAAATATATTTTTTTTAATAAAGTTTTTTTTAAAGTGTGTCTCTGTGTGTGTTTTTTTTTTTTTTTTTTTACTTTTAACCCTTTGTGAACTGGTAAGGGGTCCATGTGACCCCTATACCAGTTCACAGGGCTCGGGGGTCTGGCAAGTCACCTGTGGCTAGTTTGGCCCCATTTACCTGCCTCCCAAAAAAACCTTAAAATTCCCCCAAGAAATGGTGCCCCCCCCCCGTAAAGGGGGATCCCACACCATTTTTTTTTTATTTAACCCTTTATTATGTGGATAGTAGTTGTATTTTATTTGTAAATGTTATAAAGTGCTCTTTTCAGTTTATGGGATCACCTGGACAGGAACGGGGGGCTACCGATACATATGTGGTATCATTGTAATCGGGAGAAATGGGGCTTTCACATGCAATATGGCTTTCTTTAATAAAATAAATGTTTTTGTTTAAAATAAAGGAGACAATTTAAAAAATATATATATTTTTTTATTTTTTTATTTATTTATTTATTTGAAAATATTTAAAAAAGGAGAAAAAATACAAACAAGACATTTCATGTTAAAGCCTAAACTCTGCCACAAAAAGAAAATATGCAATTTTCTTGGAAATTCCTGCAAAAATCACAGTTAAACATCACGCAAAATGGTGAAAAATATCCTGTCAGGAGAGGGTGACAAAATCTCAAGTAGACTGGCAGTCAAAAGGTTACAGGTACCTATGCATGTTGGGTATTGTTCTGCTCGGGGGACCTTGCGCTTTCAGATTTAGCTTGTTTTTTCTTATTTGCATATTGATATTTTAGGAAAATGTGTTTTTATTCTGCTTTTTTATACATTTTTTTGTGAAATCCTGTGCAACCTATGAGTTCTTCGAGATATTACTTCCAGAAAGATGAGCCCACTACAACAAGCTGGGTACGCTTAGAAAGCTTAACATGTGTACTTTCAGGGAATATATGGTTTATGGGGGATATTCCAAATGTAAAGGGTTGGTTTGGTAGAAAAAGCACAAGGTGCGCACTTTGTCTGCAGAGCTGAATATCTGAAGTAAAATTACCGTTATGCGCATGATTTACTTTGGTGTGTTTGGCAACTCTTTCCTTGACAGAACCTATGCATGTTGGGTATCATTCTGTTTGGGGGATGTTGCTTTTTCAGATTTTCTGTTTTTTTCTGGTTTGCATATAGGTTTTTTTAGGAAAATGTGGTTTTGATTCTGCTTTTTTATTCATTTTTAGGGAAACCCTGTGCAACCAAAGAATACATTGAGGGATTACTTCCAGAAAACTGCACCTATGTCAACAAGCCTGGTACGCCTAGAAAGCTTGAGGTGTGTACTTCTAGGGAATATATAGTTTGTGGGGGGTATTTCAAATGTAAAGGGTTGTTTTTCTTGAAAAACTGCAAGGTGCGCATATTGCATAGCATAGTTGTATTTTATCTGAAAATCTCCTAAAGCGTTGTTTCAGTTTGGGGGAGTCTCCTGGGCAGGAAAGGGTATCTACCTATACATATGTGGTACCGCTGTAACCGGGAGAAATTAGGATTTCACATGCAATAAGATTTTATTGACAAACTTACATTTTTTATTACAAAAAAACACAAAATAGTTTTTTTTTTATTTTTTTGCACAATTGTCACCCAAAAATATTGAGAATACACTTAGAAAATGACAAACAAGACATTTTATGTTAAAGCCCAGGCTCCGCTGAAAAAAACAATATATCACTTTCCTGGGAAATCCCTGGAAATCCCTTCAAAAATCACAGTTGAACATGGGGAGCGCAAAATAGTGCAAAATGGTCTGGCAACAAAGGGTGACAAAATCTCAAGGTAGGCTGGCGGTTAAAGGGTTAAACATGCATTTCACAGCGCAATAATTTTTTGAGCGTGATTTGTTAATGAATATGGTGGGAGCCGGTCGCTATGGCCAGTCGTTATCATGCGCTCCCATACAGCGCGGAACCTGTCAAATAGCGACTCCTCACCCAATATTCAACATTACTGCAAACCGACTGAGTTGCTATCAACTACAGAACAACGGTCAAGCACAGCGACTACTAGCGGGCGCTCTGAAAATGCCGCTACAGTCGCTCAACTGTCGCTACCTGCCACTATTAATGAATCGGCCTCCCCGTAAGCGCTGCTACATAGACACTCAAATGGCAATACGTGGCGCTAGTCTTAAATTATTTGTTATTTTTTTATTCAACGTAATGTTTTCAGAAAGTCAGTAGCTTACAGGGCCCTTGCATTGTCGCAAAGTGGGTCTATTCCCTGGGAATCAGGGAGGTCTAGCAAGGTTCCAGAGTTTTAAGGTGTAACCACTTCAGGTGTCATACTGGTAACCCACTAAGGTGGTGTTTTTACTAAATTTGTGGCTTTCTGTCAGTCTCAATGTGCAGCCAGCAAGGCATCCCAAACCGTGGTGCCCCAGAGGAACAAACGAAAACCCAAGATAGTGAAAATCCCAGGATTTGGTCCACTTTAAGGATCCCAGTATATACGTACTGTACATAGAAAGCCTGAACTCTCATTTAATCCACAAGAGTACCATTTGGGGGATAAAAGTACATCCACTTGGTCTAATGCTAGATCACAGCCAGCATGAAAGCATTAACCAGGAAAACTACAAACGAATAAGTACTGCACACAGCTTATTTAATGTTAATATAGATCAACTACTAAGCATGGTTTAATGAATAGCACTCATTTTTATGTGCAGTGCCACACATTTCATCCAGCATAGGGAGAAGAAGTGAGGGGCATGAAATTTTAAAATGTAAAGTATTCCCTGGCTATTTAACTGATTAATGAAAAGTATTGTGAAATTATTAAAAGAATAAATGTAATTGCTTTCCATGTTTCATTTTCTTCCATAAATATTGAATGCTTTGTGTGCCAGTAAATAGACCCTGAGGAATATAGAATAAGTTGCACTCATTGCAGCACCATGGCCTGCAGTAATTCTTCTTATAAAAGAACAGAATAATTGCTAGTGCATTGTTTTGGTTTCACACAAAATGCTTACAGAAAGCATTGACTTTGTGAATATTAACATAATAAAATAAATAAAGAAATAAATAGTTGTGTAGGTGGAATCACCAATATCCTGTTGTCTCTAAAGCTAGAGAAGAAGGAATGAATGCCCCAGGACATTAAGTATCACGTGGATGTAAAAAGCAGTTGACGCTAATTGTATCAAAATGTTATTTTGCTGGCTATTATTTTTCTTTTTCTTATGGTACATCAGTTTTACAGCCATTTTTCTCCCTTTAAATGTCATTACAATATTATTGCTCAAAGGATTTTATACAGGGTTGTTACAGTAGTACTATAGTTTAATGAGCCTGCCATGGCTAGCAATTAGTTCATTCGAAGAAAAAAGCTGGTTAAGGTCATTTTAACGGCATCTGTGGCAAAATGAAAGAGGTCTGTAGTGCCCTTACAGTACATTGCACCCAGTCTGAAACTGTGATCCTTCCATATCCAGAGATCCAACCCCGACCTGAAACCAGATTTTCTAAAACACTTTTCTGTTGTTACACATCACAGCATCATTAACTATGTGCAAAGGTAGCATGCCATGCAGCAGGCATTTGGGGGCAAGCATGGACTCAGAAACCAGACATGCTGATTGCTAGGTGGAGTTGGGCTTCAGTGGCCTGAATTTTGCATTTAGTTTTGTTTTGGCCATAACAACATATTGACCAAGCTACAAATAATACCATTTTGTGAATACTCACCTGTAAAATGGGTATTATAAGTATGTCACACACCCCGCTTCAAGAAATTCATAACGTGTGGGTAATACTGACCTGTAGAGGGCGATATGCAGAGATGCCAGGAAAAAAGAGAGCCCCTCCCGGTCCATAAATACCTGGGACCTCCCACTCATTACCCAGAATAAGAACAGCAGTAAGGTAAGGGACCAGGAAGAGCCCAACACAAAGCATAACAACGCAAAGTTCACCATATAAAGGATCCAGAATACAAAAGGGCAGGGTGAAGCGGGGTGTGTGACATACTTATAATACCCATTTTACAGGTGAGTATTCACAAAATGGTATTATTCTAAGGATGTCACACACCCCGCTTCAAGAAATTCATAACGTGTGGGACATCCAACAGCAGTGTCCATAAAGAGCGGGGATCCAAAACAAGGCAACAAGGCACAACTTAAACCACTGCAGCTTGCAGAACTTTGCGGCCAAACACAGCATCCGCTGAGGCCCGAACATCAACCTTGTAAAACTTGGAAAAAGTGTGAACAGAAGACCAAGTAGCAGCCTTACAAACTTGTTCAACAGAGGCCTGGTGCTGAAAAGCCCAGGACGCCCCAACCGCACGAGTAGAATGAGCAGTAACACGAAAAGGGGGTACCTTCCCTTTGGCAGAATAGGCCCCAACTATGGTCTGACGGATCCATTTACTAATGGAAGACTTGCAGGTGCCAAGCCTTTTCGGGGCCCGGAGGCCTTCCTTTCGTAAGACGTTACCTCCAAATAATACTTCACAACACGAACCACATCCAAAGAATGCAGGGCCCTCTCCTTGTCATTGCTGGGATTAGGACACAGAGAGGGCAGAACAATGTCTTGGTTTAGGTGAAAGGCAGAAACAACCTTAGGAAGGAAATCGGACTTGAAACGAAAAACCACCTTGTCCTGATGCCCCTCAAAGTACGGGGCTTGAATGGACAAAGCCGCCAACTCAGAGACACGCCTAACCGAAGTGATGGCTACCAAAAAGGCCACCTTCTGCGTAAGTGAAGACAAGGCAATATCATTCAAGGGCTCAAAAGGAGAATCCTGAAGAGCAGAAAGAACCAAATTCAAATCCCAAACAGGGAGCAAAGGTTTTCTAGGAGGCCGCACGTGCGTGACTCCCTGGAAAAAAGTCTTAACCAAAGGATGTAGGGCAAATGACCTTTGAAAGAACACCGCCAGGGCAGAAACCTGCCCCTTCAGAGTACTAAGCTGGAGCCCCAGGTCCAGACCATGTTGAAGAAACTCCAGGATTCTGGAGATGGAAAATTCCCTACAAGGCAACGCCCTGATCTCACACCAATCAATATAAGACCTCCAAGTCCTATAGTAGATATTAGAGGAAGACCGCTTCCTAGCACTAATGAGAGTTCGAATCACAGCAGACCTTCCTCCTTCAAGATGGAGGTTTCAGCAGCCACGCCGTCAAAGCCAGCGTTGGTAAATTGGGATAACGTAGATGACCCTGGGTGAGCAGATCCGGCAGCAGGGGCAGAACGAACTGATCCTCTGCTAACCTTACCACATCTGCGAACCAAACCTGTCTTGGCCACCTTGGAGCCACCAGAATTGCTGAATCACCCTCCAGGGCCAGCTTGCGCACCACTCTGGTCACCAAGGGAAATGGAGGGAACATATACAGAAACCCCAGATCCCTCCAGTTCAGAGACATGGCATCCACTGCCAGAGCCAGTGGATCCCATGAGAGAGACACAAATGTCGAAAGTTTGTGATTGTGACAAGAGGCAAAGAGGTCCACCACCGGGGACCCCCACCTGAGACAAATCAAGCAAAACACTTTGAGGCTGAGAGACCATTCCCCCCGGCGAGCTGAGAACCTGCTCAGAGAGTCCGCCTCCGTGTTCTCCGCTCCCGGAATGTAAACTGCTAAAATGCACGGTACGTGGGTCTCCGCCCAGGCCAGAATCAAAGACACTTCCTTGAGGGCACTCC
Organism: Gastrophryne carolinensis; assembly: GCA_027917425.1. Classification (NCBI taxonomy): domain Eukaryota; kingdom Metazoa; phylum Chordata; class Amphibia; order Anura; family Microhylidae; genus Gastrophryne; species Gastrophryne carolinensis. The sequence continues at coordinate 176,886,828 of CM051234.1, read as the reverse complement.
TGCTGCGAGTCCCTCCCTGGTGGTTGATGTAGGCGACCGCCGTCCGATTGTCTGACCGGACTTGATCCGGCAATCCTTGCAACTGATGAGTCAAGCGAAACAGAACCATCCTGATGGCCCTCAATTCCAGAACATTGATGGACTCATGAGCCTCCTGAGGCCCCCACAGTCCCTGAAACTGACGATCCTTCCAGAACCCCCCCATCCTGATAGACTGGCATCCATGGTGACCGTCTCCCAACAAGGGGCCAGAAAGGATCTGCCCCTCGACAGATTAATTGGATCCAGCCAACACTGAAGGGAGCACCGAACTCGGGGGGTCATCAGGAAGGACTGATCCAACGACAGTGGCGACCCGTCCCAGGCCGCCAGCAGATGGAGCTGGAGTGTCCTTGTGTGGAACTGAACAAAGGGAACCGCTTCGAAGGAGGCTACCATCAATCCCACCAGCCTCATCCCCAGTCTGATGGACGGACGAGGGATAGACAGGAGGAGTCGAACCAACTCCTGAATCAAGAGAACCTTGGACTGAGGAAGAAACACCCTGGCCTGGGAAGTATCCAGGGACATTCCCAGAAAAGACACTAACCTGGACGGAGAAAGGGAGGACTTGGGGTAGTTGATCACCCACCCGAATCTCTCCAGAGTGGACACCACAGTTCTGGTGTCCAATACCGCTTGGCTGAAGGAAGATGCCATAATGAGAAGGTCGTCCAGATAAGGGACAATGCGAATACCCTGGGATCTAAGGAGAGCCATCACCCCGGCCAGCACTTTGGTGAAAACCCTTGGAGCCGAGGTAAGACCGAAAGGAAGTGCCACAAACTGAAAATGCCGATCCTCCACCACGAACCTGAGAAATCTCTGGTGCGCTGGAAAAATTGGCACATGCAGATAGGCGTCCTTGATGTCTACGGACGTCAAAAAGTGCCCCTGCCGAAGAGAATGGATAGCTGAACGCAGCGTTTCCATGCGAAATTAGCGGGACGGACGAACGTGTTGAGGATCTTTAGATCCAGAATGGGTCGAACCGAGCCATCCTTCTTGGGCACCGTGAACAGATTGGAATAAAAGCCCAGACCCCTGTCTTGGGGCACTGGGCAAATAACTGCCATATCCAACAGACTCTTTACTGCCGCCTGGAGCTCCTGCGCGGCCAGAAGGTCCGAAGGCACCCGAGACCTGAGGAATCCCGGAGGGGGGCGGAGCTCGAACTCCAGCTTGTAGCCGGAAGTCACCACTTCCCGGATCCATCTGTCCGAGACCTCCCGGTCCCAGACCTGGGAGAAGTGTTGCAGCCGTCCCCCCACCCACATGGGTGAGGGCGCCCCCTCATTGCTGAGCTGGCTTGACAGCGCGTTTGGGCTTAGAGCCCCAGCTGTATCCTGGGCGGGCACGTCCTCTGCCCCTGTTACAGGAATCTCCTCTGGCTGCGGGGAAAACAATTCCTCTGCCAGCTCTAGCCCCACGAAAGGAAGGAGCAAAGGAACCCGCCCCCCGAAAGGGACGACGCTGTTTTTTGCGTTGAGGTAACTTACCACCCTTGGCAACTGAATCCAACTTCTCACCAAAGAGCCGTAATCCCATACAGGGAAGAGCGGTCAGCGACTTTTTAGACACAAAATAAGCCGCCCACTGGCGCAACCAAACCGAACGCCGAATAGTCACCAATATAGCCGACGTTCTGCCACACATCATCAGTGTGTCATCCAAGGCGGCTAGTACAAATGACAAAAACATTTCACACCTTTTAAGGCCAAGGAACTCGTCACTATCCGGATCTAACCCGGAAGAAGTCAACAGGTCCCTGACCACCGACCTGGTAGCCACCACCAGCAGCGCTGAAGCACAAACCGGCCTCATGGCTGACCCAACACTGGCAAAACCATGACAAGCCATTTGGTCAATGTGTTTATCCTCACCATCTTTAAGCGTGGAGCAATCAGGAGAATTTAAAACAGTAGTGTTGGATAAACCCAGAATCTGTGCATCCACCTCGGGAGGGGACGCCCAACGCTTAACCGTATCCAAGGGAAAGGGATATTTTTTGTCCCAACCCTGAGGGACACCTGGGAGCCGGGCAGGCCTCTCCCATTCCTTAGCAATAATCCCATCAAAATGCTTTTGGTTAGGAAATTCCAAGCGCGGCCTGGATTCTTCAAAAAAATCCCCCTTTTGCTGTGGAACCGCCTCAGGAGGAGAAATAGCCAAAACCTCAAACATCTGAGCCAGAACATTAGGAGTATCCGAAGACCTCCCCAAGCCCCGCTCGGTATCAGCACCCACAAACTGCTGATCGTCTGAATTATCTGATGCTTCATCTACCTTCCCTTCCTCAAGTTGGGAGTAATCAGACCAGTCCAGATTACCAAGATCATCCAAGTCGGCCGCCGGTGAAGACGGCGACAAGTGCTTTTTCTTAGCCGGAGCCTTTCTGGTGACCGTGCTGGAGAATAATTTTTCAAGATTGGCCAATCGGGCACACATCTCCGATTGCAACTGCCCGCCCATGACAACGTCAGACTGGGCACGGATCAAACTGGGAGGAGGGGGAGAGACCGGCGGCGCTGAACCAGACTCCTGGGGTCCGGACTGCCGCGTAATAGTCTGCTGTGCGCATGGTATACACAGAAATACATCATCGCCAGTAAGGGATGCCCCACACCCCATACACTTCCGGGATTGCCCCGAGGGGAGCCCGGGCCCAGAATCTGGGGATGCCTCCATAAGGTGAACTTATAGTTGGTTGCAATGACCGAGGGAATTACGCATATAAGCAACCCGGCATGCCCCTTTAATGTCCCAAGTGGGAGGATTTGCAATAAGCCAATTTAGAACCCAGGGACCATAGGACCGGGAGAAACCCCCTAACACCACTGTAGGTTATATCTGAAAGACATAATAAAAAAGGCTAATAAGAAAAGCGGAGTATAAAATATATATATATGACATAAAAATATATAATTATAGGTGATGGGACAGAAGGGGGGCCCACCGGGCCACTCACTGTGGTCCTGAAGACAGCTTTCTCTCTCCGTGAGGTAAAGAGCAGCTCTGAGGAGAGAAGGGGGACATGGCCAGCTCCTTCTGAGGAAACAAGCACAGAGAAAAGCACCTCAGCCGTGCCTGTGACACAGGGACGGGCCGCAGCGCTGGAAAGTCCGTCCCCGTCCCCAAGAGTGAAAGCGTGAGGGGAGAAGCTCCCCTCCGCCATGACAATGCAAAAAGGCCGGCACCGCAGCCATGTGCGGCCGCGGCGCCGGTCTCAGAAGAGACCAGAAGGAGGGGAGCGGGCCCTGGCTTTGACCCTGACGCCCCGCCCCTTTTACCTCAGGGAGAAAGCCTGCATAAAAATGGCGGCCACAGCGCCGTTTTGACAGAGAAATACACGCTGTTATGAAGTAATAAATAAGTTAATAACTATTGGGAGGATAATTTAATAAATTAATACATTAAAACATTATTAAGAATTAATGATTACAAAATTTGGACCTAACACCAAATAAGGGGCTCTGCTCCTACCCTCCGCTATCCCGCTAGAGAGAGGGGCATTACCCAAAGGGGGGGGACCACCCAAAGTGTAAGGCCAAGGGATGGGGCATCCCAAACCGGGGTCACCGTCCCGGATGACCGCCTACCCTTTTATATAGGGTCTCATGGGAGAGCATTTGCTCTTAAGCACCAAGGGTGCTTTTCTACCCTCACCCGGACCGTCAGCCTAGGCTGGGAGGCATGAGGTAACAGAAAAAAAGATCCAGGCGGAAATAGATAACTAAAGGGCCGGGAGTCATCCCGGCTACCTGAAATCCCCCTGTGCAAGGAGGAGACCACATCTTCTGACTTGCTCGCCGACTGCAGAGATGAAGACTGGGTAATGAGTGGGAGGTCCCAGGTATTTATGGACCGGGAGGGGCTCTCTTTTTTCCTGGCATCTCTGCATATCGCCCTCTACAGGTCAGTATTACCCACACGTTATGAATTTCTTGAAGCGGGGTGTGTGACATACTTAGAATAAGTTATTTGCATACTATGGGGGTTATTTAAGAAGGCAAAGCATCAGGTAGTGGCTCTTAGCGGCAGGCAACGTCTGGTGAACACCGGGCGCTGTACGCAAAACCACATTTATAAAGGCGATTCTGGTGAGTGCCTCTAACAGCGCCATGTAGTGTCCGATGTATTATTACAGGCGGCTTAGCCTATAGCGCTGGCGCTCTAGCTTCCAGAGCGCCAGGTATTACCTTTAGCTCAGTGTCGCTCTCCCATACATTTCAATAGCCGTTTATTTGCTTGTCTTTAAACAGCGTATTTGACTTTTTTTTGCTCAAATCATTGTGTGACCTCTCCTGGCTCCAAACAAACATTTTTAGAAACTTTTTAAAAAATTTTATGCAGAATTGTCATTACATTTCTGGCACTAAAGTATTAATGTCACAGTGTTAAAACAATGTAATTCCATGTGTTTTCGCTTTGTTACAGGTGTATATGTGTTCAAAAACAGACTTTAATCTTACAGCGTCTGGCACTCTATGCTATAGCAACCAGATTTAGAGCAATGGCACTGTGTGTGTGTCCCTTTTTGATAAGTATGGTGTGGAGCGCACTGAGCTGGTGCTACCTTTTGCTCCCTGCAGCACTGTACTGGGGTTAGAGCGCCCAACATACATCACATTCATCAATGCCGGCCAGGTTACTACAGCGACTGAGGCGCTATGTTACAGTGCCGATACATGCTTACAGCGTCTACTAGCGGTCACTCTAAGCGCCGCTATACAAATGCTCATCTGCCGATACCTGGTGTGAGTAATGAATCAGCCTCTATCTTAAAAGAAGTTGCTAGCTTTACATAAATGTGTAGGTTCTTTAAATTACTTTATTCTGTGGAAGGAAACTGCTATCTTTACATACAGATGTTTTAACCCTTTAACTGCCAGCCTACCCAGAGATTTTGTCAACCTCTGTTGCCAGACCATTTTTCAATATTTTGCGCTGTACGTGTTCAACTGTGATTTTTGAAGAGATTTATTTAAAGTCTGGGCTTTAACATGAAATGTCTTGTTTGGCCTTGTTTTAGTGTATCCTCTATATTTTTGGGTGAAATATGTGGAAGGAAACAAAAGAAAAATCTTTTTTACAATTTGTAGTGCTTTTTATTAAAAAAAATTAAATTTATAATAAAATCATATTGCATGTAAAATCCCCATTCTTTTAGTTACAACAGTACCACATGTTTTGGTAGACACCCTTTCCTGCCCACGAGAGCCCCTCAAACTGAGACAGCGCTTTAGGAGATTTTTAGATAAAATGCACCTTGCACTTTTTCAAGAAAAACAACTCTTTACATTTAAAATACCATCCACAAACTAAAAATTGTCTAGACATACACCCCTCTGTCCAGTGATCACCGCATCTGACTACTGTCAGGACCAGAGAGGGATGAGGTCAGGGGTGGGGCTACTGGTGAAGATGGTGGTGGCCATGACAGAAGCAGGGAGAGAGAGCCAAGGCTCCCCCAGTGAAGAGGAGACCTGGCGGGAGGAAACGCTCATGGAGGTGAGTAAATGTCATTTTTTTTTTTTACAAATGTTGGCGGCGGGTGAAGCAGGGGGCTATTCTGGGCCCTCTTCTGAAGACGGAGAAGCATAGGTGGGATCAGAGGCCCCCTCGGTGAAGAAGAGACCCAGCTGGATCGATTAAGGGGTCAGGTGAGTGGCTTTTTTAAATTTTTGGGGTTAGCTAGCAGGGGGGAAATTCAGGCACGTAGAATTTACCTGGCTGGCGTTTAACGGTTACATTTTATATGGCTGGCAATAGAAGGGTGTAAGAAGTTCAGGAGGAATTTTTCTTTCAATGCAATTATTAGAATGAAAACCTAGGGCCTTATTCATGAAAGTATAGCGCCAGGTAATGCCTGTTAAGCGCCAGGTAGCGTCATGTAGTGTCAGGTGAAAGTCGGACACGGCACACAATACCACATTTATGAAGCCGAATCTGGTGAGCGACTGGAACAACGCCGTGTAACGTACGATTCATCATTATCCCAGGCTCAGCATACAGCGCCGCCGTTCAGCCTTGTAGAGCGCCACGTCTTACCTCTCGCTACCTGCCGCTCTTCTATACATTTAATGGACATTTTTTTTTTTACAAAATCAAATCATTGCGTCATCTCTCCTGGGTTATTTTTAACCCTTTAAGTGCCAGCCTACCTGCAGCTTTTGTCCCCCTTTGTTGCCAGACCATGTTTCACTATTTTGTGCTACACATGTTCAACTGTGATTTTTGAAAGGATTCCAGGGATTTCCCAGGAAAATTATATTTCGTTTTGAGTCTGGGCTTCAACATGAAATCTCTTGTTTGGCCTTTTTTAGTGTATTCTCAATACTTTTTGGTGAAATATGTGCAAAAAAAAAAAAAAAAAAAATCTATTGTTTGCTATTTGTCATGTTTTTTGTAATAAAAAATGTAAGTTTGTCAATAAAATTTTATTGCGTGTGAAATCCCAATTTCTCCCGGTTACAGCGGTACCACATATGTATTGGTAGACACCCTTTCCTGCCCAGGAGACTCCCCCAAACTGAAACAGAGCTTTAGGAGATTTTCAGATAAAATGCAACTGTGCTATGCGCTATGCGCACCTTGCAGTTTTTCCAGAAAAACAACATTTACATTTGACATACCCCCCACAAACTATATATTCTCTGGAAGTACACACCTCAAGCTTTCTAGGCGTACCAAGCTTGTTTATGTGGCCTTAGTTTTCTGGAGGTAATCTCTCAATGTATTCCTTGGTTGCACAAAGTTTCCCTAAAAAAGAGTAAAAAGGAAGAATCAAGCCACATTTTCCTAAAAAAAACTATATGCAAATAAGAAAAAACAAGTAAAATCTCAAAAAGCAACATGCCCCGAACAGAACGATACCCAACATGCATAGGTACTGTCAAGGGAAGAGTTGGCAAACACCACAAAGCAAAGTGTGCACATAACAGTAATTTTACTTGAAAATTTCAGCTATGCAGACAAAATGCGCACCTTGCAATTTTTCAACCAAAACAAAGCTTTACATTTGGAATATCCCCAATAAACCATATATTCCCTGAAAGTACACATGTTAAGCTTTCTAAGAGTACCCAGCTTGTTGTAGTAGGCTCAGGTTTCTGGAAGTAATCCCTCAAAAAATTCTTAGGTTGCACAGGGTTTCACAAAAAAAATGAATAACAAAACTGAATAGATAACATGTTTTCCTAAAATATACTGTAATTTTTACTATGGGGTGCACTACCTATCTAATTACTTGTGCTCACACCCACTTATAGGTACAACAGCTCTATTAGGAGTGGACGTGAAGGGACACACCTCCCTCCCTATGTGGAGCACCCAAAAATGTGTATGCAAGAATATATCCTCAAAAATATTTCATTTTATTAATGCGTAGCTAATCATAAAAACACACACACAGCACACGCATTTTTCATATGATGTTTACCATTAGTATTATGGTGGTTGTATTTATTGTTGATGATATGAAGGGGGATTTGCCTTGTTTTTAAATGTCTTGTGTTGTATATTTGTCTTTATATGTTTTTTATGATTAGCTACGCATTAATAAAATGAAATATTTTTGAGGATATATTCTTGCATACACATTTTTTGGTGCTCCACATAGGGAGGGAGGTGTGTCCCTTCACGTCCACTCCTAATAGAGCTGTTTTCCTAAAATATAAATATGCAAACAAGAAAAAACAAGCTAACTCAGAAATAGCAAGGGCCCCGAGCAGAACAATACCAAACATGCATAGGTACTATTAACCCTTTTAATTGCCAGCCTACTTGAAGTTTTGTCACCCTCTGTTGACAGGTCATTTTTCCCCATTCTGCGCCATGTTTAACTGTGATTTTTTCCTGAATTTCCAGGAAAATTATAGATATATATTTTGCAGCAGAGTTTAGGCTTTAACATGAAATGTCTTGTTTGTAATTTTTCTACTATTTTTTTTTTAATATTTTTGTGTAAAAATAAATAAATAAATATAATATAAATAAATATTTTTTAGACAATTGTCTCCTTTATTTTAAATAAAACATGTACTTTATTAGAGAAAACCATATTGCATGTGAAGGCCCAATTTCTCTAGATTACAACGGTACCACATATGTATCGGTAGCCCCCCCATTCTTGCCCAGGAGACCCCCAAACTGAAAATAGCACTTAATAACATTTACAAATAAAATACTACTACTATCCAAACTATAAACATAAGGGGTTAATTTAAAAAAAAATGACATAGGGCCCCCCCTTTAAAAACCTTTAAAAATCCCCCCCAAAAATGAAATGGGGTCCCCATTACCCAGCATTACCAGCCCGGGACCAGCTATGGAGGCTTGTAGCTGGTCCCGGCCCCCCACCCACCCTGCAGCCTACAAGCCCACATAGCCTGTGTGGGCCCGGGCTCTTCTGCCCCCCCTGGGCTTTGGGGAGGCAGGTAATAGGGGTGCCTGCTAGCTGCAGGTGACTTGCCGGCCCTGTGTCCCACGCTGATCAATCTGGCTTCTGCTCTCCTGCTGCAGCTGAAAGCCTTTTATAGCTGCTGGGTGACAGAACGTAAGAGGTTCATTTACAAAAAAATTACACAGGGTCCCCCCTCTGCAGCCTACAAGCCCACATTGCCTATGTGGGCCAGGGCTCTTCTGCCCCCCCCGGGCTTTGGGGAGGCAGGTATTAGGGGTGCCAGGGGTTAATGGCAAGTCACCTGCTAGCCACAGGTGACTTGCCAACCCCCAGCCTTGTGAACTGGTATAAGGGGTCTCATGGACCCTTTACCAGTTCACAAGGGGTTAACAGAATAAATAAAAAAACACACACACACAATAAAAAAAATGACATTTATTTTTTTTTTTTTTACTTTACTCACCTCCGATCCTCCGTCCCCCGGCGATCTGCGATGACAGCTGACAGTCTGCTCGGGTGTTTGGAGGAGAGAGCCTGGAGAGGGGGGGTGATCACAGCCCTCTCCCCCTCCCCACCTCTCTCCTCCAAGCACCCAAGCAGACTGATTCAGAGTCTCGGGTGCCGGTATTAAGAAGCCAGCTGCTGGTGACATCACAATGATGTCACCTGGCCCTGACCCCAGGGGCTCTCCTTGAGCCATCCGAGCCCCCATGGGGGATCGGATGGCACCAAATTAAAGAGGAGACCCAGTCGAATCCAACGAGGGGTCAGGTGAGTATTTTTTTTTATTTAACTAGCAGGGGGGAAAGCCAGGCCTAGATTCTACGTGCTTGGCACTTAAGTGGAGTAGAAGCGAGCACGTAGAATCTACATGCTTGGCACTGAAAGGGTTAAACATTTATTTATTTATTTTTTAATGCAGAATTTTCATTACAGGTCTGCCACTAAAGTGTTAATGTCACACTTCTCCTACAATGTCATTCCATACATTTTCGCTTGCTCACTGATGTTAATGTCTTCAAAAACGCACTTTAATCCCACAGTGTCTGGCGCTATTGCCTCCAGCCACACAATCTAGAACGCCTGTGTTCACTCACTGACAATTGGATTCGCTGAGATTCGGTCGCACTGAGCAGTTGCTGTCGTTCGCAGCATGCAGCTCTCTACAGTTGTTAAATATGGTATTGGCGTGTGTGCCTATAGCACCGAACATTGCTATGCATAATCTGTTTTAATGTAGCGTTTCATAGCGGGATGTTGGGCGTTTCATAGCATAATAACTTCACGAGGAGGGTCAAAGGTTGTTGTTTTACTTTCACTTTGTGCACTTCCGGTTTGACACCTCAGAGGATCCACCATGAGGCCCAGGCGACCTTACAGACGCTTCCCCAGCTCCTCCTCAGACTCCGATACCCCCACCCGCCCCCCCTGTACCACCAGCCTCTCCTTCCCCCCCTGCCCCCCCAAAGAAGACGAGACAGAGGTGGATCCTTGGGTCAATGGCCAAGTGGTCAAAGTAAGTGTACATGTGCATAGTGTATTAATGTAGTCTGATTTGTGTTTTATCAATATTACTGTTTTTTGTATAATTAGTTATTTATTTTAAAGCTTTATTGTATGTACAGGGCAATTGTTTTTTGGTCATTTGTATCCAAAAATATTTAAAAAAAATGTTTTTAAATTAAATCTATTTAAATATTTTATGGTTTAGGAATCACTTTTGTAACATGTGTTATAGGTTTTTTTTTAGGACTTCTGCATAATACGACTATGCCCTTAGTGCCAAGCGCAGCATAGCGGCGGAGGTGCAAGCCACAGTGACCCGGCGCTTCAAAACAAAACTGAGCCAGTGATCTATCGTCCAGAAATGGTCTGACTTCAAGCACCAGGACAATTAGGGCATCTACGTATGTGGTAAGTCCAACACACATACATGTTCAAAATAATGTCATGTGTGCACAGTCAGGTTTTTGAGTGTAATGTTCCTTTTTTTTTCTTTTGTTTCCCTCTCCACAGATAAGCATCCTCCCCTGGGTAAACACAGGAAGGGGTTCCTCCCCTGCAGATGTGTTGAGGGTTCAGATGAGTCTGCGGGGGAGGGACCCTCTTGTAGATCTCATATTGAGGACCCAGGGGAGAGTGCTGCTGGGGTGAGGGCTGTATGGAGCCTCAGCCCCTCACAATCGGACTCAGCTGAGTCCCAAACCCCCTGTAGCCACTCTCAAGTGGGGAGTCCCAGTGGGGAGGAGGCCAGGAACTCCACCACACTCCCTCGAGGATCAGGGAGTGATCGGGAGGAGTGTGGCCCATCGGGTTTGGGACCTGCTGGGCCCATTGTGAGGAGTGGAGGGACCTCTGCCTGTGTACACTACGCCTTTTGCTTGCCTCTTGTGTACCCCGCTGAGCCTCAGCTAGCCGTGGGATTGGGCCACTGTTCGGGGGTAGCGACCTGGGGGGTCACTCGCCGCACAAGACCAACCTGCCTTGAGGTGGGCTCTGGTGAATACCGGTGGCCTCTTAGACTATGCTCCCCTGACACGGTACCTGCCATCTGTTCCACAGTTAAAGCAGATCCACACTCGAGTCCGCTCCACCCGGTCCGTGATAATATGGTGTTGAGAGGGCCATGTGGCCTATTTCCCAGTAGCTGCACTACTGTTGTACCCCTAAATCCTATTCTAATGTGTCCAAAACATGTGTTAGCCAATGTTTTGGGGTTTTATAAAAACAAAAGGACAAAAATATAACCACAATGATGTAGAGGTTATTTTACACATTCAAACTTGTAGATGCCTATTAACAATATCAAATACATAGATTTAATGACTGTTTCTGTTGTCTATTTTTTTCCTAACAGATGTTTCCACACAGACAGATCCCATTATTATTCTCCCCACCCCATCTACGGAAACCCCCAGCAGCATGGACCCAAGCCACAGCTGTGATGGTGAGTACCCTAAATTCACAGTAATACACTTATTACACAAATATGTATGTTTCCATGACCATGTATAAATGTTAGTGACAGTCTGCTGCTTATTATCAGACATGGAGATGCTAGATTTGCAAGCCACATTCATAATTGCATGTAAGCATGCTAGTTTTGTGGCTCTGCTAATGTAAAATTAAAATACATTATACAGGCAGCCGGTGATTGTGTTGTGGAATTATTATACTCCTACTATTGTAACTTAACTTAAAAAAATGTTGATAGGTGAAGCATTGTAAATTAAAAATGGACAGGAGTAATTGAGCAATACAGGAAGTACAGTCTTCCGCAGCTTAAGTAGGCCTTATTTGGTTTGTTAAGGTAATTTAAAATGTTAGACTAGGGTGGATAATATAGAATGGTGGGCCAGATTTTAAAATTTTTCCTTCTATTATTTATACAAACTTGCCTCTTGTTTAAGTGTTAAAATAGTTTTGATTCATATTATTTAATCCCAAAAATTATTTCCCTTTCATAGGTATATACTGAATATTTCCAAATGCTAGAATAAATTTAATTTTTTTTCAACTACAGCTTGCAATATGGAGCATCACAGACTGTGGCAGTATGTCCGAAGGACCAGGATGATGTTGCTGGGGAAGAAGAAAAAGCCAGAGGGTGGGGGGAATTAGGGTGGCCACTGTGCGGCATAGGGTTTTGCCCATGTTGGGTCCGTTTATTTATTTTTTTTAAATAAAAAAAAAAAATTATATGTTTTTCACAATTTTGGAATCCCCGTTTGATTTTATAACATTGACATTATATATCAACTCAATCACACACAAAACCCCAAAAAATAATCTTATAATGCCAATGTGAGCATTTCAGCGTAAGAACAACATAAAAACGCCCAGACACTATTAGATTTGGGTGAGCGAATGTACAGTGGCTTTATAGCGACTGACAAACATCATATTCAACATTGGCGGCCAGGTTTATATAGCGACTGAGGCGCTTTGTAATAGGGTTTGACGGCATGTTCCAGCTCTCCAATGAGATCCTATGAGAGCCACCTGCTTTGATTCTGTCATTCGGTAAGCGGCTACCATTGTTTTGAATAGCGAGCGCATGCTCCTGGCCCAGCCATTTAAATGGGCTGGGACGGGAGTGTGCATACAGCCAGGGATGCGGGGATGCAGTGCACGCTCCCCATTCAAGTCAATGGGAGCCGCCTACCGAATGAAAACCCGGGAAAGTCAAATTTCCTGGTTTTGTTCTGCTTTAAGGGTGTTAAAGAGGGGTTGATTAAGGGGGTGTTACTGAGGCACAAGAAAGTCACTCCTACAATACCAAGACAGATCCATTGGATCCATTGGATTACAAGAAACATGCTGATCAGTTAAACACAAATATGAGGGCAAAATCCTAACACAATTTTTTTTCGTCCCAGAAGAGGAAAAGGATTGAGGCAGAACACGAAAAACCTTTAAGTTTTCCTTTAAGCGTTCCTATTGAATGGGCATCAAAAATCAAGGCTTGCAGCATGCTCTAAGCATCGCTGCAGTATTTTTTTTTTTTTTTACAGGAAATAGAGTATTTGTATTATCATTGTTTTATTTTTAGATGCATGGAGTTTATGATTGTTTTATATTGGTTTGGTGAATGTCAAACCTACAGTATATGTTCTTGCTGCAGTAGACCTCTAAACTGGCTTGTTATTTATTTTTGTATTCATTTCATTATACACTATACATATAGAATGTAACTTTAATTTACTATAACCTTTTGTTTTCTGTCAGTGTATGCATAATGTAAATTTAAATATCTGCCCACTTCATTGATTTAATCAAAGCAAGATCTTCATGCCTGCATATGTAATATCTCATATCAATCATTCGCACAGTGGACATTTGCATACATTAAAAGAAAAATGTGTCAGTAATAGCAATAGGATTTTGTGAGCATATGCATTTACAAAAGAATCCAACACTAAGTTGGCATAACTTATCTACTAATAATAGAGTATATATCTTATATATTACATTTCTGCTATGAATTCGTTTTTTTTTTTACTTCCAGGTGGTTTCAATTTATACTATTTTTAGCATTTAAAGACAATTCAGGTAGATGAGCATCTGTATAGCAGCGCTTAGAGCGACTGCTAGTATACCCTGTGATTGAGGACGACTCAGCCTCTGTAGTAACCTGGCCGTCATTGATGAATGAGATATATGTTGGGCGTTCTACCACCAGTAAAGCGTTGCAGGGAGCGAAAGGTAGTGCCAGCTCAGTGCGACCGACTCTCAGCGACTCACAGAGCATAGGCGCTCTGGATCTGGTCGCTATAGCGTAGAGCGCCAGACGCTGTGTGATTAAAGTCTGTTTTTGAACACATATTCACCTTTAACACATGGAATGATTGTTGTAACATTGTGACATTAATAATTTAATGCCAGACCTGTAATGACAATTCTGCATAAAAATATAAAAAATCCAAAAAGTTTTCAAATATGACTTTTTTCTAGGCCAGGAGAGGTCACACAATTATTTTAGAGAAAAAAAAACCTGTTTAAACAGAGGAAAAGGAATGTCCATTGAAATGTATAGGAGAGCGACGGGTAGCGACAGATAATACCTGGCGCTCTGGAAGCTAGAGCTCCGCCGCTATATGCTGAGCTGCATAATGTAATGATAAATCGTACTCTACATGGCGCTGTTAGAGCCACTCACTAGAATCGCCTTCATAAATGTGGTATTGCGTACAGCGCCCAGCGTTCACCAGTCGCTACCTAAATAAACCCCATAGATTATAAGAGGCTGAAAATCACACTGGGAGTTTAAGAAATCATGTTGCATTATCTCTACCTCCTGCTGTGAACGTAACAGAACGTAACATAATTGTTATAGCTAAGCTGTACCTGATGCATCATTATTGTTGCAGTTGTAATCAGCTGTGGTAGATTGTAAAGCAGTCATGAGCCTGCTACTGAAATGTAAATCGCTCATAGCTGGCTCACAGCTTTCTGTTACATGTGCATAGTTCTGCTGTGATTCAGAGAATACTGTGAAGAAGTTCTCCTCTACAGAAGTGGACCAAAACCCACCCTGGAGTCTAGTTTGCAGTTCTGCTCCAGATTCTCAGACCATGGTGCAATATGGCTACATGGGTTGTGCATACTATTGGACAACAGCCTTGTACTGGGTGATGTGTTTTAGACCTGCTTTCAATAATAAGAGAGGCAGTACTGCTGGCATAGACAGAAAAAGAATTTGGCCGTTATTTAAGAAGGGATAGTGTCAGGAAGTGGCTGGTTAATGAGAGGTAGCGGCAGGTAGCGACTGGTGAACGCCGACACGGCACGCAATTACACATTTATCAAGCAGAATCTGTTTAGCGACTGGGATAGCGCTATGTAGCATCCGATTCATCAATTTCACAGCCTCAGTGAACTCTCGCTACCTGTCACTCTCCCATACATTTCAACTGAGGATCCTTTTCTTCTCTTTAAACGTGTTTTTTTTTTTTTTTTTTTTTTAAATCTCAAATAATTCTCTCTCCTAGCATTGAAAAAGCAGTTTTTTCACAATTTTTTCATTTTTCATATATTTCTTCAGAAATGACATTACAGGTCTGCCATTAAAGTGTTCAAGTTACAATGTGGCTACAATGTAATTCCATATGTTTTCGCTTTGTTACTAGTTGATAGATGCTGAAAAACAGACTCCGGCGCTCTGGGCTTCAGAGAAGCATTTTTCTGTGCCAGAGTTGTGTGAGGCTTTTTTTTCTTGAATGTTGTGAGTCGGTCGCTATGAGCAGTCGCTAACATTCGCTCCCATACAGTGCTTTACTGGTCAAATAGCAACTCCTCACAATGTATTCAACATTACTGCACAGCGACTGAGGCGCTCTGAACTAGCGACCCACGGGCGAGCACTGCGACTACTAGCGGGCGCTCTGAAAATGCCTGCTACAGACGCTCATCTGTCACTACCTGGCGTTAGTGGTGAATCAGCCTGCCCATATCCATTGAAGAGGAATCAGTAAGCGACATGGCTGCCTTGTTTGAGGTAGTAGGGGTTTGCCTTAAACCGATCTTAAACTTGAGAAGCAGCCATGATTCTACAGTATAAGGCACCTATGGAAATGTTATTATATGGACACTGGGAGCCAGTAGGAGGAGAGATTTAGGCTGCTGAGGGACAGATCTCCATTTGTTTAATCCGAGGGCCTTGGTGCTCTTTGAGCAAAAATAAAACTGTTACTTTTAGGTTATGTCACACTGTGCTAGCTTTATAAGTTAATGATTTTAAACAATTTAGACTATACATCTAAGACTTTGAAACTTCCTCAGCTGATCAAAGGGAATTTCATGATCAAAGGTGGTAGATGATCTAGACATGTCAAAGAACAGATACAAAGCTACTTTTTCATTGCACTTATTTTGCATTCACTTCATGATTGCTGATAGGATAACATTTCTCATTCTTAAAGTGCCATTAAGTAAAGGGCTATTTAAAATTTAAACACCTGCCTATCATAATAATAAATGTGTCCAATGATTTTCAGATTTGCTAGGTGAATGCAAGAAAAATCTTATTTCATATTTTTACAATTATTGTGGAATATGAACATTGTTCTTTACATAAAGATAAAATTCTAATGACAGTTACAGGTAAAGGGACCGTCCAGGCAATGGGGATATTAGGGCAGCAAGCAGCTCAACTAAAGCCTGTCCTATGGTAGTAAGGCCAGTGGCTTCAATTATGAAACATAAGGTATTTAATTTGAATTGGATATTTCAAAAATGATTTTACATTGTGGATTTTACTTCTCCCGTGGGGATAAAAAGCGGAGGAACATACCAGCGTGCCCATTATATCTATGGGTACCAATGTGAGCAAAAATTGGTAAATGTTGTCTTTGCCTATAAAAAGGAGAGAAGCTCACCTTCTTAGAAACAGAAACAGGGCTTAGGGCCTTATTCATGAAGGGATAGCGCCAGGTAGTGCCTTGTAAGCGGCAGGTAGCGACAGGTAGCGGCAGGTGAATGCCAGACACGGCACACAATACCACATTTATGAAGCCGATTCTGGTGAGCGACTGGAACAACGCCATGTAGCGTACGATTCATCATTATCCCAGGCTCAGCGTACGGCGCTGGCGCACGTCCTACCTCTCGCTACCTGGCGCTCTCCCATACATTTCTATGGATGATCCTTAAATCCCTTTCCTGATCCCAATTTTTTTTTTTTTAAACTCAAATCTTTCAGACATGTATCCGGGCCTAGAAAATGACATTTTTGAAAGCTTTTTTGATTAATAATATTTTATGCAGAATTGTCCTTACATGTCTGGTATAAAAGTGTTCATGTTACAATGTAATAACAATGTAATTCCATATGTTTCTGCTTAGTTACTAGTGGATATGTGTTCAAAATCAGACTTTAATCACACAGCCTCTGGCGCTATGGGCTACATCGACCCTATTTTAAGCGCTGGAACAGTTTGAGGCTGTTTTTTTTTATGAATGTGATGTGAGTCAGTCGCACTGAGCTGGCGCTACTATTCACTCCCAAACATTACTGCGAATCACATAACATATTCAACAATGCCGGCCAGCGACTGAGACGCTCTGAAACAACGAACCATGGCCGAGCACAGAGACTACTAGCGTTCGCTCTGAAATCCTCGCTACAGGCGCTCATCTGTTGCTACCTGGCGTTAGTAATAAGAGGCTGATTCATCATTAGCGGCAGGTAGCGACAGATGAGCGTCTGTAGCAGGCATTTTCAGAGCGCCCGCTAGTAGTCGCAGTGCTCGGCCGTGAGTCGCTGTTCAGTAATGTTGAATACATTGTGAGGAGTCGCTATTTGACCAGTACAGCGCTGTATGAGAGCGCATGTTAGCGACTGCTCATAGCGACTGACTCACACCATATTCAGCAAAAAAACAGCCTCACAAATCTCTGGCGCTGAAAAATATTTGTTTGAAGCCCAGAGCGCAGGAGGGGGTGTGTTTAAAGTCTGTTTTCAAGCATCTATCAACTAGTAAGAAAGCAAAAACATATGGAATTACATTGTAACAACATTGTAACATGAACACTTTAACGCCAGACCTGTAATGTCATTTCTTAGGAAATTTATAAAAAATGAAAAAATTATGAAAAAACTGCGATTTCAATGCCAGAAGAGGTCAAAGAATTATTTGTGATTTAAAAAAAAAAAAAAAAAAAAACAGTTTAAAGAGAAGAAAAGGATCGTCCACTGAAATGTATGGGAGAGCGTCAGGTAGCGAGAGGTCATGCCTGGCGCTGTGCAAGGCTGAACGCTGGCGCTGTTCTCTGAGGCTGGGAAAATGATGAATCAGACGCTACATGGCGCTATCCCAGTCGCTAAACAGATTCTGCTTGATAAATGTGTAATTGCGTGCCGTGTCCGGCGTTCACCAGTCGCTACCTGTCGCTACCTCTCATTAACCAGCCACTACCTGACGCTGTCCCTTCTTAAATAAGGGCCTAAATCAGCCTGCCCGTCAGAAAAAATGAGACCCTGGATGTAACAATGAGAGGAGATGGTGCTGGCCCTCATGTGTAAAGTGATAGCCAAAAGAAAAGAAAGAGGACACAACATGTTTCGGGCATCTAGCTTTTAGTCAGCTTTGACATTTTAAGTATATGGAGTCAGTTAGTTTTTAAGCCTGCTGCACATAAGTGAAAGACAGGGGTATAACTATTAGTGGGACATGGGGTGCGACCGGGCCCAGGAGATCAGACGGCCCTGTCTTCATTGCTACTCAACCTTATTTATCATATTTGTGCTCACTCTGTATCATTTAGAGATGGGAAGCACCATTTGTCTCTGCTTTGTCAGTCTTTAGTTGTCTTGCTGCATCTAAATGAATTAAATGACAAAAAAGGTTTACTGTATGAGCCTTGAAAGGGTCCCATATAACATTTGCACTAGGGCCTGTCACATTTATTTATGCTACTGTGCCAGGCACCAACTCCTTTCACCTAGAACAAATCAACTTCAGCACTTTGGACAACAACATAAGACACCTTTTGTCTTTCTTTTTGTTTACCAACTTGATAAACCCACATGCAAACTAGCCATTGCACCTTTCAAATGAGAGATGCTTGACCAATGTCAAATTCAACCCATGAAACAATCTCTACATTTTGGTCAACAGAATGGAAAACAAAAACCCTAAAATAGTCTATTGGCCTTACTTTTAGGACAACTCTTGGACACTCCCTCTCTAATTAGATTTACTTTAGTAGCAGTAAAAGATTGCAGAAGCGTGTTCCTAGGGAATTTTCTGTCTATTTGGACTTTATGGTCCGAATTTGCTGTTTTTTATATTCTGACTTGAGGGGTTATTTAAGAAAACCTAGCGGCAGGCAGTGATTCATAGCGGCAGGCAGCGCCTGGTGAACGCTGGGCGCTGTACGCAAAACCACATTTAAGAAAGCGAATCTGGTGAGCGTCTCTAACAGCGCCATATAGCGTCACATGTATTACCAGAGGTGGCTCAGCGCATAGCATCGGCACTCTAGGTTCAAGAGCGCCATGTATTACCTTTTGCTCAGTGTCACTCTCCCATACATTTCAATGGGCTTTCATTTGTTTGTGTTTAAATAGCGTGTTTAACAATTTTTTTTTTTGTTTCTTTTGCTAAAATCATTGTGTGACCTCTCCTAGCTGCAAACAAACAATTTTATAATTTGTTTTTGACTTTTTATATTTTTATTTTTTTTTTGTCCCAGTGTTAAAACAATGTCATTCCATGTGTTTTCGCTTTGTTACAGGTGTATATGTGTTCAAAAACAGACTTTAATCACTATACTAGAGCGCCCAGCTTTAGAACACTATGAGGCTGATTTATTAATAGCGACATGTAGCGACAGTTGAGCGACTGTAGCGGTATTTTCACAATGCCCGCTAGTAGTCGCTGTGCTTGGCCGTTGTTCGGTTGTTGACAGCGACTCAGTCGGTGTGGCGCAATGTTGAATACAAGGTTACGAGTCGCTATTTGACAGGTTCCGCGAAATATGGGTGCGCATGATAGCGACTGGTCAGAGCGACCGGCTTCCACCATATTCATCAAAAAATCACGCTAAAAAAAATTTAAGCGCTGTGAAATGCATGTTTAAACCCCAGAGTGCTGGCGGCGATGTGTTAAAAGTAGTTTTTTAACCCCCAAACCACCATATTTTTGGAAACCAAAAAAAAAAAAATATTTTAAATAATTTAGTAATATGAATACATTAATATCAGACCTGTAATATCAATTCTGTACAATTTTTTATTTTAATTTTTTTCCCTTAAAAAATCTAAAATGGCAGAAGTGGTCACAGAATTTTTCACATAAAAAAATTAAAAATTAATAACAATTAATTATTAATATTTAAAGATTGTTCCATTGAAATGCATTGGAGAGCGCCAGGTAGCGAGAGGTCATACCTGTCGCTGTTCAAGGTCGGACTCTGGCGCTGTGGGCTGAGGCTTGAATAATGATGAATGAGTCGCTATCTGGGGCTATCTCAGTCGCTAAGCAGGATTGCCTTGATAAATGTGTGATTGTGGTGGGGAGCCGGCGTTCTCGTGGCGGGGCCCGTCATTACCGGCAGCTCAACAGTCGCTACCTGTCGCTATTCCTTCATAAATAAGGGCCTAACCCAAGGGCCTCGATTCAATAAAGGTAGAAAAAAATTCTCATGTTAGTAAAAGATTCAATTCATGAGAAAAAGCCTGAGAATGTGACTGTTGCTAAGAAAACAATGAAAGTCAATGGCATAAGAAAAGTAGAGAACTGTTTACTTCTTTCTACACAGTAGTAAAAGCTGCCATTGACTTTCATTGTCTTTTTATCTGGTGATTCAGTAACAGTGACATTCTCAGGCTTTTTTTTCATGAATTGAATTTTTTACTACCATGAGAATTTTTTTCTACCTTTATTGAATCGAGGCCTTTGTGTGCAGTTTTTTTGTTAAATATGGTGTGGAGCGCCGGACGCTCTTGCTGCAGCGGTATACTGTTGTTAGTGCGCCCAACACACATCATATTCATCAATGCTGCCCAGGTTACTATAGCAACCGCAACGCTAGGTTACAGCGCCCGATACCCACTTACAGGATCTACTAGCGGTCGCTCTAAGTGCCGCTATGCAGACGCTCATCTGCCAATACATGCCGCTAGTAGTGAATCAGCCTCTTGATTGACCTCCACCTCTGACCCCCTCTTCTCCCTCCTCTATCATCCTTACTCCCTTTGATCCCTTTTTCTTTTCTTTACATCTTTTTCATCCTCCTGACTTATTTTTTAGGTTTTTGATTTTCTTTTCTTTCTGTAAGCAGTTCAACATGTTACTGACATCTCAATGCTCCCCTTTCAATATTTCATGCCATTCTCCCTCTGCATTAATCCCTCTACCCTCATAATAGAATTGCCTCTTGTTTCTGTAAGTCTGTCAAATATTCCCTTATAGAAGCAAGGTTTAATCCCCTTATTCTGTATAGTTTAATGTCATGTAAAAAAAGTCACATTAACAGGAAAAAAAAAGAATACGATACAGAATACTTAACCCTGATGTGCTCAGCTGCAAACTTTTGACCATGCTGCATGTGTGCCTTTTTATGCACCATTTACTAACCATGTTCTGCATGTAAACCCTTCCCTGTGTCCCGCATTCTCATCATCTGTAGCAGTGAATTTATGAAACATTACCAAATGCCCTAGCAGACTCTAAGGGGGTTATTTAAGAAGGGATAGTGCCAGGTAGTGCCCCGTAACGACAGGCAGCGCCTGGTGAACGCTGGGCACTGTACGCAAAACCACATTTAGGAAAGTGAATCTGGTGAGCGCCTCTAACAGCGCCATGTAGCGTCACATGTATTATTACAGGCGGCTCAGCGTATAGAGCCGGCGCTCTAGCTTCCAGAGCGCCAGGTATTACCTTTCGCTCAGTGTCGCTCTCTCATACATTTCAATAGGCGTTCATTTTCTTGTGTTTAAACAGTGTGTTTGACAATTTTCTTTGCTCAAATCATTGTGTGACCTCTCCTGGCTGCAAACAAACACTTTTTAGAAACTTTTTGGACTTTTTATATTTTTATGCAGAATTGTCATTACAGGTCTGGCACTAAAGTGTTAATGTCACAGTGTTAAAGCAATGTCATTCCATGTGTTTTCGCTTTGTTACTGGTGTATATGTGTTCAAAAACAGACTTTAATCACACAGCCTCTGCCGCTCTATGCTATAGCGACCAGATTTATAGCGCCGCCGCTGTCTGTGTGTCATTTTTTGATAAGTATGGTGTGGAGCGCTGAGAGTCGGTCGCACTGAGCTGGCGCTACCTGTCGCTCGCTGCAGCGCTGTACTGGTGTTAGAGGGCCCAACATATATCACATTCATCAATGCCGGCCAGGTTACTACAGAGACTGATGCGCTCTGTTACAGGGCCGATACTTGCTTATAGCGTCTACTAAGTGCCGCTATACAGACGCTCACCTGCCGATACCTAGTAGTAGTAGTAGCAGTGAATCAGCGCTGTTCCACATAAAGAAAAACAACATTTTTACTTACAATCTCATGGAAGCTGATTCAATTAGTTGACCAGGTTATGTATGAGATTCATAAAACGGGCAGGCTGATTCATTACTAGCGCCAGGTAGCGACAGATGAGCGTCCGTAGCAGGCATTTGCTGAGTCGCAGTGCTCGGCCGTGGGTCACTATTTCATAGCAACTCAGTCACTGTGCAGTAATGTTGAATACATTGTGAGGAGTCGCTATTTGACCAGTACAGCACTGTATGTTAGCGACTGCTCATAGCGACCGACTCACACCCTTTTCAGCAAAAAAACAACCTCACGAAACTCTGGCGCAGAAACATGCTTGTTTGAAGCCCAGAGCGCAGGAGGCGGTGTGTTTAAAGTGTGTTTTTCAGCATCTATCCACTAGTAACAAAGCGAAAACATATGGAATTACATTGTAACAACATTGTAACATGAACACTTTAATGGCAGACCTGTAATGTCATTTCTGAAGAAATAAATGAAAAATTTGTCAAAAAACTGCTTTTTCAATGCCAGAAGAGGTCACAGCATTATTTGAGATTTTTTTGAAAAAAAAAAAAACAAACCCTGTTTAAAGAGAAGAAAAGTATCATCCATTGAAATTTATGGGAGAGTGACAGGTAGCGAGAGGTCATACCTGGCACTGTACAAGGCTAAACGCCGGCACTGTTTGCTGAGGCTGTGAAAATGATGAATCAGACGCTACATGGCGCTATCCCAGTCGCTAAACAGATTCTGCTTGATAAATGTGTAATTGCGTGCCATGTCCGGCGTTCACCTGTCGCTACCTGTCATTAACCAGCCACTACCTGACGCTATCCCTTCTTAAATAAGGGCCTAAGCTTGTGTGCTATTACTATTTTATTATGAGCAACATTTTTCAGATGTGTTCCCTTCCCTAATAATTTACATACATCATAGAATGTACCGGGGCCTGACTTTCACCCGTTTGAATAAAGAAATTACATCAGCGTTTTGCTTTTCCCATAGAAAAATTAAATATAAAGATGTAGCCTATCATTCAAAGAGCTTAGCTTGCTTTGTATGCTGGATACTAACTGCATTAGGCACCCTCTCTATCTTTAATTTGTCCAAGCTTTACAGGCTGGAATCTAAGTGGATTTTTATTTTGGATACAATGCAACCTAATGGTCTGAACATTGAATTTGATATTAATTGTTTTATTTAACATATCTGATAATTAATAGCTATGAAAAGGATTTTACATGTGTATTATGTTTGTTTAATATTTTAATATACCTTTTTAATATTGTTGTAATTAGGAATAAACAATTATGAGTTTATAATGATAAATTTTAGTCATGTAAATACCGCGCTGATAACATTCTAGTCCAACAATGAATAATAAATATACAATTTATAATAAACAAATAGAAAAATGATAAATATTTTTAATATATTTGTCTAATAATAAATGAAAATTATACAGATACTATATAAAAATAAATGAATATTTTTAATCCATATAATATATTAATGTTGGTTCAGCTGAAGAATCGTTGATGTGCACTATAATGTCATCAGTGCGGTAAGAAGTAGAAATATGTACAAGGGTCCAGATAATACTGAGTTCCATTCCCTTTTGAATAGTGAAATGCCTCCAATTAGATCCACTTGTTATAATGGCTTTTGCCCCTTGCTCCTATAGGGAGCGAAATAGTTAATCAGCCTCCGATACGAGGCTATAAAAGTACTCCTTGATTAGCGCTCCGTGCGCCTGTGAACAAGTCCTAGAGTGACGAAACGCGTTGGGCGGAGCCTATTCTAAGCACGTGATTCCTGAACAGAGCCGACGCCAGCCGAGCCCAAAGGCCTAGGCTTCGGTAACGTATGCGGTGCGGCGTCTGAGAACTTTTAATTGTGAAGTAAAGTGAATTAGCGGAGTAGAAGCCAGATCATCTGGATTCCTTTTATGAATCTTATACAACAAACGCTTATACTTGTTTTTAATCCGGTAAGCATTTTAACTGGTCTGCGCATAAGAATTTGATACAGTGTTACGCTATGTGCGGTTATGTGTTTTTTGTTACAAGCTCCAAATAAATGAGGAAATAACTATACCGATCTAGCCTTTGATGAATATATGAAGGAAAAAGAATTTATCTCTAAATATAGAGTTAATCATACATTTGGCTACCTGGAAAATATTTGACAAGGAAG
The DNA here is from genome assembly GCA_027917425.1 of Gastrophryne carolinensis. Lineage (NCBI taxonomy): Eukaryota > Metazoa > Chordata > Amphibia > Anura > Microhylidae > Gastrophryne > Gastrophryne carolinensis. The sequence goes on along the minus strand of CM051234.1, from coordinate 176,862,699 downwards.
CAACTGTTGATATTTAGAAAAACGCTGTCTTGCCATTGGCTATCTGGCACGTGTTTAGTGTAACAGGTGGTGGATACACTTGAAAGCATTTGTTTTGTAACCCACGTGGTGAATTGATACATAAAGAAACACCTTTTATCTGAATAAGAAGCATTTGAATTGTCCCGCGGAGATTCTACACATTTTTTTGTGTGCTGCTTGATTATTGACTGTTGGGAGTGTCGGTGACACACTCTGTTTTTCTCCTGCGCTGAGGACTTTTAGTTAATTATAATTATTCATATTAATATAAATTACTATAATAATCTCGAGCGCGATTTTCTAACACTATTTGAATTGTTTACAGGACTTGCAATCAAAAACACAGAAGTGGCAAATATTACCACATTAACCCCCAGCCTCCCCATTACCTACCCCAGTTTGGGTAATGACCTCTCTCCTGGTGGGGTGAGGTCTCCGATGCCCCCCTAAGCTCTTCAGTATCCAGGAGAGGGTCCAACAGGCAATTCCCCACTTCCCCTGCCATCGCCATTGTCGACACTAGGCGGATGACGTAATCTCGGATGAAGTCATCTTGCTTTTGACAGTCTACCAGATGTGGTGATCACCTGAGAGAGGGTTGGAGGGGCACTGGATCCTCTGATCCCCTGCCTCCCCACCCCCCTCCAGCAACCACCGCATATGTCATCGACATCAGCAAGGGACAGAAGAGCTGACAATTGTAGGTGAGTAAAGAAAAAAAGATAAAAATTCTGGTGTGGTGTTTTTTTTACAGTTCACCCTTTGTAAACTAGTAAGCGATCCATGTGAACCCCTATACCGGTTCACAAGGCTCGGGGGCTGACAAGTTACCTGCAGCTAGCGGGTGACATGACATTAACCCCCAGCCCCCCATTACCTGCATGCCCAAATCCCAGGGAAGGCAAAAGAGCTTGGGGCTACAAGGCTACACGGGCAGGACAGGGGGCCAAAGAAGTTGGCCCCTGCACCCTGTTCTACAAGCCCCTATAACTGGTCCCCAGGATGGTTATGATGGGACCCACATAATTTTTGGGGGATTTGTAAAAGTTTTAACCCGCCCTTTACCTGCCTCCCCAAAGCCCGGGGGGAGCAGGAGAGTCTGGGCAATTTAGGCTGTGTGAGCTTGTAGCCTGCAGGGTAGGGGGCTAATGAAGCTGGCCCTGGCACCCTGTTCTACAAGCAATGTGTAGCTGGCCCCTGGGCAGGTTAAGCTGGGTAGTGAGGACCCCACTTTTTTTTATTGGTTTCTTAAAAAAATTGCCTCCCCCAGGAAGTGAACTTCACATAATTTTTGTTTAACCCTTTATAGTGTGTATAGTAGTTGTATTTTATTTGTAAATGTTATAACCTGCTCTTCAGCTTGGGGGCTAACGATACATATGTGGTACTGTTGTAATTGGGAGAAATGTGGCTTTCACATGAAACATGTTTTTTTTAATAATACAAATGTGTTATTTAAAATAAATTAGACCATTTTTAGAAAAAAAAATATTTTGTAGCAGGCTGGCAGTTGAAAGGGTTGAAGGTACATTCAACCCTTTTGCATGCTGGTTATTGTTCTGCTTGGGGGACCTTGCGCCTTCAGATTTAGCTACATATTGACATTTGAGGAAAATGTGTTTTTATTCAGCTTTTTTATAATTACATTTTAAGGAAACCCTTCTACTTCAAGGGATTACTTCCAGAAAGATGAGTCCACTACAACAAGCTGAGTATGCCTAGAAAGCCCAGGATTGTGACTATCCTGGGTTTTGGTTTTCCCTCCAATGCACCCCGATCTGGGGAGTCCAGCTGAACCCCCCCAGGTTGCCAGAACCCAGTCCTATGGTGCATGCACAGCCCTCTCAGATCTGCTCAGATCCGCTTGAGCCCTTTCATCCAGTGTGCCTGTGCTGACCATTTACAAATGCCTGGCCTGGGGCATGCACCGTGCTAAAGGGATAGCAGGGATGCAGGTGTTGCTCACGCATGTGCCATTGGACCAGAAATGATGGTTATCTGGGGGGTTTACACAGCAGGGCATCTGGGGGGAGCAAGTATGCCTGCCCTGGAATTTCTTAGACTTCAGGGTGGGTTGTTTTTTTTTTTTTTTTAGGAAAATGTGATTTTGGTTCTGATTTTTTATTAGGGAAACCCTGTGCAACCAAATAATTAATTGAAGGATTACTTCCAGAAAACTCGACCCACATCAACAAGCCTGGTATGCCTAGAAAGCCTGATGTGTGTATTTTCAGATATTTTCAAATTGTATTTTCAGATTTTCAGATTTCAGATAATATATAGTTTGTGGAACGTATTTCAAATGTAAAGGTTGTTTTTCTTGAAGATGCGCATAGCAGTTGTATTTTATCTGAAAATGTCCTAAAGTGTTGTTTTAGTTTGGGGAGGGGGGTCTCCTGGGTAGGAAAGGGTGTCTATCAATACATATGTGATACTGTTGTATATATGGGAGAAATTGGGATTTTACATGCAAGTTGAAAAACTTACATTTTTATTACAAAAGAACACTTTGTAAAATTGTAAAAAACGATTTTTTAATATTTTTGCACATATTTCACCACAAAACACTTAAAAATCCCTAGATTTCACAGCTGAATATGTGTGGTGAGAAATAGTCTGGCAAAAGAGGGTGACAAAAACTCTAGGTAGGCTGGCCATTAAAGCATTAAAGTAATTTAAAACACAAAGCAGTCTTGACAGGTGTTGAATCATGGAATCGGTATGTTTAATACTATTACAGATAATTTAATAACACATTTGCAAAATGTATAGATAAGCATGATGTGTAATCCAGCTCGTCTGTGTGGGGTTATCCCATATGCAACCTTGCATGGAAGTAAAGTCCACTTGCTAATCGATAATTGTTACCAAAATCCAATATTCACTTGAAAGTCAATATTCCAGAAGATCCCCAACACCATTGACCAAAACAGGTAAATAGGGTTTTGAGTCCCGGGGATTTCAAACTTACTGCAAATATGGAATTTAGATCTGGATTCAATAAAGTTTTCGAACTCTTAAATCAAAAGCAATTCTTTGTTTGCTTTGTCTTTCTTAGTTGCAGTCTGTAGCATGTGTTATTCAATAATTTTTCTATGTTACAAAGTATTGCTTATTATAGTAAGCTCACGAGTGCATTAATTTAAAATGAGAAGTCTAAAGTGAACATGTGTCCTGAAAATTATACTGATTTAAACAACAAAATTCTAAAATAGCAATGGCACATCTGGCTAACAATATTGTGCGCAGGGAGTCAGACATTTCTACTTATCTCAAACAGAGCATGAACATGCAAATTCTTTATTATTCTCATTTTGTTCATACTAAACAAGAGGGATCCCTGCTGCTCATTTACATTTTCTCTTTGGGATTACAAACCAGATGGACTCCTTCTAGGCATCCCCATTGCCATGTACTTTACAGTACATTTTTACTTAATGCCATTTAACAGCAGACAGGGCTTTTGCCGTGATAGACCCATGGTGTCCAGCAGAGAAATGGTAATTACTTAATCATGATCTTTTAAAACAATTTTATATAATTTTTCCTCACTGTGTTTATCTGGGCTAGAACCCAGTTGTTGATCTAGTTTATTTTAGCAGGTGATCAAGAAGATCAAATTAGGATAAAATATTGTAATAAACTACAATGGGTTTCTGATCCAAAATACCTACAGTATCTGTGTACCTCAGAATAAGGTGGGTGTATTTTTTTATATTACTGCCGATGGCCTTTAACATGGCACGTGTTATACATATTCTAAGCATTTATTTTTGTTTTGATTTAATTTTTTAAACTTTATGATTTTGTCTTCCTGTTGGCTATCCTTGCCCCATGCTACCTTTATTTTTGAAGCTCATCCTTATGAAAATCCCGTAGTTAGATAATAACTCCCAATTATTTTTTGCCTACTTGGTAGAAAATGTAGCTACCTCTATGTCTGGATAAGTTCCCCACCTCAAAACCCATTTAGGTATGCTAGATAAAAATGATGATGTTTCTTTAATGTGATGAAGTCAGAAATCCTGTACCTTATGTGCGTGTTAGCTCTTTTGTTCTTGTCCTGACATGAGTCATCCAAAGATGTGATATTATATTTTTGTCATATTCTTCACAGATGGACTCTAAGTTCTTGCAGCTGAAGTTAACTTTATGTCTATATTACTGTATTTATTATGTGTACTGACTATGTTATGTATTATAAAACAAAACTGTATAAGTTAACTTCCTGTTAATGATAGACCAAGGCACCAGTCTGGATTGTAATGATACAGCTTTATACGGCTTCTGTACATGTGATTCTAGGTGATCCTGACCAAAGTTCCTATCCTTGCATCCTGGATCTGGCATACACCCCACCGATAAATCACTATTTCAGGATAGCTGCAAAATTTAATAAGAAAGGGTTCTGCACTTTGGACACTTTGGATGTCCTTTTGGGTGTGAACTGAAGCTTACACCTGATTGAGCTTTTTAACTTGAAAGCAATAAAAAATGAATAATGAAATGTTTGTTCTAATCTTTAAAGTTGAGGTACATCATTTTGCCTGTGGTGTATGTATATATTTGAAAAAAATAGAACCCTATGTGCTATGCTAAGAAAATGGCCAAATTCTTTACTCATAGGGTGCTGAAGTTTCCAAACTTTTGGAAAAAGAATTTACATCACCTGTAGAAATACCCCACCACAGTGGTATGTGATTTTTGGTGGAAACAATATAACAGAAATGTTTTATTAAAATGTGTTGCATGTTCATATAAAAAGCTCAATCAGATGGAAACTTTAGTTCACAAACAATAGAACGTCTAAAAGTAAACTTACTACACCTGATATTTATCATGACCCAACCGATAACCAATGCTGAAGAGGCAGCTGCAGTAGACCAAATGATTGAAGGCTACACAGGAATGAATCAAAGTTGAAAATCTCAAAGCTGTTATGATTTATTTCCGAAAGCTTAATACAATTACTCTGGCTCCCAATACCATGTGAACTTGTATATGGGTCCCTTATAAAAAAAAAAAAAATACATAAAAAATATTAACTTAAATAATAATATATATAATAATAATAACAGGGAGTGGCTGTTACAGCCCTGTAGTGAAGGAGGCCACAGGTCCCCCCTCCTCCTTCCTTGGCATCCCAAGCTAATGCAGGGCCACCAGGGAAGGAACATTTTTTAACACAGAAATTAGCTTGGACCTGGAAATAGTACTCCCCCACTGGGAAAGAGGAAGATGAGGGCCCTGAAATGTGAGGTTTTTTTTTAACAGTTTGGGAACTGGTAAGGGGTCCAAGGCTATATCAGTTCACATGTAGCGACTAGAGATGAGCGAACTTCTTGAAAGTTCGATTCGAGCGATTCGCCGAATTTCCCCAAGAAATTTGGGTTCGCCCGAATCGAAATGTCACGAATCGCTCATCTGAAAAAAAAAACCATGGCAGGCCGGCTACGCTGTCAGCGGGCCGCCTCCGGCCCGCTGACAGCGCAGCCGGCCTGCCCGCTCCCACCATGCCGGCATTTTTTTTTAAAGCAAAAATGTCGGCATGGTGGGAGCGGGCAGGTCAGCTACGCTGTCAGCGGGCGGCGGAAGCCGGCCAGCTGACAGCGCAGCCGGGCTGCCGGCTCCCACCAAGCCGGCATTTTTTTAAAAAGCAAACACTTACCTGCATGGTCGGAGCGTGGAGGCCGGCGCCGCTCTCAGCTGTCAACAGAGGACGCGTCATCAGAGGGCGCGTCATCAGAGGGCGCCTGAGAGCGGCGCCGGCCTCCACGCTCCGACCATGCAGGTAAGTGTTTGCTTTTTAAAAAAATGCCGGCATGGTGGGAGCGGGCAGGCCGGCTGCGCTGTCAGCGGGGCGGCCTCTGCCGCCCGCTGACAGCGTAGCCGGCCTGCCCGCTCCCACCATGCCGGCATTTTTTTTTTTATTTCAGGGAAAATTCGATCGGCACGAACCAAAAAAAATTCGGGTTCGTGCCGAATCGAATTTTCCCTGAAATTCGGAGCGAATTCCAGTTCGTCCGAACCGGTTCGCTCATCCCTAGTAGTGACAGATAATTTGACTAGAATCTTGACAATATCTGGGATGGGGCAAAAAGAATCAAATAGTAAAGAACCGCATCGATACAAGCTTTGACTTAGATCCAAAGCCCATCACTAGTTATAAAGTTTAGGGTGAGCAGTTCATTTTTATCTTATATATTAATTATGTATTAGTTGATTTATAATATATTTTTACAATTTTTAATCTATTACAATTTAGCTGCTTGACTTGACTAAACTGTTAAATGAAATAGTGACTATAGTGTCCGATTGATTGGATATGGAATTAATATAATTTTATATAAATAAATGATATTTAAGATAGAAAAAAATATTACATAGTGAGTTTGTAATTTATGATAATGGGTTATGAAACCAGCCATTTTCACAAAATGAGTGTTGTTCCAGTGCAGCGCAAATGGCACACTTTATTGATGTCCTTCACAGACAGTTGCAAAGTCAGACGGTAATTACACTTATATTCCTTCTTCACAGCTCCTCACACAGGCTCTCACTTCAGGCTGCCTTTTGTCCTTCTTAAGAGCATTGGTCTCATAGCCATTCTCCTTCTCTATCAGCATATATTGGGAAACCTCCCTCTATTGGGGATCCCCTTAATGCTTTTTCTGGATTCCCTCGAAAACCATAAATCCAATCACAAGAGCTTACACTTGCCACAATCTATGCTCTAGCTTTCTGGCTCAGTTACTAGAAATCTTATTCCAGGTCTTAGAATACACCCTAGTGGTCATTCACTATAATTACACTTAAATCTCAACATCTATGTTCTGTTCTATCTTCTCTCTATTTAGATCAATGAGTGCCCATCTCTTTTTATTTTTACTGTTACTACCTTTACATGCCCCACACAAGACATATCTTAAGCAGGAAAAGGGGGGAGAGGAAAAGGTTAGTTACACCTGTTTTCCTCTATAGAGTCTTTAGATGGGGATAACTTGATATACCTTCTAAAATAAGTGTTGCTATGTTAAATTGATATTATCATATTTTATTCGTGCACATATTGTACATAATTTACATATTTACAATAAGTATTGCTGGTATGCTCATTGAGATAAGTTACACAGGGTAAGGGTTCCATATAGGATATGCAGGACAATCCTGCCAATTAAATCACCAGAGCTCCTATTGAGCTCTTGTTCATTATGTTTTCACAGTTTGTAGCAAGTAATATTTTGCAGTTTGTAGCAAGGCATGGGTTTATTCCTTCAATTTGTAGCAAGCTTGTATCCAGTGCAGACGTTTCACTATTATGCTTCTTCAGTGCACAAATGTACTAAGGCTGTTAGGAGAAGGAAATGTATATGCATTGGTATCCCATTAGTTTTACATTATGTATCAAACTGCTATTGCAGTGCAGGAATCATTATATTCTTACTGGTTACACATTTGTACCTTACTCAATGGTAACAGGTTTCAGCGCTTGCTTTAAGGTATCCCGTTATTGGTTATATTCTGTTAATAAAACAGGTAATTGTCAGTGCTATTTAGTGATAAGTTATGCGGTATATACAGAGGTAATAAAGTTACCTGTATGAATCACTGATGTTGGATGTGGCTGCGACTGCGGCTGCAGGGGGCTGTGGATAATATAAGTGTTTGTTTTATTCCTCTGTTCTGGGAGGCCAGTTAAATGTTGGCGAGATCTGCATAAGTGGTGCCTTACCTTCCAGCTCTGCGTCTTGTGACCGGGACCCATCTCCGTAGTTGAGAGCGGGTGGCGCTGGTCCCCGCTGTCTGCCCCTCTGTCACGCTGTAAGCTGAGCGCTGTGTGTTATAGTCGAGGGGGGGCGGGGCCTGCCTCCAAAGGGGCCGGATTCGCGCTGCCGCGCTGGGCTGGGTATTCGTCCTGCACGACGCTCTGCTACCTTTGACCTGTAGCAGACGGAATGACGTGTTCTACGTCACTTCCGGCTTTGCGGCCCCTTCCCTGTCCAAGAAACTGTCGCCAGTGTGTAAGCCGCCATTTTGGCGGTTAGTGTACCGGATTAATGGTTGTCTCGCCTCTCTCTTTACATGTTTGCTTCTTTGCGAATAAAGTGTTACTGTTCCAGGCAATATTTTCTCAATGTCGCTTTCTCCGTATTATAATTTGGGCGAATTAATATTTTTTATTTTCTATAGGAGATACCTTAACCCTTCTATTGCCAGCCACGTAAATTTTACGTGGCTGCCTCTCCAACCGTTAAACGCCAGCCACGTAAAATTTACGTGCCTGACTTTCCCCATAAATAAAATAAAAAGTATAAAAAAATATCACTTACCTGACCCCTTGTTTGATTCATCCGGGTCTCCTCTTCAGCCAGAGGGGCTCCGATCGGTGATTGGGGGTCCTCCGGCTGCAGGGGAGGGCCCGGAATAGGGTGCCCCCCCCGTTTCAGCAGCCGCCGGCATTTGCCTGCAAAAAAAAAAAAAAAAAAAAAAATGACATTTACTCACCTCCGCTCCCGCCGGGTCCCGCCGCCTCTCCTCTTCATGGGGGGGGGCTCCGATCACCCCCCCCGGGTCTTCCGTCTTCTGGAGGAGGGCATAACAGCCCTCCTCCCTTTACCTCCTTCGATGGCGGCCGCCATCTTGGATTCTGGCCCCGCCCCTCCGGGGGCGGGGTCGATGACGTCACCGCCGGGTGTCATCGGGGCACCCGGCAGTTCAGCCTTCAGATGCCGGTGACGGCTGGACAGAGGAGGAGGGAGGTAGGCGATCCTCCGATCGCCTGCCTCCCCCCTCCTCTGCCCAGCCGTCACTGACAGCAGATCGCCGCGGGACACAGGAAATGAAGATCGGAGGTGAGTAAAGTAAAAAAAGTTTTTTTTTTTTAATAAAGTCTTTAAAAAAAAAGTGTCTTGTCTTTTTTTTTACTTTAACCCTTTGTGAACTGGTAAGGGGTCCATGTGACCCCTTATACCAGTTCACAGGGCTCGGGGGTCTGGCAAGTCACCTGCGCTAGCGGGTGGCTTGCCATTAACCCCTGGCCCCCCAAATTACCTGCCTCCCCAAAGCCCAGGGGGGGGGCAGAAGAGCCGTGGCCCTAGGCTATGGCTGCTTGTAGCCGCAGGGCCAGGGGCCACTAAAGCTGGCCCCTGCGCCCTGTTCTACAAACCCCCATAGCTGGTCACAGGCTGGTTACGCTGGGTAGGGGGGACCTCACGCCATTTTTTTTTTGGATTTTTAAGGGTTTTAACCCTTAAAAATCCCAAAAAAAAATGGGGTCCCCCTCCCTTCGAGGGGGACCCTATGTCATTTTTTTTTTAAATTAACCCTTTCTTACTTGTAACCCAGTAGGTATAAAAGGCTTCCAGCAGCAGCAGGAGAGCAGAAGCCTAAGTGATCAGCGTGGGACACATGGATGGATCGGAGGTAAGTATTAAAAAAAAATATTAAAAAACATTTATTTTTTTTTAATAAAAATATTTTTAAATAAGTGTGTCTGTGTGTTTTTTTTACTTTTAACCCTTTGTGAACTGGTAAGGGGTCCATGTGACCCCTTATACCAGTTCACAGGGCTCAGGGGTCTGGCAAGTCACCTGCGCTAGCGGGTGGCTTGCCATTAACCCCTGGCCCCCCAAATTACCTGCCTCCCCAAAGCCCAGGGGGGGGCAGGAGAGCCGTGGCCCTAGGCTATGACGGCTTGTAGCCGCAGGGCCAGGGGCCACTAAAGCTGGCCCCTGGCCCTGCGGCTACAAGCCGCCATAGCCTAGGGCCACAGGCTGGTTACGCTGGGTAGGGGGGACCTCACGCCATTTTTTGGGGGGATTTTTAAGGGTTTTAACCCTTAAAAATCCAAAAAAAAAATGGGGTCCCCCTCCCTTCGAGGGGGGACCCTATGTCATTTTTTTTTTTAATTAACCCTTTCTTACCTGTAACCCAGTAGGTATAAAAGGCTTCCAGCAGCAGCAGGAGAGCAGAAGCCTAAGTGATCAGCGTGGGACACATGGATGGATCGGAGGTAAGTATTAAAAAAAAATATTAAAAAACATTTATTTTTTTTTAATAAAAATATTTTTAAATAAGTGTGTCTGTGTGTTTGTTTTTACTTTTAACCCTTTGTGAACTGGTAAGGGGTCCATGTGACCCCTTATACCAGTTCACAGGGCTCGGGGGTCTGGCAAGTCACCTGCGCTAGCGGGTGGCTTGCCATTAACCCAGAGACCCCCCATTACCTGCCTCCCAAAAAAACCTTAAAATTCCCCCAAGAAATGGTGGACCCCCCCCCCCCCCCCCCGTGAAGGGGGACCCCACACCAATTTTTTTTTATTTAACCCTTTATTATGTGGATAGTAGTTGTATTTTATTTGTAAATGTTATAAAGTGCTCTTTTCAGTTTATGGGATCACCTGGACAGGAACGGGGGGCTACCGATGCATATGTGGTATCATTGTAATCGGGAGAAATGGGGCTTTCACATGCAATATGGTTTTCTTTAATAAAATAAATGTTTTTGTTTAAAATAAAGGAGACAATTTAAAAAATATATATTTTTTTATTTTTTAATTTTTTAATTTTTTAAAAAATATTTAAAAAAGTAGAAAAAATACAAACAAGACATTTCATGTTAAAGCCTAAACTCTGCCACAAAAAGAAAATATGCCATTTTCTTGGAAATTCCTGCAAAAATCACAGTTAAACATCACGCAAAATGGTGAAAAATATCCTGTCAGGAGAGGGTGACAAAATCTCAAGTAGACTGCCAGTCAAAAGGTTACAGGTACCTATGCATGTTGGGTATTGTTCTGCTCGGGGGACCTTGCACTTTCAGATTTAGCTTGTTTTTTCTTATTTGCATATTGATATTTTAAGAAAAGGTGTTTTTTATTCTGCTTTTTTATACATTTTTTTGTAAAACCCTGTGCATCCTAAGAATTCTTCGAGATATTACTTCCAGAAAGATGAGCCCACTACAACAAGCTGGGTACGCTTAGAAAGCTTAACATGTGTACTTTCAGGGAATATATGGTTTATGGGGGATATTCCAAATGTAAAGGGTTGTTTTGGTAGAAAAAGCACAAGGTGCGCACTTTGTCTGCAGAGCTAAAAATCTGAAGTAAAACTACCGCTATGCGCATGCTTTACTTTGGTGTGTTTGGCAACTCTTTCCTTGACAGAACCTATGCATGTTGGGTATCGTTCTGTTCGGGGGATGTTGCTTTTTCAGATTTTCTGTTTTTTTCTGGTTTGCATATAGGTTTTTTTTAGGAAAATGTGGTTTTGATTCTGCTTTTTTATTCATTTTTAGGGAAACCCTGTGCAACCTAAGAATTCTTCGAGATATTGCTTCCAGAAAGATGAGCCCACTACAACAAGCTGGGTACGCTTAGAAAGCTTAACATGTGTACTTTCAGGGAATATATAGTTTATGGGGGATATTCCAAATGTAAAGGGTTGTTTTGGTAGAAAAAGCACAAGGTGCGCACTTTGTCTGCAGAGCTGAAAATCTGAAGTAAAACTACCGCTATGCGCATGCTTTACTTTGGGGTGTTTGGCAACTCTTTCCTTGACAGAACCTATGCATGTTGGGTATCGTTCTGTTCAGGGGATGTTGCTTTTTCAGATTTTCTGTTTTTTTCTGGTTTGCATATAGGTTTTTTTAGGAAAATGTGGTTTTGATTCTGCTTTTTAATTCATTTTTAGGGAAACCCTGTGCAACCTAAGAATTCTTCGAGATATTACTTCCAGAAAGATGAGCCCACTACAACAAGCTGGGTACGCTTAGAAAGCTTAACATGTGTACTTTCAGGGAATATATGGTTTATGGGGGATATTCCAAATGTAAAGGGTTGTTTTGGTAGAAAAAGCACAAGGTGCGCACTTTGTCTGCAGAGCTAAAAATCTGAAGTAAAACTACCGCTATGCGCATGCTTTACTTTGGGGTGTTTGGCAACTCTTTCCTTGACAGAACCTATGCATGTTGGGTATCGTTCTGTTCAGGGGATGTTGCTTTTTCAGATTTTCTGTTTTTTTCTGGTTTGCATATAGGTTTTTTTAGGAAAATGTGGCTTTGATTCTGCTTTTTTATCCTTTTTTTAGGGAAACTCTTTGCAACCAAAGAATCCACTGAGGGATTACTTTCAGAAAACTATGGCCACATCAACAAGCCTGGTACGCCTAGAAAGCCTGAGGTGTGTACTTCCAGAGAATATATAGTTTGTTGGGGGTATTTCAAATGTAAAGGGTTGTTTTTCTTGAAAAACTGCAAGGTGCGCATATTGCATAGCATAGTTGTATTTTATCTGAAAATCCCCTAAAGCGTTGTTTCAATTTGGGGGAGTCTCCTGGGCAGGAAAGGGTGTCTACCTATACATATGTGGTACCGCTGTAACCGGGAGAAATTGGGGTTTCACACGCAATAAGATTTTATTGACAAACTTACATTTTTTATTACAAAAAAACACTACAAATTGTAAAAAATAGTTTTTTTTTTATTTTTTTGCACAATTTTCACCAAAAAATATTGAGAATACACTTAGAAAATGACAAACAAGACATTTCATGTTAAAGCCCAGGCTCCGCTGAAAAAACAATATATCACTTTCCTGGGAAATCCCTGGAAATCCCTTCAAAAATCACAGTTGAACATGGGGAGCGCAAAATAGGGCAAAATAATCTGGCAACAAAGGGTGACAAAATCTCAAGGTAGGCTGGCAGTTAAAGGGTTAAGGGCACCTTAAAGGCAAGCGCTGCCTTTACAATTTTTTACATACATTGATCATATCTGATAATTACTTATTTGTTCTTGAACTAAATATTAATTATTCTGCGTGCATGTTGTGTGTGACTCATGGTGTTTTGGGGACCTTATTCTTCTGTGTTTCTATCCTATAGTAGTTTTTCTTAGTTATAAGTCCTTTATTTTCATTGGGGATTAACATATTTACATGTTCATGTGGTGGGCTTATACATATAATTCTGCTGTGTAATTGAGTGACTGGGATGCTAATTTGGTTGATTAATTGTTCTTAAAGGGATAGTGCATGGTCTTTATTGTGTGTTTAGATTTTAAAATATACTTATTTGAGAAAGGGAACGAAGCTGCAGGCATCGTTCAATCCTGGAGGGGTTAGGGCTTTTAATGTGGTAATCCATTTTGTTTCATGTTGTAATGTTTTCTTTCTTATATCGCCCCCTCTGTCATGTTTGTGAATTCTGTCTAGGACTTGGAAAGACACTCCTATGGGTATTCCTGAGTGTTTCATGGTCCAATGTTTGCCAACAGGGGTTAGTATATCTTAAGCACCCCGTACTGTTTTGAACTCAGCATGGGGTGCTAAGGGCCTGGAAAGAGGCATGTCCTCTGCTCCAGTATTGAAACCGGAGGTGTTGATATTCAGCCACAAAATATTAACACCCCAAAAAGAATAACCCTCAAAAAGGTGGGGAAACCAAACTAAAGGATCTAGATGAGCTTCAAAAAAATATCATTTTATTGTATATAAAGAAAAAGATTTTATCTTTGCAACGTGTAATAAACACCTTTCTAATGACTATAAACACATGCACTGATTTTTATAGCACCATAGTAACAATCTATAAGATTTTCAGTTAGCTAAGGGCAAAGTTAGATTTAAAGTTAGGTTTAACCCTTTCGCTGCCAGCCCACCTGGAGATTGTGTCACGCTCTGTTGCCAGAGCATTTTTTACAATTTTGAGCTACACATGTTTAACTGTAATTTTTGAAGGGATTTTCTGGGACTTCCCATAAAAATTACATATTGTTTTTTTCAGCACAATCTGGGCTTTAACATCATATCTCTTGTTTATCAATTTTGTAGTTTTATCCTAATTATTTTGGGCAAAATATGTGACAGAAAATAAAATATACACACGTTTTTACATTTTGCAGTGTTTTTTTTTAATCGAAAATAAAGGTTTTTCAATAAAAACATATTGAGGGTAAAAGCCCCATTTCTCCCGGTTACAACGGTACCACACATGTATTAGTAGACACCCTTTCCTGCCCAGGAGACCCCAGAAACTGCAAAGAGCGCTAGAGGAGATTTTCAGATAAAAAACAAATACTTTGCGCTCCTCGCAGTTTTTCAAAAAATACAACCCTTTACATTTGAAATACCCCCCACAAACTATATATTTTTGGAAAGTGCACAATTCAAGGTTTCTAAAAATACTAGGCTTGTTGACGTGGGTGTATGCGATCGGACTCTATTGATTGGCAGAATCTCTGCTTCCAAAGGATTTCCCTAAAAAAATAAGCAAAAAGCAGATTGTAAAACATTTTTTACTATAAAAACAATAAGCAAGCACGAACTAACGCAGTAAATCTGAAAGCACAAGGTCTGCTGAAAAAAACAATACCCCACATGCATAGGTACTTTGAAGGGTAGAGTTGCCAAACACCCCAAAGTCAAGCATGCGTTTGAGGGTAATTTTACTTGCAAAAATCAGCAGCGCACACAAAGTGCGCACCTTGCAGTTTCTCCAAATTTACAACCCTTTACATTTGAAATACCCCCCACAAACTATATATTTTTGGAAAGTACATACCTCAAGCTTTCTAAGCCTACTGGGCTTGTTGGCGTCGGTTCATTTCTTCGGACTATATTGATTGGCAGAACGTCTGGTTTCAAAGGTTTACCCTAAAAAAATAAGCAAAAAGCAGATTGTAAAACATTTTTTACTATAAAAACAATAAGCAAGCACGAACTAACGCAGTAAATCTGAAAGCACAAGGTCTGCTGAAAAAAACAATACCCCACATGCATAGGTACTTTGAAGGGTAGAGTTGCCAAACACCCCAAAGTCAAGCATGCGTTTGAGGGTAATTTTACTTGCAAAAATCAGCAGCGCACACAAAGTGCGCACCTTGCAGTTTCTCCAAATTTACAACCCTTTACATTTGAAATACCCCCCACAAACTATATATTTTTGGAAAGTACATACCTCAAGCTTTCTAAGCCTACTGGGCTTGTTGGCGTCGGTTCATTTCTTCGGACTATATTGATTGGCAGAACGTCTGGTTTCAAAGGTTTACCCTAAAAAAATAAGCAAAAAGCAGATTGTAAAACATTTTTTACTATAAAAACAATAAGCAAGCACGAACTAACGCAGTAAATCTGAAAGCACAAGGTCTGCTGAAAAAAACAATACCCCACATGCATAGGTACTTTGAAGGGTAGAGTTGCCAAACACCCCAAAGTCAAGCATGCGTTTGAGGGTAATTTTACTTGCAAAAATCAGCAGCGCACACAAAGTGCGCACCTTGCAGTTTCTCCAAATTTACAACCCTTTACATTTGAAATACCCCCCACAAACTATATATTTTTGGAAAGTACATACCTCAAGCTTTCTAAGCCTACTGGGCTTGTTGGCGTCGGTTCATTTCTTCGGACTATATTGATTGGCAGAACGTCTGGTTTCAAAGGTTTACCCTAAAAAAATAAGCAAAAAGCAGATTGTAAAACATTTTTTACTATAAAAACAATAAGCAAGCACGAACTAACGCAGTAAATCTGAAAGCACAAGGTCTGCTGAAAAAAACAATACCCCACATGCATAGGTACTTTGAAGGGTAGAGTTGCCAAACACCCCAAAGTCAAGCATGCGTTTGAGGGTAATTTTACTTGCAAAAATCAGCAGCGCACACAAAGTGCGCACCTTGCAGTTTCTCCAAATTTACAACCCTTTACATTTGAAATACCCCCCACAAACTATATATTTTTGGAAAGTACATACCTCAAGCTTTCTAAGCCTACTGGGCTTGTTGGCGTCGGTTCATTTCTTCGGACTATATTGATTGGCAGAACGTCTGGTTTCAAAGGTTTACCCTAAAAAAATAAGCAAAAAGCAGATTGTAAAACATTTTTTACTATAAAAACAATAAGCAAGCACGAACTAACGCAGTAAATCTGAAAGCACAAGGTCTGCTGAAAAAAACAATACCCCACATGCATAGGTACTTTGAAGGGTAGAGTTGCCAAACACCCCAAAGTCAAGCATGCGTTTGAGGGTAATTTTACTTGCAAAAATCAGCAGCGCACACAAAGTGCGCACCTTGCAGTTTCTCCAAATTTACAACCCTTTACATTTGAAATACCCCCCACAAACTATATATTTTTGGAAAGTACATACCTCAAGCTTTCTAAGCCTACTGGGCTTGTTGGCGTCGGTTCATTTCTTCGGACTATATTGATTGGCAGAACGTCTGGTTTCAAAGGTTTACCCTAAAAAAATAAGCAAAAAGCAGATTGTAAAACATTTTTTACTATAAAAACAATAAGCAAGCACGAACTAACACAGTAAATCTGAAAGCACAAGGTCTGCTGAAAAAAACAATACCCCACATGCATAGGTACTTTGAAGGGTAGAGTTGCCAAACACCCCAAAGTCAAGCATGCGTTTGAGGGTAATTTTACTTGCAAAAATCAGCAGCGCACACAAAGTGCGCACCTTGCAGTTTCTCCAAATTTACAACCCTTTACATTTGAAATACCCCCCACAAACTATATATTTTTGGAAAGTACATACCTCAAGCTTTCTAAGCCTACTGGGCTTGTTGGCGTCGGTTCATTTCTTCGGACTATATTGATTGGCAGAACGTCTGGTTTCAAAGGTTTACCCTAAAAAAATAAGCAAAAAGCAGATTGTAAAACATTTTTTACTATAAAAACAATAAGCAAGCACGAACTAACGCAGTAAATCTGAAAGCACAAGGTCTGCTGAAAAAAACAATACCCCACATGCATAGGTACTTTGAAGGGTAGAGTTGCCAAACACCCCAAAGTCAAGCATGCGTTTGAGGGTAATTTTACTTGCAAAAATCAGCAGCGCACACAAAGTGCGCACCTTGCAGTTTCTCCAAATTTACAACCCTTTACATTTGAAATACCCCCCACAAACTATATATTTTTGGAAAGTACATACCTCAAGCTTTCTAAGCCTACTGGGCTTGTTGGCGTCGGTTCATTTCTTCGGACTATATTGATTGTATACTCTTTACTGCAGCCGTGACATCAGATTATAGGATATAGCTGAGGAATCCCATTATAAGATCAGTGCAGTGATCAATGACCAATATCAGGAATCAAGAACCTGAAATTGGTCACATTTTATCATCACATGCCATAAGTAACCAGCTGCTCCTGCTCCACCATTTCCCATCGGAACAGCAAAAACAAACAAAAAGAAAATAATATAATGGGAACACAAGATACCTAAATCCTAAAAGGGGCCTACCTACCAAAAAAAAAAATGCATTGCTCAATAATTTAGTTGAGTATGGTATACCTCAAAACAATCTTCGAGGCATAACCCGGGTTGGCTGGGACAGGTCGGGCAATAATATCGCACATCTCTTCTAATGCCACGCTTCCTACAAACCCTACAAGCTCTCTGGGGATACCGCTTTTTACCAACTTCGGGAAGCAACTTTATAAAGTGCTTCCCTACTAATCTGGCCTGGTTGTCATTGGTAGCCAGATCTGGTGCTTCCGCAGTATCCCCAAACAACAAAGCAGGGAGTAACTGCTGCTGGTATTTTATGTACGATAAATTGGAGCCTGGCACTGCTGCCTTGAAGGCAACAAAGCTGTTGTAAGTTGCCATTTGGACCAAATGGATGGCAACTTTAGTGTACCAGGCTCGAGTTTTTCGGGTGGCGTTGTAATAAGTTAATATTTGGTCCGTTTTATCAACGCCACCCATGAATTTATTATAATCGGTTATGCAACGTGGCTTTTGGGAAGGGGCTCGGGGACCACGTTGCCTTACATTCACAACTGACTCATCGTGGAGTGTTGTCAGAAGGAATACATGTTTTTTGCCCATGTATTTCATGGCCAGGACCTCATCGCTTCTTAGAGCATAAGACTCCCCCCTTTTTAATTTTTTTTCAAGTAGTGGCCTGGGCAACCCTTTGCGTTTACGGTTGATGGTGCCGCAGGCCGGGGTATCCAACCAATAAAGGGCGCGAAATAAGGGGATGCTGGTATAGAAGTTGTCCACATATAAGTGGTAACCTTTACCCAACAATGGAGTCATGAGGTCCCAAACGATCTTTCCACTTATTGACAAATCAGGGGGACAACCAGGGGGGTCCAGATAGGTGTCCTTTCCCTCATAGATTCGAAAATATTTGATGTAGCCGGTCACACTATCGCATAATTGGTAAAATTTAATCCCGTAGCGGGCACGCTTGCTAGGGATATATTGCCGAAAAACAATGCGCCCTTTGAAAAGCAGTAGTGACTCGTCAATTGATAATTTTTGGCCGGGGGTGTACACTACTGCGAAGCGATCTGACAGGCTGTTGAGCAGGGGCCGTAATTTATGCAGCCTGTCGTGACCGGGCTCACCACGGGGAATAGCAGTGGAATTGTCGTTAAAATGCAGAAACCGCAGTAAAATTTGGTAGCGGTTTCTGGACATTACGGCCGGAAATAATGGAGTTGCCAATATGGTTTGGGTATCCCAGTAGGACGAAATACTAAATTTTTTTAAGATACCCATTGCTAGAGTGAGCCCCCAAAATTTCTTTATCTCACTCAAATTTGTGGGATGCCATGCCTGAGCTCGGGCGTGCCTCTGCAGGGGGTTTTGCGCTAAGACCTGCTCGGCATAGAGATTGGTATAGAAGACCATATCCAGTAGGATGGCTTCTGTGAGGAACAATTTGAAAAAGTCAATGACACCAAAATTTGTGGTGTCTACATTGACCCCGGGGACCGAATCAAAAGGGGGAATTTCGGGGGAAAAATTATTAGGAGGCCTCCACGCAGACGCTCCTTCACCAGCTGCAGCACTCGATGCCTCACCCTGCACTACACTCGCCTGAAGCGTGGCCTCACTTTGTGCGGTACTATCCCTTCTAAGGTGGCTACTACTGGCAGCACTGCGCGGCTGTGTGTCCTCAGTAGAGTATACACTGTCTGACTCGCTATCTGATGGGAAGAACTCGGACCCTGACTCACTAAAATCTTCCGAGTCAGACGCCATCAGGTAAGCCGCAGCTTCCTGTGCAGTGTACCGCTTACCAGCCATACCCCAATGCAAACAAAAATCTAAAAAAAAAATTAAACTAAAGGCTAAAACTAAAGGCTAAAACTAAAGGCTAAAACTAAGCTAAAACTAAAGGCTAAAACTAAAGGCTAAAACTAAAGGCTAAAACTAAAGGCTAAAACTAAAGGCTAAAACTAAAGGCTAAAACTAAAGACAAATTACAAAAAAATACAATACAATAAAACAAAGCAAAAAAACAGACAAAAATTTAACAAAAAAATACAATACAATAAAACAAAGCAAAAAAATGACAAAAATAGAAATAAAAGAGTATAGTTACAACCCGATGAGAAGTGGTGGAGTCAGGAGCAGCAGGTCACGGGATCCCAGCTAGGCTCCCAAAAGGAGGGGCGGGGGCTAGGCTCCCAAAAGGAGTGGCGGGGGATAGGCTCCCAAAAGGAGGGGCGGGGGATAGGCTCCCAAAAGGAGGGGCGGGGGATAGGCTCCCAAAAGGAGGGGCGGGGGATAGGCTCCCAAAAGGAGGGGCGGGGGATAGGCTCCCAAAAGGAGGGGCGGGGGATAGGCTCCCAAAAGGAGGGGCGGGGGATAGGCTCCCAAAAGGAGGGGCGGGGGATAGGCTCCCAAAAGGAGGGGCGGGGGCTAGGCTCCCAAAAGGAGGGGCGGAGGCTACGGTCCTAAATGAGCAAACGAATGGTCCAAATAACGAAACCAAGGCAGTAGCTCAGCGAACAACCTAAGAGAAAAAGTTAAGATTAGGACGCATGCATGGACAACAGCCGCACTATGCTATACCTAGAGCGGTGGTAAGGTAAGTTTTACTGGCAATCGAGGGGATTCACTCTGACCACCGGCACACGCACGCACCCACCCACCGGCAGATCTCTGACCGCCGGCACCCACGCACGCACGCTCGCAGATCTGACCGCCGGCACGCGCGCGCGACCCCAGATCTGACCGCCGGCACGCGCGCGCACACACACGCGCGACCCCAGATCTGACCGCCGGCACGCGCGCGCACACACACGCGCGACCCCAGATCTGACCGCCGACACGCGCGACCCCAGATCTGACCGCCGGCACGCACAGATCTGACCCCAGACCTGACCGCCGGCACGCACAGATCTGACCCCAGACCTGACCGCCGGCACGCACAGATCTGACCCCAGACCTGACCGCCGGCACGCACAGATCTGACCCCAGACCTGACCGCCGGCACGCACAGATCTGACCCCAGACCTGACCGCCGGCACGCACAGATCTGACCCCAGACCTGACCGCCGGCACGCACAGATCTGACCCCAGACCTGACCGCCGGCACGCACAGATCTGACCCCAGACCTGACCGCCGGCACGCACAGATCTGACCCCAGACCTGACCGCCGGCACGCACAGATCTGACCCCAGACCTGACCGCCGGCACGCACAGATCTGACCCCAGACCTGACCGCCGGCACGCACAGATCTGACCCCAGATCTGACCGCCGGCACGCACAGATCTGACCCCAGATCTGACCGCCGGCACGCACAGATCTGACCCCAGATCTGACCGCCGGCACGCACAGATCTGACCCCAGATCTGACCGCCGGCACGCACAGATCTGACCCCAGATCTGACCGCCGGCACGCACAGATCTGACCCCAGATCTGACCGCCGGCACGCACAGATCTGACCCCAGATCTGACCGCCGGCACGCACAGATCTGACCCCAGATCTGACCGCCGGCACGCACAGATCTGACCCCAGATCTGACCGCCGGCACGCACAGATCTGACCCCAGATCTGACCGCCGGCACGCACAGATCTGACCCCAGATCTGACCGCCGGCACGCACAGATCTGACCCCAGATCTGACCGCCGGCACGCACAGATCTGACCCCAGATCTGACCGCCGGCACGCACAGATCTGACCCCAGATCTGACCGCCGGCACGCACAGATCTGACCCCAGATCTGACCGCCGGCACGCACAGATCTGACCCCAGATCTGACCGCCGGCACGCACAGATCTGACCCCAGATCTGACCGCCGGCACGCACAGATCTGACCCCAGATCTGACCGCCGGCACGCACAGATCTGACCCCAGATCTGACCGCCGGCACGCACAGATCTGACCCCAGATCTGACCGCCGGCACGCACAGATCTGACCCCAGATCTGACCGCCGGCACGCACAGATCTGACCCCAGATCTGACCGCCGGCACGCACAGATCTGACCCCAGATCTGACCGCCGGCACGCACAGATCTGACCCCAGATCTGACCGCCGGCACGGACAGATCTGACCCCAGATCTGACCGCCGGCACACACACAGATAACAACCCCCCCCCCCCCACACACAGATCACAAACCCCCCCCACACACACAGATCAGAACCCCCCCCACACACACAGATCAGAACCCCCCCCCCACACACAGATCACACCCCCCCCCACACACACAGATCACAACCCCCCCCCCCACACAGATCACAACCCCCCCCACACAGATCACAACCCCCCCCCACACAGATCACAACCCCCCACACACAGATCACAACCCCCCACACACAGATCACAACCCCCCACACACACAGATCACCCCCCCCCCACAGATCACACCCCCCCCCCACAGATCACAACCCCCCCCACAGATCACAACCCCCCCCCACAGATCACAACCCCCCCCCACAGATCACAACCCCCCCCACAGATCACAACCCCCCCACAGATCACAACCCCCCCACAGATCACAACCCCCCCCACAGATCACAACCCCCCCACAGATCACAACACCCTCCACCCCCCCCCCACAGATCGCAACCCCCCCCCCCCCCGGATGGCGGCGGCGCACTACAAGTGATCACAACCCCCCCCCACAGATCACAACCCCCCCCCACAGATCACAACCCCCCCCCACAGATCACAACCCCCCCCACAGATCACAACCCCCCCACAGATCACAACCCCCCCACAGATCACAACCCCCCCCACAGATCACAACCCCCCCACAGATCACAACACCCTCCACCCCCCCCCCCCCACAGATCGCAACCCCCCCCCCCCCGGATGGCGGCGGCGCACTACAAGTGACAGCGGACACCCACCACAACGTCCCCCCCCCCCCCGGATGGCGGCGGCGCACTACAAGTGACAGCGGACACCCACCACAACGTCCCCCCCCCCCCGGATGGCGGCGATGGCGGCGATGGCAACAGAATGGAAGATCATCGATACCTACGGCCACCCACCCACTCGCCAGCCCCCCCCACACACCCCACTTACCTCAGAATCACCGATGGAAGACAACAGCATTAGACCGAATGCTGTTATATAGGGGAGGCGCCGGCTGATGACAGCAGCCATGCGCCTCCCTTCCTATTGGTCCAGCGCCGATCTGCTGACTGGGGTGAGGTAAGGGTCACCTCCACATGAACTCGGATGTCTTCTCTTCAATCCAGCGCTGGAACGGATGTCTTCTGCAGCTCCAGATCGCCACAAGGTAAGTAAGTGTCAAGCACGTAACACCTACGTGCTTGGCACTTAACGCCCAGCCAAGCCAGCACGTAGGTGTTACGGGCTTGGCAACTAAAGGGTTAATGAACAGCAAAGTTAAGCATGTTTCGGCTGTGCAAGTAGTGTCCGCAGCAAGTTTTGGCAGGGTTTCTTAGTGTAATAAGAAAAAAAGGCTTAATACAGAATGCAGCTCTGTGGTGCACATTGCATGGGAAATTTCGCATCATTCTTTGCCAGTAGACAAAGCCCTGTAAATAATCTCTTGACCTTTCTAGTGGTCTGAGAACCATTACACTAAGACATAGCGGTCGATTTAGAGCCAGTGAATTTTCACTTCTTTTTTTAGGAGAGAAAACTGCCACTGACTTTCATTGTCTACATTGGGGCTGATTCAGATCTATATAAAAAATGTACACCTGGTAAACAATAAAAGTCAATGGCAGAATCACCTTGCTCTGAAACAAGCCCATAGTGCACTTTGACATGGCTTTTAAATTTTACAGAGCAATATTTTTCTGATTCATGTAAAAACTTCTAATTAACTAACTTAATTAACAGGGGTTAAACTCCAATGGCACTTGAGTAGGCTCTCCGAGACAGGGAGGCTGATTCATTACTAATGCCAGGTATCGGCAGATGAGCTTATAGCGACCGCTAGTAGGCGCTCGTTTGCGTGTATCGGGCACTGTAACAGAGCGCCTCAGTCGCTGTAGTAACCTGGTCGGCATTGATGAATGAGATGTATGTTGGGCGTTCTAACACCAGTACAACGTTGCAGGGAGTGAAAGGTAGTGCCAGCTCAGTGCGACCAACTGTCAGCGACTCACACCATATTCAACAAAAAAAACGACGCACAAAGCGTAGGCACTCTGGATCTGGTCGCTGAAGCATAGAGCACCAGACACTGTGTGATTAAAGTCTGTTTTTGAACACACATCCACCAGTAACAAATGCGCATTCCATTCAAGGACTTGGAACCTTGTCAGCAAAGACGGCACCCCCTCCCTTGTCATCATCGGCCGATGTAACACTGAGGTTGGGTGAGAACCGCTTCTGATATTCAATGCGCATGTATAGATATTTGAATGTAAGTGTGAAATTGGCACTTTTTTATATATTTTTATAATAATAAAAAGCATATTGCGCTAGATCCCTTTTCCCTTCTTACTTTCATGGTGAAACACTAAATGAGCTGTGGCAAAGGCACAGGCTCCTCACTCTGGGGATCTGAGGAAGGAGAACTTGGGACCTATTTTAATAGAAGTTCCTATGGATAGTTGCAATTGGGCTTAGGAGAGTCCGTATGGAGATATAAAATAAAAAGGCGGCTAATTAAACCATCTTCTGGTAAGAGCATAACCTACAAGGTGGTGGGCACGTGAAGTGGTGCTATAAAATTCCTTCTAGCCATGGTGAAATCGTGCAGCAATCTGAGACAAGATATTGGGACTTTCTAAACACTGATCAACTTTTTAATGTCTAAATATGTTGACTATACTATCATAATTGCTCTGGGTTTCATTATTATAGAAGAAAAGGAAAGTCCAATGAAATATATGGAAGAGCGACAGGTAGCAACAGGTAATACCTGGCCCTCTGGAAGCTAGAGCTCCGTCGCTATAGCCCTGAGCTGCCTGAATTGAGGAATCTTGCGCTACATGGCGCTGTTAAAGTCGCTGACCAGAATCGCCTTCATAAATGTGGTTTTGCATACAGTGCCCAGCATTCACCAGGAGCTGCTTGCCGCTACAAGGCACCACCTGCCGCTATCCCTTGATGAATAACCCCCTACATCTTTTGGCAGGCAACTCTTATTGACTTGAAGGAGGAGCGCGCTGCCACATCCCCGGTCATGCACGCACCTGTCTGAATGGATGGGGCAGGAGTGTGCACACTTTGCAGGGGATGCAAAACAATGAGAGTGTCCCTGTGGTCTAACAGGGAACAGAACAGTGACAATCATCATTGTTGTTTTGTTGTGATTCTGTTGTTTCACCCTTAGTAGACAAGCCCCTATTTTTTTACAGTAATAAAAGATAATACCTTGAAAGCATCTTTTACCAGAATTGCATTGTAATACAACTATGTTAAAGTACTCATAAAGGATGAAAGGCATGTCTAATTTAAATATCTTCAGTGTTGATCAAGTTGAAAAGTATAATTTGTGGTTTATTGAAGGTTTCAGGGCAAATAGTTCACAAAATAGGTCACTGGTGGCTGATTTCTTTCAGGCTAATGCAGCCCACAGTTGTCAAAATATTTTTTTTTCTCTCTTTTCTCAGGGATAAGAATACATTTCATGTCATGATTTTACTTTAGTACAGACTGTTCTTTGAAAAAATAGTACAAGTTTAGCAGAGAGAAATAGTACATTAAAGTATATAATTATAAGAATAAATCACCTATTATAGTGACTTGTAGTTAAAATAATGTATGATGAATTTGATTTGCTATAAATGCATATGTGAATGTTCATTTTAAAGTCAGAGTTTGTCTCTCCTCAACTTATGCTTAGTAAAGTGATAGTACATAAAAATTGAATGTTTTAGATACCAAATTCAATGATTTCAGTAATGAATTGAAAAAAAAAAAATATTGAATGCAGGTTGAATGCAGATAGATTCTGGTAGAACCCTCACAGGTGGCCATTACTGTCAAGCCAGCCTGCTATTACCAGCATTCATTGCTGTCAGCTTCCTCCTTCTACCCATGGAATGTTCTTTTCATTGTCTGCTCAGTTCCAACACCAATCTGTTTTATAATTTGCTTTTTGTCTAATTATACAAATACCATGTCGGCTTTGTGGGACCCTCTTGCTGTAATTTTTGGACCCTCCTGTCTGAAGTTTTATTTTTTGGTGTCAGCTTTACAAATCTAGGAACATAAGGGTTGATTCAAAATCCCAAATGTCATTATTTTCGTATTTGAAAACGAAAGTTTTGTTGGTGTTTGTCATTTTTTCTTTTTTTTGGCCATTTTCGACTCGCACGAACGTTCGAACATAGACGTATATGTTCTTTCGTTTTTCGAAAGGAAATCTTTGGATTTACGTTAGTTCTGGCCCTTTTTCATTCGAGATCGAAAATGTTTCGTTTGTTCCAAACATTTACGTGATTGCAATGGGCTGGCGATGAATTCAGAGAGCTGATTGCCAAGTGTTCCGAAGCCCATATAATCGTTTCCTTTTCGATTGCCTTACGGCACCTTTTTTACCTCGGGACTAGGCAGCCAAGCGTGATGGAGAGTGACTTTGAAGAGCATCAAGGTCTTCTTCTGTTTGGCATTGATGTGATCCTGAGGTCAGAGTCCAGATTGCACCGGCGGCACACATGAACATCAATGGCATGCATGACGTTGAGTTGTTCGAGCCGACCAGGCTTAATCGCGCTTCCCTCCATAAATTGTATAGTGAGCTGCTGCCATGGTTTGCCCGCACCACAAGGAAGGGGCAAGCAATTTCAGGTATGACCAAGATGCTTGGTTGCCTGCAATTTTTGGCGAACGGCTCGGCACTCTCCGTGGGGATGTCACAGCCTACGCTGAGCCACGCACTATCCCAGTTTTTGGAAGGCATGGCTACCCTAACCAACAAATATATTTGTTTCCCCGATGATATGGTAACCAGAAACGCCATTAAATTTGGATTTTATAATATCGCCGACATGCCCAACGTCATGGGTGCCATTGACTGTACCCACGTCGCCCTGGTCCCTCCGGCTGCCGACGAGTACATCTACAGGTATTTTTTATTTGTTTTGCTTAACTTCCAAAAATCCGTCCTTGTAAAGATCCTTCCTTGTAAAGATCCCTCCTTGTAAAGATCCCTCCTTGCAATGATCCCTCCTTGTAAAGATCACTCCTTGTAAAGATCCCTCCTTGTAAAGATCCCTTCTTGTAATGATCCCTCCTTGTAAAGATCCCTCCTTGTAATGATCCCTCCTTGTAATGATCCCTCCTTGTAAAGATCCCTCCTTGTAAACATCCCTTCTTGTAATGATCCCTCCTTGTAAAGATCCATACTTGTAAAGATCCCTCCTTGTAAAGATCCCTTCTTGTAATGATCCCTCCTTGTAAAGATCCCTTCTTGTAATGATGCCTCCTTGTACAGATCCCTTCTTGTAAAGATCCCTTCTTGTAATGATCCCTTCTTGTAATGATCCCTTCTTGTAATTATCCCTCCTTGTAAAGATCCCTTCTTGTAATGATCCCTCCTTGTAAAGATACCTTCTTGTAATGATCCCTCCTTGTAAAGATCCCTCCTTGTAATGATCCCTCCTTGCTTAGTTCCCTCATTGTAAACATCCATCCTTGTAATGCTCCCTCATACACAATTTACACTCATTGTATTGTTAACATTAGATTAATTGATCCCTCGTGTTAGAAATGTGTGTTTACATTTTACACAAAGCCTTAATTTTCTTTTTTTGTTTTTTTTCAACAGGAACCGCAAAATGGGCCACTCAGTGAATGTTCAGGCAGTGGTGGCCCCGGACATGCGGTTCCTTAGCGTCCTCGCCAGCTACCCAGGCTCATCCCATGATGCGTACATCCTTAGACGATCCGGATTGTACCGTCGGTTTGAGTCTGGGGAATTTTCCGGGGCATGGCTCCTTGGTAAGTTAACTGAAACCACATTTTTTTTGGTTGGGCTGTTTGTGTGGAATTTGCATTTGGATGTTATGTTTGTCTAAATAAAAAAAAAACACAGCCATGTGAAAACACACTTTTAAGTTCTGAAACAAACAAGCGTTGGCCAAAGTTTGTCCTGCATTTGCTAAATTAAAACTTGTCAGTTTGTACTCTTTATGAATCTCTCTTCCCCCACCCTCGTCTGGAATAGTGCACTTAACTTTATCATAGTGTATGCCCCATCTTTGCTTAGATGGATTTCACTTCCAGAGGAGAGGAGAGCGGGATAAAGTACATGTGGCGGGTTTATGCTGTTTTAGCCTCAGACAAAGCATATAAGGGGTCAACCAAACCGCAATCCTAAAAGCATCTTGCCCAGCACACTTGTAAACCAAGAGCTGGGATCCTTCTGTCTGATTGGCCATCATCCTCAATATTTGTTTGTGGAACTATTTCAAACAGCTATGACATATGTGGATTTTTCGACGGGGACAGTGACAAATGTCTGCTCAATTGACCAATAGGCTTATATTGATGTTGCTGGTGCGTTTATTGCCTTAAACTAATGTTTGTTTTGTTTTTTGTTTTTTTTGTTTTTTTTTGGGGGGTGAAGGTGATTCCGGATACCCGCTGCTGCCGTGGCTCTTGACGCCTGTACTCCGGCCCCAGGATGCATCCCAGGATGCGTACAACCGTGCGCACTGCAAGACCAGGGCTGTGGTGGAGAGGGCCTTTGGTCTTTTGAAGACCAGGTTTCGGTGTTTGGATCATACCGGGGGCGCCCTGCAATATGGCCCTAAAAAGGTCATAGACATTATAATGGCCTGTGCGGCTCTGCACAATTTTGCCATTTCAGCAAAGACCAGCGAAGACCAGGATGAAGCATTTGTGGGCACATACAGTGTGTCCGGACAAACTGTTCGTTCTAATTTGATTTACACACATTTTTCTTAATTTCCCCTTGATTTTCCTTTGGTTAAAATGGTGTTGTTGTTTGTGTTTTGCGAACCTTTGTGTACGTTTATTCTTGTTCACATTTTTACCTTAATTAATGAAGTAATTACTCACCACAGCCATAATGCTTAACGCCTCTATTTTTAGTATGTGTGAACTGTGTGAATGTACAAGTTAATTATTATTTTGGACACCAAAAAAGGAAGATACAAAATTGCTGAGCCACAGGTGTGTTTAACTTTTTTAATTTCCAGCAGTAACATCACAAACTTTGAGTTGCTGCTCACTCTATTTTTTTGAACAAACATATGTACATACAAAACAAAAATTGCTAAATCAACCATGCCACATTCCTAGTGCACACAGGCATGAGTTTAGAAGGAACTTCCTCCTGCCCGACATTAATGTCAATGACACTTAGAAAGAGATCAAACTCAAAAAATTAAAATAATGGTCACAAAAAACTATTTACAAGGTAAAACATCACAACACACCCTCTCCTGCTTTGCCACATTTGTGGCACAGGTGTAAAGCAGACATACCTAGGCCACATCTACACCTGGAACTCAGGGCACAGCCAAACCAGAACACCCAGTCCCAAGCCCAGTCCAGTGAAATCTTAGCCAGGAGTAAAGGGATTAGGTTTGCAGGCCAGAATGTCACACAATCATGTCTAGAAACAGGAGGAGCCACAACCAATCTAAGGACGCACAAGGCGTAAGGGCAACAGTTTGAGTGGCACGTTCATTGAGCATTGAGCTATGGCATTGGCTAGTGGCCTACCTCAGCACTCTAATGAGCTATATGTGCGCAAATCCAAACCAGACAAGCAAAGGCAGACACAAAGGGTATCTTTGTTAGCCTCACCAGACAAGTCAATACAGTGGGGATTTTGAGCAAAGATGTAGAACAGATTCAGGGAGTTTCAACCTTAATATGGGGTATGCCCATAGAACCCAGGTTGTGGCCCTGGCTGGTTGGACCTAACCTGGGCCTGTGTGGCATTCTGAATCTGCAGCTGTGCCAAAATGTTTCTCTGTATAGTTATCATTTCAGACCTGTAAGCACGGTTATCATTGTTTGCATTCTCCAGGTGGCTGTTGAGGGTCCTAAATTCTGTCAGCACGGCCTGTAAGGTACTATTGAGGTTGTCAATCTGGCCATGCAGTTCCTCTCTGTTCCTTTGATTGTGTTGTTGAAACGTAACCCTCTCGTGGTGCCATGCGTCCAAAAGCGGCATGGCCCTCCCCTGGGAAAAGGGGCGACATCACAGAGTACGCCTCCCAATTCCCCGGGTTCTGGTGCGTGCCGATGATGTTAGATGTCTAGGGCCCTCAACAGACCATCTTAGGTCGGCCAAGATGTTTGCTCTGCGCTGCTTGGTGGTGTTTTTCGATTTGCGCCCATATAGCTCATCATAAACTAAGGTAAGGCCACTAGCCAAGGCCATAATTTGTGTGTCACCAAAACGGCCACTCAACTGCCCTCTGCGCAATGTGCGCCCTCTTTTGTGGTTGTGGCTCCTCTGTGGTTCTTGACAAATGTGGTGACATTCTGGCCTGGGTGTGTGTGGGAGAATGCAGGGACTGGTGGCTGCATGGTGATTGGACTGGGCAAGGGACTGGGTGTTCTAGCCTGGCTGCCCACAGAAGTTCCAGGTGTGGATGTGG
Source organism: Gastrophryne carolinensis (assembly GCA_027917425.1). Taxonomy (NCBI): domain Eukaryota; kingdom Metazoa; phylum Chordata; class Amphibia; order Anura; family Microhylidae; genus Gastrophryne; species Gastrophryne carolinensis. The sequence continues at coordinate 176,832,901 of CM051234.1, read as the reverse complement.
CATAGGTACCTTTCCTTTCCACCTGTGCCGGTGGCGAATGTGGGCGTGCTGGTCTTTCAGAGGATGAACTTGTGCTGCCTTTGGAGGTAGTAGGTAGTAGGGCGGACCAAGGGTGAGGGAGACCTTGGCGAGTCGGGCCTCTTCTGCTTGTGTTTTTTGGGCCCTGCGGGTGGGGATGTGGATGGCCCAAATTTGGGCTGCGGGAGCTGCTGCGGGCTCTTGGTGGGCTGCGTGCCCTGCTTCGCTGTTTTGAGGGGCTGCGATCCCTGGTGCGCCCTCTTTTTTGGATGCGGTCCCTGCTGCGGTCTCTTGGTGGGCTGCGGGACCTGGTTTGGCCTCTTGGGGGGCTGCGGACCTGCTTTGCTATTGGGGGGCTCCCTGATTTGCCTTTTGTGGGGGCGGTCCCTGCTGCGGTCTCTTGGGGGGCTGCAGGACCTGGTTCAGCCTCTTGGGGGGCTGCGTGCCCTGCTTCACCTTTTGGGGGGGCTGCGGTCCCTACTGCGGCCTCTTGGCGGGCTGTGGGACCTGGTTCGGCCTCTTGGGTGGCTGCGTGCCCTGCTTCGCCTTTTGTGGGGGCTGCGGTCCCTACTGCGGCCTCTTGGGGGGCTGCGGGACCTGGTTAGGCCTCTTTGGGGGCTGCGTGCCCTGCTTCGCCTTTTGGGGGGGCTGCGGTCCCTACTGCGGCCTCTTGGGGGGCTGCGGGACCTGGTTCGGCCTCTTGGGAGGGGGGCTGCGGGAGCTGCTCTGGGCTCTTGGTGGGCTGCGTGCCCTGCTTTGCCTTTTGGGGGGGCTGCAGTCCCTACTGCGGCCTCTTGGGAGGGGGGATGTGGGGCAGGTTGTGGGGCTTTGTAGCCTCTTACCCCTTTTTTTAGCAGCAGAAGTAGTAGGCTTTGGGGCCTGGGTCTTTGGTTTGGCTGCTGACGCCTCCTTTTTTTGGCCCATAGCTGGTCGTAGCCTTGCTCGTTGCCTTTGTAGTAGCCCGTACGTAAGCGAGCTTTGGGCTGTTGCGACCTGGTTTGGGGCCCTCCTGCATGCTCCTGCTGCTTGTCTTGCTTCTTGGCCGTTGTGTCCTTGGCAGTTTTTGTGGCTGCTTTTTTTGGGGCCATTTTCATGGGACTCTCAAAGAGAATGAGCTGTGTGTCCAGGGACCTTTAAATAAGGTAGCCGGCGTGTGACGCCTACGCGTTCGCTTACGCGTACGTCCAGCCGTTCGCACGGCCGTGCGGAACCCGGAAACCGCTGGGGCCTTACTTATCTGCTGCTGAGAAGAAGAAGAAAGATGGCGCCCACTATCTTCAACCGCCAACAAGAAGAGATCATCATGCTCGTAAGTGTATTTTATGTGTTTCATTTGGACTAGTAAATGCTGATCTACATATTAAAGAAGCGCAGGAAGAAAGTGCGCAGGAAGTTCAACATGTGTGAAAATACATGCACAACCAAAGGCACGGCACACACGTGCCAAACCACATTTCGCCAAGATTGTAAACTTGCCTTAGGCTAGGAATGTGTGTGTGTTAATGGCATTTGCAAAAATAATGTATTGTTGGCACATATTGATATGTATTTAGAAGTAAATGCTATGATTGCTTTCTGTTTTGGAGACCATGCTGGAGCGCAGGTACGACTACCTGCCCAACTCATTTGAAAAGCGCAACGTCGCCCTGGAGATCATCTCCGAAATACCACATCAGACCAACACCACCACCAGATATTAAAAATGACCATACTACAGGCACTTCTTCACAGCAGAGCCAGGACCCAGGACATCGTGTTGTCCCCAACGAGCCATCTCTCGGCCACCAACCAAGTAAGTAGTCATGCCATTATTGTCACTTATGTGTTACTTCACATGAACACACAAATACATCATGCCCTAGTCAATGGCAATATAAGACTGACCTGTGTCCACTTCCTTAGCTTAATGACTTGCCAGAATGACCAGTGGCCACTTCCTTAGCTGAATGACTTGCCAGACTGACCTGTGGCCACTTCCTTAGCTTAATGACTTGCCAGAATGACCAGTGGCCACTTCCTTAGCTGAATGACTTGCCAGACTGACCTGTGGCCACTTCCTTAGCTTAATGACTTGCCAGAATGACCAGTGGCCACTTCCTTAGCTGAATGACTTGCCAGACTGACCTGTGGCCACTTCCTTAGCTTAATGACTTGCCAGAATGACCAGTGGCCACTTCCTTAGCCTAATGACTTGCCAGAATGACCAGTGGCCACTTCCTTAGCTGAATGACTTGCCAGACTGACCTGTGGCCACTTCCTTAGCTTAATGACTTGCCATAATGACCAGTGGCCACTTCCTTAGCTATATGACTTGCCAGACTGACCTGTGGCCACTTCCTTAGCTGAATGACTTGCCAGACTGACCTGTGGCCACTTCCTTAGCTTAATGACTTGCCAGAATGACCAGTGGCCACTTCCTTAGCTGAATGACTTGCCAGACTGACCTGTGGCCACTTCCTTAGCTTAATGACTTGCCAGACTGACCTGTGGCCACTTCCTTAGCTTATTGACTTGCCAGAATGACATATGTGGCTTTTAGTTAATTTGTTAACTAAAATACATTAAATCCACAGGTGAAAAACATGTATTGTTCTCCAAATAAAATTTTGCCCAGAAATTTGTTCCAGGGACCACACGACAAAGACTGGCGGACATGAATCGGAGGGTCCTTGAGTTGGTGGCCGATCTGCAGGCGATGCGTGACACGTTGGGGACAACACAAGAGGAAGAGTAGTGTCCTGGGTCCTGGCCCGGTATCTTTGTATATATTTCCCCCATGTTTTTTAATTGTATATAGTTTTACCAAATTTTAATTTGTAAATAGTTGAGTCTATTTTAATTTTGTATATAGTTTTTAAAAATGTAAAAAAATGACTTGCCAGAATGACCAGTGGCCACTTCCTTAGCTGAATGACTTGCCAGACTGACCTGTGGCCACTTCCTTAGCTTAATGACTTGCCAGAATGACCAGTGGCCACTTCCTTAGCTGAATATCACACGATACAAGACCTGCTCACAGGTTGGAAAGGGGAATCCCCATTCTCACTGACCAATAGAATCGTAGCACCCCCCGCTGAAAAATTTAGGGCATTACAACTGGACCACTTCATCAAATCACTGATTCGAGACCTGGATCACTATAGTAAACCTTCGGATTTTGAACAGAGATGCCTATATGACCCACTGGCGAGAGGAGCAATTTCAAAACTCTACGCATCCCTGGTCAAACCTGAGGGGACAAACTCTCACTTATATATGACTAAATGGGAGGAAGATTTAGGGAAAATAGGTGACGAGCAAACCTGGTCAAACATATGGAAATCAGCAGGGAAAGTCTCATACAACACTCTCATTCAGGAGAACTCTTTTAAGGTCCTGTTTAGATGGTACCTCACCCCTGCCAGAATACACAAGTTTGATGCAAATACCTCTCCCATGTGCTTTAGGGGATGTCAGGAGGAGGGAACTATGCACCACATATGGTGGAGCTGTCCTCATGCCTGTAAGATGTGGAGCAGTGTATATAACCTCCTATCTACGCTCTTTACAGGCACTTTTTTCCCTAGCACATGGGAAGCCCTCCTCTCTTATAAGACAAATAATTTTAAATTCACCCAATAGAAATTGGCTTTACATATCTTCTCAGCAACAAGACTGATAATAGCTAGGAATTGGAGAAGTGGGCATTTACCCTGGCAGATGGTGATTACTAAAAGTTCTGATATTATGATAATGGAAAAACTGACGGCAATAGCCCATGATGACTATGATCGCTTTAGTGAAATATGGTCCCCATGGATAAACTATATTGGAGTGAGTGGAAAAGTTGGGGACGTCTAGGAACCACGATATGGACGGGAGCTGTTGGTTGGGTCCTTCCCCCCCCCCTCCATTCCCTTTTACCCTTCCCCTCTTTTTCTCCTTAATACAACACCCCTCGATCTCTCCTTTTTTTCCTCTGTTCTGAGTCAGTGGGTTCTCCTTACCCTCACCCCCTCTCTTTGTTCTCACTGTTCGGCTTTCATGTAACTGCATATATATAGGTAGAGGCTATGCCTCGTCACTGACAAAATGATAATAACTGTTTCTTATAATAACCACAGTATACATGTAACATTATGCTTAATTGAAATTTTATATTTTGCACTCTTCTTCTCCTTGGACTATGTAAAGTGAACTTTCTATGCATGCTGGTTTTGTCATTTTACATGTACATGCTGTTACTGACGAAGTCCACAGAATGTTTTTACCCAAACCTTGTATTGTCTACTACTGCTTTTCTATAAACAATAAAAATTATTGTAAGAGAATAGCGTGAAGTGGTTGGGGTGAGCTTTAGGGTGCTGAAATGTAAGTGTAAGAGTAGTGTGAAGTGGTTTGGGTAAGCTTTAGGGTGCTGAAATGTAAGTGTTAGAGTAGCATGAAGTGGTTGGGGTGAGCTTTAGGGTGCTGAAATGTAAGTGTTAGAGTAGCGTGAAGTGGTTGGGGGGAGCTTTAGGGTGCTGAAATGTAAATGTAAGAGTAGTGTGAAGTGGTTGGGGGGAGCTTTAGGGTGCTGAAATGTAAGTGTAAGAGTAGCGTGAAGTGGTTGGGGGGAGCTTTAGGGTGCTGAAATGTAATTGTTAGAGTAGCGTGAAGTGGTTGGAGTAAGCTTTAGGGTGCTGAAATGTAAATGTAAGAGTAGCGTGAAGTGGTTGGGGGGAGCTTGTTAGTGTAATATATGGGGGCACATTTGTGGGCGAACAGTTTAATGAGTTAAGTTTGTTGTGCGCAGGCGCAGGATCGTAAATATTTTCATAGGAATGATTATTTTAGGTAATATACAATTAGAATTGATAGGGAAATGTAATGGATTCGTTGTGGTGACGATGGGAAATGGAAAAAAACGAATGCTGCCGTTGCAACCAGAGAAAAGGAATCAGAAAAGTCACACAGGGAAATGACATACTCGAACTCGTACTCGAGCATACGAACGGACGGGCACTTTACAGAAGGAAACGAATGAATGCATAGAATCGCTCGCACATTCATACGAGAGCGGGAACGTTCGAAAATAATACCAAGTGCGGCGCGAAAACGAATGCTTTTTAAAGTCTCTCTGAATCAACCCTAATGTCGGCAATCCCATGGCTTGATGAGTAGCAGTATGAGTCATGCACCGTCCGCCTTCTGGGTGGAGGGTCAATGTTCAGTGTGAGCAGAAGGCTGCAGGCTTGGGATTCTCAGCAGAGAAAAGCACTGAGAAGGAGAAAGCACACACCATTGCCGCTGTGTGCACTGGAATGTTTATAGCATCGGCTCAAGCACAAAGCAGCAGGAGCATTAATGATGTGAGCTTAAACTGGGGGTTAGGGAGTGAGGTCCAGCAAAGTACAGTAGAAGAAAGCTAGAGCAATGGCTTGGAATATGGCTGCAGCATGTTGGCTAAGATGTCTTCAGTCACATCAACAGCACAGGAGAAGCAATACAGAAAGATCACATTCTTGTTGCAAGAGTGCTGCTCCCTCTTTTCAGAGGGTGAATGATGACATAGGCAGGTGAAATTGGTACCCACCTCCCCACTAAGTTAGCCCTTGAGAGGAGTCAAGTTCACATATGAGGCCCCTGGAAAGTATATTCTAACCACCTCTCAGCTATCTGCCTGTCCACTGGTCTCACCCCTTTCATCCTGTTCACACCAAGGGTCTTCGAATATCCCCTCATCCTGGGTTTTCATCCCCCCCCCCCCCCCAAAAGAGATCTCAAGATACTTACTCCACCACCCAATTTTTAACTTTTTTTATTGCCAAATGACTAAACAACAATTGACCACAATCATCTTAAACCATTTGTATTGCTTACATTGGGTTGCAAGCTTGCTAATAGAGATAAGCAAGCTGCTTCATTTGATCCAGAGTTTGCTCTGAATATCAGAGAAAAATCATTTCAGCACAAATACAAATTTTCTTGTGAATTCTTGTGACAGTGAGGGAGCAGGGACATTTTTCATTTATCTTATTTCAGGTAACAATTTTTTGGCATGAATCACAAGAAAATTCGATATGTGCCAAAATGTTTTTCCCCTTAAATTCGAAGCGAGGAAAATGTTTTTTTTTTATTGAAAGCATGCGGTTCCTTTCTTCTGGAGAGTCTACGAGTTCACTTATCCCATATTGGCTTTTCTACATCCCCTGGGCTTTGGAGATACAGGTAATGGTGCAGAGCACTATGCCAAGTCACCCGCTTGCTGGCAGCCCCTCCAGTCTTGTGAATTGTTATAGGAGTCTCAACAGCCCCTTACCAGTTCACAAAGAGTTACATGTAAAAACTCACACACATAGAAAAAAAATCTGTCACTGATGTCCCCTGCCATCCGCTGCTGCTTCTGACAGCTAGAGAGATCAGTTGAAGATGGGTGCAGCTTATGCTGATCTCTCCAGCTTCTGACATCTTGCTCTCGGATGTAGGGATGGGACTTTTATATTGACAGAGTGAGCTGGCAGTCAGGAGCAAAATGCCGGGAGACACCATGGCCGGCCGGAGGATGAGGACATCATATGGCGCTGGAACAAGGACTGATATAAGCTTATTGTTTTATTGTTTTTTATATAATTCATTAAAAGTTCAGTTTGAAGAAACACACATTTCCTGGGGAAATTCGGGAAATTTTAAGAATTTATATAATCTATATCTATAATAAAAAGGAGAGCAAGAGACTTGGTAAGGCCTTGGTAAGACTGAAAATATAATCCATCTTGGTAATAGCTGCTAAATTCCAAACTATTTAGACAAATTAAGGTTGTTGTGGACCTCTTTTTGAAGCTCAGCAGACTTGGCTTAACAAATCCGTGCTCTACTCTTGCCTGAAGATAATTGATTTAGCATCTACAGGGTGGATAATGACCTCCAGGCACCTGTTAGTGAAAGAGGTAGGCATTTGCTTCTACACCAATAACAATTGGTACATTGACACTACAATATAGTGCAGCCTCTCGTCCAATCAGAGCCCTTTGACATGTTCACATGCTTCGGCAAAGGATTCTTATTACCTTCAATGGGAGGCGCGCTGCCTCATACCCTGCATCCCCATGCACGAACATCACCAGGGATGCAGGGGATAGGGCAATGTGGGCTTCCATTAAAAATAATCAGAGCTGTTTGCTGAAAGGCACACCACTCTGATTGGATGAGAGCTCGCACATGCACCATTGGACTAGGGAAAGGTTATTACCACTGCCCTGGGGGGGTTCCACACAGGACAAAGCTATATGCCCTGGGGAAAAGCCAGCAGATGGCCCTGGACTCTTTTAGATTGCAGGGTGGCCGCTGTTTTTTTGCACTTTAAGGAAAGTTTATTTAATCAGGACATGTTTTATGACCGGTGAACTAGGGAAGAGTTTTTCATATTTTTCTGCTTCTTTAACCGGTTCACCTGTTTATTGAATCAAGGCCAAATGCCCTGACTCTTGAAGGTTAGACACAATGACACAACCATTGCCACAAAATTCTTGAACAAAAAATAAATATCTGGTTTCTAGCAAAAAAGGTTTAGGTAAAGACATTCTTCTTTTAAAAGAAAAACAAACATTAGGGGCGTGGCCGTGCAGCCGAGCAAGATGGATGCCTGCTAGCTCAGCTCCACAGGTCAGAGAGGCTGGAAGCACACAGCAGCAGCAAGGCAGATCGTGAGAGGCCCCTAAAAGGCACAGGAGACCTTTGGAAACCCCAGTCCACTTACCAGAGGCGATGAACACAGCTCACAGCAGGAAGAAAGCTGCTAGGGAGACACGCAGATCAGCAGCTCCAGCAAGCAAGATGGCGGCAGTCCCTGACAGTGCTGAGGAGGAGACAGGTCACAGCACTCCAAGTAAGGAGATCGGTGGGGGGATAAGCACTGGGGAGGATCTTTCCCTCGACTCCACAGATAGCTGGTCCCAGCACCCTCCATCCACACAGACTGCAGCACAGAGCCCCACAAGCAAACCAGGCCCTCCTCAGCCAGCTGAGAACCATAGTGAGGGAGGATGTTACTGCAGTGTCTGCCAGGCATGTCTGACACCCTCCTGAAAGAGAGCAGAGATCTGGGGGGAGGTACAGATGCATTAGAATCCCGCATGGACGATGCCACTACAGTTTTAGATAACCAGGGGACTTTATTACAGCAGCTCCAAGAAGAAATCACCCTCTTAAAGGGCCAGAATGAGGAGCTGGAAAATCGCAACCGCACATCTAACCTGAGATTCAGGGGGTTGACCGAAACTATGGAAGACACAGTGGGCACTATCACAGCCCTTTTACAGGAGCTAGTACCTGAAATCCCACTAGAGAGACTGGAATTAGACAGAGCTCATAGGGCCCTAACCAGAAGACCTGCAGAGGGCCCACCACGTGACATCATTGTCAAATTCCACTTCTACCAAACAAAAGAAATTGTATTGAAAGCTTCCAGAGATAATGCACCCCTTACATTTCAGAAGCACAGCTATCAAATCTTTGCTGATTTACCCCAAACCACCATCTTAAAAATAAGATCTTTTCGCCCATACCTCCTGGCCCTGCAGGCGCAGGGAATACGCTATAGATGGGGCTTTCCCTTTAAGCTCTCATTCTCATACCAAGGGAAACAAGTCCAAGCTTCCTCTCTCCCAGAGCTTCTGGATAAATTTAAATCTCTGGACATCCGTATACCAGACAACCTCTTCTCTCCCCTCTACACCAAGAACGCCAAGGCCCGGCTACAGAAGCAACATTCAAGCCACCCCATCGCCACGACTCACCAAACAAGTTCAGAAAACCCCAGCGATGAAACGTCTCGTGTCCCTTCACAGAAGGACTGAGTGCAACACTCCCTGGCACCTCTACTGAGTTATAACCAGATACAGGGACCCATGCTCTCTCGGCCAACTCTGTGCATATTTGGGATGCCCCGGTTATCCCGTTGAGGTCTCACCAACGACCATGTGCGCCGCCGGAGCGGGGGACTCTCAGGGATAACCCTCTCAGTACACATCCTGTGTCTGGGTACCTGTCTGACCTGCAACAGTGGTCATACCAGGCGCCTGGGCTGCCTTCTAGGGTGCCAAACAATCCGCAGTTTTGTATTAGCAAGTGTTAGGGCTCTGGAAGCCCAAAAGTTTTTTGCTACTATAACAAAGCCTCTCTTTTCACTCTCTCTGATTATAATAATGTTTATAATAATGTTTTTTATAAAGGTTGGCCATGCGGCCTAGATAGTCTCGGACTGGTGGGAGAAGGCGCACCGCCCTCAGAGGGGACCCCATAGGGAGGGCGACGGGGTGCCGCCCCTGGGTGGCTGGGCCGGATCCCACCATCCGGAGACCTTGTTTAATTCTGTTTTATATCAAAATGTTATAGCATTAAATGCCCTTTTAATATACTCAGGATAGCCTCCTGACCCACACCGGACACCCCCTACCTTCCAAAGATGGGAAAACACTTCCCAAGCCTTTGGACAGGCTCTTTCGCACACAGAAATGCGAGCAACATCTACTTAATGTGTTTAATTCTTCTAACTCTACCACCCCTTTCCCCTCCCCCCTTTCCCCCCTATCCATTCACCCACCTCAAAACCAACACCCTCCCCTCCCCCACCCATCGTGGGAGCCCAGGTAAGCACAATCCGCTCCTCAAGAGAGATAGTCCCTTCCTAAATGAAAATGTCACTTAATATAGTATCAGTGAATGTTCAGGAGCTAAACTCCCCAAATTAGAGGTCCAGAGCATTAAAATATTTTAATTCAATCCACACAGACATAATTTGTCTCCAGGAAAAACACTATTCATCTAGTTGCAAACCAAAATTTCTTAACCATAAATTCCCCTTGTTTTTTCAGGCGGTCAGCCAAGGTAAGCAGAAAGGTGTTCTAATAGAATTTTGTAATGGGCTTTCCTTTACCTGCCATAAACAGATAGCAGACCCTGGCTGTAGATATCTTTTGCTTCAAGGAACCTTACAGGATGATGAGGTAACATTTCTCACTTACTACACACCAAACACCAGGCAGATTCCTTTCCTGGCCTGTATGTGCTCATTATTGCAAAAGCATGGAAAGGGAGCTATGTTTATGTGCAGGGACTCAAATTTAACGCTGCAACCATCCCTGGATAGATCACTCCCCCCAAACGCCCCTACAATTCAGGATAGCAAACGCTTCACAGAGTTGATAGATAATGCGCATCTAGTGGACCCATGGAGAGATATGCACCCTCATAAAAGGGACTACACACATTACTCTGCCCCCCATACGCTACATACCAGGATAGACCACATTTTTGTCCTCTCCACCTTTATGTCACAGGTGGGTCAGACAAAAATCTACCCTGTCCCGTGGTCAGACCACGACTTGGTGGCAATGACGTGCAACTCTATGGTCATTAAACCCAAACCGTCCTCATGGATATTGAACGACTCGCTGCTGTCCTCAAAACCCTTGGTGGAGGATGCTAGCAAAGTCTCTTTAGAATTCTTCACTATAAATGAGAGCCCAGAAACCTCACCAACTATGGTCTGGGGTGCCTTTAAATCTGTTATGAGAGGACACTTTATTGCCACAGCTTCTAGAAAGAAAAAGGAAAGGTCAATACTCTCAGAACAACTTCAGTCCCAATATTCTAAGGATGTAGGGACCTTTAAAACCACCCCCAGTTCCAGACATCTCCGCCAAATGGAGCTCTCCAGAACTAAACTTAACCTCTTGCAATCTCAAGAGGCAGAGGGACGTTATAGATGCTCTAGACAAAAATACTATGTTTCTACAAATAAACCAGGAACCCTTCTGGCCTCCCAATTAAAGTGTCACGAGCCTACCATGAAACCAGTGAGACTCAAGACTAGGACAGGAGGGGAGACTAGCAACCCCCAAGTAGTGGTTGAAGAATTCTCAGCAGGCCTATCTAAGTTATACAAAGCCCCACCCCATTAGGGGACCATCAGACGCAGGCCTTCTTAGACAAGATCAGCCTACCACAAATCCCAGAGGGTCAGAGTGCCAAAATAGATGAAAATATAACAGTAGAAGAAGTCTTGAAAGCAATCAAGACATCGAAATCCAATAAAAGGCCTGGGCCTGATGGGTTCACCGCTGCACTTTATAGAAAAATGGCCCCCATAGTAGCACCTCGACTGGCGAGGGTTTACAACTATATCAAAGGAGGCAACCCCATAGACCCAGACATGCTTAGAGCCATGATAACAATGATCCCGAAGCCTGGAAAGGAGCACCAAAACTGGAACATTTTCGGCCTATATCACTCCTTAATATAGACTTGAAATTCCTCATGAAGATCTTAGCCAACAGAGTCAACAAATTTCTGGGGGATGTAATTCACAGGGATCAGGTGGGTTTTGTCCCTAGAAGACAGGCTGGAGATGGGGTGCGCAGTATAATGCAATTGATACAGGGGGCAAAGGACCAAAAATTAGAGGCAATGCTCCTTTCTCTTGATGTGGAGAAAGCTTTTGATTCCCTCTCTTGGCAATACCTCCAGTCCTCCTTAGATAAATGGGGCTTTGGCCCAGGATTCCTCTCTTGGATCGCAGCTTTGTACTCCAACCCATCTGCTTGCATTAAGTACGCTGGCTTCCATTCCCCAAGTTTCAAGATACAGAGAGGTACCAGACAAGGATGTCCTTTTTCCCCTGTATTATTCATCCTGGCCCTAGGACCACTTGCAATAAAACTAAGGCAAAGTACCTCAATCAAAGGAATCCCCTTAGGAGGCAGGGAACATAAAGTTTCACTTTTCGCAGACGACATGCTGTTGATGTTGAGCTCCCCACATACCTCAGCCCCTAATGCCATCGACCTGCTGACCACTTTTGGTCGCATCTCAGGCCTTAAACTAAACGCCTCAAAGTCCACTGCACTAGACGTCTCACTCTCTGCTAGTACAAAGCAGACATTATCCCAAAACTTTACGTGGACTTGGACACAGAGACTGCAGTATCTGGGGATCAAATTAACAGCCAACTATACAGATTTGTATAGTGCCAACTACCCAGAAACTTTTAGAAAACTGGACACTCTACTTCAGTCCTGGCAATTTGTAAAATTGTCTAGGCTAGGGAGAATAGCAGCTCTCAAGATGACCTTTTTACCAAAAATGTTACGTCTCTTCAGAGTGCTCCCAGTTCAGGTCCCTAAACGTGCCCTCGACATCCTTCAACAGAAAATCATGTCTTTTACATGGTGCAAATCTAGACCAAGGATAAATAAAACACCTCTCTTCTGTAAAAAAGACCAAGGCGAACTGGCTTTCCGATCCCTGCATAAATATTATACAGCAGCTCAAATAGCGTCCCTAGTACTCCTACAAGCCCCACAGCATAAACCATTATGGGTCCTAAATGACATTGCCGCTTGTGACACAGTCCTCCCGGCATCTCTGCTCTGGATCCCTAGAACACTTAGACCGAAATTTATCCCTCCAATCCTAAAGTTCTCCTTGACAATATTGGACAAAGTCAAACATGAATTCACATCACCTCATTTGCCAGCTCCCCCCCTGCTAGGTAACCCAATGTTTCCATCAGGGGTCAAGTACCCTAAAATTTACAAATGGTGGTCACAGAAAGGCCTAACCTCTGTAGACAAACTCTGCACCCCAAAAGGGATGAAAACCAAACAAGACCTCGCACCCTACGATAGCTTCCCACCTTCTGAGGTATTTAGACACCTACAAGTCCAACATTTTGTTAAAAGCCTCCTAAAAAAGTCCCCTCCTCCATATAGGAATATGGACTTCGAAATCAGATGCATCAGGGACCATTTTGAAAGGGGCTTAATATCCAGTTTATACACAGCTCTAGTTACACCCCCAGCCCCTGTTCACCACAACTATATGATAAGATGGGAACAAGAGCTGGGAACGACTAAAGATCCTGAGACATGGCAGAAAATCTGGAGTGCTTTTGAGGGTGCCAAGAAAGAGGCACAATGTCCCACATCTGGTGGGAGTGCCCTGTGGTTCGTTCTACATGGGATAAAGCCTACAAATTGATATCTGACATCCTACACATATCCAGTATTGGCGATCCATGGGAGGCACTCCTATCACTCAAATCTGGTACATACACAAAGCCAGAGTGGCGATTGATTCTCCATGTATTATCAGCAGTTAGGGGGACGATAGCTAGAAACTGGAAATCGCCCCAAATACCTTGGCAGGAGATCTGTAATAGGATGTCGGATATCATGTGCAATGAGAAAATCACTGCGATAATAAACGATTCATACAACAAATTCCTCAGTACCTGGAACCCATGGATAGAGTACAATGGGCTGAGCCCTCATCAAACAGACCCGTCCCTCCCTATCTAACCACTAGACTCCGGACTGGTGTGGTTCTAGTTCTCACTCTCCTATTAAAACATGATCCAGCATACCTGGGCTCCCACAATCCCCCCTTCTCTTTCTGCCCTCCCTCTCCCCCCCCAACCCTCCTGATATATACCCCGGACATCTACACCAGTCCAATGTTCTCTTATCATAGTTAGGCTATTTAGGCTAAGCTAGTTAAGTTTGCCCAAGGTCAGCCAGGGTGCTGAACACCCAAAAGTGAATATACAAATAGCTCTCAAAATTTTTAATGTGAATTCGTAATCTCAATTTATACTACTTAAGTTCCACAAGACGCATATCCCTTGGTTAGACACTGTCTGATTTTGCGAGCTACTTTTGCTGACACCAAAAGATACTGTGAGCATTTTGTTGACTTATCTTTACTGTTTATCTGCATTCCATTATGCATTCAACTATGTACGCTTTTTGCATTACTACTTGTTCAGTACGCCTGTCTTTAAAAATATGCTGTACATCACGTGCAAACTTCAATAAAAATTTGGTAAAGAGAAAAACAAACATTAATCAAAGAGATAATACGTGATTCTAAATAAACCCTTCTGATACGTCACGTTGTTAAGGTTTATGCTATTAACGTTAAACATACAGTAAGGCAAAAAGCCTACAAATATTAGCTTGAGATGGATGTTATAGCATATAATCGGTAACAGAAACGAGATCTCAAAAATTAAAATTAAACATAGGACAGGAAACATAATATGCAGGGTTTTAAGAAGTTACATAATTATGCAGCTATAGCATACATGCAATTATATTCAGTTTCTCTAAATTATTTTCATGCGGCCATTTAATATAATTTGCTGTAATAGTAAGGTACATTATATAGTTATACACCATCTCTCATAAGTCCTTCATATCTATTAGACAGCCCTGTAGCAATGGACACAAGTCTGCATTTAAATCAATCTAGTAAATTGTTTTGTGCACTGTGGCAATCAGGGCATTACATCAGAGAAGTTATTAAGATTTTAACATCAATGAAACACACACAAAACCTATATATTCTATGCTTTTTGTGATTTGCCCTGGTGGAGAGGGATTCGAGTTGTGATTAAGTTAGTCTGTAAACTCAAGAATTATTTGTTATCAATATTTACTGTCCTAAGTTCCTTAGAGTCAGTTAGCTATATTTATTTTCCTGTTTGTTTTATCTGCTAGCTTTAATAATTCACCACCTTTCCTTTTTTAATTTAAGCATATATCTTTGTTGATATATTTCCAAATAAACATAGTTAAACAGTATTTTATTTAGATATTTTGCTGCTGGAATATGATAAAATTAATTTCAATTATATTTACAGCATAGAATGATGAACACTATAGCACAAAAAGATGAAGAAGCATTTGTCCTCAGTTTTGCTTGTTCATCTTGATTTGGGGTAATAACTCCCTTTTTGGAGAACTAAAGCATTACATTTACGTCTGTGGGTAGAAATGGGAAAAAGTAACCTTTCCACAAGTCCAAGACCATTCCCCTGAGTCTATTATTATTATTAAGTCTATAATTACCTGACACTTTCCGGGCACACTGACAAAGGAAATGTGTCAATGTCTGGATGCATACTCCATTCACTTTGATATATGCATTTGCAGATCATAGCCAGAGTAAAACCCTCAGTGGTGCAAGAAACATGGGAGAGGAGTTCATCACCAGCTGAGTATTGAGAAGTCAAGTCATTTTTATTCACAAAAATTCAGAAAAGGATGATTGATATATACTTTATAGTGATAATACACCTTCCTACAATACTACTAAGTAAAGTTTTGGGCCAAGCAGTTTAAATTGGATTTGGAATCAATTCAAAATTACCCCCTTTCAGGGTGACCTTTTAAAGCACAAAAAGTGTAGACCATATTTTTCAGGTAAAATTCATTGTTATAGTTCATGAATTAGGCATTTAGTTGGTATAAAGATAAAAAACAGAATATATAGTACAAACATTTGTGGAATGGTCCAGTTAATTTCCAGCAAGTGATGAGCTTAAATTCAGTCTGGTCTTTCCTAAACTTGGATATTGTTAGGATTTGGGATGCCGTTGTTTTGTTTTTACTAGGTGGTATACCCAGAACCTGTAGGCTGTAAGGTCAGCCCCCATGCCCTTTGGCACAGGCCAGGTGCTCTACTGGGATGCACCACTGATGCTAGAGGGAATCCCAAAAAGCTTTCCAGGTATGAAATTATTTGCTAAAGGAGGTATCACTTTCCTCTGGTTGGACTGCCGTTTCTCTCTTCAGCATGTCACTGGATCGCCCACTGATGGTCCTTTCAAGTCAAGTTGAGGTTTATTTGTCACATGGAAATGGAGTGGACATGCCTCTAAGCAAAAAGGAGCACTAACACATCATAATAATTTATACAAATTAATACACAGAAAGGCTAAATAAACATATACCTCACAAAACATTTAAAAGCAACTGCACTTACCCCTACAATCTAACAATAAATGATGCCCATAAAGGGATATCAATACTAGCCACCATGGGACAGAAATAAGCCCTGAATAATTCACACCCTGAATAATATTATATTTTGTGCCGGCATGGGAGCTGTGAAGCGCCATGGGTTTGAGTCGCTATCCAGTCACTCCATGGGGGCCCTGGTATTTGTGGGACATTTGTGTGAGATACATGGGGTGTTCTCTTTTGCTGTGCTGCTGGTACATGCACTTTACTATTTTTGTCTCTATTCACTAGTTTGTATTTCATTATCATTTTCATTAGAGATGAGCGAACCGGTTCGGACGAACCGGAATTCGCTCCGAATTTCAGGAAATATTTGATTCGGCACGAACCCGAATATTTTGTGGTTCGTGCCGATCAAATTTTTCCTGAAATTAAAAAACAAAAATGCCGGCATGGTGGGAGCGGGCCGACCGGTTCCGCTGTCAGCGGGCCGGCAAAGCCGGCCCGCTGACAGCGGGGCCGGCCGGCCCGCTCCCACCATGCCGGCATTTAAAAAACAAAAGCAAAAAAAAAAGCATTTTTGCCGGCATGGTGGGAGCGGGCCGGCCGGCTCCACTGTCAGCGGAACCGGCCGGCCCGCTCCCACCATGCCGGCATTTAAAAAAAAAGGCAAACACTTACCTGCAGGTCCGGAGCGTGGAGGCCGGCGCCGCTCTCAGCTGTCATCTGAGAGCGGCGCTGGCCTCCACTGACCAAATAAAACTGACCTCGAGTCAGCTTGAATGAACTTTCTGCTGTTTGCCTGATTGGATAAAGACAAATACGTGTCCCTGGACATCAGAAGAGGGTGATCCCAGACACTTATCGCATGTGGTGGAGGATGCGGGCAACACGTTGCTAGGGGCAATCTACCGTGCCTGTTGCAAGTGGAGTACAAGAGCAGGACTGTGTCTGGTGCAAAGCCGTTGCTAGGGGCAACAGCCCTGTGCCAAAATGGATGACATGGTAAAAGCCTTGGTGCAGTCGGTCGCTGCACAGCAAGAGGCTACCAGAGCTCAGCAAGAGGCTGTCAGAGAGCAACAACACACCAATCACCTGCTGGCAGCACAGTTGACTGCTTTAGCAGAGGCTGCAAATAAAGACCGACAGACGCTGCAGGAGCTGATGCAAAGTATGGCCAATCTGCCAAGCAGGCAGCTGCCGACACCGCAAAGAGATATCCGTGCAAACCAATATCTGCAAAAGATGATGCCGGCAGATGATGTGGAGGCCTTCCTTGCAACCTTTGAGAGGATAGCTACACGGGAGGCCTGGCCGAAAGAAAGTTGGGCCGGCTTGGTGGCCCCATTCCTCATAGGAGAAGCACAAAAGGCTTACTATGATCTGGAACAGGATGCGGCTCAGGACTTTAACAAACTCAAGGCAGAGATTCTGGCACGCCTGGGTGTAACCATAGCAGTCAGAGCCACCCCGTTCCCAGATGTTTGACCTCATCCATCTTACCAGGAAGTGGCTACAACCAGAAGTTCTGTCCGCACCGGAGGTGGTTCAACGTGTGGTTATGGACCGATATCTAAGGGCTCTACCTCCAGCGTTAAGGAAGTGGGTAAGCCACGGGGACCCAAAAACTGCAGATCAGCTTGTGGATCTTGTTGAACAGTACTCTACAGCGGAAGAGCTCTTAAGTAACACCCAGCGCCAGGCCTCAACCAACCGGACAGCCAAAGTTCCCGGTAAGACTGTTCTGGGGTTTGTGGGAGTTGGGAAAAATGTAAATATTTTACAACGAAAAGATGAGACTGTGGGCTCAAGGAAGCCTGAAATGCGAGACTTTGGTCTAGGTAGAGAAAATATCCGATGTTTTCGTTGCCATGAGTTGGGCCATATTGCCATGAACTGTCCGATGACTGTTGAACCTATGCAATGTGATGCGGCCTTTTTGAAAAAATGTATGTCCATGTTTGCCCAAGTATTGTGTACTGCCGTCAGTTCTGACAGTTCTAAAAACCACCTGTATGAGTTAACAGTAGAGGATAACAAGGTGGTGGCTTTACTAGACTGTGGTCAGTCTGGTAAACGCCAATCTTATAAGTGCTGCTAACAGGTGTCCTGACACTTACACGGTAACTTGTGTGCATGGGGATACACGTGAATACCAAACTGCTATTGCTTGTATTTCAACTTCTTATGGTTCTGTATGTCACAGGGTGGGGATAGTTCCTGCCTTAATGCAGGATATCATTCTTGGCAGAGACTTTCCACATTTTTGGAAGTTGTGGGAAGACAATCTGGGGGTTAAAGAGGGTACACCTGATAGGCCCACAGCCTCCAACTTAAGCCCTGAACCATTTGATAGTACCCCAAGGAAAGATGTGGTTGGGGTTTATGTAGAAAAGCCTTTAACTTTCCCTTTTTCTGTTATGGCAGGGGATTCTGGAGAAACCCTAACAGAGACAGAAACTCCGGGGGCTTCTCGGCAGTGTATACCTGATTTAGAGGTCCGAAAAGATGATTTTCAAAGTGAGCAGTTAAAAGACCCTGCCCTTACCTGAGCCAGAGAAAATGTAAAAATAGTCAATGGGATACCTGTGGAGCCTGGGGCTAGGCTTGCTTACCCATATATGATTCTAGAGAATGACTTACTGTACCAGGTTGATAAAAAGGGCGAGGAAAACATACACCAGCTAGTGGTTCCCAAAGCCTTCAGGAGAACAGTTTTAGATCTTGCACACGCGCACATATTGGGTGGTCATCTGGGAGTCCAGAAAACTACAGAGAGAATTTTGCTCAGATTCTTCTGGCCTGGGGTACATCATGATATTAAAGAGTATTGTGAATCCTGCTCAGACTGTCAGTTGTCTGCCCCTAGGCCTCATTTCCGCAGCCCTCTAGTTCCATTACCAATTATTGAGGTATCATTTGACCGGATTGGGATGGATTTGGTCGGGCCCCTGATAAAGTCAGCTCGTGGTCACCAACATATTTTAGTTATAATGGATTATGCTACACGTTATCCGGAGGCCCTACCTTTGCGAAACACATCGTCAAAGACTATCGCAAAGGAGTTAGTGCAGGTGTTTAGTAGGGTGGGCATCCCAAAAGAAATACTCACCGATCAAGGCACACCCTTTATGTCGAATGTGATGAAGCAACTTTGTAAATTGTTTAAGGTGAATCAACTACGCACATCGGTCTATCACCCTCAGACCGATGGCCTAGTTGAAAGATTTAACAAGACTCTAAAGCAGATGTTAAGGAAAGTCGTGGACAAGGACGGAAAAAACTGGGATTTGTTGCTTCCATATCTGTTGTTTGCTGTAAGGGAGGTGCCTCAATCGTCCACCGGGTTTTCTCCGTTTGAATTGGTATATGGTAGACATCCCCGGGGGTTGTTAGATGTGGCAAAGGAAAGCTGGGAAGAGCAGGTCACTCCCTACAGAAGTCTAACAGAACATATTTCACAAATGCAGGACAGAATTTCAGCTGTGATGCCAATTGTAAAAACCCACATGGAACAGGCTCAAGGTATGCGAAAAAGAATCTATGATAGGGGTGCTAAGGTACGTACCTTTGCACCAGGAGATCGGGTGTTAGTACTGGTTCCTACTATAGAGAGTAAATTCTTGGCCAAATGGCAGGGTCCCTACTCCGTTATAAAATTCACCAACCAAATAAAAGAAAGCCTGAGCAGATTTACCATGTGAATCTGATCAAACCTTGGAAAGGCAGGCAAATTCTGGCTGCGAAGGTTGCGTGGCCAACCGGTGATGGTCATCTAATACCTAATGTTATTATAGCTGAGACTCTGTCTGACACACAAAAGAAAGAGGCTAGACAACTGATAATTCATAACATAAGTTTCTTTTCTGACAAACCAGGACAGACTCTACTGGTAAAACACGACGTTGTGACTGAACCTGGAGTAAAGGTACATGTTAAGCCCTATAGAATCCCTGAAGCTAGGCGTGAGGCAGTGTCTAAAAAAGTGAAAGACGTGCTGGAGTTAGGAGTAATTAAGGAATCCCATAGTGAGTGGTCCAGCCCAATTGTGTTAATTCCAAAACCAGACGGTACTATACGGTTATATAATGACTTCAGGAAGTTAAACTCTGTGTCTAAATTTGATGCCTATCCTATGCCAAGGGTCGATGAGCTGATAGAGCGACTCGGTACAGCTCGCTACATCACAACACTAGATCTGACGAAAGGTTATTGGCAGATTCCGCTGACGGAATCTGCCAAAGAAAAGACAGCATTTTCCACACCGGACGGTTTATTTCATTATGTAAATATGCCCTTCGGCTTACATGGGGCTCCTGCAACCTTCCAACGGTTGATGGATAGAGTGTTAAAACCACATAGGAAATATACTTCGGCCTATCTTGACGACATAGTGATACATAGTCCTGACTGGGAGACACACCTTTCTGACGTTCAAGCAGTCGTTGACAGCTTACAGGCTGCAGGTTTGACCGCTAATCCAAAAAAGTGTTGTATTGGGTTAGAAGAAGCCAAATATTTGGGTTATATTATTGGAAGAGGCGTAATTAAACCCCAGGTAGATAAAGTTGAAGCAATCCAGAAGTGGCCTCAACCGTTAAATAAAAAACAGGTGAGGACATTCCTCGGAATTACAGGGTATTATAGGCGATTTATACCCAATTTTGCTTCCATAGCAAATTCCCTGACTGATCTCACCAAGGGAAAAGACTCAGTGATGATAAGATGGAACCCTCAGGCTGAAAAAGCGTTTCGAACCTTAAAATTGGCCCTTTGTTCCCTGCCAATATTGATCACACCAGATTTCAAGAAAGAATTTGTGGTCCAGACAGACGCTTCTGAGACAGGAATAGGGGCTGTCTTGTCACAAACCCGGGATGGAGAGGAACATTCTGTGCTTTATTTAGCCAGGAAGCTGAATAAACACAAAAGAAATTATGCAGTTGTAGAAAGGGAATGTTTAGCTATTAAATGGGCCCTCGAGTCCCTCAAATATTATTTGTTGGGAAGAAAGTTCTGGCTAGTCACTGACCACGCCCTTCTGAAATGGATGTACCTTAATAAAGAGAAAAATAGCAGAGTAACAAGGTGGTTTCTAGCTCTGCAGGCCTACAACTTTACAGTAGAGCACAGGGCTGGGCGACTGCAAGGAAATGCAGATGCACTGTCACGTGTGCACTGCCTTCTGGTTACAAATGCTCATTCCCGGTGGCCTGAGCAGAGGGGGGGGGGGATATGTGACATTCATGCAGGTCTGATAGTAGAGGACATGTATATTTCTCCCAGGTTCCTTTCCTATGTGAGGTAATTGCTGAGCCTCTCACCTGTCAGGTAATTAATTAGGGGGAATGAGAGGCTGGAAAAAGGAGGAGCTCTCTCTCTCTCTCTCTCTCTCTCGGGTGAAGGACACAGCCCAGGACTGTGGAGAGACTCATGTGAGTAAAGGTTGCTGGAAGTAGTTTTTTAAAGTTGGCAGAGAGAAGCTCTCCAGCTAGTAGTGAGGGTTTTCACTTGTATAGTTAAGTGTACAGGCAAGGATTTACTTTTGTTCCCCTGTTATCTTTATTTTTATTTGCAACCTTTACAAATAAAACTGACCTCTAGTCAGCTTGAATGAACTTTCTGCTGTTTGCCTGATTGGATAAAGACAAATACGTGTCCCTGGACATCAGAAGAGGGCGATCCTGGACACTTATCGCAATATATATTAGTAGTTGGGCATGAAGTGGGTCCTATGAATTGTGATTATTACATTTTTATGTGTGTATTATGTATTTGAGTATGGATTAGATTAATAGAGACTGAGACTTCAGTCAGCACTTTCGCACTTATTAAATAATTTTATTAGATTTAGGTTTTGTGCCGGCACAAAATATAATATTATTCAGGGTGTGAATTCTTCAGGGCTTATTTCTGTCCCATGGTGGCTAGTATTGATATCCTTTTATGGGCATCATTTATTGTTAGATTGTAGGGGTAATTTGTATGATGTGTTGGTGCTCCTTTTTGGGAGGAAGGTGTGCTTAGAGGCACATCCACTCCATTTTCTAGGTTCTATATTGTGAGTGAGTGAGCACAGTAATATTCTTGTGATAGGTGGTGCACCCCTTTATGTTGTTTTATTTGTCACATGCATATTGATACAATGCATGCCTTACAGTGAAATTATCTTACGACTGTCCGCAGATGTAAAGATCCTAGGGGTAATATTTCTAAGAAAAACATTTAGATGCAATAAGAATAACAAAAATAACACAATATTATACAGAAGAGTACTCACTGAGTATGTACCATACTGCAGCCCTGTTTTATCTCCCGCTGTACTACATTTGGCCATGATTAGAATTTGAGACTAGTCGCTAGGTACTAGTGTATGAGCTATACTAAGTTGCTAAGTTACCATGTGCCTATTCGGGGAGGCTGATTTATTAATAGCGACATATAGCGACAGTTGCGCGACTGTAGCAGCATTTTCACATTGCCCGCTAGTAGTCGCTGTGCTTGGCCGTTGTTCAGTTGTTGACAGCGACTCAGTCGGTGTGGCTAAATGTTCAATACCGGGTTACGAGTCGCTATTTGACAGGTTCCACGATGTATGGGTGCGCATGATAGCGACTGGTCAGAGCGACCGGCTGCCACCACATTCATCAAAAAATCACGCTAAAAAAATTCAAGCGCTGTGAAATGCATGTTTAAACCCCAGAGCGCTGGAGGCGATGTGTTAAAAGTAGTTTTTTAACCCCCAAACCACCATATTTTTGGAAACCAAAAAAATATATATATTTTAAATAATTTAGTAATATGAATACATTAATATCAGACCTGTAATATCAATTCTGTACAATTTTTTATTTTAATTTTTTTTCCCTTAAAAAAATTATCTAAAATGGCAGAAGTGGTCACAGAATTTAAAAAAAGAAAAAAAAAACATTAATAACAATTAATTATTAATATTTAAAGATTGTTCCATTGAAATGCATTGGAGCACGCCAGGTAGCGAGAGGTCATACCTGTCGCTGTTCAAGGTCGGACGCTGGCGCTGTGGGCTGAGGCTGAAATAATGATGAATGAGTCGCTATATGGCGCTATCTCAGTCGCTAAGCAGGATTGGCTTGATAAATGTGTGATTGTGGTGGGGAGCCGGCGTTCTCGTGGCGGGGCCCGTCATTACCGGCCGCTCACCAGTCGCTACCTGTCGCTATTCCTTCATAAATAAGGGCCTAAGTCTATGTTGTTGTTCATGTACCCAGGTCTGGAGTGGGGTATGTACAGATTTTAGAACTTAAATACCCGATACTTCATATCTAAGCACTAGATAGCTTCTGACAAGAAGTTTTTACCCAATCTTTCTGTACTTGCCTCCAGTGAACAGAAACATTTTTCAGATCACATTTTTCTAACGGGCCTGTTGTTGGGGTGGTAGGGGTCCTCTTCTATTCTTCTCGCCTTAATGATACAGTAGTTATCACACCTTTTTGCAGAATCAACCTGTCCTCAATGGTGCGGGTCCCTTACCAGGCAATAATGCTTCTGGTTAGAAATAAAGTATAAGCACAGCTGGGGGTAACTTAGGGGTAACTTGAAGTCTTGTAGCCGCCTTAGGTGGAAGAGGCATTGTTTGACTTTCCCAGCTATGTATTCAATGTGTGAGGTCCAGGCCCCGTGAAACATGAACACCAATGTGTTTGAAGGTGGATACTCTTTCCACCTCTGTTCCGTTGATCATGGCAGTTTGGTAGCTTTTCTCCTTCCTGGTGCTAAAGTCCACTACTATCTCATTTTGCGGCATTGAGTTGAATATTGTTCTCCTGACACCAGTGTTCAAGATTTTATATCTCCTCTAGGTAGGCATTCACAGTGTTTTTAATTAAGCCTATATTTACTGAGTTGTTCTCAAACTTTACAATTGTAGTGGAGTTAGACGAGGATGTGCAGTCATGGTTATACAAGCAGTAAAGTAAGGGGCTTGTACACAGGGGCGGGCTGGCCATAGGAACTGCCGGGCATTTTCCCGGTGGGCCGCACCCCCTTATGTAAATATTACATTGTTTCATGTGCAGAATGAGGTGCGGTGCTGTTTTGGCTTTATTTATAATGTGTAGTAACGCTGAGTTCCCCAGTCTGAAGCTGTGTGAGGGCCGGCCAGCAGCATAGATAACATTGTACACCTTCCAGCTCTGTGCAGCCTGTGTCTTGTAGATTGTCAGCCGATCCCTGAGCTGCTCCCAGAGCCCGGAACCTTTCCCTCGTTCTGCATGTTGCTGGCCGGGCTGGTAAATGAAGCACACAGTGAGGGGATTGAGCTGCAACATTGTCATCAATCTTGACTGACTGCAGACAGTGCCGATGTGAACAGACTCGGATTTCCTCAACAGTGTGATGAGAGGTTAGATAATCAGCCCTGACCTGCTAACTAATATTAGAAAGAGAAATGGTGAAAAATGTATGAAAGTGACAAGCATGAAAAAAGTCAGAATGGCAGCCAGACCTAATCTGAGAGGGAAAATACATGGGCTGAAGAGAGAATGGAAAGACAGAGAAGAGACACATGTGAGAAAACTGCATGATAGAACAAAGAGGGAGAAAAGATATTAAAAAATAAAGTGAAAGCCAGAGAGAAAAGCAGAACAAGTGATGACTGGGAAAAAATGGCAGATCATAACCTCTTCAGGGCCATCACATCCTGGTTAGAGTGGCCCCTTGCATTAAAGTGACAAATTGGACTGGATTATACCATATACCAGTGCAGACAGCCTGGTCCCAGGACCTTGTTCTCACCTGCTTCCATATTCCCACAATGCAGGGGTAGTGGAAGGAGGTAAGTGGGGGGGGGGGGAGGCTTCTCCTGTTGGTATTCAGTGTGGGCATCCCTCTATCAGATGCACCCCCTCTAATGCTGCTTTATAGGACCCTCCAGTGTCATTTCACTGGAGGGTACCTCTCTAAATGCCCATGGAAATGTCCAAAATCAGGCAGAATTACTTACAATATTTCTATGCTTACATGCCACTTTAGTAGCCCACATGACCACCGCTGGGCAATAGGGTTCACTAAACAAGTGGCAGAGCAACTAGGGAGGAGCATAAGCTAGCAACTCATCCAGGTGATCCCATAGAGCATGCGTGGGTCACTGGACAATCAGCCCTTACACATTTATATCTTGCTTTGCCAACCTCACATCAGATATAATGTTAGATTGCCTAGAAAAGATGACTGGAGCGTGCTGCTGGCCGCTCCTCTGCCTGCCTGTGCTAGACATTCAGAAATGTCTGGTGCAAGTACAGGTCTCAGACAGAAGCATATGGAGGATGTAGCCACTGCTCACCTATGCACTTTGGGCTCACCAGCTACATGAGTATACCAGGCAATCTCATACAGCAGGGCATCCCAACTGAGGGATCGTTGGTCATTGTTTCTCATTAAAAGAACAGTGGCTCCTCAAAAAAGCAACAGGGCTGATCAGGGACAAAAGAATCAGCCCAGGCTGTGTGTCCGCAATTAAATAATTTTGAATGGAACTAATCAAAATCATAGCTGTGCACCAGCACTGCTATGGCTCTAACACAATATACTGGGCTGGTCACAGCACAGCAGGTTCTGACCAGTAAAATCCTAGCCTGTTTTTTTACCCCAGTCTGCCCCTGCCTGGCATAGTAGTGTGTGTGTCTCAGACAACGTCTGCCAAAATGCATGGTGCTGGGCGTTTACACTTCATCAGGCTGCACTGAGCCCAGTACGTCAGGGCTGGTAAAGTCACGGGCCGATTTTTGGCCCCAGTTCTGCCACTTAGCCTCTGACGTGGGGGGGGGGGAGGGGTTTGCAGACTGCCTGTTATGGGGAAGGGGTGTAAATACTGGGCTGGACAGAGTGCAGAAGGGCCGGTGTGACCAGAAAAGTCCCGGACCGTTTTTGAACCCCAGTCCGCCCCTGCTTGTACACATCCTTGAAGGACCCCTATGTTGGTGAAGAGAGTGAAGGGCATATGACTTCCCACTCTTACTGCTTGCGGTCTTCCTATAAGGAAGCATGAGTTTCAGTGATACAGACAGGGATCCAGTACTAGGGTTTTTTGTTAGTTAGTTTGGGGGGATTAGAGGGGATTGTCATATTAAATGCAGAGCTATAATCTACGAACAGCAATGTAACATATTTCCCTTTTTCTTTCATCCAGATGTTCTAGTGATATGTGGAGTCTGGGGGTCATCATCAGTTGAATGGTTAGAGCAGTAGGCAAACTGTAGTGGGACAAGGGTGTCAGAGAGGGAGGCCATGATGATATACCTGATGAGCTTTTCAAAGCATTCGATCACTACTGATGTCAGTGCCACAGGGCGATGGTCATTGAGGCAGGCTGGTTTTGGTTTTTTGGTCACTGTCAGACTGCTTGCAACATGATTGAATGATTTACTGTTTCAGGAAAAGATTAAATATTGATGTGAACACAGACACTAGTTGATATTCACAACCTTTCTGCACCTTACCTGGGATTCGGTCCTTCCTCACATCGTGTTCCCTGATGATAATGGTGATGGTGTCCCTATTGTCAACTTTCTCACCCAATGTTATGTCGCTGCACTCTACATGTTTGGTATGAAGGGTTGCAGTTGATTCAAAATATGCATAGAATGAATTCAGTCTGTGTGCCAGGCATCTGTCAGTTTGTATCAGTCTGAGTTGAGTTGCATTGTAATAGGTTGCTGTCCTCATTCTCTGCCACGGGCTCCCTTGTAGATTCTGTATCTCTAGCTTTTGACTAGAGATGAGCGAACTTTAGAAAAATTCGATTGGACTGATTTGCCGAATTTTCCGCCAAAAATCGGTTCGACCCGAATTTATTCGCGACGAATCGCTATTAAAAACGGGTATTTCTGAGCCTCCTAGAGCCTCAATAGGGTTGTAAACCATTCTGCCTTGCTGTAACACGCATAGGACGCGTGCTGGGTTAGTGAAATAATACTGAAAATAATTATCACATGCAGATCGGAGGCATCGCTAATAGAATCGCAAAGCGGCACAATTGCAGAGAGTTGAGGTGGCATCACTATGAGGGGCCCCTATAGTGCCTGAAAAACACACCCTGGAGCTGGCAGCAGCAGGAGCCCAAAAATTTGCTGAATCACACCCTAGAGTTGCAAGCCGCAGCAGCAGCTGCAGGAGCCCAAACATTGCTTTAAAGAGACACTGGAGTTGGCTGCAGGAGCCCAAAAATTGAATGAATCACACCCTGGAGTTGCAAGCAGCAGCAGCAGCAGGAGCCCAAACATAGCTTTAAAGAGACACTGGATTTGGCTGCAGGAGCCCAAACATTTGATGAATCACACCCTGGAGTTGCAAGCAGCAGCAGCAGCCCAAACATAGCTTGAAAGAGACACTGGAGTTGGCAGCAGGAGCCCAAAAATTGGATGAATCACACCCTGGAGTTGCAAGCAGCAGCAGCAGCAGGAGCACAAACATTGCTTTAAAGAGACACTGGAGTTGGCTGCAGGGGCCCAAAGATTGAATGAATCACACCCTGGAGTTGCAAGCAGCAGCAGAAGCCCAAACATAGCTTGAAAGAGACACTGGAGTTGGCTGCAGGGGACCAAAAATTGAATGAATCACACCCTGGAGTTGCAAGCAGCAGCAGGAGCCCAAACATAGCTTGAAAGAGACACTGGAGTTGGCAGCAGGAGCCCAAAAATTGGATGAATCACACCCTGGAGTTGCAAGCAGCAGCAGCAGCAGGAGCCCAAACATAGCTTGAAAGAGACACTGGAGTTGGCTGCAGGAGCCCAAAAATTGGATGAATGACACCCTGGAGTTGCAGGCAGCAGCAGGAACCCAAACATAGCTTGAAAGAGACACTGGAGTTGGCAGCAGGTGCCCAAAAATTGGATGAATTACACCCTGGAGTTGCAAGCAGCAGCAACAGGAGTCCAAAATTGCCAGAAAGACACACCCTGGAGTTGGCAGCAGCATGAAGAGAACATATACAGATTTTCGGCACATATATCTTATCTGAAGAATATTAATAAAAAGTAAGAGTAACGTAAAGCATTTTCTCAATAATTACTTGTGGTCTGATGTGGAGGAATGTCTGTAACTGGAGAGCAGCGCCTTAAATCTGTTTTGCACGATCCATATTTCTTTAGTGTTGGTCTGGCCCCATCATCAATCTACTGGGTGGAAATCTTGGCTGATCCATGCCGGATTCATTTTCACGCAGGCCAGTCTCTCAAAAAAAAAACATGGAGAGTGACAGATTAGTAACATATTAGTAACATAGTAGCATATTAGCAACATAGTAACATATAAGGCCTCATTTCATCAAGCAGAGGTCTCTGCAGAATAGGGGTGAGTGGCAGCAGGAGTATCAGTGAGAGGCCTGATCTCCCAGGATCAGCTAGCGGTTGTGTCTTGAACAGCAACCCATCTGCCGTCATCCATTGGTTAACACGATCATCTACTGCATCACAAGTGACATCTGACACCCCCAGTCAACTGTCTGTTGTATGGTATGCTTTGGGTTCAGCTCCACTATTCAGTGAGGATGATCTGATAATCAGAAAAATCAGCAGCTACTGCCCAGCCAAGAAGTGGAGGAGACACTTGCTGCTTCTTCCACTAGGCGGGCAAGTAGTGATAAGGAGAGTGTCGTGGGAGGAGGTGTTGCAAGCGTTTTGGCTCCTTAAGCAGACACTGTTGAGGAACCTGAGGAGGACATCAGTGAGTTTTGAGGGCACTTTTAAAGGCTTGGAGTGATGGAGAGTGACAGATTTAGTGGCCAGCATGGTGGCAGAAGGGGAAAGTATGGAGGCAAATGTGCTCGGGGTAGACCACTCACGCGGCAGGCTATCTTCCCAGGAGGTAATGGAAGAGGGTCCCTGGAGTTGGCGGCGGCTGCGGCAGCAGCATCAGTGAATTTGTGCGGACTGTTGGTAGGACAAATCAGCTACAAGCCCATGTTGCAGTTTTTCATCAAGCATCCGCAGGTGGTTAACATGGCTATGTGAAAGATGTGTAGGCAGAAGGTGAAGTGTGGCCAGGGTCACAATGTTGGACCCACAGCCCTGCGTCAACATTTGCAGCGTCACCATAAAGCGGCCTGGGAGAGTTGGCTCCAAAGTGGTGGTCCAGCCTGCTGCATTACCCAGTGGCACGCTGCTCTCTGTTCCAGCCAGCCAAGGCTCCACCACCTCCTGTGTGTCATACCCATCCTCTGTCGCTCCAGATGTTCCTCCTCCTCTTAATCCGAGTCAGTCATTCCGCCAGCAATCCATTGCCAAGCCATGTCCAAGAGACAACAGTATGTGCCCACTCATCCAACGTGCAGAAGCTAAATGTGCTCCTTTATAAGTTGCTGGTGCTGCAGTCCCTCCCTTTTGAGTTGGTGGACCTTTCAGAGAACTGACGGCTTGTGCCGAGCCGAGGTGGAGAGTCCCATGCTGTCATTTCTTTGCGAAGAAGGCAGTACCAGCCCTGTACAATTTTGTTGAACAGAAGGTGGGGCAGTCCTTTAGCCTGTTAGTGTGTACCAAAGTGCACAGCAGTGCCTACGTCTGGAGCTGTAACTATGGTCAGGGACAATAAATATCCTTTTAGGACCACTGGGTGATTGTGGTTCCAGCACAACCACAAAAGCAACTTGGACAGGTCCCTCCGCTGTGGCCTCCACGCTCCTAGGCCTTTGTGCCTGTGACAGTGCACTTGCACTTAGCAATGATGTCACAGAGAAAAGTGGCAAATTGTCAATTACATATTATTAATAGTTAACATTTATCTTATTTGAACATATTTATAATAATAACATATAATAACATATAACATAGCGACAATAACATATAACATAATAACAGTAACATATAAAATGTATCCACATTTTTTTTTTGGTTAATTTTGTATTGTTTTTTTTTTATATTTTGTATTTTTTAGAAATATATATATATATATATATATATATATATATATATATATATATACTTTTTAATTTATTTTTTTAATATTTTTTTTCCATTGCCTTTTAATATTTTGTTAATTTTTGTACAAATTTATTTTTTCATTTTTTTAATTTGTTTTAGTTTTTTTTTTTCTAAATATTTCTTTTTTCTTCTTTTTTTTTAATTTATTTATTTTTTTTCCCAGTGCCCTTCCAGCCTACCATGTGTGCAGGACACGGCGGTTTCACATGGTTCACATGGTTCTGTTCTTCACATGGTTTGCCTTGAGCAACAGAGTCACACATGGGAGGAACTGCTAAAAATGAGAACTCAATACATGAAATCATGGCTTACTCCACGAAAACTGCAAATGCGACCCATGGTGACTGACACTGGGTAGAACATCTTGTCTGCGCTGCGACAAGGAAGCCTGAGCCATGCGTCCTGCCATGGCACACATGTTCAATCTAGTTGTCAAGCGTTTTCTGAAGTCTTCCCCCATCTGAAAGACATCCTAACAACGGGAAGGAAACTTTGCATGCACTTCAGGCACTCCTACACCACCAAGCACACCCTTCTTGAGCTTCAGCATAAGAATGGTATCCCCCAACATAGTCTGATTTGCAATGTTTCCACCTGTTGGATTTCCACCCTCCGTATGCAGGATCGACTATAGGAACAGAGAAAAGCCATCACGGATTTCTTGATTATCCAAACAGATAGGGGGACTCCCCTGTGTAACTTCAATGTAAACCAGTGGCAGCTCATACGTGACACCTGCCGTTTGCTCAGGCCCTTTGAGGAAGCTACTTTATTAGTCAGTCGCCAGGACTATGAGATGAACGATGAGATTCCACTGCTTCATGTACTACAACACATGTTGGAAACCATGGCTGGTCAGGGCACTAGAGACATGGCGCATACATTCCACAGCCACATGAAGCCTGTGGGGGCTGAAGTGGAGGAGGAGGAGGGGGTGGGGCACAGCGAAGAACAGTTTAGGTTTCACAAAATGACCATTTTATCTAGTCATCTGACAGGAGAGGAGGAGCAGGAGCAGCCAGAGGAGCTAGAGGGTTGTGAGGAAGGCGAGACAGAGGACCCAGACACACTGTGGCAGTTTGCAGTGGAGATGGAGACATGTAGTCCCTCCGAGTCACTTGCACAAATGGCACAATGCATGCTCACGTGCTTGTGTAGTGACCGCAGAATTGTCTCCATTTGTCAGCAGGATGACTTCTGGCTTTCCACCTTATTGGACCCTCGCTTCTGGCACAAAATGGGGGCATTTTTTACACCCACTGAGAGGAAGGACAAACTGACCTACTACAGAGACATCCTACGTAGTCAGTTGGGCGATGTCTATCTGCGCCATGGTCTATACTCTCGCAGGTCTGACTCGGGGGGACCTCTGCGCTCACCTTCCACTGCCATGGCTGCCGGGGGGGGGGTAGCAGCAGCAGCAGCTCCATCAGCAGCAGCCTCAGTCTTCAGTCGCTAATGAGTAGCTTTCTACACCCGCATAGTGAGTCTACTCATGAGCAGCAGGAAGACCTGGAGCAGGACCTGAACCAGCAGGTCATGTCATACCTTGACATAACCATGCCAACACACCTTGAGGATTCGCTGGACTTCTGGGAAGACAAACTTGACTTGTGGCCGCAACTAGCAGAGTTTGCCCTGGAAAAGCTGTCCTGCCCGGCCAGTAGTTGATTTAGATGGCAACTGGGCTGCTCTATGTTATGTTATGCTGCAAAATGGCAAATTTACCTCACAGTATAAGCTATTGCCCCTCAGATTTACACAGGGCCTGCTCTATATTATTCAGCAAAATGGCAAATTTACCTCACAGTATAAGCTATTGCCCCTCAGATTTACACAGGGCCTGCTCTATATTATGCTGCAAAATGGCAAATTTACCTCACAGTATAAGCATGCCTCCCAACTGTCCCGATTTTCCCGGGATTGTCCCAATTTGCGCAAAGAATCCCGCGGTCCCGGAACGTTAACAAATGTCCCGGGACGCCCTGCTCCGTGGCTCCAGGGCCGCAACGACGGCGGCGCGAAGATACTAGCTTCCTGGCGTGTGGGGTGAGAGAGTGGGGCGAGCGCACGGGGGGTGGGTGGGCGGTATGCTGGGTTGGGGATAAAAAAACGTACACATGCAGGGGTGAAGGCAGCCGACATTGCTGGAGCTGGAGGGCGTGACGGGGGTGTGGTCGGGGCATGACGGGGGTGTGGCCGGGGCGTGACGGGGGTGTGGCCGGTGCGTGACGGGGGGGTGGTCGGCGGCATGGCTTGTCCCGCTTTCACATTTTTAGAAGTTGGGAGGTATGGTATAAGCTATTGCCCCTCAGATTTACACAGGGGCTGCCCTATATTATGCTGCAAAATGGCAAATTTACCTCACAATATAAGCTATTGCCCCTCAGATTTACACAGGGCCTGCTCTATATAATGCTGCAAAATGGCAAATTTACCTCACTATATAAGCTAATGCCCCTCAGATTTACCTCACAGTATAAGCTATTGCCCCTCAGATTTACATAGGGCCTGCTCTATATTATGCTGCAAAATGGCAAATTTACCTCACAGTATAAGCTATTGCCCCTCAGATTTACACAGGGCCTGCTCTATATAATGTTGCAATATGGCAAATTTACCTCACTATATAAGCTAATGCCCCTCAGATTTACACAGGGGCTGCTCTATATTATGCTGCAAAATGGAAAATTTACCTCACAGTATAAACTATTGCCCATCAGATTTACACAGGGGCTGCTCTACATTATGCTGCAAAAATGGCAAATTTACCTCACAGTATATGCTATTGCCCCTCAGATTTACTCAGGGGCTGCTCTATGTTATGCTGCAAAATGGCAAATTTACCTCACAGTATAAGCTATTGCCCCTCAGATTTACACAGGGGCTGCTCTATATTATGCTGCAAAATGGCAAATTTACCTCACAGTTAGAGATGAGCGAACCGGTTCGGACGAACCGGAATTCGCTCCGAATTTCAGGAAATATTCGATTCGGCACGAACCCGAATATTTTGTGGTTCGTGCAGATCGAATTTGCCGGCCCGCTCCCACCATGCCAGCATTTAAAAAACAAAGAAAAAAAAAAAAAGCATTTTTGCCGGCATGGTGGGAGCGGGCCGGCCGGTTCCGCGCTGACAGCGGAGCGGGCCGGCCGGTTCCGCGCTGACAGCGGAACCGGCCGGTGGGCCGGTAAAGCCGGCCGGCCCACTCCCACCATGCCGGCATTTAAAAAACAAAAAAAAAAAATGCTTTTTTGCCGGCATGGTGGGAGCGGGCCGGCCGGCTCCGCTGTCAGCTGAACCGGCCGGCTCCGTTGTCAGCGGAACCGGCCGGCTCCGTTGTCAGCGGAACCGGCCGGCTCCGCTGTCAGCGGAACCGGCCGGCCCGCTCCCACCATGCCGGCATTTTAAAAAAAAGGCAAACACTTACCTGCAGGTCCGGAGCGTGGAGGCCGGTGCTGCTCTCAGCTGTCATCTGAGGGCGCGTCATCGCTCCCACCATGCCGGCATTTTTGATGGGGAACTTCGTAAAAGTTCGATTCGGCCGAGCCCGAATTT
Organism: Gastrophryne carolinensis; assembly: GCA_027917425.1. NCBI lineage: Eukaryota > Metazoa > Chordata > Amphibia > Anura > Microhylidae > Gastrophryne > Gastrophryne carolinensis. Next base: position 176,799,602 of record CM051234.1, on the reverse strand, counting down.
CTTTGTGAAATTCGGCGAATCGGCCAAATCGAACTTTTCAAAAGTTCGCTCATCTCTACTCACAGTATAAGCTATTGCCCCTCAGATTGACACAGGGGCTGCTCTATATAATTCTACAAAACCAAGAGTGGATTTAACTCACACAATATAACCTATTTCTCAGGTTATATAGTGACTGCTCTATGTAATGGTGCAAAACCATGAATTTACCTACAATATAAACTATTGCTGCTCCATATAATGGTACAAAACAGGGCAAATGTATTGTCCAATATAAACTATTGCTGCTCTGATTTACACAGGAGGGTCACTCTTGCAAAATGAGATTTTCAGACAGGGCCTGCTCTATAAAATGGCACTTTTACCTCACAATATAAACTATTGCTTTTCAGATTTACAGAGGGATTTAGGTTGATATATATAATAGTGCAAAACAGCAAATTTACCTCACAATACTATATAAACTATTGCTCCTCAGATTTACACAGTGGGCTTCTCTATATAATGGTGCAAAATGGTGAATTTACCTCACTATATAATCTATTACTGCTCTATATAAAAAAAAATTATTAAATAAAAAAAGGACCTGTAGAAGCTTATTTAGTATAACAGATAGGGTGACATGTGCTGGTTTGGGATGCCGATGTGGGCTAGTGTTTTGACAGCAGGACAAAAACCAATTCAAAATGCAATAGCTTATTAAAACAGAGGCTGAACAAGCTTATTTAGTATAAAACATAGGGTGACGTGCTGGTTTGGGATGCCCATGTGGGCTGGTGTTTTGACTGCAGGACAAAAACCAATTCAAAATACAATACTTTGATTCAGCTGAGGAAGGATCAACAAGCTTATTTAGTATAAAAGATAGGCTGCCTAATGCAGGTTTGGTATGCCCTGCGGCCTGGTGTTTTTTTTTGTTGAAGGCAGACCAAAAACCAATTCAAAATGCAATACATTGATTCAGCTGAGGAAGGATCAACAAGCGTATTTAGTATAACAGATAGACTGCCTAGTGCTGGTTTGGGATGCCCTGTGGCCTGGTGTTTTTGTTGTTAAAGGCAGACCAAAAACCAATTCAAAATGCAATACATTGATTCAGCTGAGGAAGGATCAACAAGCGTATTTAGTATAACAGATAGGCTGCCTAATGCAGGTTTGGGATGCCCTGCGGCCTGGTGTTTTTTTTTGTTAAAGGCAGACCAAAAACCAATTCAAAATGCAATACATTGATTCAGCTGAGGAAGGATCAACAAGCGTATTTAGTATAACAGATAGACTGCCTAGTGCAGGTTTGGGATGCCCTGCGGCCTGGTGTTTTTTTTGTTAAAGGCAGCCAAAAACCAATTCAAAATGCAATACATTGATTCAGCTGAGGAAGGATCAACAAGCGTATTTAGTATAACAGATAGACTGCCTAGTGCTGGTTTGGGATGCCCTGCGGCCTGGTGTTTTTTTTGTTAAAGGCAGACCAAAAACCAATTCAAAATGCAATACATTGATTCAGCTGAGGAAGGATCAACAAGCGTATTTAGTATAACAGATAGGCTGCCTAGTGCTGGTTTGGGATGCCCTGCTGCCTGGTGTTTTTTTGTTAAAGGCAGACCAAAAACCAATTCAAAATGCAAAACTTTGATTCAACTGAGGAAGGATCAACAAGCGTATTTAGTATAACAGCTAGGCTGCCTAATGCAGGTTTGGGATGCCCTGTGGCCTGGTGTTTTTTTTGTTAAAGGCAACCAAAAACCAATTCAAAATGCAATACTTTGATTCAGCTGAGGAAGGATCAACAAGCACATTTAGTATAACAGATAGGCTGCCTAGTGCAGGTTTGGGATGCCCTGCGGCCTGGTGATTTTTTGTTAAAGGCAGACCAAAAACCAATTCAAAATGCAATACTTTGATTCAGCTGAGGAAGGATCAACAAACACATTTAGTATAACAGATAGGCTACCTAATGCAGGTTTGAGATGCCCTGCTGCCTGGTGTTTTTTTGTTAAAAACAGACCAAAAACCAATTCAAAATGCAATACTTTGATTCAGCTGAGGAAGGATCAACAAGCATATTTAGTATAACAGATAGGCTGCCTAGTGCAGGTTTGGGATGCCCTGTGGCCTGGTGTTTTTTTTTGTTAAAGGCAGACCAAAAACCAATTCAAAATGCAATACTTTGATTCAGCTGAGGAAGGATCAACAAGCGCATTTAGTATAACAGATAGGCTGCCTAGTGCAGGTTTGGGATGCCCTGCGTCCTGGTGTTTTTTTGTTAAAAACAGACCAAAAACCGATTCAAAATGCAATACTTTGATTCAGCTGAGGAAGGATCAACAAGCGTATTTAGTATAACAGATAGGCTGCCTAGTGCAGGTTTGGGATACCCAGGTGGGCTGGTGTTTTTTTGGTTAAAGACAGACCAAAAAATATTTAAACTAATCCAGTTATATATTATGATAAATGCTTGTGTGTAACAGATAGGGTTAAATAAGCCACTGCATAGATGGCATGCACAGTGGCAAGGCAGATTTACAGCCCAAAGAACTGAAATTGAATTGCAAACTGATCTGGCTAATGAAAAAAAAAATTTCACTGTCACTTCCAAGCTGTCCCTGGCTGGATGGTTCCGGTTTTTCCCTATCTTTCCCTATCTTTCCCTGGCTCTGTCTACCTCTCTGTCTGCCTCTCTGACTCTCCCCACCTATCTCTAACTCTCTGTCCCTGTCTCTAACTAGCTGTGCTCTGGCCGCAATGCAAGGCTGAAATGCGCCAAGCAAGATGGCCGCCGCTTTATATAGCACCGGGCTTCCTGGCTGCTGATGGGCTGCATGTGACTTACCCATGATACCTTGCCCCAGGGGGTATGTCTGGACATGTTCATCCACCATTTTAGAATGCCTGTAATTGAAATAAATGGAGTTTAAAGGAAAACTTCGATCGATTGAATCGCGGGGAAATTCGTATTCGTTCAGAATCGAATTTTCCATGAAATTCGAAACGAATCCGGGTTCGTCCGGATCGATTTGCTCATCCCTACTTTTGACCATAGCATTTCTTTGCTTCCTTTATGGTTAGTTATACACCATACCATGTAGCCCTGTATTCGATCAGCTTCCGGGCCAACTTTCCTTTGTTGTAGGCTATAGATATCGCACCATAGATATTACATGCTTCATCTGTAAGCAATTCTTACAATGACTCCGTTTGTTATAAAGAAAAAAAAAATTCAAGGCAAGTCAATGTCAAACCCCGGGGAGACCCGCCTTTTTTTTTATTTTACAACCCCCAATCTCCACAGCTAGTTTCACCTTTAGCCAAGCCCCCGTTTGCCAGGACATTTTAAACGCCTCAGTGGACATGGTTACCCCCACCAAAGGTAGGCGTAATCGGGTAGCCAAGATAAATACAGTTTCGGGTACATTTTCGGGTAACTCCGAGGGAGAATTCAAGCAAGGTTAAGGTCATGCCACGGGTCAAACCAGGAGATCAAAGAGCTTTGTGGCACCAGGGATGAGATGGGAATGTAGTCGTAATGCAGGCTGAAGTTGGTACAGGCGGCAGTCAGGATAGTTGCGGTAGCAAGGTCGGCAACAGGTAAACACAGGAATATCAGGAGAATCTGATTGCCCAGTTTAAACCTTTTTTTGGCATTTCACCCAGAACAACCCTTGGGATCATTGGCCCTTTAAATCAATCTCCGGTGGCCATGCTGATTGCAGCACCACTGGTGGGCATGTGCGTGCAAGCATGTGCAGAAGAAAAAGGGAAGCCGTGAGAGGAGGAGGCGGGTAAACTCAGCACCACTCGAGCCGATGCTGCTTGAGACGGCGTCCGGCCAGCCATCTGAGCCCATACTGCCGAGGATGCTGTAGGACCGGGCTGAGAGTAAGCACACCGTGACAATCAAGGCTTATTTGTCACATGGATATTCATACAGTGAAATTTGTTTTACGACTGTCCAAAGAGCCTAAGAGTTATATTTTTTAGAGTAATATTTAGATGCAATAACCCCAAAAAATAGTTATTCACTTGGGTGAAAATGTATTTAGTATATTTAGCATATTATTTATATAGTTATATAGTTGTTAAAAATGATTAATGGGAACTCACTGTGGGAATCACTGTGTCTTGACCAAACATATTCAGGGCCGAATCAGCACCATGTGAATATATATTCTTAAGATGTGAATATATATTTGCACCTGGCTTAAGTTTGTATGCATAAGCTATTCAGCACTTCAGTCAAATCCGTTCCTTGTACATATTTTAGCATCAATGCGAAAGTGTGATTATGAAAAACTAGTGGCCTATGCATGTGGAACGGCAAAAAATGCCTGTGAAAAAGGCAGATGTGCCCTTTAATGTATAAAATCCTGTTTATTAAAGCAGTCCTTTGTCTGACCCCTTCTATGGGATCAATTCAGAGCTAGGTAAGAACTCCTTTATTAGCAGAGAAAACTGTAGGGTTTATTCATCAAGGGATAGCGGCAGGTAGCGTCTGGTGAACGTCGGGCGCTGTACACAATACCACATGAAGGCGATTCTGGTAAGCGACTCTAACAGCGCCATGTAGCGTACGATTCATCATTACAGGCAGATCAGCATACAGCACCGGCGCTCTAGCTTCCATACATTTAAATGGACATTCCTTTTCTTCTGTTTAAACAGGGTTTTTTGTGTTTAATTTTTTTTCTCTCATATAATTGTGTCACATGTCCTAGCCTAGAAAGAGTCATTTTTTAAAACATTTTTGATTTTTTATATTTTTATGCAGAATTGTCATAACAGGCCTGGCATTAAAGTATTAATGTCACAATGGTACAACAATGTAATTCCATGTATTTTTGCTTTGTTACTGGTGGATATGTGTTCAAAAACAGACTTTAATTACACAGCGTCTGCCGCCTTATGCTATAGCGACGCTCTGTGTTTCTGTTATTTTGTTGAATATGGTGTGAGTCACTGAGAGTCGGTGGCAATGAGCTGGCACTATCTCTCGCGCCCTGCAACGCTTTACTGGTGTTAGAATGTCCAGCATACAACACATTCATCAATGCTGGCCAGGTTATTAAAGTGGCTCTGTTACAGCGCCCGATAGCCGATCACAGCTTATACTAGCGGTCGCTCTTAGCGCCTCTGTACAGACGCTGATCTGCCGAAAGCTGGCACTGGTAATGAATCAGCCTGCCAAATTCACATTTATTGACTACCTTGGGGTTGATTCAACACTAGGTGAAAATGTACACCTGGTTGTTGAATAACTCCAAAGGAAGACAATGAAAGTAAATGGCAGTTTCTCTCCTAAAATGGAGGGAATTTTCTCACCCGGCTCTAAATATACCACCCAATATACATACACAGAGTTTTGCAAACTTCATCACATTGGGATCAATCCAAAAGATTTGGTACAGTGAACTATTTTAATCATTTTTATTTCTAAGAAAATTTCCTGTACCTACATCAAAGAAGTTCTATAGACAATACGGTCACAGACTCTTTTATGTGCATTTACACAGCATGTGTATGTGTAATGTTTCGGGGTTTTTTTGGGAGCCTTTTTGAGTTTCTCATCTGTTTTTTTCTTTTTATTTGCATTTTTGTGTGTGCGTTTAAGCCTTTTAGTTCACATATCTAATGTGTAATTGCTTCGTATTATTTTCGTGTAGATGCGTTTAAGCCGTGATTAGTGAGGGCTTGCACATGTTTCAGAGCCCTAATTATGGGGCCAAGAAAATTGAATATTTCTGACTCCACTTACGCCCACTATTTCCTGGTGAATTTGGGCTTTCGTGGTGTGTGGGAAAACGGAATGGAGTCCTCCAACCAATATTATGGCATGTTCATCATTGTCAAACCTTGCTTTGCATGTATGTGCGATTGATTGCGTGCACATAGTGCTGGTGCCTCCAGTCCCTGATGAAATTATCTACAGGTATGTCTTTGTTTGCCCTTCGCCTCCTTCATTTCATGCAATGTAATTAATGATATTTGTAATCTAGCTTCAGAATATTCAATGTGTTTTTTCAACTCGCACTCGCTCCTCTAAAGTGGACCTCATCTCCCATTTTAACTAGTAGTCCCAAAGGCACAAATGTTTTTGTCCCCTTCCTTGTCCTTTTTATCACACAAGTTATGCCCCCCACCTTACAAAATGTGTAATTTTTAATACTCAGTCAAGGAGAGCAGTCTTACCAGTCTTACCTATTCTGTCAGTGTAGGTGTGCTTGAATGTAGCTTTGCTTTTGACCAGTGTTCTGAGGAATTCCAGGCTGTGTGGCCGTTTTGAGTCTGGCGAGCTGTCTGGAGGGTGACGACTTGGTAAATTTTAACATTATTCATCCTCTTTTCTTTTATTTTTGCTTTATGTCTAACTAGTGGATATGTGATGCATACCCCGTCCTCCCACCCCTTTATTCCATTTTCAATTGTTGATGTTTGTATGATGTATGTCATAATTGATCATACTTGTTTTATTGCTTGTGTTTGATTATGGCTACCCCCTACTTCCATGGTTCATTGCCCCAATTCAGCGACCTCACACACAGCCACATGCTGCCTACAACCGAGAAAATAGGAAGAACCCATCTGCTTCCAATTTTCACTTTGTACTTTTTCATATCTTGTCCTTTTATGGTCCAGCAACAACACTGGCCCTGATGGCATCATGAACTAGACACTTGAAAAGAGTAATACATCTTTGAGACTAAGCAGCCCAAAAAATGTAAGTACTTACCTACTACAGCAGCAACACGCATGTCTGTGGCCCCTCGCAAACCCTGGAGTGTAGCTGGGCTCAATACACCATTTCTTAGGCTGCATTGAATCGACTTTTTCTGCTATTCGACCTCTGGTTTGCAACCTTTAACAAATACACAAAGGATGCTGTCATGCAAAGGTCACGCCCAAAATCAAAATCCACAACAGTACAAGATATTGTTAAACAAGTTGTTTGTGGTTGCTAAATTTTGTCATTACATCATATTTTAGGTCTGCAGATTTCCTTTGCACTTGATCAATATCCTTTTGCTCTGGTCCCACACTATTAACCTGCCTGGTAATGGCCTCCCAAAGGTGTTACTTGACAGTTTTGTATTATTTGCTCTTGAACTGTGCCCATACAGCAAATTATCAGAAATAGAGATGAGCGAACCGGACGAACCGGAATTCGCTCCGAATTTCAGGAAATATTCGATTCGGCACGAACCCGAATATTTTGTGGTTCGTGCCGATCGAATTTTTCCTGAAATTAAAAAAAAAAAATGCCGGCATGGTGGGAGCGGGCCGGCGGGCCGGTAAAGCCGGCCGGCCCGCTCCCACCATGCCGGCATTTAAAAAACAAAGAAAAAAAAAAAAAGAAAAAATGCCGGTATGGTGGGAGCGGGCCGGCCGGTTCCACGCTGACAGCGGAACCGGCCGGCCCGCTCCCACCATGCCGGCATTTTTGATGGGGAACTTCGTAAAAGTTCGATTCGGCCGAACACAAATTTCTTTGTGAAATTCGGCGAATCGGCCGAATCGAACTTTTCAAAAGTTCGCTCATCTCTAATCAGGAACACCAGTTTCTAAAGCCATACATTGGGCATCATTAAACCTGCCACTCAGGGGGCCCAGCCGCAGGTGTTGGCCAACATAACATTGGACAACATTTCCCTGTACTTGGTGGAATAGTGGCCATTTGCTCTATGGGTGTTGACTGGATTGGTCAGTGGCTGGTGACAGGACAGAGCTTGCTGGGGGGGATGGGTGTCTGGCTCGGGTTGGACATAATGAGGCTGGAGTGGATGTTGAGGATGATGAAGCTAGCCCTAGCACTTTAGCTAGGACTGCTCTGACTGCTCGGAAGAAAAGAAGAATGTATGGCAAAGTGGAAAGTGGTTAAGGTAAGCATTAGGAAGAAGAAGAAACGAAAAATGCATGCCAAGCATTACATGCTAAGTAGTAGTAGTTGGAACAGAAGAGACTTGGCACAGCAATAAGTATGCAATAGGCTAGCATGGCCAGGGTATAGGAGACAGTTAAACAAAGAGGTTTGCATATGCAGACAAGCCACCAAAAAAGCCACTGTATGTGAAGGAAGGACGTATCTTTTAAAGACCAAGGAGAATTTTAGCTTGCCCCGCTCTTCGTGAGAAAAAACTTTTTCGATGGGAATGAGTAGGACTTCGTTGGAGAATGAAACATTTCGAAGCAAGGTACATTAAAAAAACTCTAGAAAAATGCTAACAGATAAGAGTTTCACATCATCATATACGAGAGCGTTGTCCATGAAATAGGCTTTGAGAGCTGTACTCAAAGCGTTCTCGATGTCTTACGCAACTATGAAACTAGTGCGATGTGCACCTGATGGAGGCTCTGAATCATGCGAAAGCACATAAACTTAACGAATGCTATGTGTAATGTTCACACTTAGAAACAAAAACGAGATGGACTATAGAAGGCTCTGAATCAACCCCAATGTGCCTGTAGGGTGTGGATGGTCATTTTTCCAAAGTACACTAAAGGGATAAAGAAAGAGGTAATGTTTAAATTGAAAAAAATCTGTAAAAGGCAGCACCCTATAGGGTATTACATTCTGGAACACCAGTATTTTTTTTGGTATAACTCATAGGGTGCTGTTTTTTACTACATGCTTTATTACTTAAAAAATGTTGGACTTTCTTGTGTATTCATAAAAAAGCTTAACTCCAAACTTAATGCACAGGTATCCAAAAACAGTTGCAAGGCATTCCTATATCATTTGACTAAGCCTCAAATACGCCCCTTTCAGAAGTGGTCAGCAGGCGTGTCACTGTGAGAATTGCACAAGAGAGAACTACAATGGACATGCTTAACGGGTTACGGCTTATCTTGTACAATCTACGATAATAGTCTATTTTGTATGATTAAAATTTATTAAAGTGGAACAATACCAGGGAATTTGACTTTCCCCGGTTTTGTTCCATGTTCCACTGTGTGAACCCCTCCCCCCAGTTCGCCAAAACTCATCCTTCTACGCTCCAATTGTGCATACGCAGGCTCTCATTCAATGAGAGCCACTGGCTGTGACAACATCATGTAGCAGATGATTCTTATTAACTTGCCCCATCCCCCACATCTGAATGGTCGTATCTGAATGGGGTGGGAGGGTGCGCATTATGCCGAGGACGCAGGGGATGCAGCAGCATGCACGCCCCATTCAAAACCATTAAAAGACGGTAGTCCACGCATGTGCCAATTGAGCGTCAAAAGGAGATTTTATGGACGAACTGGGGGATTTCACACAGCAGTACACCCTCGATTTTACAACCCAAAAAAAACACAGCACACATGTGGTTGCCAGCATGTGTCTAATTGAACAATAGCGCCATATAATGTAGGTTGCAGCTCTGAGCACTCTGTTTGAAGCTGTACAAGTTAATATCCCAAGAGCACAATAGGCTCGATTCAGAGACACATTCGTCTGGACTTTCGTAGCTGTCTGTGTATGTTTTTGTGTGTGTTTGTCATTTTTTGGGGTTTTTACGTTCCATTTTCCATTCATACGTTCGTTCGCGCTAATGCGTATATGCGCTTTCGATGAACGAAACTAAATCGGATCATTTGCGTTAGTTCAGATCATTTTCCCATCAAAATCTGATATTTTGCGTTCGTTCAGATAACTTACGTTATTGGTAAGGACGAGCGAACTTTTGAAAAATTTGATTCGGCTGATTCGCCAAATTTTCCGACAAAATTTGTTTCGGTCCGAATTTATTCGCGACGAATCGCTATTAAAAACAGCAATTTCTGAGCTTCCTAGAGCCCCAATAGGGTTGTAAACCATTCTGCCTTGCTGTAACACGCATAGGATGCGTGCTGGGTTAGTGAAATAATACTGTAAATAATTATGACATGCAGATCAGAGGCATCGCTATTAGAATCGCAGAGCGGCACAATTGCAGAGAGTTGAGGTGGCATCACTATGAGGGACCCCTATATTGCCTGAAAAACACACCCTGGAGCTGGCAGCAGCAGGAGCCCAAATATTGGCTGAAAGACATCCTGGAGTTCGCAGCAGGAGCAGCAGGAGCCCAAAAATTGGCCGAATGACACCCTGGAGTTGCAAGCAGCAGCAGGAGCCCAAACATAGCTTGAGAGAGACACTTGAGTTGGCAGCAGGAGCCCAAAAATTGGCTGAATGACACCCTGGAGTTGCAAGCAGCAGGAGCAGCCCAAACATAGCTTGAAAGACACACTGGAGTTGGCAGCAGGAGCCCAAAAATTGGCTGAATGACACCCTGGAGTTGCAAGCAGCAGCAGCAGCAGGAGCAGCCCAAACATAGCTTGAAAGACACACTGGAGTTGGCAGCAGGAGCCCAAAAATTGGCTGAATGACACCCTGGAGTTGCAAGCAGCAGGAGCCCAAACATAACTTAACCCTTTAAGTGCCAAGCCCGTAACACCTACATGCTGACTTGGCTGGGCCTTAAGTGCCAAGCCTGTAGGTGTTACGTGCTCAAATGTCCCCGCTGCTAGTATAAAAAATAAAAAAGAAAAAAACTCATCTGACCCCTCGTTGGATTCAGCCGGGTCTCCTCTTTAATTTGGATGTCACCAGCATCCGGCTTCTTCTGTCCAAGCCCCCGAGACTGAATAAATCTGCTCGGTGCTTGGAGCAGAGAGCAGAGGAGGAGGAGATGAAAACATTATTACATATTACTATTCTAAACTTAATGTTACACAAACATGTGCCAATACAAAATAGGTCTAAAGTGCAAATATACTAATAATCATATATTCAGAAATTATGTCCATAATGCCAAACAATACCCTATTGCAAAACAAAAAAAAACACAATATAAAAATGATAAATAACATTATAACAAATACCAAGTCGATCTAAATAAACTGACCTGATAAGTTGCATGCCAGGGTGGAGAATGGGGGATGCTGCTTACATAAAACCTAGGAAAAAATAAATACAAATTTAAAAAAAAGCACAAGACCTTAAGATAAAAATAAAAAAACATACATTTCCAAAAATGCCATCAATAGTGGACTTTCCCTTTAAAGTGGATAAAAACGTATCAAACATCAACGTAACATGTTTTTGGGAAACTGGGCTGGGAAGATGGGAAGAAGGTGATGACATAAACTTCTGGGTAAAGGATCACTTTAAAGAGCCGCCTGCTATGACAACATCATTCAGCAGGTGGCTCTCATTCTAATCAATGGATGGTGGAAGCGTCCGCAAAGGGATGCGGGGTAATGGCAGCGTGTGCTTCCCATTGTAAACAATGAAAGCCACCTACCGAATGACATCATCATAGCAGGCAGCTCTCATTGGATGAGAGCCCACGCATGTGTCGTTGGAACGTAGCAAGTTGAGTTTTTAGGGCTTCCTGGGAGGTTCCACACAGTGGGGCATGCCAATTTGGGATGTCCTGCAGAAAATCCAGTGGCTGGCCCAGGAATCTTTTAGATTCCAGGTCGGCTGCAGGTGGGTTTTGTTTTGCTTTAATGTAAATTCAGTTCATCAACTGTCTGCACTGCAATCCAATGCAAGAAATTACAGTTCCACTGGACAAATGAAGGTATCATCCAAAGCTATTAAAAGTCTGATTGTCAAAGGTTTGTTTTCGTTGTATTTTACTTATGTTATCCATTTCATTCTTGTTACGTGTACACGATCAGTAAATTACAGCCATCATTATACTTTGTTAAAATGAGTCCATTACTAATCTAAATGTTTCCTAGCAACTCACCTTGAACTAGTCACAAGACAAGATGACTGAAAATGTGAATGCTCAGGTGTGATGAGGCATACATAATGTGGATGGATAGTGCAAGTTCCATTTATAGAATATAAGATGTGACATTCCGAATGTGCAATGTGAGTCAGAGCATGAAAAAAGATATAAGCCTTGCAATTTAGTTAAATGCGAATTACATAATGGACCAAAACCACTATGGATATCAGAAATTTACTAGCATTATGTGAAAAGTAAATCAAATATATATGACTAGGCTGCTTTTAAATAAACAGGATGACTATAATAAAAGGTGCTATACTGATAAATTGCCTATCATTAATATTACATTTAATCCACCATAGGCTTCAGGCTATTTTTAAGGCGTATGCCGCTAAAATTGAGAGAATGCTTAAAAAATAATGTAAAATCTTTGGATAGTAGACATAACTATTGTACTGGGTGGAAAGAAACAGAAAACCAGAAGAAAAGAATTGGATTTATTGAAGAGTTGAGGGATGTAAATTACAATGTAAATTTAGTTTAATAGCAGCTTCTGTCAAAGCAGATAAATGCATAAGGCTTTCAGAATAGAAAGCCCATTGGATATTTAAGGGTGCATTTAGTGTACTAATATTTTATGGGGGGATCAGAGTTACCAAAAATAGTACAAGAAACAGTGTGTGAATTTCCGATGAACATCTTTAATAACCATTTTCGATAACAAAAGGTGTTTTCGAACCTTTGCAAGCTGCATCCTAGCTTATTATGTTTATACATGTGTAATGCTGGGTGCAAATATACTTTAAAGCATTGTGTATTGGGTTATTAGCCTTAGTATTGTTGGTTAGGGCCAATGGCTCTGGACATGCTCCAGCCAATCCCCAGCTTTCAGACAATTTTGGGCTCCTGCTGCCAACTCCAGTGTCTCTTTCAAGCTATGTTTGTCCTCCGGCTGCTGCTGCTGCCAACTGCAGTGTGTCTTTAGGACAATTTTTGGGATCCTGCTGCCAACACCAGTGTCTCTTTTAACCCTTTCAGTGCCAGCCTACCTGCAGCATTTGCCACTCCCTGTTGCCAGGCCATGTTTCACTATTTTGCGCTACACATGTTCAACTGTCATTTTTTAAAGGATTTCCAGGGATTTCCCAGGAACATGATATATTGTTTTTTTCAGCAGAGTCTGGGCTTTAACATGAAAAGTCTTGTTTGTAGTTTTTAGGTGTATTCTCAATATTTTTGGGTGAAATATTTGAAAAAAAATTAAAAAAAATATTTTTTTACAATTTGTAGTGTTTTTTTGTAATAAAAAATGTAAGTTTGTCAATAAAATCTTATTGCGTGTGAAATCCCAATTTCTCCCGGTTACAGCGATACTACATATGTATAGGTAGACACCCTTTCCTGCCCAGGAGACTCCCCCAAACTGAAATAGCGCTTTAGGGGATTTTCAGAAAAAATACAACTGTGATATGCGCTATGCGCACCTTGCAGTTTTACCAGAAAAACAACCCTTTACATTTGAAATACCCCCAACAAACTATATATTCTCTGGAAGTACACACCTCAAGCTTTCTAGGTGTACCAGGCATGTTGATGTGCCCATAGTTTTCTGGAAGTAATTCCTCAATGTATTCTTTTGGTTGCAAAGAGTTTCCCAAAAAAAAGGATAAAAAAGCAGAATCAAAGCCACATTTTCCTAAAAAACTATATACAAACAAGAAAAAACAAGTTTAATCTGAAAAAGCAACATTCCCCGAACAGAACAACACCCAACATGCATAGGATCTGTCAAGGGAAGAGTTGCCAAACACCCCAAAGTAATGCATGAGCATAACGGTAATTTTACTTGAAAATTTCAGTTCTGCAGACAAAGTGCGCACCTTGCGATTTTTCAACCAAGACAACCCTTTACATTTGGAATATTCCCCATAAACCATATATTCCCTGAAAGTACAGATGTTAAGCTTTCTAAGCATACCCAGCTTGTTGTAGTGGGCTCATCTTTCTGGAATTAATTCCTCAAAGAATTCTTTGGTTGCGCAGGGTTTCCCTAAAAAATGTATAAAAAAGCTGAATAAAAAACACCTTTTCCTAAAATATAAATATGCAAACCAGAAAAAACAAGCTAAGTCTGAAAGCGCAAGGTCCCCCGAACAGAACAATACCCAACATGCATAGGTACTATTAACCCTTTTAATTGCCAGCCTACTTGAGATTTTGTCACCCTCTGTTGACAGGTCATTTTTCCCTATTCTGCACCATTTTTGCGCCATTTTTGCTGCAATTTTCAGGAAAATTATATTTATATTTTTTTGCAGCAGAGTTTAGGCTTTAACATGAAATGTCTTGTTTGTAAATTTTATTTAGTTTTTTACAATATTATTAAGTAAAAAATAAATAAATAAATAAATAAATAAAAACATTTTTAGAAAATTGACTCCTTTATTTTAAATAAAAAATGTATTTTATTAAGAAAAAGCATATTGCATGTGAAAGCCCCATTTCTACCGATTAGAACGATACCACATATTTATCGGTAGCCCCCCGTTCCTGCCCAGGAGGCCCCCCTAACTGAAACAAGTAATCTATAACATTTACAAATAAAATACAACTACCATCCACACTACAAAGGGTTAAATCGAGAAAAAAAATGACATAGTTTTTTGGGGGGATTTTTAAGGGTTAAAAACCCTTAAAAATCCCCCCCAAAAAATTTACATGGGGTCCCCCTTACCCAAAGTACCAGCCCGGGACCAGCTATGCAGGGCTTGTAGAAACAGGGCACAGGGGCCAGCTTTTGTGGCCCCTGGCCCTGCAGGCTACAAGCCCGCATAGCCGGGGGCCCGGGCTCTTCTGCCCCCCCCTGAGCTTTGGGGAGGCAGGTAATGGGGGTGCCAGTGGTTAATGGTAAGTAACCCGCTAGTCACAGGTGACTTGCCACCTCCCCCAGCCTTGTGAACTGGTATAGGGGTCATGGACCCCTTACCAGTTCACTGCAGGTAGTACATACTGCTTCCCTAAAACACACATTTGCCAACACAAGAAAAAATAATAATTTCTTGGAGAATTTGGGCGATTCGGCCAATCTGAAGGAGTGCTCATCTCTACTTGCTCCTGATGAAGTAGAACTGATAAGCTGAAGAGCACAAACGTAAATTATGGAGTTTCATTATTTTAACCCTTTCACTGCCAGCCTACCTGGAGTTTTTTCACCCTTTGTTGCCAGACCATTTTGCACTATTTTGCGCTCCCTATGTTCAAATGTGATTTTTGAAGGGATTTCCAGGGATTTCCCAGAAAAATTATATATTGTTTTTTCAGCATAGTCTGGGCTTTCACATGAAATGTCTATTTTTTACTATTTGTAGTGTTTTTTTGTAATAAAAAATGTAAGTTTGTCAATAAAATCTTATTGCGTGTGAAATTCCAATTTCTCCCAGTTACAGCGGTACCACATATGTATAGGTAGACACCCTTTCCTGCCCAGGAGACTCCCCCAAACTGAAACAGCGCTTTAGGGGATTTTCAGATAAAATACAACTATGCTATGCGCTATGCGCACCTTGCAGTTTTTCCAGAAAAACAACCCGTTACATTTGAAATACCCCCAACAAACTATATATTCTCTGGAAGTACACACCTTAAGCTTTCTAGGTGTACCAGGCTTGTTGATATGGCCACAGTTTCCTGGAAGTAATCCCTCAATGTAATCTTTGGTTGCAAAGAGTTTCCCTAAAAAAAGGATAAAAAGCAGAATCAAAGTCACATTTTCACAAGAAAAAACAAGTTTAATCTGAAAAAGCAACATCCCCTGAACAGAACGATACCCAACATGCATAGCTACTGTCAAGGGAAGAGTTGCCAAACACCCCAAAGTAAAGCATGTGCGTAACGGTAATTTTACTTGAAAATTTCAGTTTCAACCAAAACAACCCTTTACATTTGGAATATCCCCCATAAACCATATATTCCCTGAAAGTACACATGTTAAGCTTTCTAAGCGTACCCAGCTTGTTGTAGTGGGCTCATCTTTCTGGAATGAATCCCTCAAAGTATTCTTTGGTTGCGCAGGGTTTCCCTAAAAAATTTATAAAAAAGCTGAATAAAAAACACCTTTCCCTAAAATATAAATATACAAACAAGAAAAAACAAGCTAAGTCTGAAAGCGCAAAGTCCCCCGAACAGAACAATACCCAACATGCTTAGCTACTTTTAACCCTCTTAATTGCCAGCCTGCTTGAGATTTTGTCACCCTCTGTTGACAGGTCATTTTTCCCCATTTTGCGCCATGTTTTGCACCATTTTTGCTGGAATTTTCTGGAAAATTATATATATATATATATATTTTTGCAGCAGAGTTTAGGTTTTAGCATGAAATGTCTTGTTTGTAAATTTTATTCTGTTTTTTACAATATTATTATTAAGTAAAAAAAAATAAATAAATACAATTTTTTTTAGAAAATTGCCTCCTTTATTTTAAATAAAAAAGGTATTTTATTAAAGAAAACCATATTGCATGAGAAAGACCCATTTCTACCGATTAGAACGGTACCACATATTTATCGGTAGCCCCCCGTTCCTGCCCAGGAGACCCCCCCAAACTGAAACAAGTACTTTACAAATAAAATACAACTACCATCCACACTACAAAGGGCTAAATCGAGAAAAAAAAATGACATATTTTTTGGGGGGGATTTTTAAGGGTTAAAAACCCTTAAAAATCCCCCCAAAAAATGACATGGGGTCCCCCTTACCCAAAGTAACCACCCCGAGACCAGCTATGCAGGGCTTGTAGGAACAGGGCACAGGGGCCAGCTTTTGTGGCCCCTGGCCCTGCAGGCTACAAGCCTGCATAGCCCATGGCCATGGGCTCTTCTGCCCCCCCCGGGGAGGCAGGTAATGGGGTGCCGGGGGTTAATGGCAAGTCACCCGCTAGCCGCAGGTGACTTGCCAGACACCCGAGCCTTGTGAACTGGTATAAGGGGTCTCATGGACCCCTTACCAGTTCACAAGGCGTTAACAGTAAAAAAAAAACCACACACACACAGAATAAAAAATGACTTTATTAAAAAATAAAAACTTTTTTTTTACTTTACTCACCTCTGATCCTCAGCTCCTGTGTCCCTCGCAGCTCTGATGACAGTTGTTGTCATCGCTGGCCAGTGGAGGAGGGAGGCGGTTGATCAGATCATCACCTGCCTTCCTCCTCCTGTGGCCAGCGATGACAAGTGAAAAAATGACAGCGGAGTCAGGACGACAACCGAGGTGTGACGTCATAAGCCCTGCCCCCAGATGGGCGGGGCTTAGCAGCAAGATGGCGGCGCCCATCGAGGAGGACAGGGAGAGGGCCTTTCAGGCCTGCAGCTGGAGAGCCGGGGGGGGGGGGGCAATCGGAGCCCCCCTGGTAAAGAGGAGACCCTGCGGGAGCGATCGAACATTGAGGTAAGTAAATGTCATTTTTATTATTATTTTTATTTTAACTTGTATTTCGGCAGCTGCTGAATGGGGGGTGGCTATTCCGGGCCCTCCCCTGCACCCGGGGGGGCCTGGGTGGGGGATCAAAGCCCCCCCAGATGAAGAGGAGACCCGGCCGGATCAAACAAGGGGTCAGGTGATTGTTTTTGTTTTACTACAGCAGGGGGAAAAGTCAAGCACATAGATTCTACGTGCTTGACACTTAAGTGGAGTGGAAGCAAGCACGTAGAATCTACGTGCTTGGCACTGAAAGGGTTAAAGTAAGACTCCCTTTTTGTCAGGTTTTTGGCATTTTGTACTATTGTTTTCCACTTCTGGAATGTAAAAAAAAAATCTGTGTGAGGATTGTGCCCTCATAACTGCGATGTAATTATCAGCATAATGTTTACAAGTTTCTTATCTTCTTCAGGCTCTGTGATGCTAAAGTAGGAGTGGCTTTCCTAGCTTTGAGTAAAAACTACTGACTGACTACAAGTCCCAGAATCCTTTCACTGTAACAGATGAGCTTATCAGCAGCTTGTGATTACTTGGAATTGCAATCGCCTGTATGTACAAAATGGTTAGATTTGTGTCAGGTGACAGAACATTCAGTATTCATGGATACTACAAGCCTTTATACACTTACACACTACACATTGGATGTTCTCAGGGAATGCAGCCAATATCCAATATTGAAAATTCATGGAAGAGTATACTTCATCTCATAATTTCTAAACACCATTTTTGTGTACTTATTTCATTGCTAAAATATTAAAACTCTTAACAAGCTGTCACTTAGTGCCTCAGCACCCATGTTAATTCTAAGCATATCTATAACATTTCCTGTGATAGGAACAAGAGAAAATGAGAAACCTCCAACTAAATCACCAGGTATCTCACCTACCCTTGAACTGCAGATGCCACATTTCCCTAACTCGCTCCTGGCTTCTGTATTTATGGGTTGGCATAAGTGTGTTTAAACATGTTTCAGAAGGTTGGTAAGCATTGGTTACAGGATCCTAGTTTTTGTAAGTTACCTAAGTGCCATCCATCTGGGAATGGTCAGTTAAGTTAAAACACATTCTTATAATGTGCTGCTGCTATTGTGTTACAGTGGAAAAGGTCCTCCGTGATATTTGATAGGAAACAGTTACACGTAATATTCCTGCACAAAAACATCCATCCTTTGGGCATTTTTTAACTATTTACAGTGGGATGGGACACTAAAGTTGTATTACATGGCATATTAGATTTTTAGTAGTATTTTTGGCATACATAAGGGTTAATAGTAATACGGTCCATATCTTTAAAAAGGTAAGTATAACAGCAAAAACAGGTTTCTAAAATGTCTGATCCTGGGGATTGTGTGTCAACACAAAAAATGGTGAGAAAATGTTGTGATGAATTGCAGTGTACTCATCAATGGTACATTGATATTGACTGCACAGGCAGTATAAAAATAAGATCCATTGTGTATTGTGTAAGTGCATTTTTAATATGACTCTGTTAGGGCGAGCGCTGCACGCCCGTCTCACAGCAAGTCACTTACCTCCATGACTGCATGCAGCCGTCATCCATCTTGCAGCACTTACCTCATGGCTGCATCCAGCTGCCGCCCTTCCCGACATTGCTTCCTCCTCACATGCTCAGGTGCACGCACATCTCCGTCCACTAGAGGGCGAGCGCACTGGATTCCTGAGATTTAAAGGGCCTGTACAGCACTGATTGGTGTTTGGTCATCCAATCCTGCATCCTCTTCCCCTATTTAAAGAGGCACTTCCTTCCTTCAGTCCCAGATCTTGGTCTCTCCATGCTTGTTGAAAGTCAGACAGACGGATTGCTCACCCGTGTACCGACCTCTGCCTGTCCCCGACTCTGAACCTTTGCTGCCTGCCCCGACCTCGGCTACTCACCTTTACTGTGAACCTGTGCTGCCAGCCCCGATCTCTGCCTGTACTTACTACGCCTTTTGCCTGCCACTTGTGTACCTCGCTGAACCTCGGCTGACTGTGGGACTGGGCCGCTGTTGGGGGGTAGCGACCTGGGGGTCACTCGCCGCACAAGACCAACCTGCCTTGCGGTGGGCTCTGGTGAATGCCGGTAGCCCCTTAGACTCCGCTCCCCTGACACGGTACCCGCCATCGGTCCCACAGTTAAAGCGGATCCACACCCGAGTCCGCTCCACCCGGTCCGTGACAGACTCACTATCAGTGTGTCCGTGTTCTGTCAGCCAACACAAATCTAACCAATTCGGAGCACACAGGCAATAGGCTATGAACCTAAGTATCCTCTTATTTTAAGAGGTACTTCCCTAACATTGTGGTGCCTAGTAAGTCCAGATTGAGCTGACAGGCAACTGAGAGGCCAGCACAGAGATCAAAATAAGATTCAGCAAAAGGTAAGTCCTTAAACTTACCATTCCTGTTAGATTTCTTCTTTGTGCAGCGCCTTGCTTAACCTGTTGTGTGAAACGTTGGGGATACATCCAATGTTGGTTGTTTTTAGCTACTCTTATGTGTGTGATACTGTTGTGCTGAAGTGTATGTGTCAAGGGAGCACATAACATCTTGTATAGGATTTAAGGCTAGCAACAAGACTAACTGTAAACTATGGTATAACAGTTGCTACAGAGGTCTGTCCCTAGCAGAATCCTGGCCCTGCATTAACGCTGTGTATATAAGGCACAGTCTGGTTAGCTTAAGGGGGACTCATTGAAATAAGGGGGATTTTAAATGTATCAAGACCAAACGTCTAAAGAGGAGAAATTACCCCGGGGCACAGCAGGAAGAAGTGGAAATGCGTTGAAAAATTAGAAAAAGCTCAAATGAGGAATGGAATTTCCAAAACACATGCAATGGACTATGAACCTAAATATCCTCTCTTTTGATGAGGTATTTTCCTAACAAAGCTGACATTTCAGAGCTCTGCCACAAAACCATCACTAAGGACAATTGCAGATGACAACATATGATCACAGATATCCCCATACCGATCTCTTCTTTTTTTTTTTTTTTTTTTTATATATTCTTTATTTATTAGTTTTCAAGTTTTCAAAACAGATAAGAAGGACAATAACATGACATATGGAATACACAGGAATAGACCAGTACATAGCAGTACCATCAATCAACAGGTCAAGGGTGTCCAGAGGGGGTCAAGTGTGTGGCCTGGTGCCTACCGATGCGCTGCTGAGCGAGCCCCGGCCCATTACCAGTCACGTCTCTCACCATCCCCGCCACAGCTCGATCTACAATGTCATGCGGCACCTCGGGGGGCCAGTTTGTGGACGCAGTTCAAGGACAGAACAGGTCGGGGACCGCCGCTCAGGCCAACCACCGAGCCCCTCACGACAGGCCAAAGACAGTTATTGCATTGCCAATGGACCATTAAGACTAAGCTATCACAAAACAGATAAAATTTACAGTAAGCAAAACAGGTGAGGACAGACCGGGGCATGTAGAAGTGGACAAGGGAGGGATGGAAGAGTGGGGAGAGAGAGGGAAAAGAGGAGGGGGAAGAGGGGGGGAAACCAAAAAAGAAAACAGACAATTTGGTTCTCTCCACTACTATGCCACCAACAGGTCGCTATATTCTTGTGACATTGTAAAATCAACCCAGTGAGCCCATTTCGTCCTGTGCTTTTCCTCCATCTCATGCTGGGCCGCAATCATCCCCTCAAATCTCTCAATTTCACCAACCCTGGCGAGCCACTGCGTAATACTTGGAGGTGACGGGCTCTTCCAACGCGAAGGGACACACGCTTTAGCGGCGTTAACTAATTGACACACCACCGATCTCCGATAGCTCTTGATGGGTATAGCCGAGTTGTGGAGAAGGAAGAAGGCCGGGTCCCATGGTATCACTCACTCAGTCATTCGCTGCGTCACCTCTCTGACTTCCCTCCAGAATGGCTGCAGGGCCGAGCACGACCAAAAGATGTGCAAGAGGTCGCCCCCCGATCTCTTCTAATTATTATCATTACTGTTTATTTATAAAGCACTATCATTCAGCGTGGTCATGTACAAAAACAGACAGGGTCTACTAGTTATTTTCTTTACCAGGAATGCTAATAAAAAGAGTGCAGAAACCCAATTCATAGAAAATATTGGTTAAACCAAAAGATTTAGTGAGGCAAGGATTACTTTTGTTGTGACTCTCGACTGTCAAGATATCACACAAGTATTTTCTTCTCATTTATACAAGAAAAGCTGCTTCTGCAATAGGGCAATGGAAATACTACATTTCAACATTTGATGGACACTGCTCATCAGACCCGAGTCCCAGCGGAATGATATCTTTGATATACTCTGAACTTTCCCTTACTCCTGAGTCAGATAGGCCATTTTATACACATAAATGGGAGGCAGGCCTGGGGGAGGGCCTACAGGATGAAGACTGAGAGTCCATTAGTGCAAGGCTAGTTAAGTTTAATCTGAAGGTTCTTCATAGGAGGTATATGGTCCCTGCTAAACTGGAAAAATTCATTCAAAATTTCCCCTTAAAGTGTTTTCAAGGATACAATACAGATGGCTCATTCCGTCACATACGGTGGGACTGCACAAAGGTTCGCTCCTTGTGGACACAGGCTTATCAAATGAAAATTTTCACTTTGGAACGGGCATTTAGAAAGAGTCCTTTTGAAGTTCTCCTTAATAGGAAGCCGGTAGAACTTACAAACATCCAATTTTGTATTATAATGTTTATTTGTAGTGCTATTTAACAGACTGTAGCTAAAGCTTGGGGGACACTGACCTTGTTATTCATTAAGGTTAAAGATAGACTCTCCCTGTATATAGCGTATGAAAAAATAGGTTCACCAAAATTTGGGAGCCATGGTATGTCCTATATGGCACGAATCATCAGATTGAGTCTGTCTTACTTTAATTGTTTACATATGTCTTGGCTCCCTTACTCTGTCCTTGCCCCCCCCCCCTTGCCTCTATGGCTCTGGTTCTGTGTGAAGAATGAATTAATTTGTTGTTCATTGTATGTAAGCCAATCTCTTTGTCTCATTTTTTCTTTTCATTTTTTCATTGTTTCCCCTCTTATGATACTAAGTGTTTGGGGCCCTTAATTAATTGTTGACTGAACTGACTATAACTATACCTTACTTCCACACAAAGCAGCGCTATTACCTTACATGTGGAAGACTTTCACACCAGAGCCCAGCTAGAGTTACTTGAGTTAGTTGTAGTATACATAACATCCAAAATAGATGCATCACATCTTATCAGGTCAATGCATAATCAAGCAATGCAACGCATTCCAGGGGGTCCATGCCACCCTTAGTCATGCATAAAATACACAGATTTTTAATTTTCCTTATATAGTTTTTCCTATACAATGTCACCCCCCTCTACCTATATGTGTGGTGCAGGTCTGTACCTCCCAAATTTAAATATAACAGAACCTGCCCCTAAAGTGTAGCCCAGTCGCACTGATGGAAAGTGCCACTCTTGCATAATCTGTCACCAACACCTAGCAGAACATGTATATACTGTAAGGAACTTACCTCTGCCAGGGGGCCGGCGGCGAGCGTCCGCAGGGTGATGCAGCACTCCTGCTGCTGGGAGCGCGGCGCTTAACTCTGGCAGCCTCCCTCGACCCTCTCTAGCTGTGCAGGCGCGTGTCCCGCAGTCTGTAGATTTCGCCACTAGGAGGCGCTGTGCTGCGAGTGGCAAGCAGCACAGAGTGCTCCACACCTGATGGGAATCAGGGGCTGATCAGCCTTGCAGCCAAGACTGACCAGCCTCTGGATAGTGCCTCCAATCACTCACAGTGTTGTAAGTTGCACCAATCAGCATATACACTCCCCCCAGGGTGGCTATTGGTCGATTCCCCAATAAATATGGAGTCAGCCCAGCACTCAGTGCCCGTGATAGTCGCTTGTGATTAGGGTGTGATTCTGTTAGTTGTTATCTGATTCCAACCCGGCTTGATCGACCATTCCTGTCTGCTGCCTGTACCAACCTCTGCTTTGTCTGACCACGAACCTGCCTGCCCCTCTGAATACCCTGCGATCTCTGACCTCCCGGCTTGACCCTTTGGCTACCCCTGACTACGCACCTGTCTCATCCCTGTACTCTGACGCACCCTCCGGATTGACTTCCTGTGAACGACCTCGGCTTTGGGATACCCTCGTGGTTCATCGGGCTTCACCGTAAGTAGCCATCCTTTGCGCCTATTAAGACCTGGGGGCAACCGTGTCCGGTGAGGCGTACCTAGCATCCCGGCAAACGGGGGCTTGACTATAGGCAGAAGCGGCGGTGGAGATTGGGGGTTGCCTGCTTACAGAAGGCTGGTGTCCCGCTGGGCATCACATATACACTGTGACAAGGGAGGGGAACATCCTGCTCCCAAGCTAATCCAAATGATGCGAAAATGAAAACCACCCAGTCCAAGATAACGCAGGCAACCACTCTGAGGGAGAAAGATATGTTCCTCTATTAGGAGGAGCGGGGACCTGTCCGGATGCCAATCAACCACATTTAAAATCCAAAATATAGGAACTATAAAAAATGTGGACTTTATGAATAAAGCATTTTAAGATATCTGAATATATAATACATATATTTTTCTTTCTAACTATCTATTTAAAATGCATAAAGTGTCAGTTTATATACCCTGGGTTCAAGTTAAGTATGTCTTGTGTATTATATATTATACATATATTTCAACATCTGTAACTCCTGATGTCCTCTACTGCACAATGGGGACTTAGCATTAAAAGTGCAGGTGGGTTTTTTGGCAGTCTGATCTATAGAAGACTTGTTTTTTTGGAAGTAACATTTTTTTCAACTCATATTTGCTTTTAAAAAATGTAAAGAGATCCAAAAAATATGCTATTGACTAACTTACAGCACATCTTGCTTGTTTTATTCCTTTTTTATAATGTATTTATATATATTTTTTTGTAAACCAAATCTTTACTTTTTAGGAGTTAGCAGCAGATTTTTGAAATAGTTGATGGTTTTGATGAAGACTAGGAACACATTGTACAAAACAAGGAAAAAAAGATATTATAGCAAGTAACGGAATACAAATGACTGCAAAAATAAGCACTTTTATTCCGAGCCTCCCAAGAAATGTTAAATCTCACTAGAATAACCTAGAAGAATGAGCACGCTAAAGTGCCTTTCACATTGTCATTAGTTTACAGTCCATCAAACACAGGAAAAACTCTTAACACATTTTTCTTGCATGTAGAATGTTTTGTACATCTGTAAATTAAGGATATAAAATAAGAAACACTTTATGTAGTCAGTTACAGTTAGTTTGTTATATACTGAGCATTGTTTTTTTATATAATTATTTACTCAATATGTAAAACTGTATATGGTCAAGATTAGAAATGAACGAACTTCCCAAAAAATTTGATTCGGATGATTCCCCAGATTTCTACAAAAAATTTACAAAACGCTCATCAGCAGATCGGGCTGCTAGGTTTCTTCTGGCCAGCTTCTCAGTGAAACCTCACCTCCGTCCTCATTTCTGTGTTGTGAGCTCAGGCTTAGTGGTGTTGTGCAGCTTCTGCCAAGCACAGGGCCTGCTGGCCCAGAGTGACGAGGGAGCTGGCATGGGACAATCCAGCACTGAAGATCATGGGGGATGAGGTGTTTATCAATCACTGTCTGTTCTCTAACAGTGTAATGTCAAAAGGCTTCCATCTAAGTCCAAAGTGGGTATCCCAAAATGCATGCACTGGTACTGTGCTGTTGGTAGTAGCTACAATTACTCCACTTCAATTTTCCACCACGTGCCCACCACCTGTTTAAATTACTCTTACCAGATGGTATGCGGAGTAAAATACTCCAAATGAAGCTTTGGTTCTGCTGCT
Source organism: Gastrophryne carolinensis (assembly GCA_027917425.1). Classification (NCBI taxonomy): domain Eukaryota; kingdom Metazoa; phylum Chordata; class Amphibia; order Anura; family Microhylidae; genus Gastrophryne; species Gastrophryne carolinensis. Next base: position 176,774,609 of record CM051234.1, on the reverse strand, counting down.
GGCCAGTGATGCTTATATGGGGGGGAAGAGGCTGTCCGCTGACACTGTTTAAAAGAAGATTGCTGCAATGATAAAACCGCCCAGCTGCCGTCAACGTTTCATTGCTATCAGCAACTTTTTCAAGACTTGCATCACTGGCCAGGATGCAAAGGGAGCAGGATGAAGGCTGTTGCCTAAACACTGAATAGAAGCTGTATTTTAATCAACTGAAATGTGAGTGCACACTTTTAACAACTTTTTAAGAAAATATATTAAAACGGTGTTACACTAGATATCTTTCATGCTTTTATTTTTATGGCAATACGCCTTGATATTCTTACACTAACCACGTTTGGGAGCAATATTGCTGGATAAGGATTAAATGTTGTGGAAAGAAGGAAATCTACACAGCAGCAGAACCAAAGCTTCATTTGGAGTATTTTACTCCGCATACCATCTGGTAAGAGTAATTTAAACAGGTGGTGGGCACGTGGTGGAAAATTGAAGTGGAGTAATTGTAGCTACTACCAACAGCACAGTACCAGTGCATGCATTTTGGGATACCCACTTTGGACTTAGATGGAAGCCTTTTGACATTACACTGTTAGAGAACAGACAGTGGATGATCTATTGCCTTGGACTTTAACCACGATTGTTATAAGTTTGCTCTGTGTTTATTTATTTTCATATGTTTATGCAACCTAGAGGGATAATAGGTCTACACACGTTGAGCATTGTACCTAACTTTTTAAAATCTTTTATTGATAAGGTTTAAGCGCGGGTTTTTCCAATATAATCTGTCTTTATCAATCACTGACCTGTAAGCCCCATCACTCTGGCCCAGTGGCTGTCTGTGAGCTCTGTGCTCAGTGGATGTCTGCTTGCACAGCTAACAGTGTGTCTTTCAGTGCCTTCCGCTAGCCACCCCCCACTGGCGCCGAGCGATAGGGAAGCAGAAATGCAGGTATATGACAATTGCAGGGAAAATTCCTTGGGCACGAAACCCAAGAATTCAAAAAAATGTTCCCTGAAATTTGGAGCAAATTTCGAACCTGGCAAATCTTGATCATCTCTAGTAAAGATGTTTCCCCTAAACAGTTATCTGGTCACATATGAGTCCCCAGTACAATATTACTTTATTTGCATTGTCACTGATTAAGGCTCTGAACAGCCCTAATCTTCATAATTCAGCACCATTATAGTTGTGCACATTATTTTAAAATGTGTACAGCTACAAATAGTTCTGAATTGAACTGTGGAAAAAAATCATTATAAGATTTTTTTCTCCTTAAAAAGTGAGGAGAACATTTTCACAGTACTGATTTTTTATTTTTACATTTTTGCCAGAGCACATTGTGGAAACATTGGAGACAAGTCATGAAATTGTGACGAGAACGGGTCAGGGACAGACAGAGCCAGGGAGAGAAAAAGTTAGTAAAAGAAAGAGACAGGGAGAGAAAAAGAGAGGCAGAGAGAGGGGCAGAAAAGAGACAGAGAGAGACAGTGTACAGTGTGTTTGCATATGGTTTTATGCCCAGTTATTTCAAGCCTATTTAGTGTTTCTACAGGTCACACCAACCTGTCTATAGTGCTCTTGCTTTTCTATCAAAACCATGCTTAAAGCTTGCTGTAGTGCATTTAACTCTAACCAGGAGAATCCCATTTAAGGCCATCTGACAAGGTGTTTGTATTTCTTTTTAGCTAGAGCACCTGCCTATATTGCTCTTGCTTTTCTACCAAATCCATGTTTTAAAGCTTGCTGTAGTGCATTTAACTCTGACCAGGGGCATCCCCATCTGACAGTGTGTTTGCATTTGTTTTTAGCAAGAGCATCTGCCTAGATTGCTCTTGCTTTTCTACCAAAACCACATTTTAAAGCTTGCTGTTGTGCATTTAATTCTGACTAGGGGCATCCTGTTTAAGGATGTCTGACAAGGTGTTTGCATTTGGTTTAATGCCCAGGCCTTGCAAGCCTAGTCAGTGTTACAGATCACACCAACCTGCCTATATTGCTCTTGCTTTTCTACCAAAACTATGTTTTAAAGCTTGCTGTAGTGCATTAAGCTTACTCTGACCAGGGGCATCCCATTTAAGGTCATCTGACAGCATGTTTGCATTTGTTTTTAGCAAGAGCACCTGCCTATATTGCTCTTGATTTTTCACCAAAACAATGTTTTAAAGCTTGCTGCAGTGCATTTAACTCTGACCAGGGGCATCCCATTTAGGCCATCTGACAGTGTGTTTACATTTCTTTTTAGCTAGAGCACCTGTCTATATTGCTGTTGCTTTTCTACCAAAACCACATTTTAAAGCTTGCTTTAGGGCATCCCATTTAAGGCTATCTGACAGTGTGTTTGCATTTGGTTTATGCCCAGGTCTTGCAAGCTTAGTTAAGGTTTCAGATCACACCCACCTGCCTATATTTCTCTTGCTTTTCTACCAAAACCGTGCTTAAAAGATTGCTTTAGTGCATTTAACTCACTCTGACCGGGGGAATCCCATTTAAGGGCATCTGACAGTCTTTAAATGTGGTTTTATGTTCAAGTGCTGATGGGCTAGTTATTGTGAAAGGCCAGACATAGTTACACACCTGCTGCTATTGTGTAAAAATGGGGGCCTTTTTTACACCCACTGAGTGGAGGGCAAACTGACATACTACAGAGACATCCTACGTAGTCAGTTGGCCGATGCCTATCTGTGCTATCGTGTCGCAGGTCTGACTCGGGGGGCCCTCTGTGCTCACCTTCCACTGCCATGGATGCTGGGGAGGGGTGGGGTGGCAGGAGCATTACTAGCTCCATCATCAGCAGCCTGAGTCTTCAGTCGCTAATGAGTAGCTTTCTTCACCGCATAGTGAGGCAACTCATGAGCAGCAGGTAGACCTGGAGCAGGACCTGAACCAGCCAACATGACATGACATGACCATGCCAACACACCTTGAGGATCCACTGGACTTCTGGGCAGCCAAACTTGATCTGTGGCTGCAACTAGCAGAGTTTGCCCTGGGAAAGCTGTCCTCTTCTGCCAGTAGTGTGCCATCAGAGTGTGTTTAGTGTGGCAGGGGCCATAGTAACCACAAGGAGAACTTGTCTGTCCATGAAAATTGTGTCTGGCCTTTGACAGTAACTAGGCCCTGAAGACTTTAACAGGAAAAGAATGGTGCAACTCTCACGTTTGTGGTGTGCACTGATAAGGGTAGTTCAATACTCTCCAGTAGGCTTTACTTATTTTGTGCGAGGATCCAGTAAGGTGGAGAACCAGAAGTCATCCCACTGCAGAATGGTGACGATTCAGCAGTCACTACACAAGCATGTGAGCATGAATCGTGCCATTTGTGCAAGTGACTCGGAGAGACTACCTGTCTCCATCTCCACTGCATACTGCCACGGTGTGTCTGGGTCCTCTGTCTCACCTTTCTTACAACCCTCTAGCTCCTCTGGCTACTCCTGCTCCTCCTCTCCTGTCAGATGACTAGAAAAAAAATGGCCATTCTGCCAAACCTAAACGGTGCTTCACTGTGCCCCTCCTCCAGTTCAGCCCCCACAGGGCTCATGTGGCCATGAGATGTAAGCGCCACGTCTCCAGTGCCATGACCAGCCAACATGTGTTGTAGTACATGAAGCAGTGGAATCACATTGTTAATCCCGTAATCCTAGCGACTGACTAGTGACTTTCTCAAAGGGCCTGAGCAAACAGCTGGGTCACATATGAGCTGCCACTGGCTTACATTGTTACACAGGGGAGTCCCCCTATCCGCTTGGATCATCAAGAAATCGGTGATGGTTTTTTTTCTGTTTGTATAGTCGATCCAACATATGGAGGGTGGAATTCCAATGGGGGATACCATTCTGAAGCTGCAGCTCAAGTTTCCTTCTCATTATTAGGAAGTCTTGCAGGTGGGGGGAGACTACAGGAAAGGCTTAACAACTAAATTGAACATGTGTGCCATACAGGGCGCATGGCACAGGCTTCCTTGTCGCAGCACAGGCAAGATGTTCTTCCCATTGTCGGTCACCGTGTTTCCCATTTGCAGTTTTCATGGAGTAAGCCATGATTTGATTTCTTGATTAATACATTTTAGCAGTTTCTCCCCTGTGTGACTCTGTTCGCCAAGGTAAACCATTTGAAGAACAGCGTGACTCCGCCGTGCCCTGCACACATGGTAGGCTGGAGGGGCACTGAGACTTGTCCGTGCAGTTGAGGCTGAGGAGACGGTGGAGAATGAGGAGTTGCACACTGTCACAGGCACAACAGTCTAGGAGCGTGGAGGCCGAAGCGGCGTGACTTGTCCAAGTTGCTGTTGTGGCTGTGCAGGAACCACATTCACCCAGTGGGCCGTAAAGGACATGAATTGTCCCTGACCGTAGTTACAGCTCCAGGCTTCGGCGCTGCCGGGCACTTTTGTACACACCAACAGGCTCAAGGACTGGCCCACCTTCTGTTCAACAAAATTATGCAGGGCTGGTACTGCCTTGTTTGCAAAAAAATTACGGCTTGGTACTCTCCTCCTCGGCTCAGCAAAAGCCATCATTTCTCTGAAAGGTGCAGAGTCCTCCACTTCTGGCATCTGGAGCATCTGGAGCAACAGAGGATGGCTATGACAAACAGGAGCTGGCTGGAACAGGGAGCAACATGCCACTGTGTGATGCAGCAGGCTGGACCACCACTTTGGAACCAAGGTTATCCAGGCCACTTTATGGTGATGCTGCATATGTTGATGCAGGGCCATGGGGCCAACATTGGGACCCTGGCAACGCTTCGCCTACTTACTACACATCTTGCATGTGGCCATATTAACCTCCTGCGGATGTTTGATGAAAAACTGCCACACTGCCGAGTAGCTTTTCCCACCAACAGTCCACACTGATTCACTGCTACTGCTGCCAACTCCAGAAACCCCTGTTCCACTACCTCCAATGAAGTTAGCCTGACGCACATTAGGTGGTCTACCCAGGCCCTGGGCACATTAGCCTCCAGACTTTCCCCTACTACCACCATACCGAACACTAAATCCTTCACTCTCCATCGCTCCACACCTTTAAAAGTGCCCTCAAAACCCACTTATTTACATTTAAAAACCCTTACCCAGCATAACCAGCCTGGGACCAGCTATAGGGGCTTGTAGGAACAGGGTGCAGGGGCCGATTTGGTGGCCATCCCCCCTGCCGGCTACAAGCTACATGAGCTGGGCTCTTCTACCCCCCCGTGCTTTGGGGAGGCAGGTAATTGGGGGTGCTGGGGGTTAATAGCAAGTAACCCGCTAGCCGCAGGTGACTTGCTAGCCCCCAGCCTTGTGAATTGGTATAGGGGTCTCAAGGATCCCTTACCAGTTTACAAGGGGTTAAGTGTAAAAAAACACACAGACACAAAGAGTAAAAATATTTCATTTTTATTTTTATTTTTTTAGACTTACCTCCCATCCATCCCTGGGCACTGTGTCCCCTGCTGATCACTCTGTCTTCTGCTGTCTTGCTGCTGCTGGAAGCCTTTTATAGCTGCTGGGCAACCGAGCATAAGGGGTTAATTAAAAAAAAAATGACATAGGGTCCCCCCTCCAAGAGGGGGGGGGGGCATTTATTTGAGGAATTTTAAGTGTTAAAAACCCACATAAAATGACATGGGGGCCAGCTTGGTGGCACCCCACCCTGCAGCCTACAAGCCCACATACCCTCTGTGGGCCTGGGCCTTTCTGCCGCCCCCAGGGCTTTGGAGAGGCAGGTAATTGGGGGTGCCGGGGGTTAATGGCAAGTCACCCGCTAGTTCCAGGTGACTTGCCAGCCCCCAGCCTTGTGAACTGGTATAGGGATCTCATGGATCCCTTACCAGCTCACAAGGGGTTAACAGTATAAAATAAAACACACACATATAAAAAAATGTATTTTTTTTTTTTTTTTCTTTACTCACCTTCGATCCTTGCTGTCCCCCGGCGATCATGTCCCACGAAGCTCCTATGACAGATGCGGTTGATCAGTGGAGAAGGGCTGGGGGGGCAGATGATCAGAGCCATCTGAGCCCTCTAACCACCTCCTCTGATCACCCGCATCTACTGAGCTTCTTGGCCCAGATGCGGGTGTTGACTAACAGGTGACGTCATAATGACGTCATTAGTCACGAACCAGGAGGTGAGGGAGAGGGCAATTTCTCGCCCTCTCCTCACTACAGAGGAGCCCGGGGGGTGATCGGGCCCCCCCCCCGGTGAAGAGGAGACCCTGCGGGAGGGGTCGCGGACGCAGGTGAGTAAATGTCATTTTTTTTTTTTACAGTAAACTGCAGCACTATTTCGGTCTCCCTCCTGAAGCAAGAAGAGCCCCAAAGGGGGGGATCGGATGCCTCCCGGGTGAAGAGAAGACTTGGCCCGATCCAACGTGGGCTCAGGTGAGTTTTTCTGCGAGGGTTTAAAGTCAGCTACGTGAGACTCACGTAGCTGGCACTAAAAGGGTTAATAGCGAGTCGCCACAAATACATTCGGACGGAACAACTTTTTTCTGGAAAATTTGGCGAATCGGTCGAAACGAAATTTTCAAAAAGTTCCCGAATGCCATAATCTTGGAATAGTTGAGTTTTGCAGGACAAATAATATAAATGATTTCTTAAAGTTCTCGGGAAGTTGTAAGTGATTGGGTTCCACATCTATGATTTTCTTGATCAGCTTGTGTACTTGTGTTCAATATCTCTATTTTCTGACAGGACCACCAGATGTGGACTAAAGTGCCATACTCTTTTTACACCATCAGCAGGTATTTGGGAGGGCAGTATTTAGTGCATATAGAAGTGCCAGGGTTTTGTACCATTGTGATAGTACCTTATAGTTCGTCTCTTGTATGGTATTTATCGAGGATTTGTGTGCCTATTTCAGTATGTTATCCCATTCCGCGAACATTGTATTCCCACTTGGCTTTCCAGTGGGATCTATTTTTTTCCTTAGCGTTGAGCAGAAGACAATGTGCCCAGGGGAGCAGATGGTCCTTTGGGCCTCAGTGCCCTTGCCCTTCATTTCCTTCTTTTGCAAGAAGTCTCTCGGTTGAAAGTAGTTCCAAAGTGGCAGTTTAATTTGAAATGTTCTTTTTCTCTCTTCTGTCCATCATCTGTTGATTTTTTAAAAAGTGGAAGGCACGCGGGGTTTGTGCATTCCTATCCCTCATAAAATTCCCTTTTATTGGGCAGAGGGGGCCTAGAAATGCTGATATGTTTTATAGTTGCACTTATCAGGGGATGATCTTTAATATCCTGCATTGCAACCTGTAATAGAAGCCAGTCTAGAGAGGCCAGGTCACATTTTACCATTGTGTATTCTATTGTCATCCAATCTTTCTTGTTTTTGTGCACATTCCAGTCCATCATTCTTGCCAGGTGGGGAGCTTTGTGGTATGTGCCAATAAATGGTAAGCTGCATCATAACTTGTTGCGGATCATGGGTGCTTTACTTGCCCAGATAAACTTGAAGAAGGTGCTTTTTAACATATATCACCTCGCTCTCATTCATTGTAATGTTTATCACTATAGAATATGGCCCAAAGGTTTTAAATTTCACCTTCAACACTCACAGGTTAGGGGGTAAGATGAAAAATAGCATGCTGTCCATGTAGGCAGCTACTTTGTATTCTTTTTCTCCAAATCAGTTCCTTTTCATATCATTGTTTTGTATTATATTGTTCAGGAAGGGTTCAAGCTTTATTGCAAATATTATTGGCGATAAGGTAAACCACTGCCTTGTGCCATTGTTTATGCCAAAAGGGCTTGAGAGAATGTAATTTATGCGTACCTGTGTTGAATGGGTGGAGTAGAGGGACATAATTCTGTTCATTGTGGATTGGCCAATATTAATGTGAGAGAGCACTGAATTTATCCACTGCCATTTGAATCTGTCAAATGCCTTCTTGACATCTGAGCATAAAAAGAAGACTTTGACCTTTTTCTTCACTATCCAGGGATAGATGTTGAGTGCTTGACCGTGTTGTCCCTTGCTTTTCTCTTCAGGACAAACCTCACTTGGTCTGGAGCCACCAAGTTTGGCAGAAGTTCAGCTAGGCTATTCACTATGACCTTGGCATAAAACTTGATATCGCCATTTAGTAGTGAAATCGGCCTGTAATTTGAACAGGCTGGGTTGTCTTTGCCTGGCTTAGGAATTACAGAAATATGAGATTCAAGCATGGATTTTGGGAGTTTACTATTGTCCGCTGTGGTCTCAAATGCTTTAGCTAGATGTGGTAGAATAATTTCGTGATATGTTTTGTAATATTGTGTTGGGAGGCTGTCAGGTCCTGGTGCCTGTCTGGCTTTGGTAATTTTTAATGCTACGGCCAGTTCCTACGTAGGTAGGTAGGTAGGTATATCGGTAAATCCAATGCCTCTCGTCTTCGTTTGAAACTTTTGGCACATTGGATTCTGTAAGATCTTTAGTCATCAACTTGAGCACGTCTGAGCTGCTGTTCCTGGTTGGAAGATTAAATAGGGTTCAATAGAATTTCTGGAACTGCTTTGTAATTTCTTTTGGTGAGTGTACCAAAGGTCCTTCTGTGCTCATTAGAACAGGGATCTGACTGTTTAGAGTCTACTCTTTCAGAGCCCGTGCAATGGCTCTCCTTGCTTTTGCATCTAGGACTCGAAGTAGGTCTGTCTTTCCTAGTTTCCAACGGGTCTTGAAGTCATGCTACCTGAAGAGATTGTTTATGTTTGTTCTCAACCTTGGTGGTCCTTTCTCTCTTCAGTCTTGTCCCTTCTGCAATTGGGAACCCTCTGATGGTGCACTTATGTACTTCTCAGTTGCTCTTACTTGATTTTGCTTTTCACACCTTTTTCCTTCAGCAGCTTAGCATTGAGTCTCCAATTCCTCTCTTTCTGCACAAAGCAAGCGAGCTCAACTGCGGAGAAGGTAGATGCATAATCAGAGTATGCAATGCTTAATTTCTCAAGTTTTTTGTGATATAAAGATATAAGGGCTGATTCAAAGCCTCTTTCACATGCACGTTTTGTGAGTTTTTCCAGCCATTTTCGGGATTTTCGTTACTTTTTTCATGCGTATATGCGTTTACCTTAGAGCAAATACGCACGTTCGATGGTCGTATATTTTGCGTAAAACTTTTGCAATCTCTGGAAAGTTACGTTATTGGTATGGGCTTGCGCACGAGTCAGAGTCTTGTTGTTGATTAGAACACGGCTGTGACAGAGGCTCTGTCTTTTGGATGTCATCACTATTCGATTGCCCACCGGGTCATTCACTGGCCTTTTCTTAATTAGGTCATTGTATTTTGATACTGTTACAGGCAATGTCATTGTATTTTGACTGCCATTGTGTATTGTTGATTACGTCACAGTCAATGGCATTGTCCTGATTGATTGTATTACGGCCTGCTATTGTTCTACTGATTGCGTCACCGGCAGAGTTGAGGGATTGTATGCCCTGCTGCTATTGGTCAGTGTGGTTGTCATTGCATGGAGACTTGTGTATATAAGGCCTAGAGTGGCACTAATAAAAACACTTCATCTTCACCCTCAATACTGAGTTATGTCTCTTATTGGGGGGAAAAGACAAGACCAGCACCCTGTGAGTACAACTGTATGTATGTACAAGACCAGCACCCTGTGAGTACATGTGTGTGTACAAGACCAGCACCCTGTGAGTACAACTGTATGTGTGTGTGTGTGTATCATCTTCACCCTCAATACTGAGTTCTGTCTCTTATTGGGGGGAAAAGACAAGACCAGCACCCTGTGAGTACATGTGTGTGTACAAGACCAGCACCCTGTGAGTACAACTGTTTGTGTGTACAAGACCAGCACCCTGTGAGTACAACTGCATGTGTGTGTGTGTGTGTGTGGGTATAATCTTCACCCTCAATACTGAGTTCTGTCTCTTATTGGGGGGAAAAGACAAGACCAGCACCCTGTGAGTACAACTGTATGTGTGTGTGTGTATACAGGCCCGGTAGACAAAACGGTAATGCAGATGGATTATCCCGGCAAAAAGAACTCTGCCCATAACAAGAGTCCGGACAGCCCCACGTTAACCCGAACAGGGTCAATCCGGGTCTGCCGGGTGTTCCACAAAAAGGGGGCATTGTGACAGAGGCTCTGTCTTTTGGATGTCATCACTATTCGATTGCCCACCGGGTCATTCACTGGCCTTTTCTTAATTAGGTCATTGTATTTTGATACTGTTACAGGCAATGTCATTGTATTTTGACTGCCATTGTGTATTGTTGATTACGTCACAGTCAATGGCATTGTCCTGATTGATTGTATTACGGCCTGCTATTGTTCTACTTATTGCGTCACCGGCAGAGTTGAGGGATTGTATGCCCTGCTGCTATTGGTCAGTGTGGTTGTCATTGCATGGAGACTTGTGTATATAAGGCCTAGAGTGGCACTAATAAAAACACTTCACCTTCACCCTCAATACTGAAGTTCTGTCTCTTATTGGGGGAAACGCTATATTACAATTTACTAGCCCTTGTAAGGGCTGTTCCTGTTTCCTCACGGACGACTCTGGAATTCCAGCAGCACCTCTTACGATTGGGAAAAGGACGTCTCGGGCGGTGAAGCCCTCCGGCGATAAGGGTTATCGCTACAACGGCCAATAAAACAAATGTGTTTACGTTCAACTTACGGAGTCATTTTGTAGAAAGTTAGCTGTTGAGATCGGAGATGATGTATGCTGAGTAGATTGAAGAGTATTTTTTTTTTATTTGTTTGTAATATAGTTTTATTGTGCTATTACAGGAACCGGAAGATGGGACACTCTATCAATGTCCAAGCAGTTGTTGGTCCTGACCTTTGGTTCCTGAGTGTCATGGCAGGATTTCCAGGATCCACCCACGATGCATACATCCTCAGGAATTCCAGCCTCTATGGCCGGTTCGAATCTGCCAACTTGTCTGGTGGTTGGCTACTGGATAAGTGTTACAAAATAGCTTAATTTGGATTTCAATGTATGACTAAGAATAATTTTGGGTAGCCCTGCCTCAACATATGATGTTCTTCCCCTCTGATTAAATGATATACAATGTAACTATGAAGTTGAATCATGAAGTGAATTTTTTTTTTAAGGGGATTCGGGTTATCCACTGCTGCCGTGGCTTATGACACCCATCCTGTGCCCTCAGATGCAGCCACAGGAGTTATATAATCGTGCCCATCGCAAGACCCGGGCTGTAGTTGAGAGGGCATTTGGCCTTCTCAAGAGCTTCAGATGTCTGGACCATACAGGAGGGGGGCCCTGCAATATGACCCAACCAAGGTCATTAAGATTATAATGGCGTGCTGTGTATTGCATAATTTAGCAATTATGCAGAAGGTGCCGCAATATATAGATGTGTCCCTCTCTCCAGCACTTGGCACATGGACATTCCTGAGGATTTATATGATGACACCCAGAGTGCTTCTGGCCAGTCAGTCCGGGCAAACCTAATTTTGAATCATTTTAGTTAATCTTTTTTTTTTGTTATGTTTTGTTTGAAAAATATGGTCAATTAATTTTTTGTGATTCAAACTTCCTTAATCTCAAATAATTTCGATTTTTTTAAAGCAAAGTAATGTATAAATCATAGTAAATTGTTGTGTCACAATGATATGTTAGAAATAAAGAAAAAAAAACTATTATTGAAATAGTGGATTTCCATAGTAAGGATGATGTTGTGCTTGTTGGATGCCCACCAAGGCAAGGGTTGCATTTATCATCTGTCACTGCTCCAGCATAGCCTCCCTCTGCCTGCTGCTAGTCCTCAGTTCATCCAGCATGGAGTGTAGACTGGTATTGATGTTACTTAATTGTGCAGCCATCTCACAATTAAGAGCCCGGAATTGAGAACTCAGAAGGGCAAGCACCTGAGGTGCAAGGAGAAGGTGGGTGATGTCACACACACATTCAAATTTAAATGGCATCATTATCAAATATAAATTATAACTAACAATATTTTTGCTTGCTCAACAGAGTCAGACCAAGAGGATTGGCAGGCCCCAGAGAGGAAGGTGGTCCCCCAGGAACAGGTCGTTCACCAGCCTAGTAAGTTTGTAGACAACTTAGTTGATTTACGTTAACATGCCTTCATCAACAGGTATACCCAATCCATAGCCTAGAATATTAGATTAATTTCTGGAACAATCCATATCCTAGAATATTAGAATAATTTCTGGAACAATCCATAGCCTAGAATATTAGAATAATTTCTGGAACAATTCATAGCCTAGAATATTAGAATAATTTCTGGAACAATCCATAGCCTAGAATATTAGAATAATTTCTGGAACAATCCATAGCCTAGAATAGTAGAATCATTTCTAGAACAATCCATAGCCTAGAATAGTAGAATCATTTCTGGAACAATCCATAGGCTAAAAATTAATAATATTTTATTCAACAGGTAATCCAAATGCATATACTAGAAAATATTTTTTGTTCTCTTTTCACAGCCAACACACAGCAGCAGATCCAACAACTCACAGCTGCTGTTCATAGGCTGGTGGGCGACACTGAGGAGCTTGCAGCTTCAATGGGGACCACCGAGGAATAGAATTCTGGGAGCCTGCCACTTTTGTGTAAATCATTTTACATTTTTACCCAAATTGTTTTTACTATTTTTGAAATAAAAAATTTAAAAAAATTAAAACAAAAAACAATTTTAATACATTTTTTACTACTTAAAAATGTTTATGATGTTTTTCATTCCTATAAAAATAATATAAATGTCATGATTGCACAAATCCACTTATACACATAAATCATAAAAAAGCAAGAAGGAAATGAAAAATATTTAAAGAATCAATTAAATTAAGGTAAGCATGAAAAGATGGGGCTAGAGAACAAGAAACAGTGCCAAGGGAGTTAAGGTAAGCATTAATAGAGTGGGTGAGAGAAATACATACAGTGCCAAGGGAGTTAAGGTAAGCATTAATAGAGTGGGACAGAGGAATACATACAGTGCCAAGGGAGTTAAGGTAAGCATTAATAGAGTGGGTGAGAGAAATACATACAGTGCCAAGGGAGTTAAGGTAAGCATTAATAGAGTGGGTGAGAGAAATACATACAGTGCCAAGGGAGTTAAGGTAAGCATTAATAGAGTGGCACAGAGGAATACATACAGTGCCAAGGGAGTTAAGGTAAGCATGGGAGCAGAAGTGAGTGAGATAATAGTTGACACGGGGGACATGAATGAGTTAATAAGTTGCACGCATGCGTACATGCGTGTAAACATAGCAGCTTGTACAACAAAATTCCTTTTATACGTATATTTTGAGAAAGATGCAAGCTGAATATCAAGGGACACTGAAATTCTACTTTGGAAGCTACGTTGAAAATCGCTGAAAAACGGTAGTATACAAGGATTTCTAAGCAACGTAACGAAAACCTTGTCCTCTCGAGTACGCAACGAGAGCCGGAAAATGCCATTCTCGATGGCGTACACAGATACGAACAGTAAACGGAAGGCTCCCGATGGCGGCTCTGCATCATGCGTACGCACGTAGACGTACGGGAAAAAGTGAAAAATGCACGTTATGAGACAAAAACAAGACGGTTTTGAGAAGGCTATGAATCAACCCTATAGTCTATACTTGAGTATTGTGCATTGAATTACAGAGTCTGCATGAGTCTAATAATTGAAGGTCTAGGGTTTTTTGCTTAATTTGCCTGAACACCCTATATGCCAGTGTGGTTCTGGAGCCTGAAGTATCGAGTAAAGGGTTTAGGGCACAATTCAAGTCCCCACCCAGGATGATCATACCATGATAAAACGTGAGCAGTTTGTTGAGAGTGGCACAAATACATTTGCCTTCCATTTTATTAGGTGCTTAGATGTCTGGAATTTAACAGGTATTTCTATGATATACCCTTTGACGAAAATGAATCTTCTTTTCTGATCTTTTAGTGAATTTCCTGCTTCTCAGAAAGGGAGTCTCTTGTAGCATCACAATTTGAGCTTTTTGTTTCGCTAGATCTCTTGAGACTGTGTGCCCTTATCAGGCTTATTCAAACCCTTGATGTGTAATGACATGATATTCAAGGCAAGTCTTTCATCTTTTTGCACCATGATAGACAATTCTCTGCCACCAGAAGGGGCTTGTGAAAAGTGGAAAAGAGTAAGAAAGTGAGAAAGAGTGAGGAGAGAGGGTGAATAAGGAGCACAGACATGTGAAAGGGAAAGTGGTGAAACAATAGGATTGAGTCCAGGGAGGGTAACTTCAGAAGAGCCAAGCAAGTGCAGCCAACTAGGACTGTTACTTTGTCCCCTCTTTCAAAAAAAGAGTGTATTCCTAAATATAGAGCCTAGTAAGTTCCTGTCACAAATTAACCCTTAATGCTAGTGGGTGAACAGCCACTCTGTAGTACATATGGGGAAAGCGCAGAAGGACAAATGTAACAGATACCAACAATAATAAGGAGAATCAAGAGCCAGACTTCTGTGGAGAGATTAGTGTGTGCCATTGTATGCATTTGTACCAGGAGTGCCCGGGCGAGGCTTCTAGGACCCTCTTGTCCCAATTTTGCTGAGGGGGGAGGGGGGAGAGGCACTTACTGAGCCAAAAGGGATACACCAATGGGAAGGCAGTTTTGTACAGTATATGCCTGTGTTATGTTCATCATGTTGCTTCCTCCATGGACCCTGGTGCATAGAAAGTCCCTGCTCATAGGGAGATTTCATGGAAGAGCTGGACCAGGCCAGTAAGTTGGACTATGACCATTATTTCGCATCACAGGCTTACAGTAGTTTCAATATGTTGTTCAGGGTGGTGTTGTAGCTCAGTTGCTCCCATTATAATTATTAGTATCAAGCAAATCATTCTGTTTCTTTCATAAGTGTATGTTAGTAGTCCTGATCGGCATGCAGTATTTTTTTTACAGGGTGTGCCTTTTGTTCAGCTTTACATTCTGCAGACTTTCCTCACAGGTGTAAGTTGCTACTTAAAGATTGCAAAGTAACCAGGAGGTATATATAGATAGCAACCCCATCTGTGTGAGTTATTTTTATCTATAATCTATTGTTATAACTATGGATAAGCAGCTGATGTGGGGGGAATGTCTAATGAGGTCAGTAGGGTGGAGTAAGAAAATTTAAATTGAAAATCTGAAAATTCCACCAGTGGGCTGGAGTGAAAGGAAGTAGAGAGTGGAAGATAACACATGGACTGAATGTGGATTATGTGGGCCCAGATGTTTCTATAGGCAAAGTAGGCTCCTAAAGGTTGCAGAACCTTACAGATGGTGATGAGCAGATATATCGCCGCACATTGCATGCTAGGCAAACATGGCCGTGCTATTGCAATAATGGCACAAAGGCTGTGTGTTAGACATCCCATTCTATACGAGTCTTTCAGTGTATATACTCTGATGGGCATTAATCATAGCTGAGTCAGGAGGGTAAGTATTATGCCATTCATAAAAAAGCCCTCATGGCAATGTATTGCAGCTGTCCAAGACATGCATCAGACATACATCTGAGAGCCAGTTGAGCATGGGTTAGGTCCAGATTTGCTGATCTGTGGAAGCGTGTCATGAATGGCAGTGAAGTTGTGCCAGCATGGTAGCAAGTGAGCTCTTGTGTGCACATGCTCATTGCATGTGCTATATATGCTGCTCAAACCCAGTGTGGTGCTCATCCCCCTCGACATAGTACTCAAGGCGAATGCAAGAAAAAGGGGTTAATTTTGCTGGGTAGTAGAGTAAGAAGTGAGAGTTCAATCTATTGGCCCAGATTAGGTGAGGATCAGCTGTTAGCAAGTAGAGATGGGTGGAAAGGGAAACCATTAGTTATGAGGGATAGTACGCAATTTATGTAGTAAGTACCTTTAAATTTATAGAGTTGTACAGCAGCTAATGTGCAGCTATATCCTAGCACACTGCATGTGAGAAATCAGTGCACATACCACGTATTCAGTCCTACAGACAATATACACATATAGGCAGGTCTACAAAATGTCATTAAGAAGCAACATACAGTACATCTGGCTGAAAAGTTTTGCTATTGAATTCATAGCATCTGGACTGCATGCCACACATATCCTATTTTAAATGCCACCGGCCATGCAAACAAAAGGTGGCTGTGTCAGCAGTGAGAGACAGAAGAGAAATTATTTGAAAATTCTATTGTAGCTATAGTGCTAGCCTGTTTATGCAATGTTTAGCACTATTGGCCTGATGCAGAGCCTCCCCCGATCTGACCTTATTTTGTTCCGTTTCTCTGAAGTCCCGTTTTCATTCCGTTTGTCTCGGGGTTCAAATGTGATTCAGAGCCGCCGTCGGGAGAGCTCCGTTACTGATCCGTTTATGTGTCTTCATTCGGGAAGTGTTTTTTCCCCTCTCGGGTGCTTTCCGTGTGGTCGTGGGTTCCATTGCCGTTCACACGGACGATCTGTTTTTGGCTCCTTTTTAATGCGTTTCCAAACGTAGCTTCTTGCCATCTGTTTCCGTTTTCACTCCGATTCCGACTGTTTTTCCATGTATACTTACATTTCCAGGGATTTCCTGTTGACAATCTGGGTCCATGCAAGCGCACATCCCTAGTCCTCCCTCAAGCTTTCCTCATACATCAAACTGTCACTTTTACCAACACCAAAACTTACCTTAAACTAATATCCTTCTTCTTCTTCTTCTTCCTCCTCCCTGTGTTTAATGCTTACCTTAATGTCTTCTCCTCCTTCTTCTTCTTCTTCCTCCTCCCTGTGTTTAATGCTTACCTTAATGTCTTCTCCTCCTTCTTCTTCTTCCTCCTCCCTGTGTTTAATGCTTACCTTAATGTCTTCTCCTCCTTCTTCTTCTTCCTAATCCTTGTCCCATATACCTACCTTTTGTGACATGTAACTGTATGGTCATGTTGTTAGAATGTACAGTGCCATGAAAGAGAAGACACCAAACCATTTTTTTGTTTGTTTTTTTTTAGTTAAAATTTAAAAATAAACAATCTTAAAAACTTTTAAAATTCTTTGGTGGCACCCAGGAGGCTCTGGCTCTTCCTCAAATGGGACCTTGTCTTTGATCTGTGAAGGAAAAACATCATCAGATTAGCCTTGTAAGTCTTTATTGCTTAGCTAGGGGTTTTGCTTTGGGCCATTTTTAGGGTTAAGGTGGGCCTAAGTTAGTTAATTAATGTGTCTTGGCCCATGTTTTTGTTGTATGATATCTCGAAACTACTTACAAGGCATGCGGGCAACAGTGCGTCTGGGGCGCAACCTCCTCCTTGCTGGCTCCACCCACTCGTCAGCCTTTGAAGCTGTTGGGTACAAAAACACAAGGTTATTATTGACTCTTTGTGCTTAGTTTAGGCTTGTATGCATCAAATCACTCACTTAGTTTAGGCTTGTATGCATCAAATCAAATCACTCACCTTCCCCAGGCACCTCTGGAGGTTGTCCTTGGGCCTCCCCTGTTATTGAGGATGTTCCTGCGACGTCATCATCTAAAAATATAAATTGGGCACATTAGTATATGTTTTGAGTGCATGTATCTGGACATGGGTAGGTATGCGAGTCTTACCGGAGTCAGGTTGTAGCTGTGGCTGGTTGGACTCCCTGCCGTGCGACTGACCCCCCCCTGTAGTGTCATATCCAGTGGCTGGTCTGTGTCACTGGCAGAGGAGGGGGTGGGCATTGGCACTGGCGTAGCACCACCTACACTTTCACCACTACCTCCCAACACTGGTCTTCGTCTTCTTGTCCGGGTGGGGCGGAACCGATAACTCCATTCATGCACTGCAATATAAACACAATCAAAAACAAAGGCCCAGGCAAGGGCAGTGTGTTTTTTGCATGTCATGTACCAAGACTTACCGGGGAAGTGCTTCACAAAGTACCGCCTCACCCGGGGCCTATGCCTCCTTTTCAAATCCGACCAGTGCTGGGCGATCTGGGTAAAAGTGTAGATGGTGCCAGTGTTCCTGGATATGGCGTCCACCACCGCCAGTGCCAACGTCCTCTTCTCATAGTCGCACGGCAGGTAGTTATAACGGTTTCTCAGCATCATCTGTAATAAAAAGCACAATGGATCAAACTAACCTGTTCTAGTAGTTTCGTTTTACCAGACAGTTTGTCCTCACTAATATGGCCCTGTCATGGCTAATATTTGTTTATATTTGTTTAGAGGCTTGTGCGCGCACATAAACGCACGCTCGCCTACGCACATCCATGATTATGTTCTCCTGCTCCTCCGTACATATTGCGGGCGACATCTTTCTCTGCCTTCCGGTTCTGGTTATGACGTGCCCCCACGGTGGCATGCATGCGCGCGCACGCAGACGCGCACGCTGCCGAACACGCCCTCACAGGAAAACTATTTAAAGCTCAATGCACTCAGCTCTGTGTTGGTTAACATATCACTATGCCCAGGCCAAATGGGAGCCGTAAGACCCCAAAAAGCCCAGAGCCACATACCTGACGCACAGATAGACTTCACGAACACCCGCACAAGAGCCGGGAGGGACATGGCCATAGTCAGAGGGTGGATAAGCCAGCCACACAGGCTTCTTGGAAAAAACACAGTAGCAAGGAGCCCTTGGCAAAGTCGCCCCCACCTTCTAAATCAGCCAGGCCTCACAAGGGCCACAAATCTCTGAAAACCCTGCAGCCTCCCCCTCCTCCACCCACAAGGCATGTGGGTAAATCCAGCCACACCACCAAGGGGAAGCGTAGGTCCAAAACCACTAGCCCACCCAGGCCAACCACCCCTCCTCCTCGACACTCTGTGTCCCCAAGTATCACAAGCACTCAATAGAGAGCTCCACAGGTGACAGCTCGACAGGCACCCAGCCATTATCACCTAGCACCCCCCACACTCCATCACAGTCACCCATCAGCCCAATAAACCTAAACTACTCCCAGACAGCCAGTCAATGTCGTCTGCTGCCGAGGACACCACACACCCATGTGGGTGCCAGCTGCGCCGTGGCTCACTTACAGCCCGTTTCTGTGATGTCCAAAGCATGGCTGTAGCCACTGGTGTTTGTGAGCACTATGATACCCTATTTGGGCGTAATTCAAAGTCAACTCCAAAGCAGGCCAAGCAGGAGATTTGGGAGAACATTTGCCGCCAAGTGAATAGTGTATGTTCGGTGAGGAGGGATGTTGAGCAAATTAAACGTATACTTGGGGACCTTAAATATTATGGGAAAAAAAAATGGACATGCGCCGCCAGCAGAGGTAAAGCCCATTTCGAGGGTAACTGAATGGACAGCCTGCTTTGTAGCAGTATGTAACACTTATTAGGTGTGCTTTACTCTTCCCCAGCCTGCAGACAGGGGGTGGTATCCCTACTAAAATCCTCCTAACACCAGCGGAAGAGCATGTGTTGACCTATATTCACCCGCCCAAATGAAATAGCACTTGCCTACATTTAAGTTAAAATAGTGGCCTCACTACCTGCTACCTTTCTTGCCAGACCCTAACCAGCCCACCCATTATTGAAGTAATTCGGGATTTGGAGGAGGAGGACACAAGTCTGCTGCAGCCAAGGCCACCAGACCCAGTGGAGCAACATCCAACACACCAGCCCCAGCAAGTGCAGCCCCTGAAGTATGGGTAGTGGACATTGGCCGCACAACCAGCCACCTGCAGCCACTCAATCAGTACCAGACGCACCCACCTGTGCCAGTGTCGGAACCCAGCAACGTCACCATATCAGCCAGAGGAGACATCTGCAGATAATGGAGGAAGCATGGCACCAGGAAAACGTGGAGTTTGCAGCTAACACAGAGGTTTAATGAGACAGTGTGTTCACAAATCACCTCTATGTCACAACAACTAGAGGTTTGGAATCTAAATGTGTCCGGCCTGCTTGCAGAAACAAGACAACAAAGCAGGCATATGGCGGAAATGGTACAGCAATGGCAGTTAATGAATCAGAGCCTTGCTCATATTGCCGCTAACATGCAGCAACCCCATCCATCAACTTCAACCTTCTACTCTACCTACCACTGAAGGCATGTGTTTATGTATTGGTTCTGGGGAGCAGGACACAAGACTACCGTAACCCCAAACACATGCTCTTCCACAACCCCACATTAACAGCCTAAACATTTTTCAACAATGTTTGTCCCTTTTTTTTTGTGGGGATAACACAAAATAAAAAAGGCACACATTGCCTAAAATGCATGAAAATAAAGCAAAAACATTGTCCACAAGCTGGGAACGGATCGCCTGTGGCGAACCACTTTGTGTTCCAGAGTAGGGAGGTGTTACATCTTCTGAAATGACTAAAGCGTCCTCAGCCAGGTTACTGTATCTGGGAACCCGGCTACGGATGGCGAGGTTGTGCAGGACCCCACACGAAACAATTATTTGGAGGACCTTGGCGGGCTCATACTGCCAGGCACCCCCAGTCTGGTCCAGATAACGGAAGCGCATCTTCAACAAGCCAAAGGCACGTTCCACCACTGAGCGAGTCCTCCTATGTGCAGTGTTATACCGCTCCTGGGCCTGCGAGGATGGGTGGAGGGTGGGGGTGAGTAACCAGGGGAGCAATGGATAGCCAGAATCACCTGCCAAAAAAGATACAAAAAATAAGCACACACCATAATACAAAAAACACATAACAAATGGGCCCCTTTGCCACATATGTAGTGGCAGGCCCCATAACTAGCCGAGACAGAGAAACCTAAACAACAAACATCTAAAGTGTATCTAAACAAGTACCATCATGCTACTAAGGAAGAGCCACAAGTACCTTACATGCTACTTACAAATACGGCATGTTAGGTTACTCTAAACTGCTAAGAACAGGGAACAACAGACAGAGGCCTAAGGGGAAGAGGCTCAATAATGTGCTGTTTAGCATTCCAGCATTAGTGAACATGGACAATAGGTCAGCTGGGCAGTGTCAGTGCAAAGCACAGTTCTGATGAGGCAACATGCACATCCACCCAGCACACTCCTGTACAATGACTCTGGGATGAAACATAGCTAAGAGGGCAAGGACAGAAAGGTATAGTGGTGAATCACAAACAAAGCCATAGGAGGAAATATTGGTAAGTAAGTGAGGGTTAACTTCTACTGTTTCATTGGAGTCTATAACAGATTAGTGGGGTACAGGCACAGACCAATCAGAAAAATCATGCTGGACGGCAACAACTATTTTTAAACACATACGTTGGCATGTCGGCTATATTATAAAAGCACAACTTAACCGCATTCCAGGCTTCCGCTGTGTCAGGGAAAAATATATATTTTGGTGCCAGGGTAGCCATGCCATCCAAAAACTTGGTAAGGCTGCGGCTCAGCGTAGACTGGGACATCCCCACGGAGAAGGCATCCAGTCTCTGGAACAAGCCGTTTGCCAAAAACTTCAGGTAGCCAACCAATTTGGTCATACCTGCAATTGCATGCCCTTTCCTTGTGGTGCGGGCTAACCATGGCCTCAGCTGCCTATACAAGTCCTGGAGAGAAACACGGTTAAGGTGGGTGAGCTCGAATAGCTCAAGGTCATGCATGCCATCGATGTCCAGACATCTTCGGTGCAGCCTGATTTCTGCCATGCTCAAAAGAACCAGGCCGCGTAGCTGACGCCTTTGATGCTCACGCACAGCAGAATGCATTTCCAAGTCACAAAGATCAAATACGGCTGCTAAGACTGACCGTAAGTGATGCGTCGACACCCTCGTTAAATTGGGCTTATTTCAATCGGAAATCAAGGCTCTGAATCAATTAAAAAATGGACAAATCAACGGCCAGTCCGTTTTCACGGAGTTCAGCCTCTTGCGAGCCGTCAATCGGAAAGGCGCCTGCAGAAACACCTGAGCGCATACACGCACACAAAAAGCAACGTAGCACCCTTTCCTGACCCGATCACAGACCAAAAACCATGGGAAAACGCATGGGATAGCTGAACGAGGAGGCTCTGCATCAGGCCATATCTCCTTAATAAAAAAACATGTTTGTTTTTTTTTTGGGGGGGGGGGAAGAAAGGGGAGGGATTGGCTAGGGAAAAAACAAACCTGTGACATCTTCATTGTTGATTAGTCATCTAGCAGGTTTCCTGTAAAAAGTCCTTGGTTCTTTCTATTTAGTTTAGGCATTCCTTGTGTTCCTTGCCTTTTTCCTCTGGAAGATCCCCCTGCTAACCTGGTAGGCAATGTCAGGGGCGAAGAGAAATGTTGTGCTGGTTCAAGGTGAACATTCTGCCCCCTTGCCACTGCACTCAGCTGGCTAATGACTGTTCTATCGTCCGCAGCATTAATGGGCAATTGCCTCACCTGTGCAGCGGCAGCCATGCTCATTATCTTGGATGAGATTGTGCGGAAGATCTCAGGGGAGGAAGAGGTAGCAGCGGTCGGCGCCATTTTGGATTTTTGCTGCGTCTAGTCCTCCAGCCTCTGTGATTGGAACAACTCAAGTGTCTCAAGTGTCTCTCTATCTTCTCGATACTATGGCTGCTGCTGAGAGTAAGCTTCTTGAGGTCTGACTGTGACAGAGATTTCTCTCTAAGTGACCATCTCCTGCTCCAGCCAAGCCATGGCCTAAATTTTGATACCATCTACATATTCATCGCTTCAGCTGTACAGAGATCTTTGGCAGAAGGACTTATATTCAATAATCACATACAATAAATATAATCAAAATCATAATTGAAAATAAAGACTGCTCCAACAAAATAATGTAATAGAAATAAAGACAACTGAGCCTAAAAATCCAAGACATTATTGAAAATAATTAAATCTGTGTAAACTAGATGCATGCAGCAGCTCTCAGATTGTGGCTTTGGGGTCCTTTTGTTTTGTTTGTCTGTTTTGACTCTGTTGATTGCAACATACCAGTCTCCCCTGCTCCTCTACTATTTATTCTTCAGAGGAACAAAGTTATAAGAGCCTCTCCTAGACTCTTCCATGGGAACAGTATTATTCTGGTGAGATGACAGAAATGAAGAAGGAGGATGCTTTTTCCTCTTAAAACTAAACAGTGGTGAAGTGGTGCGCAGCAATCAGCAAAGAATAGGCTGGGGAGTAGTGGATCTACTGCCCACACCTCTCAGGTCTTCAAGTAATAGGCCAACCTGGGCAAAAGATGGCCAGTCAAGAAAGAAGACATTGCTTGTGAGTATGGTAAATTTCGCCTTTGTATTGTAATGAAAGCTAATAAGAGGTTCTATGGAGCACAATAACAGCTTAAAAGATGAGGGTGTGAGCAAGCCAACTCTCAGGCTCTCCAGACACCTAATGGGAGCATTTGCACATGCAAAGATACCCTCCACCCCCACTGGCAATGCCTATATGTTGCCCTTACTCTTACCTGCTGCCCCCCCCCCCCCATAGTCCTTGATGGTTTATTCAGAAGACCCAAATGTCAAATACTAGGGACCATTTGGACAATTTGAAAAGCATTTTAAGGTATGAGGCATAAATATATAGAAGCTTGATCATGAGGAGACAAGAAAGAAGATTATGAATGGTAATATATTTTGTTATCCAAACATTAATAGAATTTATATGTGTATAATGCCTTTTTACAGAGCCATTTGGTTGGTGCCTATTTTATGGTTTAGCATCTAAGCATTTTATGTCTATAGACACAAAAGCATACCGTATTTTCCCTCAGTCCAATGAAGATATAAGACAGGTGGGATTTGCATATGTAATGTCCTTCTAGAAAAGTAAGCTGTAAGTATTGAGAACCTGACATTTTGTTCTAATTGCCCTTCAAATGTGTAAATCTTTTGCCATCTATACCTATTTATGTAGAAGCTAATGAATGTTTAAAAAAAGAGATTTGACTTTTTCACACAGACTCTAATCCTTTCAAGTTTATGTCAGAGTCCCTGAATATCTTTGAAAAGCCTTTTTATTTCTCTCTCGCAAAAAAAAGACTCTAGACAAGATACCGCATATATGAATGTGACCTAATGCCCTCTAAAAAAGTAAAACTTGAGGAAAATAAAATAAAAACAGTGCAGAAACACTTTTTAATTCACAACAGAGATAAAATAATTGGCAGGGGGGTTTAAACAATGCAATACAATAGAAGAAAATAAAAAGTATTAAATCTTTAAATATGTGAACAATGGGATTGCAAATTTGCGACACAACTTTTAAAATATTTATTTCACTGCAAGGTAATAATGCACATCGGAGAAGAGGTATTTATTCTTTGAGAGCCATTTCTTACACATGAGATTCTGTGGCTCTTATTTCCAATTGTCGCTTATTGCTCTGTCAGAGACAATAATCTCCAGCAGCACTGATTCTGTTTAAAACAATTTGCAGCTGTATTATATAAGAACTTTTTTACTTGCAACAAAGAATAAAATAAGCCCAAGGTAGAATGTCATTTAAGACCAGAACATTTGTAGTATGTCTGATTAAATGCATGTCTTTTTCTAAACAGAATTCACTTGTGTGTGGTTGTGCATCTGTTTTTTTAAACTTATAGTTTGTAAGATTCATAAATTGGGTTGATTATTAAAGAACTTAAAATAGTTTGAAAGATTTAATAAGTCTCATGGTATAAATTGGGGATAGGGTAAATGTCCCCATAAATAAGAATCCTTTATGGTGTAGGGTTGTGAGAAAGGGTTTAGGTCCACTTAAAATCAGATAATATAACCGAATACTTTGCTGACCAAACCTACATTCAGAGAGCTTTACAAAAAATAATAATAAAACTCAGGCTAGCCCTATTTTTTGTCCTTTAAGGAGGACCAACCACCTTAGCATCGGCCCTTTTTGGGTTGCCCAACTGTGTCAATCCCCCAGGATTTCCCTGCAAACATTAACCTTTTGGGCACTGCCATGCTGCTTTCATGAGCTGCAACCTCAGCATCTTGCAGCTCTGTTGTGGTCCCTCACCCAGCCATCCAGATAGGCTGGGTAGAGAAGCAGACCGCAAGAAGGCCAGGGATGCAGATGCTCCCATTTCCTATGCCTACGCTCATTGTTACAAACAGAGCTGTATGATGTACATTTAAGCAGAATTCCAGTCAACCTGTAGCCCCTGCCCTCACACGCTACTTTGGCGCTGAGCTAAGATGGGGGGTTACAAATAAGAAACCCTTACCTTATCGACAGGCCAGCCACGTCCTCCCAGCAGCCATTGTAAAAGACATAAAGGGGCATCCCCCAGATTCGTGCATGTTCTCGCCATCAATTCACTTGATGGGATGCAGCTCTGTGCTTTCAGCCGAGATGGTGGCAGCCAGTATTCAGAGAGCCAGTAGAGTGCTGCTGGCCCGTGAATAAGAGGGATTTATTCTTTGTATCCTGCCCTAGGCGGTCGGGTTATAGGAATTCCATCTTAATATGCAGGGCCTACAGCACTTATTGGACAAGAGTCTGTGCATGCACCATGGGACTGGCAGAAAGGAACATTTTTAAGGGCTATCCGGGGGTTTCACTTAGTAGGCCATCCCAAATTGGAAGGTAGACCAATCCCAGAATTGTTCACTTTTACCTAGCAGGAATTCTCCTTTTCCTAGGAAGTACAACGAAAAAATGTATTGGCATTGGTGGCAAACAATAATATATTTAACATAAAAAAATAATGTAAAAAAGCCCTACTGTGCCATGGGCACCCGGGAAAAAACCTTTGCCCACACCAATAGGCACCAAGCTCTTTTGCTCCACCAATGCCCCAAAGGTGCAGGTAATTGGGTGGATTACCATTATGACAACCACTGAGTCTGGCATGTGCCATGGTGGCTCCTGTCCAGGTGAACCAGTATAGGGGTCCCCTGTAAAAAAAAATACACCACACAAAATATCTTTAATGTTCTAAATTTAACTACTCACCAGTCTCGTCTTCTTTGTTCTCCACCAGCTCTGAGCGATGACCTCGTCCGAGAACATAGGTTCCCTCTTCTTTTATCCTATCCAGGGAGGAACATAAGTGAGGGCTGAGAGAGATGGCTTATACTAGTAGACAGGGTCTCCATAGAATCTCCCGTATGTCGTCTATGACATCCCAGAAGGGGCAGGGCCTAGAGGGAATTTTCCAGAAAAACACCATCTAGTCCCCTCTCCTTCTGTGATGCAATTAGTCTTGTGGGTGGGGAGATTCCATAGAGGCTCCACCTCTTAGTAAAAAAAAAGCTCCCCGGCGGCTCATATGGAGTCTCCATTTAGGAGCCGGGATGGTAGGAGGGGAACCTGTGTCCTAATTTCTGGTGGGGCATCATCATGTCACCCACCTGTCATTCACCGGCAAGATAAGCTGCGCTTGACTTCAAGTGGCAGCACAACTGTCTGATGTTCTGATGGCCCGTGCTGCCACAAGAAAATGTAGGAGGGGGCAAAGATGAGACCCAAGAACCAGCAGATAGCAGAGTTGGACCACAGCGGATGAGGAAGAGGATGGCGTCTGGTGAGGGAAGATAGCTAGAAGGCGGGGATTGGTGAGTAGTCAAATTAAGAAAATTAAAGTATATTTGTGTGGTGTGTTTATTTTTTACTACTTGGGGTACACTTGTAAGTCCAGGGGACCCTTATACTTGTTCACCATGGTCAAGATCCACCATGGCACCTGCCAGACTCAGCGGTGACATGAGGCACCCCTGGAAGAGCCCGAGCCCATACCAAAGGTCATAAGGGCTGGTAACTTGCAGGGATAGAGGCCAAACAGTGCAGGCTCTGAGACCTGAGTTACAAGCCCTTATGCAGGGGAGGCAATGCATTTCTTTATTAAAAAACTAATTGTAAGTAAAAAATAATTTTAAAAAAGCCCAGCTGTCAGTTTCTAGAATAAATCGGCATTCATTTTATCACAAAGAAAAAAATATAAAAAAAATCCTGATGTAAGTTTCAGTGCAAAAAGCAATGCCGCCAAATGCAGCATTGCTTTTAACAATAAAAAAAGTACAACTTGCTAACATTGATTCATTTAAAGGAGCAGTATCGCAAAATTTGCATTAAAAAAGATAAATAATTAAATAGCCACACAATAGCTTCTAACATGTGTATAAATAATCTGGCGATAGAAAAAGAAAAAAATATATGCCTCTCTTTTAAACTGTATAATTACAATGGCTCAGTCCATTTGCTGAATAGGGGGATCTGCTGGGTTGTTTTTAGTGAGCTGCTTCATTTAGCCCACTGGTCTCCTAGCAACACTTTACCTCAGAGGCTGACACTGTAATCAGTGGTAACGGCTGTGTGTGTGTGAGGTGCTGCTTTTGTTATGAGACCAGGTGACTCAAATGTGTAAAATCTATACAAAATAAACTAAACTGACTGAAAACTACTGAAATTCTTCTTTGAATAACTGTGCAGGAAAATCTAAAGGTATTAAAGTGGAACAAAACCCTGAGTGGCCGACCCTGAAGTCTATAAGACCCGGCCATTGACCTTGCCCCTTGGGCATTCTAAATTGTGTGAAACGACCCCTGGATAACCACAGATCCCCCAATTTTTCTGGCGCGCTCACGCAGATAGTCATTTAGACAGGCCGGGCGGCCAGGAAGGTTACTGCTCAGGCTCCCCATCTGCGTGCAAACAGATCTGATTGGATGAGAGCCTGCGCATGCGCTGTGGGACACGGAAAGGTACGTTTTCACAGGCGAACTTGGGGATTTCACATATCAGGGCATCCCAAGTCGGGATGCCCCTAGGGGCACAAAACAAAACTCCAGATAGTGAAAATCCTGGGTTGGGCTTTGCTCAAAACACACAAAGCTGAAAGAAAGATCATATGGAAAAATGAAAAATAAGAATATGAAAGAGAAAATGGTAAACTGAAAGATTCTGCAGCAGAGCCGACATGAAGGGAAAACTGTCAAAATCAGCTAAATCACTTCTAGAGCTTTTCTCTCTGTTTTAGATATATAAGTTCTGGCCAGGCAATGTTGCAATGTTGTTATCTGATGCTGGATGTCTGCCAGCACTGAACAGCTGATACTTTGATACATTGTTCTCCCCCTCTCCTCAGCATGGAACAGGCCAGAGTGTCGGGTCCCGACACTCAGAAGACATAAACATGAGCTATTAGTCTCCAGCTGCTCAACACACACATCATTTTTTTCTACATTTGTAATTCTTACTCCAACACTTACCTACATTCAAAGTACCATTTAAATATAAGTCACCAAGAAAAATTCGCGATACTGCTCCTTTAACTTTCACGCAAGTTGTAAAATCATGTTAAGAGATGAAAATTCACACACAAATTCTCACTTCTATTCCACCCAAACGACTTCATCTCAGAGGGGGCTTGGAATCACCCCTAGTTTGTGAGAATTTACACTGGCGAGTTCACTTTTTCACTGTTTTTCCAACAGTGAAAATAACATGTCAATCTCCTTTTCCACCAACAGATGGCACATGTATCAATGTTCTGTAAGCCCAATAGTGCAATCAAATCAGTTAAGACAAATCACCTTGAAATGCTCTTTTTTACTAATTTGAATGCTGCAACAGTGAGTCAATGAATCAGGTAGCCCTAATCTGCTACCCCTGGCCCAGTCTCTTAAAGTGGACCAACACCCAGGATTTTCACTATCCTGTGTGTTGGTCCACTTCTGCGGGCACCCCGATCGGGGGTGCCCCGCTGTGTGACACCCCCCAGAAAGCCCCCAAAAACTTACCTCACCGCCGACGGACAAGATTCCCGGGCCGATCAGCTCCATCCCCGTGGGGCATCCGAAATCGCCCACAAACCTTACATTCTCCCGTTCCAACGGCTCATGCGCGGGCCACCGCTGCCGCCGCCTCTCGCCCGTCCCTCTAGCAGGGCGCGCACCTGCGCTGGCCGTTTGTGAATGGCCGGCGTGGGCGCGCTCCCTGTAAGAGGGACGCGCGAGAGGCGGCGGCCCGCGTATGAGCCGTTGGAACGGAAGAATGTAAGGTTTGTGGGCGTCTGGGGGGGTTTCACACAGCGGGGCATCCCGATTCCGGATGCCCCGCGGGGAGGGAGCTGATTGGCCGGGGATCTTATAGATTCCTGGGCCGATCAGCGGTGGGTGTTGGTCCACTTTAACAGACAGTCTTCAGGAGGTAACTAATTGCACAGGCTTTCCAGCCCTGTTTAAAAAAATGTCTTACTGTCAGGCGTCCACAACAGTACAGTCAAAGAATCGGGAAACCTTACAATATTTCTCAATGAGATCCGATGTCTCACCACGTCGTCTACAATGGGGCTGTTTACCAAAGCAGAAAATGTACAGGTTTCACAGGCTTCCTATAGTGGTGATGACACTGTAGGAAGCCTGATAAATCTGTATATGCCTTAGAAAGGGCCACATCTAAAACATTTGTGAAAAATGGTGGGATGGGTCAAACCAGATTCCTTGTGTCTGCCTCTTCGACCAAACAGTTTCAATATAGGCAAAGTAGGGAATTTGTCCCATCTCAGTGGACTTTTGAGGCCACATGGCTGCATCTAAAGCCTTTTTCACAGGGAACCAGGAAGCCAATTCTCGTTGAAGTGAGATGTTGTTCCATCTTACCAATAAACAAGCCTTCACAATTCTAGTGGACTATTGTGGCCACAAGGCAAAATCAAATGCGTTTTCAAAAAAAAAATAATGGTGGGGTCAAGGCAACAGGATTCCTCCAGGGTGATAGCTTCCTCTGAAATAAGCTTATGGAATCTGTAAATGCCTTAGAAAGGGCCACATCTGGAAACATGTGTGCAAAATAATGGAATCAGGGGTGGCAGGTCAAGTCGATATGATTCTTTGTGTGCATTAGGCCACTTTTTTACCTGATACCTTGAATGGACTGTTGTGACGGCATACCATACAGTTTGTAGCAAGATAAGTATGGTAGGTAACCCTGTTTGTAGCAAGTTTTTTGGGGTTCTACAATTTGTAGCAAGTGGTTAACCCCATTTGTGGCAAGTCTTTTCAAGCTTCTACAGGCACGTTTCGCATGCTTGGCTTCCTCAGTGTATGAATCTGGCAATTGATGAGAGGTAGTAGCATTAGGTTACAATTATATTACCACATATTGTCCCTTTTTGGGGATACATTTTTTTGGGGGGGTGAAAGCGTACTCACCTATTGTTGTGTTTTCAAGGTGCCTGTTGCGGGAAACTGGATGTGCTGCCATTGTGTAGCACTGGGGGATCCAGCTTTCATTGTGTGTTTTTAGCTTACTTTGCTTGAGGCATCTATGTTCTCTACCCCCCGGATTCTGGATGACTTCTGCAGGGCAGCACCATCATTTTCTTCACCCATCAGGCACTACGCATGTCCCCTGATATTGCACTTGCGCTGTATAGACATACAGGCTGCAATGGGTGCCGGATCATAAGATGCGATATCTTAACTCCATATAGCAGTGGCTGGAGCCACTTCTAGAAGCTTGCTATGGTGAACAGACAAAAAAAACATATATTTGTTCATGATGCACCATAGCAAAAGTCTGATGAGTCCCCCCCCCCACACACACACCACACACACACACAGCTTCTACCAGGAGGATGTGGTACAGTAGATTGTGGTGTTACATGATTTTCACAAGGTGCATGTTGGTAAAATCGGGGTACGTTTTCTATGCAATTCCCCTTATCAGCTTGGTGGCTTTGGTGTCTCTGCTCTGCAGAATTTCAATAAGGAGAATTCTAGCCTAAATAGAATATTTTATGCTTCCCAGGGAGTCAGGACTCCTTATAACTCTAATCTGCAGTGCTGTGAAACTGCTGATGGCTGGTATCTTTGTGGAAAAATTGTTCTTTGGCTCTATAGGGACCCAGAAATAAATATATTACCCCCATCATTGTATAATGTGAACCATAGGCAGGCATATAAAAGTAAGATCAGAACCTGCCTATATTATCATATTCATTTAGTGTGAGGAGGGTGAGGCCATTGCATTTTCTTCTCAGACGAAAGGGCTTATACATCTGTTAATTTTCCTTTCTAATGCTTGGTCGAATGACTTTACTTGCCAGTGTATTGACTATGGAAGTCTTGTTAACATTATGAAAATAGAATTGTGATCATCACAGATTATGTTTATGCAATGTCAGTCTTTGTTAATGTTATTTTCGGACATAAAGAGCATATGGTATCATCGGAATTTGGCAATTAGATGCAATGCACATGCAAACAAGGAATTACCATAGCGGTTGATTATCCACTTTGATCAGCTATGTTCACAGCTGCCCAACAGCATTAAATTCTTACAACAAAATAATTGCTGCATGAGGTACAGTTCTTTGTGTTGTGACTTGTTTAAACTTTCTTTTTTGTCTTGTAACATTCGAAAATGCCGGTTTGCTTTAATTCATATTGCTAAGATGCACATTATTGAGATAGAAAAAATGGTAATGTTAATCCAAAGTATTTTCTTCTTTTTATAAGTCTACCATTTGCCACCTAGTACCATGCTAAAGTGACTCAGTGGCTCCATATCTTTACTAAGGATTTGACTCCATAGAACCGCATTTGTCAATGCCCATCTCTGGAGACAAATTTGATTCAGAGATGCAGCAATCATTCAAAAGCTGAGATATTTATAGCTCAGAACACCAAAGCCATTGGAAAGCATTCACAATTTCAAGATACCGTTGTTTAGTTAAAGAGGCACTATGGTCAGAAATGACTATAGTCCCTCTTTAATATGCAGCAGTGGCCGCTCATTGCAGCATGACAGCTGCAGAGATTAGTACCCAGACGGCCCAGTTCTTTATTTTAACAGGGCTATGTACAGTGAGTGGGACATCCCGGGCAGGGCTTCCCCGCTGCTGCATATTAAAGAAGGGCTATGATCATTTCTGACCATATTTCCTCTTTAAGGGGTAAGTCCACTTTCAATTGAAGTTTTGAAAGTGTATATTTATGTGTGGCAAAATGATGTCTCAAAGGTGCTGATATGTAGCATTTTTATATTTTTAATGTTATCAAATAGGTATTTTATGATAGCAGTTTCCACTATCTGCAATCTTTCACTACTGGCAATGTAGACCAAGTGCTGGCCATCGCAGCAGTGTTCTTTCTGTACAGGACTCACTTTTTTTTTCTTGGTGTACACACTTGGTATATTGCCAATAGCAATTGTTTGCTGGTAGGGAAAACTGCAACATTTGCAAACATTGGAAAAAAAATAGAACTAGAAAAACTAGAACAGTTCACCTTTAAGACATAATTTTGCACCACAATAATATACCCTTTCAAAAATTAAATCGAAAGTGGACTTACCCTTAAATCAACTAAATCAGTAAAATTGAGATTGATAAAATTAAGAGGCCGATTCATTAATAGCGCCAGGTAGCGACAGATGAGCGACTGTAGCGTGATTTTTTCAGCGCCAGCCAGTATTCGCTGTGCTTGGCCGGCATTAGCTTGATGACAGCGACTCAGTCGGTGTGCGGTAATGTTGAATACGGGCTGGGGGGTCGCTGTTTCACAGGTCCAGCGTTGTATGTGAGCGCCTGACAACGAATGGCCAGAGCGAACGGCTAGCTTCATATTCATCAACAAATCACGCTCCGAATGTGCTGTCGCTGTCCATTCCTTGTTTAAACCCCAGAGCGCTGGCGGCGATGTGTATTAACTAGTTTTTAACCCCTAAACAACCATATTTTTTGAATATAACATTATACATGTTTTTAGAATCATTTTGTAATATGAATACATTAATCTCAGACCTGTTAGATCAATTCTGCACATATTTTTTTTAAATTTTTTTTTGACTTAAAAATAAATCCTAACATTGCAGAAGTGTTCTCCGATTTTTTGACATTAAAAAAATGAAAAAAAAAAATAATACCAATTAATTATGAATAATTATAGATTGCTCCATTGAAATGCATTGGACATCGCCAGGGAGCGACAGCTCATACCTGGCGCTGTGAGGGAATTTGCAGCGGCGCTGTTCGGTCCAGGCGGCTTCATGATGAATGCCGCGCTAGCCGTCGCTCTCGCCGGCGCTAGCCTCATTTTGCTTGATAAATGCGTCATTGTGACCGCCGCCGGGCGTACTTGAGTCGGTAGTCGCCGTTAGCTGCCGCTACCTGGCGCTCGTCAGACACTACCTGGCGCTATCGCTTGATGAATAAGGGCCTTAGTCTGCTTCATCTGTAGGTGGGGAAATGTTTCAATCCGTTAATATTTTTTGTCTGCTACCCTAAAAGAAAAATGTAGCCATTCTTTGTGCTTGATCCCAAGAGAAAACAACTGAATTTAGCAAGAATTTATGGGTGTCATCAAAACTTAAACATGCCAGTGAAACCTCTCTGGGTCCTTTGACAGAACAACATTTGGAAAAAAACTCCCCCAAACTCCCTTGCTCAATCTACATGCATTAAACTGGCTTATTAGGTTCGATTCATGGTAGAAGCACCAAAAACTCAAACAAAGAGTAAGAGGCCGATTCATTAATAGCGCCAGGTAGCGACAGATGAGCGACTGTAGCGTGATTTTTACAGCGCCAGCCAGTATTCGCTGTGCTTGGCCGGCGTTTGCTTGATGACAGCGACTCAGTCGGTGTGCGGTAATGTTGAATACGGGCTTAGGGGTCGCTGTTTCACAGGTTCAGCGTTGTATGTGAGCGCCTGACAACGAATGGCCAGAGCGAACGGCTTGCTTCATATTCATTAACAAATCACGCTCCGAATTTGCTGGCGCTGTCCATTCCTTGTTTAAACCCCAGTGCGCTGGCGGCGATGGGTGTTAACTAGTTTTTAACCCCTAAACAACCATATTTTTTGATTGTAACATTATACATGTTTTTTTTGAATCATTTTGTAATATGAATACATTAATATCAGACCTGTAAGATCAATTCTGCACACATTTTTTTTTAAATTTTTTTTACTTAAAAAAAAAACCTAACATTGCAGAAGTGGTCTCAGAATTTTTGACATTAAAAAAAATAAATAAATAAATAATACCAATTAATTATGATTAATTAAATATTGCTCCATTGAAATGCATTGGACAACGCCAGGGAGCGACAGGTCATACCTGGCGCTGTGAAGGAATTTGCAGCGGCGCTGTTCGTTCCAGGCGGCTTCATGATGAATCCCGCGCTAGCCGCCGCTCTCGCCGGCGCTAGCCTCATTTAGCTTGATAAATGCGTCATTGTGACCGCCGCCGGGCGTACTTGAGTCGGTAGCCGCCGATAGCTGGCGGTACCTGGCGCTCGTCAGACACTACCTGGCGCTAGCCCGTGATAAATAAGGCCCATAATGTATCCACATGCACCTAGGTGCATGATTCATGGCAGTGTGCATCTATGGGGCAAAGCACACCAAATGGCAGGAGCAGGCACAAATTTCCATCACAGGCACAAAGGAGGTGCAGTGGAGTGCCAGATTAGCCATTCCACACCATTTCAGTGCATTTTGAGGAGGGCATTTAGTGCGCTAGGCGCACAGAGGGGACTTAGCTTGTTTAAGGGCCTAGGCAAAGCAAAGACAAATTTAAAGACTTAGCTCTTCAACACCCTTGTGTTGACTCTTGAATGCCCAGTTAAGGCAGACTTAAACAATTAGTTTAGAACAATGGTATCCTATCAGAACCCAATGTCATACAATGGCATAGCTGGCAGAAATGGAAATTACATTCACTTTTACATGAATAACAGTCTGCATTGAGTGAATAAAAACTTCAGAACTTCAAAACAGTAATGTACCTGGGGTGTGGAAGCCAAATAGATTTTTTATTTTTGTGGGTTTTTGTCTGCTTAACTGTAGTTGTAGAGTTATTCACCTGTGTGCTGACTACAGATGTCTCCTTGAACAGGAGTTAGAGAGTTAGCTCTCCTGCACCTCTTTTCTCGCTAGTCAGTGCCCAGTTTTGGCCCTGACAGGAGTTGTAGAGTTATTTTTCCAGCACCTGTGTACTGACTACAGAAGTCCCCTTGAAATCCCCAGACAGAAGTTGGAGAGATAGCTGTCCAACACCTGTGCATTCATTATCTAAGTGTCACTTGGAGCTCAAACTTGACAACTCTGCTTTTTGAATTTCAGTGGTCTTACCTAATCCTTCTTCTTCTCACCCTTGCAGGTGTTCATCTTCAGTGTGTCTGTGAAGTGTTTTTGTGTCTTCTCAACTCCCCCAGTTAGTGTTGTTGTCTGTGTTAAAACCGACATTGAGGCACCAAATCTGTGAGAAATCTAAAAACATTTATTAAAATTAAAAACTTGGCAAATGGGGGCAACATGTACATTGGCCAGTAGGATATACAAATGCAACTTTGGCCTGGGCAGGCCAACTTTTCAAAACAAAACCCAGAAGGGAGCCAGCCCCTGAACTTGCCTTTGCCATGGTCACTGTTCTTGTCTTGCATGGACATAGTTCTCAAGGAGGAAATACATTTTTTTAGTGTCCAAATCTGCCAGGTTGCACTTTGAATAATGTCTTCCTCCATCTCCTATCGATTCAAGGCTCCTAAAAAAATAAACAGAAATGTGCATTACTTCTACGTTTTGGGGTATTAATTGGTTTCTATTCTTGAAGAAATGGGGGGAAGGGGGATTTCACCTACCTGACGGTGGTGAGGCCCCTTAGAAACAACTGGTACGTTGGTGAGTAGTGGTTAATTAATTTTATGTTAATTTTTGAGGTCCTGCTCCCTTTATTGACATACAGCTTGGGGGGGAAGGGTTAAACCCTTTTTATGGGGGTTAAACCTTGTTTCTTGGGAGTTTGGACCTGTTGTTTGGAAGGATGTCCCTGTTCCTTCAATTGTGTTCTTGGGGGTGTAACCAATAGTGCATAAATATAAACTCATATAATTCTTATAATTGTCAATATATACACAGTAACGGAAAAAGAATGACATATACAATCTTTAAGTTAAAACATATAATGTTCTGTCACATTTATTTTAGTAAATTGGTGTAAGTGCAAAAAGCCCCTGTCTATGACAGTTTGTAGCAAGCATGTAGTTTGTAGCAAGCAGGTAGTTTGTAGCAATAGTGCAGTTTGTAGCAAGTTTGTAGTTTGTAGCAAGTATGCAAAAAATGTCAGATTACAAACGCATTTCGCGTTTTATCGCTTCATCAGTGTAGATTGCCAATACATCTATGACATAATTCACAATGATAGACTGTTAGTACAATCGCAGTGATTATATACTTCCACAAATCAATGAATCAATAAATTAAAAAATAACGGGTGCATTATTGGGAATGTGATGACAGTTATATCATGTAGTAATAATCATAACTATATGTATATAGTTATAAGAAATGATAATCATATTGTTGTATAATATTTTACCTTGTGCATGAGGTTGGCAGGAGTATGGTGCTGATCATAGTAAGGTTTAGGCGTTTTAGTTGCCACCTATTAGTAAGTTATTGGGGTTAGTGTGCGGATTGGAAGCATTGTAATATGAAGACAGTTAATTGTTTCACATATTTTACCTGTGTTAGAAAATGTTTGTCTAGGCAGTGTTTCTGCTCCATATCTGTGATCGTTCAGCCCTTTATTGTGAGGAAAAACCTGAGTATAAGTATTGTAAGGTTCTTAAGTACAAGGTGGAAGGCTGATGATAACGAGACTTACTTTGCTTGGTGGTTTGTTGCAGGCAGAAGAGACGCCCGTCCCAGTCCTGGGCGGGCGGTGCGGTCACATAGAGTGATTGCCGCGTGTGACTGAGCGCCTCTAACAAACAATCTTTTGACTGTGAAAGATTGTGACGTCACTGGGGGCTGGTGCGCGGGGCAGAGAGCCGATTGGCCTTTCTGCCGCCTCCTGTGCTCCCTGATGGACCTATGGGAGCGAGCGGGGAGGGGACACTGGCCGGCTGTTCGCGCCGGATCCGACGCAGTTCCCTTCCTTTGTCGGACCCCACTCTTAGCCTTTCGTATAGTATGGCGGCCGCCATGTTGTTGGTTAGTTTCCAGCCGCCATATTATTTACCGCCATATTATTAAGAATATTTAAGTTATCGCCTAATCCGTGTAGGGCCATATTGTAGGTTACTCCTGCCTTCTAATGTAACAAGGTTTACAAGCTTGGTACAGTAATGGATTAGTGAATAAAAATTAATATCATATAGAAAATCTGGTAACAGCTAGCGAAGAAATGATACTGTATAGCATTGTTAGACAAGAAAATTAGAATATTAGAATATTAATAAATTAGATTGGTTACAATGTTGGGACATATTCATGTGAGATTCATATTAGTGATGATAATAACATTAATGGGTTATTAACTTTATTATTGGACAATTTTAATTTTTGAAACATTTTTAGGAACATTTTTAGGAAAGACTGGTAATTAATTCCTGGAAAGTGAATATAGGTAATGAATGGACTTGTGGTTTTGATTAGGTGTGTTGTATTAGGGAGGTTTAGGCCCTTATTTAAGAAGGGATAGCGTCAGGTAGCGTCTGGTTAATGAGAGGTAGCGACTAATAGCGACTGGTCAACGCCGGACACGGCACGCAATTACACATTTATCAAGCAGAATCTGTTGAGCGACTGGAATAGCGCCATGTAGCGTCTGATTCATCATTTTTACAGCCTCAGCGTTCAGCCTTGCACAGCGCCAGGTATGACCTCTCGCTACCTGGCGCTCTCCCATACATTTCAATGGACGATCCTTTTCATCTCTTTAAACAGGTTTTTTTTTTTTTTTCAAAAAAATCGCAAATAATTCTGTGACCTCTTCAGGCATTGAAAAGCAGTTTTTTCATATTTTTTTCATTTTTTAAATATTTCCTCAAAAATGACATTACAGGTCTGGCATTAAAGTGTTCATGTTACAATGTTGTTACAATGTAATTCCATATGTTTTCGCTTTTTTACTAGTTGATAGATGCTTGAAAACACACTTTAAACACACCGCCTCCTGCGCTCTGGGCTTCAAACAACTATTTTTCAGCGCCAGAGATTTTTGCAGCTGTTTTTTTCCTGAATATGGTGTGAGTCGGTCGCTATGAGCAGTCGCTAACATGCGCTCCCATACAGCGCTGTACTGGTCAAATAGCGACTCCTCACAATGTATTCACCATTACTGAACAGCGACTGAGTCGCTATAAAGTAGCGACCCACGGCCGAGCACTGTGACTACTAGCAGGCGCTCTGAAAATGCCTGCTACAGACGCTCATCTGTCGCTACCTGCCGCTAATGATGAATCAGCCTGCCCGTGTCATTGTTTAAGTGATTACAGGAATGGTTTGTTTATACATTATGGTTATTTTATTATTTTTTGAGAAATGGGACAAAGCTACAAGTTTCATTAAGGCCCGGTGGGAGGGTTGCTTTGAAGGTTGTTATCCATTTGGTTTCTGCTTGTAAGGTTTTGAGTGTAATGTCCCCTCCTCTCGGGTGCTTGTGAATCCTGTCAATTACTGAGAAATTGATGCCATTCGGGTTGCCCCCATGGTAGGCTGTAAAATGTCTACCTACTGGGGTTAGGATGTTTTTCTTTTTGATATCGCGGACATGTTCATAAATCCTGATTTTCAGCTTTCAGTTCGTCTTCCCTTTTGTTGAGTATTGAGCATCCAAGGGCGTCATAAATACAACATACTACAGGAAACCGACAGCACCAAATAATATTCTTAGAGCTACAAGCTCCCACCCCACCAGTCTGATCAAGAGTATATATGGGGAGTATCTCAGAGCTAAAAGGAACTGCTCATCTGAAGAAGACTACAAGGCAGCTGCAAAAGGAATACAGAAGAGACTGCTAGCACGAGGTTACCCTAAAAAGACGTTAAAAGCAGCATACAAGAAAGCCCTCGCGAGAGACAGAACCCGGATGCTCAATACTCAACAAAAGAAAAAACAAGAATATCCCACACACCCAACCCTTATACTGACTTAAAATCAACAGCATAACAAAATAAGAGATATCTTGAAAAACAACTGGCACATCATAAAAAATGTAGAAAATCACGTTCAATCAAGGATCACGTCACACAAAGTCACTACTCAAAAGCACCCAGTGAGCCCTGCTGCAAGACTAAAGGGACATACCGGTGTGGAGGGTGTTCATCATGCCAACACATAAAATAAGACAGTAGCATCACATTACCCTCGGGAGAAGTAGTAAAACCCAAATACTTTGCAAATTGCAACACAACAGACGAAATGTATCTACTACAATGCAATTGATCTAAAAATGCGAACCAGGGGGTTATTGGGCCCCCCCTATTTTTTACCCACTTGGGAACTCAAGACACCGTTCAACCCCGCCAGGGAATGAATATCTTAATGTGACAGCATTGTAAAAAAATATATATCACAAATTTATTTAGTTATGTAACATAAAAACTTAGTGCAAATACATCTGCCTCAGCACATTTAGTTAAGCGCATAAATACATGATCCACATCATAGTAAGCATATATACACAGTCCATATAGTTATCAAGTATATAGG
Organism: Gastrophryne carolinensis; assembly: GCA_027917425.1. Classification (NCBI taxonomy): domain Eukaryota; kingdom Metazoa; phylum Chordata; class Amphibia; order Anura; family Microhylidae; genus Gastrophryne; species Gastrophryne carolinensis. Next base: position 176,735,440 of record CM051234.1, on the reverse strand, counting down.
ATTTGTGGTTTCCTTATCTTCCTGTGGATGAACACTTGTCTTTGGGGCGAACCAGTTTCACCTGTAGATAAGCTTCCTCAGCACCTCTGATTCCTCTGATGACGCGTCCTCTGATGACAGCTGACAGCGCAGCCGGCCTCCTAACTCCCACCATGCCGGTAAGTGTTTGCTGAAAAAAAAAAATGCCGGCATGGTGGGAGCGGGGAGGCCGGCTGCGCTGTCAGCGGGCCTCCCCGCTCGCTCCCATAAGTCCATCAGGGAGCATGTGAGGTGGCAGAAAGGCCAATTGGCTCTCTGCCCCGCGCACCAGCCCCCAGTGATGTCACAATCTTTCACAGTCAAAAGAGCGCGTTAGCGGCGCTCAGACACACACACGACAATCACTCTACGTGACCGCACCGCCTGCCCAGGACTGGGACGGGAGTCTCTTCTGCCTGCAACAAACCACCAAGCAAAGTACGTCTCGTTATCATCAGCCTTCCACCTTGTACTTAAGAACCTTACAATACTTATACTCAGGTTTTTCCTCACAATAAAGGGCTGAACGATCACAGATATGGAGCAGAAACACTGCCTAGACAAACATTTTCTAACACAGGTAAAATATGTGAAACCATTAACTGCCTTCATATTACAATGCTTCCAATCCGCACACTAACCCCAATAACTTACTAATAGGTGGCAACCAAAATGCCTAAACCTTACTATGATCAGCACCATACTCCTGCCAACCTCATGCACAAGGTAAAATATTATACAACAATATGATTATCATTTCTTATATACACTATATACATATGGTTATGATTATTACTACATGATATAACTGTCGTCACATTCCCAATAATGCACCTGTTATTTATTGATTTATTGATTCATTGATTTGTGGAAGTATATAATCACTGCGATTGTACTAACAGTCTATCATTGTGAATTATGTCATAGATGTATTGGTAATCTACACTGATGAAGCGATAAAACGCGAAATGCGTTTGTAATCTGCCATTTTTTGCATACTTGCTACAAACTACAAACTTGCTACAAACTGCACTATTGCTACAAACTACCTGCTTGCTACAAACTACATGCTTGCTACAAACTGTCATAGACAGAGGCTTTATGCACTTATCACCAATTTACTAAAATAAATGTGACAGAACATTATATGTTTTAACTTAAAGATTATATGTTTTAACTTAAAGATTGTATATGTCATTCTTTTTCCGTTACTGTGTATATATTGACAATTATAAGGATTATATGAGTTTATATTTATGCACTATTGGTTACACCCCCAAGAACACAATTGAAGGAACAGGGACATCCTTCCAAACAGCAGGTCCAAACTCCCAAGCAACAAGGTTTAACCCCCATAAAAAGGGTTTAACCCTTCCCCCCCAAGCTGGTTTCTATTCTTCCTCACATTCTGTGTGGGTGTTGTTTAGAATCCTTGGTATCACTTATTCTTCGGGCCCTATAATATTGTTTGTTTTGGTTGTTTGGATGTGCCTTTATTTAATTTGTCCTTGGCTTGGCCAAATCCCCCACACTCTTCATGTTGAGTTACAGAATTCTGGTTTTACTTGTTGTGCGCAGAACCAATGTTCTTTCAATTTTGGGGGGAATTCTGTTTCTGCTTCCCTAGCTCTTGTTTTTGTGAGTATTGTTTCCCATTTGGCTCTTTGTCACACTCCCTTTAGTGTGTTTGTATTTTGCTTTTTTCTGCTGTGTGTCTGTAAGTCTGCCATTTAATTGCACTTACGGCCTTTGGTTTTGCAGAGCTATGTACAATGGTTGTTCTTGGCTTGGGTCAGCAGATATTTTTCATTATGCATTTCATTATGAATTTGCTTACGTACAATACATTTTCTACACTCTCCCTGCAACAATGCCTTTTGTGTGTTAACCCAGGGGTGTTTAGTTTTCCACTACTGTGGTTTTGGCCTGTAGTTGTCATTGCCACTCCTTTTCCAGTCTGTAATGCAGGGTTAACACTGAGCAATTAACTTACATGATTTTGCATAAGCTACTTCTATTTAGTGTTAATTGCTCCGAGTATACATCTGCTGCGAGCACTCAAGGAAAGTTAATTATAGCGCTTGCTGGCCAATGTCTCCTTTGGGCTGATCCAAATTTTCTGGTTCATGGCTTTTTGTTTAGAGTTGCTAAACGGAATTTGTCCCATCCAAAATTGGATTGCTGATGCAGGGAGCAATTGCATCCACTAACTAATTTACCAATCACTATTTGGTGTAAAAACCAGTCGCTCACTTCAAGAAATTTGGGATGGAAAGTTGCTTTGTGTTCTTGTGTAAACCGTGCATTATTGATTGCTTGACAATTCTGACCTAGACTGTTCTCTCTGTGTATCTATCTGTATGTCTGTTGTGCACTTATCATTGTGTTGTATGTTGATTTAGGGTTGCATGTTGATTTATGGGTGTAGGGTTTACATACCAGTGGCTGGTGTCCATAATAGGATCTGGGAATCAGGTCTCAGGCTGTTGCTGTTGTCCTGAGGCTGTGGGCAAGCTGGGTGTTAGTCAACATCTGGCCAGTATTTGATTGTGCGGAGGAGGGTGAATAAAGGGTATGGTGGATTAGTGCGGCATAGTGCCCTGCGTTGTGTTTTTCTGATGAGGTTCCATCTAGCTTGGCCTGGAACAAAAAAAAACAAGAATTAGTGTCAAGCTCATTTTTAGAGTAAAGATGTCAATGTTCATGCTCCTATCTTGCTTGGGGACTCACCCGGGCAACATCGCTGGATGGTTCTCCACACTCATTTCCACTGTCATTTGTAAGGTTTCCCCAATGTTTCATAATCTGCCCTGGTGCAAATAATGTCCCCATCTTTACGTGGATGCGGTCACGCACCCAGGTTGCCTACAGCCTCTTGGAAAACGAATTGGACAAGTTATCATATTTTTTGTAGGTCATGGCCTAAGGAGAAAATTAGGAAAAAAAAAACATTGCTTTTCATGTATATCTGTTTCCCTGCCCAAATAGCTTTAGTTTTCCATGTTGCCATTGCTGTTGATAGGAGCTGCTATATGCAGCGTGCGGCTCAGCATAGACTGGGACAATTAGGTCATACCTGCAATTGAGTGCCGTGTCTTTGTGGTGGGTACCAATCATGGCCGCAGCTCTGTATATAGTGCCTACAGGGCAGGACGGTCCAACCGTGTCAGATGGTATAATGCACGGTCAGACATAGCAGCCACATCTAGCCTGGAAAGGAAGGCATGGGGCACTTTCAAAAGATGATTATCCATGCACGGGTGCGAACTGACGCAAAAAAGTATACGCATCCCATTTGGACAACCATGAATCAGGCAAATACCGGAGATCAACTTGGTGCTTCAAAAGACGTGAGCAAAACCGCTGAAACAACCTTATTATCAGGACTTACATTTGCTCCTGCATCCACTTCAAGCCTGAATGAAAGCCAATAGCTAAACTTGGGGTTACAAGAGCACTGAAGCCCATCATGGTCTTTGTTTTTTCCCCTTATTGACCAGCCGCGGGCTTACTTTTCAACATGTACAAAAATAAATGATCAATTTTATCAGCCATTTGACAGACAGACTACACAATTTTTAAGCCCTAGCAGAAATTGATGTATTGAAACACATTAGGCGGAGTCAGTGAGAGCTACGTTGAGAAGTTAGGAACTGCTGACAGCACCATGGACTGGAGCGCACAGCCAGATCTCACCTGCCATAGGATATCGCTATAGGAAGGGAGATGCCACCATTACATTCTCCCTGAGGCTGCATTAAGATCAGTGCCAGGAGGTGGTAAGACCTGCAACAGCTGTCTTTTTACTAGGAGAGGACATATATGCTCATATATGCTCCGTGCAAGTGTTGTTAAGTTGAGTACCTGACCTTAGATGAAAAAATGGTTTATCACACTTTTTAAAGCTTTAAAATCCACTGAAGTTGTGAAATACATTTGACCAAAACCTCCGGCCAATACTCTCTTCTTAGGATGTAGAACTAGAAATTGATATTTTTGAATTTGAATTGTCCTGTCACTGTTTTGTTGCTGTCCCTTAGTGAAAGATGGCAGGTGATCAGTTATTGCATAAGTGTGGCAATGAATGGAGGAAACAGAGCTTTACAGCTAAAACAGGCGCTATTATCTGGGATTAGAGTGAAGCAGGAGCAGTGAAAATAGGCAAAAGGTACTCTTCATGGGGGGTTCAATACAGGGGATGCTAGTTAAAAAAGTGGGTTTTGGCCCACTTTAAAACTTTATTACAACACTATATTGAGTATTTATTTGTATCTTTGTGCAGTTACTTCACACACTATTGAGATTTGGTGTGTAACCATACAAGCACTAAAAGCCCTGAGATAACTTCATGACATGCCCCAGACATGCCCCAGTAGCTGTCTTTACCCACAGCAGAGCATGCTCAACACTAGAGATAAGTGAACCAGTTTGCTCAGAATTTCAGGGAAAATTTAACTTAGCACAAGCCCCAATTTTTTGGAGTTTGGGCCAACCTACTTTTCCCTGAAATCCTAACTCATCTACTCTCTCATTGTCCCTCTATCTGTCCCATGCAGCTCTGTCACTGTCCCATACTGGTCTCCACAAAATCCAGTGGCCCGGCTGTTCTCCTGTCATCTTTGTTCTTCACCACAGGGAGGGACTTTTATACCATAAGTGAGCTGACAACATTTTTTGTTTTTTTTAAATTCCTCCTAATTGTCAGTTGCCTCTCTCTGGTTCATATGCTTTGTTCCTTTTTGTTGATGTATTTAGAATTCTTTTGTTGGGCATAGTCTTTAAGGAGTTTGATAATCCTCTCCTTTTTATCAAGTGACATCTCTGGTGTTGGAGCCATGATTCATGTCAGTCCTTTTGTTGCAGCAGCTCTCCAAGGTGTGATCACTCCTTTTTACCTGGACACTAACGAGCAGATTTAATCTGATATAGGTGTTATTTTTTGTAATGAAAATTTGCAGGGTGATTCCATATTTTTTTCCTCAAAATTGAGTGATTCCATATGTTATTCCCTGTGCTTGTTCTAAAAATGTAATTGTTACTAGCTACCACAATTATTTTTCTTGATTTCTTTTAGTATTTCTTAAAGCCAGAAAGTTGCCATTTGAAAAGCCTTTAGTTTTTTGTCATGTCTGTGATCTGCTTTTTTTCAACAAAATTCAACAACTGAAGGAACACAGAGACTGGTGATTCCATAATTTTTGCCAGGGGCTGCATACTTTAAAAAGTTTTGCACTGCTGTCCTTGGTGCTGAATTTCATGGAAAGTGCTGGTTCTGAATGCATAAATACTGTGCAGTCTCAAGCCCATCCATAGGAGGAAATGTTACATCATATCCTGTGATGTCTGAACAAGGGGGTGTCTTTGATCGCACACTTGACACCATCTGGTATCTGTATGGGCAGTGCTTTAGTTTGCGCATCTACACCATCTGATAAACAGAACTTTTCACTGATGCACCACAAGCTTAGTCAAAGTCCTGGGACGACTAAATGCCCCAGTGGATGCAATGGCAGCAGCTTGTGGATGCCTTACAGGGTGAGCAAGCTGATGATGAGTTTTTCCCCCTCTCCACATCGGTAGTACTTTTTTCTATATGTTTGTGAGTTCTTTTTTTATTATTAAACTTTGTCTGGATTTTTTAGGCATTATCGCGCTAGATTTCTTTTATGCTTGTTTACATGTCCTGTCTGGTGGAATTCTTTGGAGTATTACCCTGGCTGATACCTAAATGATTTGATGGACTATCTCCATTATCAATGATTGGAAAGCCTGTTTAAAATGAGGAAGAGATATAACCCTAATATCCACACATGAAATTATTGTGATTGGCCTGAATACTTTAAATCTCTGGGAATTGTTTTTTTAAGTCGGTGGTGGGCACCCTCTTTGAAGTTGATGCACTACGGGGGATCACTGGTGTCAAGTGATAATACGTCTTTTACTTTATCTGTTCCATGCATTTGTTGCATCAGCTCACTCTGCCTGGTATAAGCATATAGTAGAGATGTCAGAAGTCGTGGAGATTGGTGGAAGCCTGAGGCCTCCACTGATCTCTCCGGTCTGTCAGTGACAGCAGTAGCAGACGGCTGTTCTCCTGTCATCTTTGTTCTTCACCACAGGGAGGGACTTTTATACCATAAGTGAGCTGACAACATTTTTTGTTTTTTTTAAATTCCTCCTAATTGTCAGTTGCCTCTCTCTGGTTCATATGCTTTGTTCCTTTTTGTTGATGTATTTAGAATTCTTTTGTTGGGCATAGTCTTTAAGGAGTTTGATAATCCTCTCCTTTTTATCAAGTGACATCTCTGGTGTTGGAGCCATGATTCATGTCAGTCCTTTTGTTGCAGCAGCTCTCCAAGGTGTGATCACTCCTTTTTACCTGGACACTAACGAGCAGATTTAATCTGATATAGGTGTTATTTTTTGTAATGAAAATTTGCAGGGTGATTCCATATTTTTTTCCTCAAAATTGAGTGATTCCATATGTTATTCCCTGTGCTTGTTCTAAAAATGTAATTGTTACTAGCTACCACAATTATTTTTCTTGATTTCTTTTAGTATTTCTTAAAGCCAGAAAGTTGCCATTTGAAAAGCCTTTAGTTTTTTGTCATGTCTGTGATCTGCTTTTTTTCAACAAAATTCAACAACTGAAGGAACACAGAGACTGGTGATTCCATAATTTTTGCCAGGGGCTGCATACTTTAAAAAGTTTTGCACTGCTGTCCTTGGTGCTGAATTTCATGGAAAGTGCTGGTTCTGAATGCATAAATACTGTGCAGTCTCAAGCCCATCCATAGGAGGAAATGTTACATCATATCCTGTGATGTCTGAACAAGGGGGTGTCTTTGATCGCACACTTGACACCATCTGGTATCTGTATGGGCAGTGCTTTAGTTTGCGCATCTACACCATCTGATAAACAGAACTTTTCACTGATGCACCACAAGCTTAGTCAAAGTCCTGGGACGACTAAATGCCCCAGTGGATGCAATGGCAGCAGCTTGTGGATGCCTTACAGGGTGAGCAAGCTGATGATGAGTTTTTCCCCCTCTCCACATCGGTAGTACTTTTTTCTATATGTTTGTGAGTTCTTTTTTTATTATTAAACTTTGTCTGGATTTTTTAGGCATTATCGCGCTAGATTTCTTTTATGCTTGTTTACATGTCCTGTCTGGTGGAATTCTTTGGAGTATTACCCTGGCTGATACCTAAATGATTTGATGGACTATCTCCATTATCAATGATTGGAAAGCCTGTTTAAAATGAGGAAGAGATATAACCCTAATATCCACACATGAAATTATTGTGATTGGCCTGAATACTTTAAATCTCTGGGAATTGTTTTTTTAAGTCGGTGGTGGGCACCCTCTTTGAAGTTGATGCACTACGGGGGATCACTGGTGTCAAGTGATAATACGTCTTTTACTTTATCTGTTCCATGCATTTGTTGCATCAGCTCACTCTGCCTGGTATAAGCATATAGTAGAGATGTCAGAAGTCGTGGAGATTGGTGGAAGCCTGAGGCCTCCACTGATCTCTCCGGTCTGTCAGTGACAGCAGTAGCAGATGGCGTGGGACACAGTGGCTTGGATTTCTGCAGAAACCGGCAATAAATTAAAGGTAAGTATGGGGAAAATGATAATGAAAAATGTTATTCTTGTGTCTGTGTTTACACACTTAAAAATTAAAAAGTAATGACACAGGTTTCCCCTCTCCAGGTTTCTATGTCCATTGGTTCTATTTATATAAAGTATGTTTTTTTCTGCTGTATATATAGTAACATCATATCTGATGATGAGGAATAAGTATCCTCGAGAACTCCCATAAAAATGCATTGCGTTAGCCTACAAAAGTTATCTGCCTTTTTTCTTCACTTTGCTTCTATTCTCAATGGCTAATACGGTACAAAACATTACCATATGCATGGTATATTTCATTAACCAATGCCTATAACTTCTTGATTATAATCACACAGCCTTCACTTACAAGGATAAACAATGCTATTTACAGAATATTTGCTACCCAAGAATGTGAAAATGAATAACCTTCTCTGTCCTAAAAATGTTCATCTGAGTTGACTTTATGCATTAATGGCTGCTCATTGAATTTTACCTGCAATGGCTTTCAAGGTGACTGTGATAAATATGCATTAATTGATTATTACACATTAATATGCAGTCTGGTGTTCATTATCTCCAGCAGTGTTATTAGTGCAGAAAGATTAAAAATGATGCTTGACATATGTTGTTTTTATTTTTTTGTAAGCTTCACATTTTAACATGTATTAGTTTACTTTCTTTCCCATTAATGCAATGTTCAGCCATAAAAATGTACCCTTCTCCCAGCCCTCCCCTGGTGCTAAGGCTGAATAAAAGACACTGCACCTGATGCCATGGTGGACCCCTGCAGCTACCACTATAAAAGCTGGCCCCCCGACAGTGACTGGCTGCTTAGTAATATGGTGTGAGGTCAATATATAATGTGAGAGGTAGAGATGTTATAACACCATCATCACATTATAACTAATAGAGTTACTTAAAAGGGTAAAGAAGGCAGGGGGCAGGGGCAAAGCTAGGGAGGAGCAGGGGGGGGGGCACCTGCCTCGGGTGCTGCAGGTCAGCGCCAAAGGGGGGCCAGAGAACAGGCGTCATTTTGAATCTTTGCCCCGGGTGCCAGAAAGCCTAGCTACTGCTCTGGTAGAGGGTAATCATATTTAACTTCAGAAAGGATCAGAAAATTATGTGAAAGCCACAATAATAGTAATAGTGATTTGGAAGTTCTGAACTTCTGCTGATAATATTCATGTCTGGCATCAGGAGAATGATGTGCACTCTGCGGAGACAAAGAACTTAGTGTTGTATATAGTTAAAAGGTTAAAGGGTCACTAAACCCAAAATCAAAAAGTAACAGTCATTTACCTTCTCTCCTGTGCAGCAGTTCCCGGCCAGGCCACGGCCCCCTGGTTTCCAAGAATGAGGTTTGCAACTGCCATGCACCCCAGAATTCTTTGCGTCATGACCAACTCTCACTGTAGGTCATAGTCTTGCGGCTTCTGTGCACAGCCCCTCCATTAATTGCAAAGTGCCAATCTTTTCAGCATGACAAAAATAACAGTCTGCAGTGTCCATAAGGTGGCAGTACAGAGCAGCGAACACTGGTGCTTTTATAATCAGCATAAGGGTCCAACAGGCGCTGAAACAGGCCAGCCAATGCCTAGTGCCCCGTTCCAAGCTGATTATTTAATATCGGGTTTTGGGACTTGCATTTTGTACCAATAACAGCACCAAAATAAAAATAGATCCTGGAATTCAAAAACGGGGTGTATGCCTGCAAAATGGTGTTTAACAATGCACTTAAAGTCTAGTATCCACTACGCTTCCAATACTAAGATGGGTTTAAGCATTCAAAATAAAAACCTTACTTTCCAGAGTGGAGTTCAGTGGAGACATGAAGCCTTATTTAAGAAGTGTCAGCCACACAGTGCCACACAGTGCAACTCTTTTGGTGCCAGCGTCACTCAACATATGAGTTAACAACTAAAAAAATGCTAACACTGATACGGCACCTAGCGTCTTATTCAACACTAGCCCCAAAAAGTAGTTGAAGTTGCTCCAGGTGAAACAATCTGGCATTGTAGGTCAAGATCCCATAGAGCACAATAGGGTTGATTCAGAGAGACAAAAAAGTATTTTGTTTTTCTTCCATCTCTCACACCTAAAGTTTACCCAAATCACTTTGTGGTCTCATTCTTTTTCCATTTCTCACCACTAAAGCTTACTCAAATCACTTCGTGGCCTCATTCTTCTTACATTTCTCAGCCCTAAAGCTTACCCAAATCACTTTGCGGTCTCATTTTTCTTCCATTTCTCACACTTAAAGCTTATCCAAATCACTTTGCGGTCTCATTCTTCTTCCATTTCTCACACCTAAAGCTTACCTAAATCACTTCACGGTCTGGCGAATCTTCATATCTAAATTTTGTGTTTTGCATTCGTTTTGTGGTAACCAACGCTTAATGAATGTATTTAGGAAAGGACACAGAGACATTTTTTTTTAATAATCTTAAATGGCATTTTTCAAGTGCCTTTTTTTTTAAGTAAAATTGTTTCAACAAATTTGCAACTTTGTTTACACATTTTTTTATTTTAAAAAATATAAAACTTTTCACAGATTTAAAATTTTTAAAATAACATATAAAACGTAGTAAAATATATACATAGCAATGGCAGGCCACATAACATTATTCTTCCCCCAACGAGTCACGCAGCTCCTTCATCTCGCCCACAAACTGAAGGACCCTGGCACTCATTTGTGCCACTCTGGCACGTGTGGTCCTCATTAAAAAACGTAAAATAAATTTTTTGTATAACCTTGTTGGGGTCATACTGCAGTGCCCCCCACTTGTATGGTCCAAACACCTAAATCTGGACTTCAAAAGCCCGAAGGCCCTTTCCACAACGGCCCGGGTTTTGCAGAGGGCCCGATTATAGAACTCCTGGTCCGCATTCTGTGAGCGAAGAACGAACGTCAGGAGCAAGGGCAGGAGTGGATATCCAGAATCCCCTGAAAGAATTTAAAAATACTAACATAAAATACACATTCTAAGCACCAATATTGTTTAACATGTCATCAAGGGCTAAAAACTGCTATAGGTTAAGACATGGGTCATCAACTATATTCATTGCCATACAGTGAAAATGGATTGATGGAATGTGAGCAAACTTACCCAGGAGACATCCACCAGATAATTCTCCTGACTCAAACTGATGAAATAAACCGAAGCTCCGCAATATATAAGCATCATGGGACGACCCTGGATGCCCTGCAAGAACACTGAGGAATCGCATATCCGGACCAAACACTGCTTGTATGTTGTGCGAGTGGCACATCTTGTGGTTCCTGCAACCAAATATAAAATAATTACACAAAGCCAAGGTAAACAACTAAAACAATAACTCCAACAACAAATTAAGATTCAAGTTCAACAATCCAAATATAAATAACAAAGGACATAAGTCCTTTTATCAGCAAATTATCAGATTTAGATACGAAAATGAGCCGAACTAACGCAAATGATTTAGATTCGTCCATCGAAAGTGCATATACGCATTAGCGGGAACGAACGTACAAATGGAAAATGGAACGTAAAAACCCAAAAAAATTACAAACACACACAAAAACATACACAGACAGCTACGAAAGTCCAGACGAATGTGTCTCTGAATCGAGCCTAATGAACAGAACTGTTTAATGCTTATCATTAATATTAAACAGAACTTGAGTTTGGTACTTTTCAACAATTGAAACACCGGACCTAGATGGTCCAAAATGTTTTTTTTTTTTTTTTTTGGCTTATTGAATTTGATTGAAAGGGCTTTTTTCGCTTAAGAATATGCAATTTGAAAACCAACAACTAAAACACAGTTGAAACGCACTGTAACATTTGTCCCCTTTGTCCACAGCAGTGATTTCTTGTAACTGTAATGAAGAAACGCTGACCACCGCTGTAAAAATACAGCACCAAAGATTTCAAGGAGGAAAATATTCATGAATATGTTGGGGCTCGCCGGCTAAATGGCAGTACAAAGAGGCGCTCACTAGCGCTGGGCTAATCGGCTGTTGGGTCCAACTAGCGCTGACATAGGCCGGCCAATACCTAAGGGCAGCAATCAATCATTTGTTAGTGTTTGGCGCAGTGACTGCTAGCGCCAATGTAGTCCACAGCAGAGCACCAATTTGGATGAGAATGCTGGTACTGGTGCCGAAGCTGGTGCTATAGCCACAGAAAAGATGCTAAAAGGCGTACATCATAAATAAGACCCTTTATATAAGCACTTTTTTTTGCAGCAGGCCCTGAGGCATCAGCTGCCCTGGAGCCAAGGTACAATAAGCATCATTCATTTTTGCTATAAGCTCACAGTAGGCCTTTAGGAATACCAGCAATAATAGATTTGTTGTTTAAAAAACATACATTTACTTGTTGTCAACTTAAAACGGGGTTGCAAAGAAAGATCAATATCATTTTAACACAGTTTGGTATTATTCCACTGTCTAATAAAACATTGAATACAAAACAGCCTTCCTCTATTTTTCAGTGGGGAAGGATTTTGTCTTCGTATCAAATAGACTGCTTAATTTCATGCAGTGAATAAGAAAAAAATTATGATAGTGATATTGACATAACAGCTTGATATTCAGACATCTTAGCTTCAATTCAGTTCCAGCTGCCCAATAGTGAACCTGTTATTTCTATTTCACTAGGTGGTAAGCACTGATGTTTCTAGTACTAATAGGAAGACAACTAATCAAACAGACCTGACTGGGTTCTCTGAACTTAAAATTGGTACAGTAAAACCTGCAAAAGACCCATTTTATTCATTTTTAATATAAAATACACTCTGATATGCATATCCCGGAACCTGTCATAAAGCAGGGTATGCTTGTCAAACTAAAGAAATAGTTTATAATTGTACAGGCACAACTAATGTTAAAATTAAAAGGTAAAAGTTTCTTAGCCTTTGCTAGCCTTTTGTTTTTTGGAATGACTAATTAAAAAGTAAATGAAAGCTTAAACTGAGCAGGCATCCTGCTTTAATTGGGACTGTCACCAGTCATTCTGTCTCTCTCTGTCCTCCAGAATATATGGGGACATTTAAATCTGTCAATTTGTTGGCAGGACATTAGGTCAATCACCAACATCATTTACGAACTGGAGATATCCAAGTAATAATTTAAAGAAAAAGTCCATGACTGTTAGCTGACTAGAGGACCCTCTTACCTTCCCACACTCACCCAGCACTGATTTGTGAAGCCGGGATCTGCAGAGGGTTTTTGTCTGGTGGGTAGGCATCTTTATATATGGAAATTACTGGAGTTCCGGGACTTCTTCTTTAATCATATATCTGGGGGCAGGGCTACATCTACTTAAGCACAGAGTAGCATAGAATGCTGTGGATACATGTTTCTTTAAGCCTGTGGATAAACCCCACCCAGACCATGCCTATTACTTACAGTCTCCAAAAAAATGGTCAGCCACATGTGGCTTATTTGAGGTTAAAGCAGAGTTGGGGGAAGTTCAGAAGAAGAAGCTTGCTGTCTTACCTAAACTCTGAAGATTCTAGCAGGGTGTTCACATGTACTTTGTATATTATTGTAGGTTCTCCCACTCAATCTGCTAGAGATATAATTATAGTATGTTATTTATAATTTTTTTAGTCACCACTTTTTTAATTATTGCTCAAGACCCTCTGTCATTGGGCTATTAAGGTAAGAAATGTTGGAGACCCCATCGTTCACACCTGTCAGGTACTGCATGCGTTTCTGCATTTGCTGCAGGAGCTCCGTTACCACCTAAAAATCAACGATGTCTCCTCCATGGCCCCATCCACAGTTCCGGGCCTAAATGCCTATGGGGTCGTAAACATCAGTGCAAGTGCATTTCTTCATGCAGAACCACACGCGTTTTGCATTTGAAGCAACCTCAAGCTGCTCTCTTGGAAGTGTTGTCGTCCAGCTCATGCAGCCACTTTAAAAATAAGTTGGACCAGCAATGATATGTCTATATATATATATATATATCTTTAAAGACATTCTTATGGTTCTCTCTCTCTCTTCCTCTCTCTCTATCTATATATATATATATAGTTTTTTTTTTTTCTTTAAAAACTTTTTTTATGGTACTCTATTTCCATTTGTCTTTCATACTGTAGCACTGATTCAGATCTAAAACACATTATTTCCTCTTCTGGATAGATATTCTAAGCAATAAAAATTATTCATTTCTAATTATTAAATACAAATTTGGGGGGTTATTAAGTAGAAACTAGCATCATATTTATGTTGTGTATTGTAAGAGCTCTACACTGGCTAAAAGGCTATATGATAGTATAAGCAAAGAAAGCATTCCTAGCTCTTCTATTACAAAACAATAAGGAAATGATGCGTTTCAGACCTGAATCAGAGCTGCCAACGAAAAATGTAAATGTGTAGCATAAAAAAATAAAAACAAAAACAAAATCAGATCTAAAACACATTATTTCCTCTTCTGGATAGCTATTCTAAGCAATAAAAATTATTCATTTCTAATTATTAAATACAAATGTGGGGGGTTATTAAGTAGAAACTAGCATCATATTTATGTTGTGTATTGTAAGAGCTCTACATTGGCTAAAAGGCTATATGATAGTATAAGCAAAGAAAGCATTCCTAGCTCTTCTATTACAAAACAATAAGGAAATGATGCGTTTCAGACCTGAATCAGAGCTGCCAACGAAAAATGTAAATGTGTAGCATAAAAAATAAAAACAAAAAAATTCTAGACTATAGTGTTAGGTAGATAGATAGATAGATAGATAGATAGATAGGAGGGCAGTTTCTAAGCAAAATAGCGCTCAGTGCAGAAGGAAATGATTCTGCCCCCTCCTCACCCATCCTATGATGTTGCTGCTGTCCCCTACTGGTATGTTTCATGCTATACCTCTTCCTTTGCAGCAGGCATTCCCCCCTTCTCGTGAATGAGCGCAATATGGGGGATGAGGGGGCTGTCTTTTGGTCTCACCACTAACATTGGCCCTGGCTCAACCGCAGGAAACAGGATACCGGAAATAAAAGGAGGCACCAATGTAACCCGTTGTAACCCGTTGTGAACGGGGGGCCACCAAAGCTGACCCCTGCACCCTGTTCTACAAGCCCTGCATATCTGGTCCTGGGCAAGTTATGCAGAGTAGGGGGATCCCATGTCAATTTTTTATTTGTAACCCTTAAAATTCCCCCAAAAAGTGGGGAGCCCCTGGCAGGAAGTCCCTATGTTTTTTGTATTAACCCCTTATGTTCTGTCACCCAGCAGGTATAAAAGGCTTCCTACAGGAGAGTGAATGAATGATGAGGAACCAAGAGGAATGGGAGGTAAGTATTAAAAAAAAAAAAAAGAATAAAATATTTTTTTCTGTGTGTGTGTGTGTTTTTACATGTAACCCCTTGTGAACTGGTAAGGGTCCATAAGGGGTCCAGTTCACAAGGGTTAGGGGGCTGACAAGTCAAATGCTGCAAGGGGGCAACTTGCTATTAATCCCCAGCCCTCTATTACCTGCCTCCCAAAGCCCAGGGGGGCAGAAGGCCCCGGGGCCAATTTAGGCTGTGCATGCTTGTAGCCAGCAGGGCAGGAGACACCAAAGCTGGCCCCTGTGCCCTGTTCTACAAGCCCTGCATAGCTGGTCCCCGGGCTGAATATGCTGGGTTGTGGAATTTTAAACCTTAATATTCATAAAAAGAAATGGGCTCCCCCCCTGGGAATAGGGACCCCCACACCAGTTTTTTTTAACGCTTTATAGTGTGTATAGTATTTTATTTGTAAATGTTATAAAGTGCTCTTTTCCTGGGCAGGAACTGGGGGGCAACCGATACATATGTGGTACTGCTGTAATCAGGAAAAATAGGGCTTTCACATGCAATATGATTTTCTTTAATAAAATAAATGTTTTGTTTAAAATAAAGTAGTCAATTTTCTAAAAAATATTTTTTTACTCAAAAATATATTAAAAAAAACAGTAGAAAAATTACAAACAGACATTTCATGTTAAAGTCTAAACTTTGCCACAAAAAATGTATATAATTTTCCTGGAAATTCTTGCAAAAATCACAGTAAAATATAGCGCAAAATTGTGAAAAATGACCTGTCAACAGAGGGTAACAAAATTTTAAGTATTTTTTATTCTGCTTTTTTTATACAGTTTTTAGGGAAACCCTGTGCAACCTAAGAATTCTTTGAGCAATTACTTCCAGAAAGGTGAGCCCACTACAACAAACTGGATACGCTTAGAATGCATAATGTGTGTACTTTCAGAGAATATATGGTTTATGGGATGTATTCCAAATGTAAAGTGTTGTTTTGGTTTAAAAATAGCAAGGTGTGCACTTTGTCTGCAGAGCTGAAATTTTCAAGTGAAATTATCCTTACGTGCATGCTTTACTTGCACGTTGGGTATTGTTCTGTTCGGGGGACCTTGCTTTTTCAGATTTAACTTGTTTTTTCTGGTTTACATATAACTTTTTTTTAGAAAAATGTGGCTTTGATTCTTTCTTTTTAGGGAAACTCTATGCAACCAAAGAATTCATTGAGGGAATGCTTACAGAAACCTATGCCCACGTCAACAAGCCTGGTATGCCTAGAAAGCTTTAGGTGTGTATTTCCAGAGAATATGTAGTGTATGGTAAGGTTATTTCATATGTAAAGGGTTGTTTTTTTATTTAAACTGCTGGGTGCGCATAGCATATATTTTATCTGAAAATCTCCTAAAGCGCCTTTTCAGTTTTGGGGGAGTCTCCTGGGCAGAAATAGATGTCTAACAATACAAATGTGGTACCGTTGTAACCGGGAGAAATTGGGCTTTCATATGCAATAAGATTTTATTGACAAACTTACTTTTTTTAATTACAAAAAACACTACTGTTACGGATTTCTCAGCAGATTGTAGAATTGTAGAATGACTAGTAAGTGAGAGCTGCGAGACAGAGGTGTATATGCGGCAAAACCGTGTTTAATGGTGACAAACAGTGATAAGAGTGATAAGTGAACAGAGCACACTCCAACCAAGCTTTTGTACAGATTTGCAAGTGAACACATAAATATGTGTTGAGGTAACTATACAAGAATGCAGGTTATCACTGAGTGCTACGGCTGCTATGCAGAAATATGGGTAAACATAAACACACTCTGTGTGCTGTACATTTACACAGGTGCAGTCAGGAAACATACACGCATAAGGATCCAGTGAAAGTCCAAAGGCGGACACGCGGTTGAGACAGGGAAGGCAAAACACAAAGACTGTGACAGGAGTCCTTGTTCTGGGTTCTGGGCTCTGGATACAGAGTTCAGAGTCCGGGTCTGGGTACAGAAGACAATGCAATGCTGATTCATTGGCTGCAAGGGGGGATCAACTTATAAAGAGCAGGAAGTCAATAGAACAGGTTCTGGCTGATCACCAGCACCTCAGCAGCAGAGGGTCACCTGCTGGTGGAGCAGCATACAGCAGGAAGCGGAGACAGGCAAGGTCTATACAAGGCAGAAACAGGGTTCCATATTGTGGAGGAACTCCATACCTGACTACAAATTGTAAAAAATGATTTTTAAAAATGTTTTTGTACATATTTCACCCAAAAATACACTAAAAACACAAAAAGGGCCAAACAAGACAATATAAACAAAAAACTATATATCACTTTCCTGGGAAATCCCTTCGAAAATCACAGTTGAACAAGTGTAGCGCAAAATGCTGCCTAAATTCTGCTCGATTATAGGCCTCTAATGTAACAGTGTGCACCAATACGGGGCCTTAATAAATGGTAAAACAGGACCACTGAGTTTTTCCCAAATCAGCTCTTATCAAAGAAGCCTTCTCCCACCTACTGGGGCTTTGAGAGCTCATTTAATATTGGACTTTTGAGATTGTCTTCATCTTAAGAGAGAAAACGACAGGAAATCATCAAAAGACCTTTTTTATCCAGTACTACATTGGTGGCTTTGATTTACAGATTCATAATATATAGATATATACATAGATGCAACTTTCTTTAATGGTTCAATGAACTCATTTACAACTTTCATACAGTGAATCAGTAAACTGTCATGCAAGTTGTAAATTGGTACATGATCACCTGGGATTTAGTGGTGAATCTATCTATCTATCTATCTATCTATCTATCTATCTATCTATCTACCTATCTATCTATTATCTATCTATCTATCTATCTATCTATCTATCTATCTATCTATCTCTCTATCTACCGTATTTTTCACCTTATAAGACGCACCTGCCCATAACACGCACCTAGGATTTGGGGGAAGAAAATAAGAAAAATAATATTTTAAACGCACCATACAGACAATGTGGCATTCCCCTATCCCATTCCCATAGGCCATGTGGGATGCCCCCATTCCATAGACAGTGTAGCATGCCCCCATCCCATTCCCCGTATACCCAGTGCGGCATCCCCCCTCCCATTCCCCATATACCCATTGGCTGTGTGGCATCCCCCTCTCCCCCCATTAGTATAGGCTGTGTGGCATCCCTCTCCCCCCATTCCCATAGGCTGTGTGGCATCCCCCTCTCCCCCCATTCCCATCGGCTGTGTGGCATCCCCCCTCCCCCCATTAGTATAGGCTGTGTGGCATCCCTCTCCCCCCATTAGTATAGGCTGTGTGGCATCCCTCTCCCCCATTCCCATAGGCTGTGTGGCATCCACCTCTCCTCCCATTCCCATTGGCTGTGTGGCATCCCCCCTCCCCCCATTAGTATAGGCTGTGTGGCATCCCCCTCCCCCCATTAGCATAGGCTATGTGGCATCCCCCTCCCCCCATTAGTATAGGCTGTGTGGCATCCCTTCCCCCCATTAGTATAGGCTGTGTGGCATCCCTCTCTCCCCATTCCCATAGGCTGTGTGGCATCCCCCTCTCCCCATTCCCATAGGCTGTGTGGCATCCCCCTCCCCCCATTCCCATAGGCTGTGTGGAATCCCCCTCTCCCCATTCCCATAGGCTGTGTGGCATCCCCCTCCCCCCATTCCCATAGGCTGTGTGGCATCCCCCTCTCCCCATTCCCATAGGCTGTGTGGCATCCCCCTCTCCCCATTCCCATAGACTGTGTGGCATCCCCCTCCCCCCATTCCTATAGGCTGTGTGGCATCCCCCTCTCCCCATTCCCATAGGCTGTGTGGCATCCCCCTCCCCCCATTCCCATAGGCTGTGTGGCATCCCCCTCCCCCCATTCCCATAGGCTGTGTGGCATCCCCCTCCCCCCATTCCCATAGGCTGTGTGGCATCCCCATCTCCCCATTCCCATAGGCTGTGTGGCATCCCCCTCCCCCCATTCCCATAGGCTGTGTGGCATCCCTCTCCCCCCATTCCCATAGGCTGTGTGGCATCCCCCTCCCCCCATTAGTATAGGCTGTATGACATCCCCCTCCCCCCATTAGTATAGGCTGTGTGGCCCCTCTCCCCCCATTAGAATAGGCTGTGTGGCCCCTCTCCCCCCATTCCCACCCCCTCCCCCCATTAGTATAGGCAGACACCATATATATATAAAAAAAAAATAAAAAGTTAAACTCACCTGTCCGCTGACACCGCTGCGCTGAGCGGCCGGCTCCGTGATTGGGGTGGGCGTGGCCTGCGCTGCAGCGTCGGCGCAGGCCACGCCCACCCCATTCACGAGCTGGCTCTGTCCCGGCCCCACCGCTGCGATCGCTGTCTTTTCACGCCCACCCACTGCCCGGACCTTCGTGCTCGCGTATGCTCTGAGCCCGGAAGAGGCAGCAGATGGAGGAGCGACAGGGGCTCTGTCTCTGGCCCCGCCGCTGTCATCGCTGCCTGAAAAGACAGCGATCGCAGCGGCAGGACCGGGACAGAGTCCCCGCCGCTCCTCTGGCCTCTCGCAGTGTGGCAGACAACACGGGAGCGCCAGGAACGGGTGAGTTTTTTTTTTTTTTTCTTTTTAATTTTTTTTTTTTTTTTCTTTTTAATTTTTTTTTTTTTTTACATTCGCCCGATAAGGCGCACAGACATTTTTCCCCCACTTTTGGGGAAAAGTAAGTGCGTCTTATAGGGCGAAAAATACGGTATCTATCTATCTATCTATCTAATATTCTTCATGGCTGCTTAGTAATTATAGAGGCTATCATAGTAATATATTTAATTTACTTTTGGAATTATAAATCTGTCCTACAAATTATTGTTTGGAGAGCCTAATGGTTATATTGTATTTTACTTGAACTACTTTTTTTTTCTAAAGACTAAAAAAAATGAACAGTTGTTTGTCCCAAAAAATGCATCTTGTCCCCCCATCGAGCATTACCAATTAGATGTTACTTGACTGTTACAAATATAATTAAGAAAAACAGCCATCCGTAAAAATGTAGAAGTTCTGTTTTTCTTCTGATTAATATGTAAATGCAATTTTATTGTAATGTGATTTGTTCCTTTGAATGACCAGCCAGAATTTTAAATTGATATGAAATAAATAAACAAATCTCTCGAAACCATGTTTATTTTTAATTTGTCATTTTCTAAAGTACATTACATTCTGGTGTATGAAGAATTGCAAATATTATGAAAACAGCATGCATACTAATAGTTTCATTTTAGCATTATCATTGATGCTAGTTGGGTTTAAATATTATCCAATTTTCATCTAGATCACAAGACAACCTCCAAATGTCTTGATTTTTTTTTTCTATCCAGCTATTTATATATGAAAAAAAGTTTTCTGCCATTTAATCGGGTAATTACCAGTAACTACTCATATAGGCTGTTATTTCCAAATTTCTAAAATACGACAGTAAACTGGGAAGGGTGGGTTCCTAAGGATCCATATACCGGTTCAAAAGGAAGAAGAACCAGAAAGCCACCTGCCAGCATGGGAGGGGCTGAGCTGCTGATACTCCCCATCATGGGGGTGCAGATGAGCCCTATAGCCACCTGTGCTAAAGGGTATATGGTTAATAGCCATACATGGTAAGAGGGTGGCTGCTCGACTTCTGATTGTTGGGTTACCAGTCCCTATGACAGATGCTCCAGGCTAGAAGTTGAGGGGGACTTTTGTTTAAATTAAAAAGGTAAAAAAATAAAAGGACCAGATTAATTGATTTTTTCACTATCCTGTCTGAACCCTACCAGATAGATAAGATTCGTGGTTGACACTGACGCGGATCCAGAGACCATCAGTAACCATTATCTGCAAATGTATTATTGGTGAAAGAGGGCTTCTACTGCCACTGTAATATATAGTGGGGGTATTATGGTATACTAGACAGGAAGTACCGCGCTGCTCCAAGAGGAGGTAAGTAGCTCAACCTGTAGGCAAGGGGATCTCTCTCCCCACAAGTATAAAAGCAAGTTTTTATAAAGTACACAGAGCTATATATCAGTCCAACAAAGGTAAAGATCAATCCACAAGTGACTTCTGCAGGATGTGTAGTCCACCACCAATACAGTTAACTTCTTACCAGAAATCTGGCACAAGGAAGCAGAAAATCCAATCTGGTATAATCTTCACAGATAGAGGCAACAGAATAACTCCAATCACAGTTCCCAAATCCAGTAAAGGCACAGCAATAGATTCATTTATTCAACCATGTGAGAAAGAAATGAGTACAAATCTAGTGCAGACTGCTAAATTTTAAAAACTAATTTAATAAGTAAAATGTACTCACAAACGGTCCAAAAGCAAAAGGCATTCAGATAAAGACTCCAACTGGCATATAGCAGCTCTCACCGCCAGCGTCCAACTCAAACATGAATGCTCCAGCAATAAATCCAGTATAAAATCCTCATGCTGGTATAAAAAGGCTGACATTTCCCTTGGGACTTTGGCTAGGATAGTCAGCTAATAAAATCTTACCTGTATTTAAGGCAGTGGAAAACAAGGCACGCTCAGCCATTTCCGGCCAGAGCAAGGTGACCCGAAAGTGAAGGAACCATCAGGGCATCCAATCCGATACTGTTAACACAGAGAATAGAGTCCAGCCAATCCGGTGCTGTTAACACAAAGCAGAAGGGGAACACGCTCAGCCGCTTCCGGCCAAAGCGAGATGAACCGGAATCTAAAGCGCAAATTAGATCCGGCTTGTGGAGCGCAAGGGCAAGAGGCGTGGTCCAGCTACGCATCAGCCTGATCATGATTGCGCGTCAGCATGACAGTGCTTCCCTATTTTATCTTGCCTGCAGAAAGAACCAGGCAAGAACGTAAGCAGTAATTAAGTTGTCCGCTGGGGGGGCGGAGCCAGCCTCAGGATACAGCGTGGTAAAAGACGCTGAAAGGTCAGGACAGCCCACAACATCTACATTGAGAGCATTGCCATAGCAGCGCTGATCAACGGACACGGAGACCATATAGCGCCCAACGCATGAAGGGGACCTCTAATTAAAAAAGGGGCCCCAGCTATTCTGTAAAAAGGATGCAACCATATAAAATACATCCGCTATAATAAAAACAGGGGCCACAATAAAAAAATAAACAAACTGTGAACCAATAGAGAGGCAATGAAAATGCAACAGTATTTATAACGGGGCATTAAAGGCCTCAAGGTTAAAAATAGGCACCAAAGGCCTCGAGGTTTTAAGAGCCCCGAAAAGAAAAATCAAACATACTCAAATATAAAACCAAGCAAACAGCCCATAAGTGGGACCCTATAGGTGAGAGCTGCCTTACATTTCACTGATTAAGAAACTAACAAAATACAGACGAACAATAATTAAAAAACCACATCGGTGAAGATAGGAATTGGCTTTAGGAGTTGTCAATGAAACTATTTAGGTCAAATTCCACGTTTAAGCCACTTGGAGTTAAATCCAGCGGCTCTCACGTTGGGACAACTCCCTCAGCAAGTTGGTACCACGCCAGTGAGATTCTATCTTGTCAATACCGAGAAAGGACAACTGGCCCGGATCAGAGGCATGAAATCTCCTAAAATGAGCCGACAAATTGTGTGCTTCGTAGCCCCGTCTAATATTATATATATGTTCTTGTATGCGTATTTTCAGTTGGCGAGTGGTCCTCCCGATATAGATCAGATTACAAGGGCACCAAATAGCATAAACCACATGTTTCATGGTACAAGTAATGAATTTCTTAATTTGAACAGGTTTACTCATATTCGCAGCTTTAAATTCCTTAGTTGGTTTATCCACTTTCCGGCCTGTTTTGCACCCAACGCAGGTGCCACACCGAAAAAAAAACGGTATTAGCTGACTATCCTAGCCAAAGTCCCAAGGGAGGGACGAAACGCGTTGGAAACGTCAGCCTTTTTATACCAACATGTGGATTTTATATTGGATTTATTGCTGGAGCATTCATGTTTGAGTTGGATGCTGACGGTGAGAGCTGCTATATGCCAGTTGGAGTCTTTATTCTGAATGCCTTTTGCTTTTGGACCGTTTGTGAGTGCATTTTACTTATTTAATTAGTTTTTAAAATTTAGCAGTCTGCACTAGATTTGTACCCATTTCTTTCCCACATGGCTGAATAAATGAATCTATTGCCGTGCCTTTACTGGATTTGGGAACTGTGATTGGCGTTATTCTGTCGCCTCTATCTGTGAAGATTATACCAGATTGGATTTTCTGCTTCCTTGTGCCAGATTTCTGGTAAGAAGTTAACTGTATTGGTGGTGGATTACACATCCTGCAGAAGTCACTTGTGAATTGATCTTCACCTTAGTTGGACTGATATATAGCTCTGTGTACTTTGTATATACTTGGTATTATGGTATCATATACATATATTTATGACTGGACTTTCTCCATATTTAGCAATGGGGGGAGGGGGTATCCTGAATCTTAAGGCCAGCTGTGCAGCAGCACTTGTAAGCAGGAACAAGGATGGGGAACTGAGACGCTGATACCACATCTCACATGACTTTGAACAGCCTGTTAAATTCACCGGCAGGTGTGCACAGTGCAACTGCCAGCCTAATGAGACTGAATAGCTTATGGCTGCTGTGAAAGTGAGAGGTTACTATTGGAATTCTCATCCCCTAGCTTCTAAAGTGCCAATGCACCCTTCTGCATAGTTAATCCAATCCAATGATCCGCTTGGCAGTCCTAGCCTGGACAGCCAAGGACAAGAAGAGGAGAAGAGGATTACTAGGACTGCCGAGCGGATCATTGGAGGCCCCTTACCATCCCTGGAGGAACAATTCATGGAAAGGGTCTGCTCAAAGGCAAAAAAAATAACTGAGGACCCAACACACCCAGGACATTCTTTTTGCAAACTCTTGCCCTCTGGCCAGAGGTACCTGGCGCTTTTGACAAGAACCTCCAGGTACAAAAATATTTTTTTTTCCTCTGGGTGTTAAGTCGCTAAATAATCACCACTGAATCATCTGCCACGAACTTCCTGTCTTTACCATGTCACTGATTTACCACCAGTATCATATGTAACTATGATAAAATGTATAATATGTAAAATATATGTATAATATGTTAAATGTTTTTTTTTTTATATTTAATGTTTATAGCTCTAACGGGGTACCTCCCTTTTAAGAAGCATTCCTTGTATGTATCCTGTACTTACTTGGCGGTCAATGAAGTATTCATATTACTTTGTTAAATTAAGAATTTCTGGTATTACAAGAGACAATATATTTTATTTTTTTTTTAATTAAAAATACAGCTGGCCAAATTCTAAACCCTCTTGCTGACTCCCTCTAAACAGCTATAATACATAAGGTTTTTTCTTATTATCGTATTAAACCTGCCACCAATACTACTTTATAAAATGTGCCAGTGCCATAAACTGAAAAAATGTCCAAGTCCATGATGTTCCCACCGCCAAACTTCACTGATGGTATGGTGTTCTTGGGTTGATATGCAGTGCCTTTTGACCTCCAAAAATCCTTTAAAAATATTTTGTGCCCCCTTTTCTCTGAGCCAACCAATCTGGGCACCAAGCATAGGAGTTGGTAACCTACTGCTAAGGGGCCAAATGACTGGCACCTGGCCCTACTGGTTTCTGATACCATTCAAAATGGGTCAATTTCTCTTTCTGGGTAGTTGGGGGCATATTATAGTAATACTTAATGTACAAATGCTCACCTAGATTAATGTTTCATTTACACCAAAAAAGCATAAAAAGTTAAACCTACTTTACAAACTATTAAGCATGACCCCCACTGAAAAACCCAAAATAAATTGGATAACCCGCAAATTATATACCTCTTTAACAATAATGTGTACCTCATCTGTACAACATCTCCATCACATATAAAGATGTATTATTTGCATTTATTATTTGTTTTTTATCGGTTGCTGAGTGA
Organism: Gastrophryne carolinensis; assembly: GCA_027917425.1. Classification (NCBI taxonomy): domain Eukaryota; kingdom Metazoa; phylum Chordata; class Amphibia; order Anura; family Microhylidae; genus Gastrophryne; species Gastrophryne carolinensis. Next base: position 176,710,618 of record CM051234.1, on the reverse strand, counting down.
GAACCCAACTCAGCTTCACCAGAAAAAGAAATCAGAACATCAAGTTGGATAATCCTCACTAATTGTAAGTGATTAGAATTAATATTAATTAAGATTAACATGAACTTCCCAATCACATGTGCATATGACTTTGATCAAGAAGATAACACAATTGTTTAAACACAGATGAATTATTCATAATTTTTTAAAATATATTGTTCTAGTGGACAGAAACTCATACAGATGGGTTGTCCACAAGTTGATTCTGCAAGTGTGGAAAATGTGGATACTGACAGACACTTATATGCACTGTGGGATAGAAGATTAAGGTGAGTTTATGAAGAAACCAGAAGTCACACTGTGGAGCATTCCAGATTATTATTATTATTGTTTATATATATAGTGCCATCTTCTGTAGTGCTGTATAAAGTATAATTTCAAACAAGGTAAAACATACTGTACATGAGCCATTACAAACTAGATGCTAAAAAAATGTATGTGTCCTGTGAAGGTTATAGTAGTTGCTTAAACCAGGTCAAGTGTTTGAAGAGGTAAGTTTTGAAGGCACATTTAAAGTGGACCAACACCCAGGATTTTGACTATCCTGGGTCTTGGTCCACTTCGGTGGGGCACCCCCGATCGGATGTCCCGCGGGGAGGGAGGTGATCGGCCCGGGAATCTTATAGATTCCCGGGCTGATCACCCATGGGTGTTGGTCTACTTTAAAGGCTTGAAGCGTTGGAAAGAGTGGCATTGAGCGGGGGGATGCATTCCAGAGAGTTGGAGAAACAGGGCAGAATACCTATAGGGGGAGTGCGAGAAGGTGACCAAGAAGGAGGACAATTTCTGGGGCAGAGTAGAGGTTGCACCTGGGCTGGTATCACTAGGTTAGAGCCTGGTGGGAGAAAGTTTTGTAGGTTAATACTAGAGATAAGCAAACTTTTGCAAAATTCGATTCGGCCGATTCGCCGAATTTTCCGGGAAAAAAAACGCTTCGGTCCGAATTTATTCGTGACCAATTGCTATTGAAAACAGCTATTTATGGGTGTCCGAGACCCTCCATAGGGTTGCAGAACGTTTTGCTTGGCTGTAACATGCATAGGATGCATGCTGGGTTAGTGAAACAATATTGTAAAGAAGTATGACATGCAGATCAGAGGCGATGCAATTAGATTCGCTGTCGCAGAGCGGCACAATTACAGAGCCTTGAGGTGGCATCAGCATGATGAGTCCATATATTGCCTGAAAGACACACTCTGGACTTGGGAGCAGCATAGGGAGCCCATATATTGCCTGAAAGACACACCCAGGAGTTGGCAGCAGCATAGGGAGCTCATATATTGCATGAAAGACACACCCAGGAGTTGGCAGCAGCATAGGGAGCTCTTATATTGCCTGAAAGACACACCCAGGAGTTGGCAGCAGCAGCAGCAGCATTAGGAGCCCATATATTGCCTGAAAGACACACTCTGGACTTGGCAGCAGTATAGGGAGCCCATATATTGCCTGAAATCCCACCCAGGAGTTGGCAGCAGCATAGGGAGCACATATATTGCCTGAAAAACACATTGGAGTTGGCAGCATCATAAGGAGCTCATATATTGCCTGAAAAACACATTGTAGTTGGCAGCAGCATTAGGAGCTCATATATTGCCTGAAAGACACACCCAGGAGTTGGCAGCAGCATAGGGAGCCCATATATTGACTGAAAGAGACACTGGAGTTGGCAGCAGCATTAGGAGCCCATATATTGCCTGAAAGACACACTCTGGACTTTGTAGCAGCATAGGGAGCCCATATATTGCCTGAAAGACACACTCTGGACTTGGCAGCAGCATAGGGAGCTCATATATTGCCTGAAAGACACACCCAGGAGTTGGCAACAGCATAGGGAGCCCATATATTGCCTGAAAGACACACCCAGGAGTTGGCATCAGCATTAGGGAGCTCATATATTGCCTGAAAGACACACACAGGAGTTGGCAGCAGCATAGGGAGCTCATATATTGCCTGGAAGACACACCCAGGAGTTGGCAGCAGCAGCAGCATTTGGTGCCCATATATTGCCTGAATGACACACCATGGACTTGGCAGCAGTATTAGGAGCTTGTATATTGCCTGAAAAATCCACCCAGGAGTTGGCAGCAGCATAGGGAGCCCATATATTGCCTGAAAAACACACTGGAGTTGGCAGCAGCATAGGTAGCTCATATATTGCCTGAAAGACACACCCAGGAGTTGGCAGAAGTATTAGGAGCTCATATATTGCCTGAAAAACACATTGGAGTTGGCAGCAGCATTAGGAACACATATATTACCTGAAACACACACCCTGGAGTTGGCAGCAGCATAGGGAGCCCATATATTGCCTGAAAGACACACCTTGGATTTAGCAGCAGCATAAGGAGCCCATTTATTGCCTGAAAGACACACCCTGGAGTTGGCAGCATGAAGCAGCATGAAGAGAACATATACAGATTTTGGGCACATATATCTTATCCGAAGAATACTAATAAAAATTAAGATTACCGTAAAGCATTTCCTCAATAATTACTTGTGGTCTGATGGGGAGGAATGTCTGTAACTGGAGAGCAGAGCCTTAAATCTGTTTTGCACTATCCATATTTCCTTAGTGTTGGTCTGGCACCATGATCAATCTACTCTGATGCATCAGGCATTGGTGGGTGGAAATCTTGGCTGATCCATGCCCGATTCATTTCCACGCAAGCCAGTCTCTCAAAAAAACATTTTTCAAGCGTACTGAAGCACATTGAATTGCCGTCATCAGAGCATCACATACGCACATCTAAGAGTTTCATCACTGTTCCTGTCCATAACTGTTCCTGTTAAAGTCTTCAGGGCCTAGTTACTACGTAGTGAAAGGCCATAGATAGTTGCACACCTGCTGCTGTTATCGAACGGTATCTGATTTGCGATGTTTCCACCCGTTGGAATTCAATCCTCCATATGTTGGATAGACTATATGAACAGAGAAAAGCCATCACTGATTTCTTGACGATCCAAACGGATAGGGGGACTCCCCTGTGTAACTTCAATGTAAACCAGTGGCAGCTCATATGTGACACCTGTCGTTTGCTCAGGCCCTTTTAGGAAGCCAATTATTAGTCAGTCGCCAGGACTATGGGATGAACGATGTGATTCCACTGCTTCATGTACTACAACACATGTTGGAAACCATGGCTGGTCAGGGCACTGGAAACATGGCGCCTACATTTCACGGCCACATGAAGCCTGTGGGGGCTTAAGTGGAGGAAGAGGAGGAGGAGGGGTGGGGAACAGCGAAGCACAGTTTAGGTTTGACAAAATGGTCATTTTTTCTAGTCATTTTACAGGAGAGGAGGAGCAGGGGCAGCCAGAGGAGCTAGAGGGTTGTGAGGAAGGCGAAACAGAGGACCCAGACACACTGTGGCAATATGCAGTGGAGTTGGAGACAGGTAGTCCCTCCGAGTCGGAGTAGGGTCCACAGAGGGGTTAATTTCTCTTGCTCTTATCCTTCACAAGTGCGCTGGTTGTTAGAAATTAGAAACACAATACAACCTCAAATGTCGTGGGGTTGTTTGGCCTCTTTTTCTAGCAGATTGCTTTTTTGATCTCGGCTGCAAGATTGATATTATTCAAAGTTGCTGCCGGTTTAACACAAAATTGGATTAAACTAAACAAAATGCTTCTATGAAAGGTATATGAAAACACTTACCTGCCTGGCCCGGAGGTGCTCGACCTGCCCTGGGCCAATGAGTGTGGTGCGCAAAGCTTATGACATGCTACACCGCTTGTGCATCTGGAAGTTGGTTGCTTCTTATTACAATGATGGTCCAATCGATTAATTAATTCTTCAAACTTTTATTTTTAAAAAACAAGTATTGTTGATAATATAATAAACAATGTGGGAAAAAATGTCCTTATTGCTCTCTGGAGGGTTTTGCTCTGCTTGAAAAAATGTCCAGTGTTGCGCTAATCCTAGTACGCTGTATTGCATGTGTAAAAAAGGAAACTTTTCTTTGGCTGTATGAATCAATCCGTGCCGTGCAAGGGTTAAATGTATTTCTTCTGTAGTTGTATTTCCTGCTGCGGCTTGCAATGGGGTCCGACGCACGTTTCGTTTTTCAACGTTGTCAAGGTCCTTGACAACGTTGAAAAACGAAACGCGCGTCGGACCCCATTGCAAGCCCCACGGCACGGATTGATTCATACAGCCAAAGAAAAGTTTCCTTTTTTACACATGCAATACAGTGCACTAGGATTAGCGCAACACTGGACATTTTTTTCAAGCAGAGCAAGACCCTCCAGAGAGCAATAAGGACATTCTTTCCCACATTGTTTATTATATTAGCAACAATACTTGTTTTTTAAAAATAAAAGTTTGAAGAATTAATTCATCGATTGGACCATCATTGTAATAAGAAGCAACCAACTTCCAGATGCACCACAAGCGGTGTAGCATGTCATAAGCTTTGAGCACCACACTCATTGGCCCAGGGCAGGTCGAGCACCTCCGGGCCAGGCGGGTAAGTGTTTTCACATACCTTCCATAGCCGCATTTTGTTTAGTTTAATCCAATTTTGTGTTAAACCGGCAGCAACTTTGAATAATATCAATTTTGCAGCCGAGATCAAAAAAGCAATCTGCTAGAAAAAGAGGCCAAACAACCCCACGACATTTGAGGTTGTATTGTGTTTCTAATTTCTAACAACCAGCGCACCTGTGAAGGATAAGAGCAAGAACTACAGAGAAATTAACCCCTCTGTGGACCCTACTCCGATCCCCCTTCAACCTATCTATCGAGACACTGTCAGACGAGCCTTCTGACCAGGTGCAGCTCCATACTAAGTGCCATCCTCACACACTCGTACTTTCACTAGTCCCTCCGAGTCACTTGCACAAATGGCACGAGGCATGCGCAGAATTGTCTCCATTTGTCAGCGGGATGACTTCTGGCTCTCCACCTTATTGGACCCTCGCTACCGGCACAAAATGGGGGCAATTTTTACACCCACTGAGAGGTAGGACAAACTGACCTACTACAGAGTCATTCTACGTAGTCAGTTGGCTGATGCCTATCTGTGCCATGGTCCATACTGTGATGCCCAGCGGGACACCAGCCTTCTGTAAGCAGGCAACCCCCAATCTCCACCACCGCTTCTGCCTATAGTCAAGCCCCCGTTTGCCAGGACGCTAGGTACGCCTCACCGGACACGGTTGCCCCAGGTCTTAATAGGCGCAAAGGATGGCTGCTTACGGTGAAGGTCGATGAACCACGAGGGTATCCTGAAGCCGAGGTCGTTCACAGGCAGTCAATCCGGAGGGTGCGTCAGAGTACAGGGATGAGACAGGTGCGTAGTCAGGGGTAGCCAAAGGGTCAAGCCGGAAGGTCAGAGATCGTGGGGTATCCAGAGGGGCAGGCAGGTTCGTGGTCAGACAGAGCAGAGGTCGGTACAGGCAGCAGACAGGAATGGTCGATCAAACCGGGTCGGAATCAGATAACAACTAACAGAACCACACCCTAATCACAAGCGACTATCACGGGCACTGAGTGCTGGGCTGACTCCATATTTATTGGAGAATCGACCAATGGGGGGGAGTGTATGTGCTGATTGGTGCAACTTACAACACTGTGAGTGATTGGACACACTTAGCCTGATGCAGAGCCTCCCCCAATCTGACCTTATTTTGTTCCATTTCTCTGAAGTCCCGTTTTCATTCCGTTTGTCTCTGAGTTCAAATGTGATTCAGAGCTGCCGTCGGGAGAGCTCCGTTACTGATCAGTTTATGTGTCTTCATTCGGGAAGTGTTTTTTCCCCTCTCGGGTGCTTTCCGTGTGGTCGTGGGTTCCGTTGCCGTTCACACGGACGATACGTTTGTGGCTCCTTTTTAATGCGTTTCCAAACGTAGCTTCTTGCCACCTGTTTCAGTTTTCACCCCGATCCCGATTGTTTTTCCATGTATACTTACATTTCCATGGATTTCCTGTTGACAATCTGGGTTCACGCAAGTGCACATCCCTAGTCCTCCCTCAAGCTTTCCTCATACATCAAACTGACACTTTTACCAACACCAAAACTTACCTTAAACAAATATCTTCTTCTTCTTCCTCCTCCCTGTGTTTATTGCTTACCTTAATGTCTTCTCCTCCTTCTTCTTCTTCCCTGTGTTTAATGCTTACCTTAATCTCTTCTCCTTCTTCTTCTTCCCTGTGTTTAATGCTTACCTTAATGTCTTCTCCTCCTTCTTCTTCTTCCCTGTGTTTAATACTTACCTTAATCTCTTCTCCTTCTTCTTCTTCTTCACTGTGTTTAATGCTTACCTTAATGTCTTCTCCTCCTTCTTCTTCTTCCCTGTGTTTAATGCTTACCTTAATCTCTTCTCCTTCTTCTTCCCTGTGCTTAATGCTTACCTTAATGTCTTCTCCTCCTTCTTCTTCTTCCCTGTGTTTAATGCTTACCTTAATCTCTTCTCCTCCTTCTTCTTCTTCCTTGTGTTTAATGCTTACTTTAATGTCTTCTCCTCCTTCTTCTTCCCTGTGTTTAATGCTTACCTTAATCTCTTCTCCTTCTTCTTCTTTTTCTTCTTCCTATTCCTTGTCCCATATACTTACCTTTTGGGACATGTAACTGTATGGTTATGTTGTGAGAACGTACAGTGCCAGGAAAGAGAACACACCACGCAATTTTTTTGTTTTTTGTTGTTAGTAAAATTTTTAAAACTTTTTTATTAAAAAAACTTGGCTTCATCCACCCAGGAGGCTCTTCTTTTGAATCATTTGGGCCCTTGTCTTTGATCTGTGAATGAAAAACATCATCAGTTTTGCCTTGTAAGTATTTTGCTTATCTAGGGGTTTTTGTTTGGTCCATTTTTAGGGTTAATTTTTCCCTAAGTTATTAGATTAATGTGTCTTGGACCATGTTTTTGTTGTTTTGGGCCGGAGTTTAAACTACATGTATGATATATTGAAAAAACTTACAAGGCTTGGGGCCAACAGGACGTCTGGGGCGCAGCCTCCTCCCTGGGTCCACCATCTCGTCCTGCTGTGAAGCTGTTGGGATCAAAAACACAAGGATATTATTGACTGTTTGTGCCTCCTGAATGTCAGATTAGGTTAGGCTTCTATGCATCAAATCACTCACCTTCCCCAGGCACCTCTTGAGGTTGGGCTGCTTCCTCCACTATCCTTTGGGATGCTCCTGCGACGTCATCATCTAAAAATATCAATAGCGCACATTAGTATATGTCTTTATTGCATGTATCCGGACATATGTAGGTTTGAGAGTCTTACCGGAGTCAGGTTGGAGCTGTGGCTGGTTTGACTCCCTGCCATGCGACTCCCCCCCCCCCTGTATAGTGAGGTCCAGCGGCTCCTCATACTCACTGGCAGAGGAGGGGGTGGGCGTTGGCACTGGCGTGGCACCACCTATACTTTCACCAGTACCTCCCAACACTGGGCTTCGAGTTCTGGTCCGGGTGGGGTGAAAACGCAAATTCCATTCATGTGCTGCAATATAAACACAATCATAAACACAGGCCCAGGCAAGGGCAGTGTGTTTATTGCATGTCATGTACCAAGACTTACCTGGAAAGTGCTTTGCAAAGTACCGCCTCACCCGGGGCCTATGCCTCCGCTTCAAATCCGACCAGTGTTGGGCGATCTGGGTGAAGGTATAGGTGGTTCCAGTATTCCTGGCAATTGCCTCCACCACTGCCAGTGCCAACGTCTTCTTCTCGAAGTTGCACGGCAGCAAATCATAACGGTTCCTCAGCATCATCTGTATAAAAAAACACAATGGCAGAGCATTAGTGACACAAATAGATGACACGGTCTCATGCACATCTAAAGCCAGTTTAGGAGACTCATTCCTACTCACATGGGCCTACTTAGTCTATCTGCCTCTAGGCTAGTGTGCTGCTGCGCACATGGTTAAAACTAAGCTGGTCTAGTAGTTTAGTTTAACAAGTCAATTTGTCCTCACTAATCTTGCCCTGCCATGGCTAATTTTTGTTTAGCGGCTTGTGCGCGCACATAAACGCACGCTCGCCTACTCACATCCATGATTATTTTGTCCTGCTCCTCAGTATAGATGGCGGGCGACATCTTGCTCTTCCTTCTGGGTGTGGTTATGACGTTCCCCAGCGGTGGCGTGCGTGCACGCGCGCACGCAGCCACACACGCTGCCGAACACACCCCCACGGGAAAACTATTTAAAGGTCAATGCACTCAGCTCTGTGTTGGTTACCATATCACTATGCCCAGACCTAAAGGGAGCCGCAAAACCCCAAAAAGCCCAGAGGCACATACTAGCCGCACAGATCGACATCGCAAACACACACACAAGAGCAGGCACAAGAGCCGGGAGGGACATGGCCATAGTGAAAGGGTGGATAAGCCAGCCACACAGGCTTCGAGGCAAAAACGCAGGAGCAAGGAGCCCTTGACACAGTCTCCCACACCTGCTAAATCATCCAGGCCTCCCAAGGCAAAAAAATCGAAGACAACCCTGCAGCCTCCACCTCCTCCACCCACAAAGCATGTGGAAAAATCTAGGCACACCACCAAGGGTAAGCGTAGGGCCAAAACAACTAGCCAACTAGGCACCCAGCCATTATCACCTAGCACCCCCCACACTCCATCACAGTCACCCATCAGCCCAAGAAACCTAAACTACTCCCCAGACAGCCAGCCATCAATGTCGTCTGTTGCTGGGGACACCACACACCCATGTGGACGCCAGCTGCGCCGTGGATCACTTACAGCCCGTTTCTGTGATGTCCAAAGCATGGCTGTAGCCACTGGTGTTTGTGAGCACTATCATGCCCTATTTGGGCGTTATTTCAAATCCACAACCAAGCAGGCCAAGCAGGAGCTTTTGGATAAGATTTGCTGGCAAGTGAATAGTGTTGGTTCTGTGAGGAGGGATGTTGAGCAAATTAAGCGAAAATTTGGGGACCTAAAATATTATGGGAAAAAAAAAATGGACATGCGCTGCCAGCAGAGGTAAATGACATTTAGAGTGGAAATGCATGTATAGGCTGCTTTCTAACTAGATGTAACACTTATTAGGTGTGCTTTAATCTTCACCAGCATGCAGACAGGGGGTGGTCTCCCAACGAAAATCAGCCTAACACCAGCGGAAGAACATGTGTTTAACTATATTCACCCAGCAACACTTCATGGCCTGCAAGGGGGCCTAGACACAGACATGAATGTGAGGTCCGGAGGTGAGTATATGTTTACCTTGATACTTTTTAATGGGGACCCAAACAGTTGGATACACCTTACTACACACTGGTGTTTGAAAAAACAATAAAAGTACATTCTCTTGTCCAAGAACGTACTCAAGACACAACACTAGGCCAAGCTACCCCTGCATTGTCCCGGAGGAGCATGCAACAACAGCCTTGTGTCCACACAAACCAACCTGAGTTTACGGATGAGGTATGTCAATGCTCCACTATGTAGAATTATTAAATCGAACTTGCATACATTTAATGTAAAAAAGGTGTCTCGCTACCTGCTACCTTTCTTTGCAGACCCTAACCAGTCCACCCATTATCGAAGTAATTCGCAATTTGAAGGATGAGGACCCAATTCTGCTGCAGCCAAGCCAACCTGAACCAGTGGGAGAACATCATACCCAACAGGCCCAGCAAGTGCAGCCCCTGGTCTCCAATAACCCAACCTCCGTGGAAGAAACCTCTTCTGCCGTGGACATTGTCCACACAACAGACTCTGCGCCAACCCAGCCACCAGCAGCCACTCAATCTGTAGCAGACCCACCCACCCGTGGCAGAGGCGGAACACATCCATGTCGCCATATCAGCCAGAGGAGACAGCTACAGATAATGGAGGAAGCATGGCACCAGGAGAATCTTGAATTTTTGGCTAACACACAGAGGTTTAATGAGACAGTGTGTACCCAAATTACCTCTATGTCCCAGCAAATAGAGGGTTTAAATCAAAATGTCTCAGGGCTGCTTGCAGAAACCAGACAACTAAACAGGCATATGGGTGAAATGGTCCAACAATGGCAACTAATGAATCAGAGCCTTGTTCATATTGCCTCAAACATGCACACACCCCATACATGAACTTCAACCTCCTACCCTACATACCACTGAATGCATGTGTTGATATATTGTTTATGGGGAGCAGGACCCACCTCGAACATTAAAAAATAAACATGCTCTTCCACAACCCCACGTTAATTTGGACAAATCCAACAAAATGTTTGGAAAATAAATTTTGGTTTATGACACTAAATAAAATGAAACAAAAACAAACAAGGAATGTAATTTAAGCAAAAACATTTTCAACAAGTTGTGAACGGATCACCTGTGCTGTGCCACTTTGTGATCCTGAGTAGGGAGGTGTAACTTCGTCAGAAATCATTAAACCCTCCTCAGGCAGCTCACTGTATCTTTGTGCACGGCGTTGTATGGCAAGGTTGTGCAGGACCCCACAAGCAATAATAATCTTGATGACCTTGGCGGGCTCATACTGCAGAGCACCCCCAGTCTGGTCAAGACATCGGAAGCGCATCTTCAGTAATCCAAAGGCACGTTCAACCACTGAGCGAGTCCTCCTATGCGCTGTGTTATAACGCTCCTGGGCCTGCGAGGTTGGGTGGAGGATGGGGGTAAGTAACCACGGGAGCAAAAGATATCCCGAATCACCTGCCAAAAAGAAAAAAAACATTTTAGCAAACACCCTAATCCAAAATAAACATGACAAATGTTCCTCTTTGCAACATATGTAGTGGCAGGCCCCATACATAGTTGCGACAAAACTATGTTCCCCCCCCCCCCCCCAAAAAAAAAAAAACACAAGTAACTTACATGATAATTCCGAATAGGGCATGTTATGTTACTTTAAAATGCCAAGAACAGGGAACAACAGACAGAGGCCTAAGGGGAAGAGCCTCAATAATGTGCTGCTTAGCATTCAAGCATTATTGAACAGGGACAATAGGTGAGCTGTGCAGTGTCAGAGCAAAGCACAGTTGTGATGAGGCAACATGCACATCCACCCAGTACACTCCTGTACAATGACTCTGGTATGCAACATAGCTAAGAGGACCAGGACAGGAAGGAATAGTGGAGATTAACTAAAAAAAAAACATAGCAACAAATACTGGTAAGTAATTGATTGTAAACTTGTATTCATTGATTGTAGTCTCGAACAGATTAGTGGGGTACAGGCACAGACCAAGCACAAAAATCATGCTGGACAACAACCACAAATTTAATACACATACCCAGTAGCCATCCGCCAAACAGATCTCCTGATTGAAAACGATGAAAGAGGCTGGAGTTCCTCAAAATGTGGGAAACATGGGTGGAACCAGGGGAGGCTGCAAATAAACTTAAAAATTGCAGATCTGGGCCTGACACTGCCTGAACATTAATAGAATGGCCCATCTTCCTGTTCCTGCAAAAGCAAAAGATCACAGGAATTAGTGGGAACAAAAGTGTAAACATACTTAAATATATTCTTTCACATAAACAACATTTTAAAACAATGGATGTTTGGGATACACAAGGTGTAGGTCTGCTTTTATCCTAAAAAAAAAAAAAATGTTATGCCAATATTGCAGACGCATTCTGACCTAAACCCCATACCTGAACAGATATTCCTGGTCAGCAGGCGGAATTAACGAGACGTGTGTACAATTGATAGCACCCATGACGTTGGGCATGTCGGCTATGTTATAAAAGCCCAGCTTAACCGCATTCCAGGCTTCCGCTGTGTCAGGGAAAAAAATAAATTTTGGTGCCAGGGTAGCCATGCTATCCAAGAACTTGGTAAGGCTGCGGCTCAGCGTAGGCTGGGACATCCCCACGGAGAAGGCACCCAGTCTCTGGAACGAGCCATTTGCCAAAAACTGCAGGCAGCCAACCAATTTGGTCATACCTGCAATTGCATGCCCCTTCCTTGTGGTGCGGGCTAACCATGGCCGCAGCTGGCTATACAAGTCCTGGAGAGAAACACGGTTAAGGCGGGTGAGCTTGAATAGCTCAAGGTCATGCATGCCATCGATGTCCAAACGTGTTCGGTGCAGCCTGGTTTCTGCCATTGAACCAGGCCGCGTAGCTGACGCCTTTGATGCTCGCGCACAGAACAATGCATGACACGGAACACAAATACGGCTGCTAATAGTGGCCGTAAGTTGCCCGACAACACCCTTGTTTTATTGGGCTGATTTCAATCGGAAATCAAGGCTCTGCATCAGTTAAAAAAACGGACCAATGAACGACAAGTCCGTTTTCACGGAGTACAGCCTCTTGCGAGACGTCAATCGTAAAGGCGCATGCCGAAACACCTGAGCGCATAAACGCACACAAAAATCAACGTAGCACCCTTTCATGACCCGATCACAGCACAAAACCAACGGGAAAACGTACGGGATAGCTGAACGAGGAGGCTCTGCATCAGGCCAACTATCCAGGAGCTGGTCAGTCTTGGCTGCAAGGCTGATCAGCCCCTGATTCCCATCAGGTGTGGAAGACTCTGCCACTCGCAGCACAGTGCCTCCTAGTGGCAAAATTTACAGACTGTGGGGCACGTGCCTGCACAGCTAGAGAGGGGTGAGGGAGACTGCCAGAGTGATGCGCCACGCTCCCAGCAGCAGGAGTGCCGCGTCGCCCAGCAGGTGCTCGGAGGTCTGACTCGGGGGAACCTCTGCGCTCACCTTCCACTGCCATGGCTGCTGGGGGGGTGGCAGGAGCAGCAGCAGCAGCTCCATCAGCAGCAGCCTGAGTCTTCAGTCGCTAATGAGTATCTTCCTTTACTCAAAGCAAAGTGAGGCTAATCACGAGCAGCAGAAAGACCTGGAGCAGGCCCTGAACCAGCAGGTAGTGTCATACCTTGACATGACCATGCTAACGCACCTTGAGGACCCGCTGGACTTCTGGGCAGCCAAACTTGACTGGCAGAGTTTGCCCTGGGAAAGCTGTCCTGCCCAGCGAGTAGTGTGCCATCTGAGCGGGTGTTTAGTGCGGCGGGGGCCATAGTCATGCCAAGGAGAAAAATGTGGAGAAACTCGCCTTTGTGAAGATGAATCAGGCATGGATCAGCCAGGATTTCCAACCACCAATGGCTGATCCATGGTAGTAGCTGATGCATGGTAGCTCCTTATGCTGCTGCCAACTCCAGGGTGTGTCTTTCAGGCAATATATGGGCTCCCTATGCTGCTGCTAGCTCATATGTGTGTTTTTCAGGCAATATATGGGCTCCTAATGCTGCTGCTGCCAACTCCAATGTGTGCACTCTTAAAAGACACATGCTAGCATATTTTGGATGCCCCCCCAGTTAAAGGCAATGGCTGCTGGCAATTTGACAACGTGACTTTCTTTACAAAATGCAACCAGTTAATAGACAGGTAATCTTGAAATATTTATGCAAGTGTTTGGGATGCCCCCTCCTCACATACAGAGGTTGGCTCCTTTAATTCTGGTAAAGTGACGTTGATTACAAAATGCAACCAGTTAATAGACAGGTAGTCTTGAAATATTTATGCTAGTGTTTGGGATGCCCCCACCTCACATACAGAGGTTGGCTCCTTTTATAGTGGTAAAGTAAAATTGATTACAAAATGCAACCAGTTAATAGACAGGTAGTCTTGAAATATTTATGCTAGGGTTTGGGATGCCCCCTCCTCACATACAGAGGTTGGTTACTTTGATTCTGGAAAAGTGACATTGATTACAAAATGCAACCAGTTAATAGACAGGTAGTCTTGAAATATTTATACTAGTATTTGGGATGCCCCCTCTTCACATACAGAGGTTGGCTCATTTTATAGTGGTAAAGTGACATTGATTACAAAATGCAAACAGTTAATAGAGAGGTAGTTTTGAAATATTTATGCAAGTGTTTGGGATGCCCCTCATCACATACAGAGGTTGGCTCCTTTGATTCTGGAAAATTGACGTTGATTACAAAATGCAACCAGTTAATAGACAGGCAGTCTTGAAATATTTATGCTAGTGTTTGGGATGCTCCCTCCTCACATACAGAGGTTGGCTCCTTTGACTGCGGGAAAGTGACATTGATTACAAAATGAAACCAGGTAATAGACAGGTAGTCTTGAAATACTTATGCTAGTGTTTGGGATGCCCCCTCCTCACATATAGAGGTTGGCTCTTTTTACAGTGGTAATGTGACATTGATTACAAAATGCAACTAGTTAATAGACAGGTAATCTTGAAATATTTATGCTAGTGTTTGGGATGCCCCCTCCTCACATACAGAGGTTGGCTCCTTTTATAGCAGTAAAGTGACGTTGATTACAAAATGCAACCAGTTAATAGACAGGTAGTCTTGAAATATTTATGCTAGTGTTTGGAATGTTCCCTCCTCACATACAGAGGTTGGCTCCTTTTATAGTTGTAAAGTGACGTTTATTACAAAATACAACCAGTTAATAGACAGGTAGTCTTGAAATATTTATGCTAGTGTTTGGGATGTCTCCTCTTCACATACAGAGGTTGGCTCCTTTTATAGTGGTAAAGTGACATTGATTACAAAATCCAACCAGCTAATAGACAGGTAGTCTTGAAATATTAATGCTAGCATGTTTTTTAAAGAATGACACCAGGAAAAGGAAAAGTTAAATAGGCAGGTGTGTTATTTACGCTAAATAGGCTTGGAAGCTAATGAAAACACTTTAAACTGTCACTATTACAGGCTCCCTCCTTCTCTATCTGTCCCTCGCTTCTGTCTTTCTGACTCTATCTATCTATCTATCTATCTATCTATCTATCTATCTATCTATCTATCTCTCCCTCGCTCTATCTATCTATCTATCTATCTATCTATCTATCTGTCCCTCGCTCTCTCTCTGCCTGATCTGCTCTGGCCGCAATACAGTGTCAGAATGATCTTCCGCAAAATGGCCGCCGCTTATATGGGGCCGTGACATCATCGGTAAGCCTGTCTGCTGATAGGTAGCATGTGACACCTACCCAGGATTCCTTGCCCCATGGGACATGTCCTGACATGTGGATCCACAATTTTAGATGGGCTGTATAGCAGTAAATGGAGTTTTAAGGAAGCGATTCAAGCGATCGAATCGCGGCGATATTCGGAATCGTAACGAATCGAATAGCTCCTGAAATTCTTAACAAATTTGGGTTCGTCAGAATCGATTCGCTCATCTTTAGTTAATACTAAAAGTTTGAACTGAACTCTCTGAGAAAAAGTTAACCAGTGGAGGCTTTGACAGATGGGAGAGGCACTGGAGAAATGAGAAGAGAGGTGGATGAGGGGTGCCAGTCTGTTTGTTGGTAAACCGGCAAGGGAGGTTTAGCAGTAGTTAAGTGGGGAAATGACCTGGCCATGCACTAATATTTTAGTGGTATCAGGTGAGAGGAAGGAAAAGATGTAGGAGATATTTTTAAGCTTGGTGATGACAGGAGATGGCTAAAGAGTAAATGCGATGTGTGAATGAGAAAGAGAAATTAAGAATGACACCCAGACATCAAGCTTCAAGAGTTGCCATTATAGTAAGGTTATTTACAGAGATTTTGGCGTCAAAGAGGGGAGGGAAGTTAGATGGTGGGAAAATAACTAGTTCTGTCTTTTCCATGTTCAGTTTAAGGGGGTGACATGACATAAAGGAATATATGGCATTTAGACAGTCAGGAGGGAAGAAAGGACCAGAGAGATGTATATCTGAGTTATCTAAATAAAAGTGATATTGATGGGCCAGTAAGGTTATTAGTTTGTCAAGACCATAAGTGTATAATGAAAAAAGGAGGGGTCCTAGGACGGAGCCTTGTGGTACACCAACAGACAGGATACAAGGAGAGGAAATTGTGTTTGAGTAGGATACACTAAAAGTGCAATCAGAGCCAAGAGAGTTTAAGACATTGAATTCCAAGAAAGAATAGTGAGAAGCAGAGAAAGGTCGACAGTGTCAAAAGCAGAGGATATGATAAGAATTAGAACAAAATTGTTGTCTTTGGATTTGCCAGTTAGTAGATAATTCATATGCAGATAATACAAACATACATATCACAAAATGTGTTGCAAAGAATGTACTTCACATCTCCTTAAAATCATCAAAAAGCACAAGAAAGTCTATAACCAAGCATTTATGCTCGTCAATTACAATTAGATGCAATATTTCAAGATATCATTACATTTCTACAATTCTCCTAAACACCAAGCAACACAAAAATAAAGGACATAAACATTCAAAAAGATAAAAAGAAGAAGAAGAGAGAAAAAAGGGGGGGGGGGGTTGGGTTAAAGAGCTATGATATGGGGAGAGTTGTAATTTCTTACTCTGGTTAACAAAAAAAAATGGCTTCAAGGTCAAAGCTATTAAAAGAAACCCACAGTAGCCATATAGAGTCACATTCTTGCTTATTACCTAATCGAATACTTTAACCCTTTTGTTGCCAAGCACGTAACACCTACGTGCTGGCTTGGCTGGGCCTTAAGTGCCAAGCCCGTAGGTGTTACGTGCTTGACTTTGATCGCTTCTAGTTTAAAAAATAAAAATAAAAAATACTCACCTGACCCCTTGTTGGATCCGGCCGGGTCTCCTCTTTAATTTGGTGCCATCCGATCCCCCGTGGGGGGTCGGATGGCTCCAGGAGAGCCCCCGGAATAGGCCGCCCCCCCCCCCGCTTCTGCAGCAGCAGCTGCTAACTGTAAAAAAAAAAAATAAATAAAAATGACATTCACTTACCTCCATGTGCGCTGGCTCCCGCTGTCCCTCCTCTTCACCTGGGGGGCCTCCGATCCCCCCCCAGGACTTACCGATCTTCAGGAGGGAGCCTGGGAGGCTCTCTCCTCTCTTCTTCAAGATGGCGACCGCCATCTTGCCTCTAAGCCCCGCCCCCTTGGGGGCGGGGCTTATGACGTCATCCCGGTCCCGATCACCGGCTTCAGCTTTCTCAGCTTCTCAGATGCCGGTGATCGGTGCCCTGGAAGGAGGTGACAGGAGATCCTCTGATCTCCTGCCTTCTCCTTCTCTGGATGCCGATCACAGGCATCTGTCAGCTGAGCGGCGAGGGACAAGAGCTTGCAATCGAAGGTAAGTACAGTAAAAAAAAATTATTTTTTTTTAATAAAATACTTTTTTTTATTGTGTGGTGTTTTTTTTTTTACAGTTAACCCTTTGTGAGCTGGTAAGGGGTCCATGAGACCCCTTATACCAGTTCACATGGCTGGGGGGGTGGCATTGCCATTAACCCCCGCACCCCCATTACCTGCCTCCCCAAAGGCCAGGGGGGGGCAGAAGAGCCCGGGCCCACATAGGCTATGTGGGCTCGTAGGCTGCAGGGTGGGGGGGCCACCAAAGCTGGCCCCCCCACTCTGTGCCTACAAGCCCCCATAGCTGGTCCCGGGCTGGTTACTTTGGGTAAGGGGGACCCCACGTCATTTTTTTTTTTGGATTTTTAAGGGTTTTTAACCCTTAAAAATCCAAAAAAAAATGGGGTCCCCCTCCCCGGGAAGGGGGACCCTATGTCATTTTTTTTTTTTAATTAACCATTTGTCATCCAGCAGCTATAAAAGACTTCTGGGCAGGAAAGGGTGTCTACCTATACATATGTGGTATCGCTGTAAGCGGGAGAAATTGGGGTTTCTCACGCAATAAGATTTTATTGACAAACTTACATTTTTTATTACAAAAAAACTCTACAAATTGTAAAAAAATATATTTTTTTTATTTTTTTTCACACATTTCACCCAAAAATGTTGAGAATACACCTAAAAAACACAAACAAGACATTTCATGTTAAAGCCCAGACTCTGTTGAAAAAAACAATATATAATTTTCCTGGGAAATCCCTGGAAATCCCTTCGAAAATGACAGTTGAACATGTGTAGCGCAAAACAGTCAAACTCAGTCTGGCAACAGGGAGTGGCAAATGCTGCAGGTAGGCTGGCAGCGAAAGGGTTAAATTATTTTGCTACCATGATCCAGGATATTTTCTGCTTAAACTCTATACTTGTAATATCTTTCTTCTTGGTGAAGCTATTGTAATTCTTGCTGCTGCCAGCATGAAGGAAGCCCGTCTGTCACCATGATTATTTCCTTGCTGCCTAGATCTTCCAAGAAGTGCCCCCACTGGGTCACATTCTAAATGCTTGCCTAACACTTTGCTAATTAACTTATATACTTGGTACCAAAAGGATCTTTCCTTTGGACATAATCTCCAAATGTGCCACATATCTCCATTAACTTTGCACCCTCTAAAGAAGTCAGCCACAGCACCGGGGAAGAGCCTGGACAGACTTGCCGGAACCATATACCACCGCATAATTACTTAGATAATTAGATTCAAATTAGCTTAATTTAGATTTGCATTTAACAATCCTTTCCCAGTATTAATTATGCTTTCCTTTGAATCAAGTCAAATCAAGTTTTCAAGTCCCTTTCCCAGGCCATCATGTAGGGAAGCTTTGACTGGGGCAGAGCAGGTCTGAACAGATCTTAGACATCAGCCCCTGGTTTACCCCACTAAGTGAGACAATATTTCTCTAGGGTTGTTAACTCTGACCCTCTCTATAACTGTCTCTCCCTCTTTTTAGGAAACTCAATAAATGTATGGCCCAAATTCCTCAGTATTGGGCATCGAACAATGCTCTTTTTGAAAAGTGAGCTAATTTAGTCAGACTCCACCCCGTCCACCAGTCGAACTCCCCTCATACCTGTAAATCTAGGGTTACTCAAGATGGGAGCCAGGCAGGTATGCATTGGTATCGGGGATCCATGACAATAAACTTAAAGAATCGGTTAATGCAGGGCGATCCCCTCCCATGGCTAGTATTGGAATTTTATTGGCCTCCTGCTCCACTAATACCGATGCTTGCATACACCCTTGTGCAAACACCGTCAATATTTGGGCTGCTCTCCGTAATTCTTCCTAGCAAGGAAAGTGGGGGTTATTCCCAGATTGCACCTCATCCTTTAATTTGGTAAATATAAATGAAAAATATAATAAGTATATTTTCCTCTGGTTACTGGTCTGTTACTAGCTTAACCCCAAGGTATGTTATTGCCTTTGAAGACCATTCAAACCTATACTTGTCTTCTAATTTGCCTACCATTCCTATCTCAAAATTTACACCAAGAGCCAATGATGTTTGGTGTCATTCACCCTCAAGCCCGAGTTCTCTTAATATCTGCATAATCGCCGGAATCTCTCGGGCCTGGTGATGAACACCAGCAGATCATTTGCGGAGAGGGCACATTTATGCTCCCCTTGTCCACAGTTCACTCTGCTGAAATCAATATTACTTCTAAGATGTTCAGCCAGTGTCTCCATAGCCATCAGAAACAGGGCTGACAATAACAGGCAGTCTCTATCCCCCCACTCAAACAGATGTTTTAGGTCTAGAGTATAGACTGGCGAAAACCCCATTGCCTTAAGGGCCACATGGAGATAGTCCCAAGGGATTTGAATGCCTTTTGTAGATCTATCGATAAAAGCATTCCTGTTTGCCTTTTTTATATTCATCCCAAACCCTATGGAGAAGGGAAATAATATCATAGGCCCTATGTACTTGATCTGGGCTTTGATTGCCTGGTGCAAATCCCACCTGGTCCAGGTGAATAAATCCTGTTCAGTCTTGAGGCCAGAATTGCAGTAATTCATTTTACATCTGTATTGATTAAGAAATTGGTCGGTATACAATTAGTGGGATCTTTACCGCTCTTGGGGATGACTACAATTCTGGCCCATAAGACGTCCCTCAGAAATGACTTCTTCTCCTCTAATATTGTTAAAATAGCTGAGCAGATGTGGTACTAATGTCAAACTTTTTGTAATAGAGGTTGGAGAACCCAACCGGTCCAGGGGCCTGAAGCACCCTTAGCTTTGTTAATCACCTTCCACAC
Source organism: Gastrophryne carolinensis (assembly GCA_027917425.1). NCBI lineage: Eukaryota > Metazoa > Chordata > Amphibia > Anura > Microhylidae > Gastrophryne > Gastrophryne carolinensis. The sequence continues at coordinate 176,690,774 of CM051234.1, read as the reverse complement.
CTCCTTCGCTGTAAATTCTGTTTCCATTTCTTCCTCAAAGTTTTCAGGGATTTTTCCAATCCTCGAATAAGCTCAAACACAAGCCTCGATGTTGGATACATTCACCTCCTCTGAACCAACATTTTTTCCGCCTCCTGGTTCTGTGTAAGTGACCCATTTCTTTATTCTAGGTGCCAGCACCACTCTAGCCCTACGAGAGAGACATTATGCTAATATTTTGCTTGGTTTGTTATTGGTAGAGTATAATCTAACTTTACTCATTAATGTCAACCTGCAATTTTTCGATTTGGGACAAGAGAGATCTGGGATGGATTTATGTCTTCTATCCATGTATGTTTGTTTTGGATCATGGCCAATTGAATTTGTTTCCCCCTCACCACAACATTATGGGAAAGCCAATTAACAGAGTGAGACATATCCCCTGCTTTATTAAAGTCCTCCAGCCTCCTTGAGCACTGCATCTATCTGTTTAACAGTGTCTCAATTCCCAAGAAGAGATTTATACAATCTCCCTCTGTTAATTTTAGGCTTAACCCACCCGCTCTGTACTAATAGGTCCACTGTTACATGATCCATTCAGGCAGTTTTCTTGATTGCACAGCTCTTGGTGTCAATTCCTAGTCCAGAGTAAGTGAATATATGGTCGATCCGAGAATAGGTCAAATGGGCTGGGGAAAAATACATATAGTCTCTAGCACATGAATTTTTGTCCCACCAAATGTCAATTAGGCCTTGGCCAGCCAATAATGTCACTAAGAACTTATTTGCTTTGGATGGAGCTCTAAGTCTTCTTTCATAGGGGGCTGTTTTATCTAAAGTAGCATCCAATGCAAAATTAGATTCTCCTCCCCAAATAACCACCCCCTCTAGTCTTGGGGCTATGGCCCTGAATAGTCCTCTAAGAAACTTTTTGGAACACTATTCTGGGCATAGCAAGAGTCATCAACTCCCCTATTTTCCCCTTTACCAAGTTTAGAGACAGATTGTAGGTTGGTCAGCAAGCTAAATGGTTTGAGTGCTGTGGCTCCTTTAAGACTTTTGTATCCTAATTGCCCTGCTAACGTGCACCTCCCAGGTTAGTTAGAAAATGGTCTGAGCGGCTGGCACCCCTTTTTTGTTTCTTTTGAATTTGTGCAAACACATGGTGTGTGGGGACTAGGCTGCATTGCAAGGTCTTTGACCCTTCCACCCCATGGCTTGCACTTGAGGTTTAGGGCAACCTCAGGTAGGCCTGCTCCCAATTTATCTATTGCATTGTATGTCCCAAATGGGGTTCTCAGAGATTAGAGTTAGGACTGCACCTCACAGGGGCACCTTGGCGCTGGTGGTGCAGATTAAGCATACTTCTGCAGATGTGTGTGACCGAACCCTCTGTTTTTAACCAAGTTTAGAGACAGATTGTAGGTTGGTCAGCAAGCTAACTGGTTTGAGTGCTGTGGCTCCTTTAAGACTTTTGTATCCTAATTGCCCGGCTGACTTGCACCTCCCAGGTTAGTTATAAAATGGTCTGAGCGGCTGCCACTCCTCCTTTGTATCTTTTGAATTTGTGCAAGCACATGGTGTGTGGGGTCTAGGCTGTATTGCAAGGTCTTTGACCCTTCCACCCCATGGCTTGCACTTGAGGTTTAGGGCAACCTCAGGTAAGCCTGCTCCCAATTTATCTATTGCATTGTATGTCCTAAATGGGGCTCTCAGAGATTAGAGTTAGGACTGCACCTCACAGGGGCACCTTGGCGCTGGTGGTGCAGCTTAAGCATACTTCTGCAGATGTGTGTGACTGAGCCCTCTGTTTTTAACCAAGTTTAGAGACAGATTGTAGGTTGGTCAGTAAGCTAACTGGTTTGAGTGCTGTGGCTCCTTTAAGACTTTTGTATCCTAATTGCCCTGCTAACGTGCACCTCCCAGGTTAGTTAGAAAATGGTCTGAGCGGCTGCCACCCCTTCTTTGTTTCCATTATGAGCTAAAGGGTTGGGGATGGTAACGCTGACGATAGCGTCATCAGCGCTGATCATAGTGGTGGCGTACTGGAAGTACTTTAGCACCGTAAAGCTGTCCCTCATGAAGGCCCACTCATTGGTGGTGAAGTGCTGTTGGTGGAGCTGGAACACCACTATTGCCTGCTGCTGCTCACATATCACATATACATATACAACATGGCATTCCACCAAGCATATGAAGCGGTAGTTTGGAAATCCAAAGTTCCTCTGCACCGCAGTCAGACGAGGGAACACTGAAAGTTCATGCACACACTGCGCGGTTTATGCAGCAGCTCCAACATGTCTGGGCAAGAAATTTCCTCAACCCCAAGCTGAACACATGTGTCAGACAAGGGTTGTGCATCAACCCAGCTCAGCCCAAGGTTGCTAGAAGGTTCGGTCCATTGTCACACATCAGTTTGCCCGGCTTCAGGTGCAATGGCAGCAGCCAACTTGTTTGTCTGCTCCTGGATGGTGTGGGGTCCTTCACCCAGACAGATGAGTTTTAGCATTACATGCTGCTGTTTCCCCATGGTGAGTTTAAATTAGTGGTGCAGGGACGGTGCTGACTGCTTGAGGAGAAAACAGAGGAGAGGAGGAGAAGGCAACAGGAGACACTGAATGATTTCTAGCAATCCTGGGCAGAAGGATATGCACCACAATGCTTCCCGTCTCAGTCACAGCTTTCACTACACTGACCCAGTGGGCAGTTAGAGAGATGAGACATCCCTGCCTATACTTGCAGGGCCATATGTGGCACAAGGCAATCCTAGGCCTGTGCCTAGGGGTGTTTGCTTTTGGTGGGGCAGCCTGTCCGCAACCACAGCAGCAAAATGTTTGGCTTTTTTTGCTTCTAGACGTGGGGCGCACGCTCTGCGGCCGGTCCCTCCGGGTGCACCCAGGCGACAGCCCCCTCTTGACCACCTGCCCGACCATCTGTCCATTGCTTAGGCTGCCGGCGCAGACTGTCTAGCTGCACATAAGAGCGACCCGCCGGCTCCACCCTCTGACTGTGACCAGGAGCTGGCTGACTGGCTGCCACTGGGGGGCTGCTCACTTGCTCTCTCCTGAGATAAGAGAAAGGCAAAGGAGGAGCGGGCGGGGATTTGGGGACTGAGCAATGGGGGGGTAACTTGACATAAGTGGAAAGAGACTGATATATTTATATATATATATATATATATATATATATATATATATATATATATATATATATTTTTATTTATTTTTTTTTTTTTTAATTGGATGATAATGATGTTAAGGGGGCTGTGTATTTTATGTGTGCATAATTAGGGGTCTGGAACCTGGCATTGGAAGAAAGGAAAGGACCAAGGGGGAGGCTCACTAATTTACCAATTGTAGCTTTTTTATTTTAAATAGGAACAAAACCTTGAGAGGTCAACCCTGGAGTCTTAAAGATTATAAGTCTGACCGCTGGCCACTCAAGTTGTTTGAGCAAGTGGCAATAAACAGTACAGACACTGAAGTAGTTTAAGCAAATGGTATTAAAGAGTAGTAACACATAGGTGCCTTGATCAATTGGTATTAAACTGTAGTGACACACACATGCCCTGTACCAGTGGCTACCTCACTAACAATTGGTATTAAAGAGCAGTGACCTCCCCAAGTGGCCTGAACAATTGGTATTAAGGAGTAGTGACACACAAGTGGGTTGAGCACGTGATATTAAACAGTACTGGCACCCAACCTATCTAACCATCACCCCAGGTGATTTCCCTAAATAAATGTCCTTACAAGGACAGTTTTTGTAGAACATTAACACCTTATCTGTCCCTCAGCAGCAACCAGCAACACCTTTCCCTATCTACTGGAGAGCGCATGCGTGGTCGGTGTGACGCAGACCCTGCCTTTTATACGATGAGGGTCATGTGTCCCGCCTGGCCAATGGTTGCTAGGGAAGGAAGAAGGCTGATTGGCTGTGCAGCCAATCAAGCTTCTTCTAGGTTCGGGCTGCACGGATTTCAATTTAAAATCCATGATCAAGTTTGGGGACCCGAACTGGCAAACTGCTTGTGTTTGAAAAATAGTACAGCCTAGAGAGGCAGACATATTTTTCATGAATAGAATGTTATTTACCAATTTGAAAAAAAACAATCTATCCATTCTATTTTTACAGGGGAGAACTGCTGAACTCCAAATGTGAGACACAAGCTTCATTAATAGCTCTTTGCTAATGGAATTCTGATGATGTTTACAGATGATTTTACCCATCGTGCAATTAGATCATTTTATCAAGTTGCCCTACATAGCTCAGAGCAGTCAGAGTTCAGCAATCCTATGAATGTAGGTAAATACTTTTCAAAGCATGCCATCCTTTGTTTTTCTTCCTTTCTGCAAAAAAAAAAAAAAAAAAAAAAAAGCTTGATGGTTTGGGTTTTTACATAGCGCTCATACACTGTCTTTGCCTCTTGCCATGTAACAGGTTTCTGTACATGTTTTAAATAGGAACTTGCTATAGCTTTTCTGTAAGGTTGTTTTCACCAAATATACCACTACCCAGCATTATGTAAGAGCCAATGGTGTACATATGTTTGAAATAGAAAAAAGAATACATGGCAAATCTATTATTATTTGTTAAATAAATGAATACAGCTACAATAAATATATATATATATCATTTGGACAAATGGTGTCTGTATACCAAGATATGTTCTAAAAGCCATCTTACAGCTACTAATATATATATATTTTTTCACAGTATGAAAAAAAGAAGTTCCTGTGCCCATTAAGATGAGCTTGAGTTGTTGTTACAGTCTGCTACCTGTACAGCTGTCGATTTAAGGAAAAACACATATGAACATCTTTCTCCAGGGAAGTTCTGTCGCTTCAATAAAATCATCGGTTTGATCGCATATGCTGCTTTATTTTCAAAGCCAATACACAATTAGAGGTCACTTTTTACATTTAGACAAGTCATTTTTGTACATATAATGGGTGAAAATAAGAAGCTGTATCATAGGTGTTCAGACAATATAGCCATCAAGGATATTAAACAAACTGTTGTTCTGTAACACAAAAGACACGAGACCTATGGAGTGCTCACTCTACATATTGTATAAATACTGTGGTATAACGAATACACATTGACACAGTTTCTAGATACACAGTGACCACGCATGTACTTTAAAAAGGCACCATTCCATGAGGAATAACAGAAGGAGGAATAAACCTGAACATAATCAACAAAATGTAAGCCATTAAGAGCAGATGCTGACACAGATCAATATTTAAGTGCGCAAATATTGCCTAAATCCCCACGGATGCTTGCAATCTAAACTTTGGTTTGTATAATAGTCATACAAACCTTTAATAGCTCTTTACAATTTATGATGATGTGTGAGCTTGGGTTCCAGTTGAAGCAAATTCATACTTTGATTATTCTGTTTGGGTGAAATAGAATTTTGACGATGCAGATTATACAGTATTCTGCCAGTACTTAAAACATAAACATAACAAAAATAAACTACAAACTACACTGCAGGTAACCTCTTTAGCTAACTAATGTGTTTCTAAAGTGAGAGGATATAGATTAACATTAACATCTGTATATGATTCTTGATGTGTTGAAAGAAGTCTTCTTAAGCGTCAGTAATTCATTTGGAGATAATGTTAAAAGTTGCCATTTAGCCAATTAGTTTATTATGTACATATATTTTACATGACTCAAAACTTTAACCCTAAATATACACAATTTAGGTAAGAGGAGCCCCCCCCCCCCCCCCCCCGGGTCTATTGCAATTTCGATGCACTTGGCTACTTTAGTTGTTTTTTAGAGACAAAAACATACAAACTTATCTTTTCCTTATAGACTTGATTAGTATTCGGTAGTGGGGAGTTTTAGCTTTAAAGCATTGTTACATTCAACCCAAATATTGCTTATTTTGTTTGTCCGAATGAAGGCTATATTCAAGTCAACAGTCAAAGAGGATAGTATCCCGAGGGCTTAAAGGTCTCCTGTTCTGACAGCATACTACATCCTATGTCCTTCAACATAGGTCCAGAGCTCTATATGCATATAAAGAACAACTCAACAAAATTGGCAGAATCACATTTGATACAAAAAAACCCTGCACATACATTCTGATGAAACACTAGCTAACTTTTGTTTTAAAGGGGAGGGGGTACAAGGTAGAATGTTATGAAATGCAAAAGACTGTAAAAGGGTAAGGATGAGTTACAGGAAAAAAAAACTTTTTTTTTCAACCCTCGGGAGTTAAGAATGGAAATGACCCCACTCCCTGCCCAGACATCCTACCTAAGTAGCTGCCTCTCTTTGCAGCTATGAAATCCCACTCCCCTTGCTCCTCTCTGATCTCCTGCAGCATCATTCACCCCCTTATCTGATCCCACTATGTGCTGGCAATAATAACTAGATGCACAATAATGAACATATTTTTTTTTTGCTATAATATAGAGCGCTCTTAAGTACCGACCATTATCAGTATGTAAAGCATACAGTTTGCTTACATCTGTTGCTTTTGCCGGACCCACTGTTTCTCCTAAATGTTTCTCTGCATCTTCTATGCTCTGATACTTTTACAAATATTTTAGGAACTACAGGGTCTTTTTGAAAACAGATTTAAGTTCGGGACAGTGCAAAGTGTAGCCCGGAACAACAGGACAACAATCTGGCATGCCTTTAGTATAAATTTAAAGGTTCTGAGCTCATCTAAAATGTTTTATTTTTTTCTAATGTTAGCAAATGTATGTTTCATGAAAGCAATCTGCAATCTGTACAGACTTGCAAGTTGCCAATAACAAAATATTGTTGATAGTTGCACAGAACGCTGCTACTGGGCATGTGTAAGGTTGAGTGAGCTCCTTCAACTCAGCAGTGGCCATAGCAGCAGAATTCTATGTGTACAGGGCTCACTTCTGTAATCTCGGTGTACAGACTTTGTATGTTGCCAATAGCAACTATGCATTTTTGATGCATTTTTGATGATCAGCTCAGTGACATGTCTCTGATCCATGGAGTCCAACATTTGTGAAAATATAACAACAGACATACATTTGATAGTAATAAATATACACTCACTTGGAACAACATAAATATTCCCTAAATTCAGCCGTTTTGGGAATGAGTAGACACAAAATTTAAGAACAATTAAGGAAATGTTTTCAAAGAACAATGAACCTCTTGTCAGAAACAATGGGTCAAGATAGGCCTACTGCAGCTCTAGCAGTCACACTCAGAGCAATTCCGGCTATCAAAGGGAGTACTCATTCTGAAATATATGTTGATTCTCGGTGGTATCCAGAACCACACCAGGATGGAGTCTTCCCGAGCAGAGATTAGGAGATTTTAGGGTAGCTATTTAAGTGGATAACAACAGAAAAAATAATAGAAAGGAGAAAGGAAATGGGGAAAGCGGCTTTTAGGGGATATAGAGGGAAGCAGGGAACCCCCACTATCACCAACACTGATATCTCCAAGTCTAGGCAGAAAACAGCCATAGAAGTAAATTACAAAATATCCTTGAACCACTTTGGAAATGCATGCCAGTACCAAGGTACTCCTTGAAACCCAGGGAACCCCCACCTTTACCAGCACTGAAATCTCCAAGTTTAGGAAAGTAGCACTCGTAGAAGTAAAGTACAAAATATCCTTCCATCACCTTGGCAATGCTTGCTAGGAGCAGAGCACCCCTGGTTGAGCATTTCTTACTGTAATTTTATTAGGACAACATCACTCAGTCACCTTTTGCTTCCATGTGCTGCAGAATAATAGCACCAAATATTATAAAATAGCATAGTAAAGAGGGTGAAAGGATTTGGATATGTGGTAATACACAAGTGAAAAAAATGCATTATTCATTTTAGCTTTTATTCTTGCAGGTAGGGTACTGACCTACATGGTAGAAATCAAGTGGCGTCGCGGCAGCTATTATAACTAAAATATTGATCTAAAGAATATGGTATAAATTATACATATATTACATATATTACATTGCAATGTGTATATAGTTTTCCGGTTTTTAATATTTTCTTACATATCTAAAATAAGCAGTAGTGAAAGTGTTGATACTATTTAACGTTTAAAAAAGGTGCTTGAGAGCCTAGTTCCAAGCATCCAATTCCAGACTTGAAAAAGTATAAATGTCAAGCTGGCCTGATCGGTGACGTTTGGCCTTGGAATGCTTAAACTACCTGCCAAGATGCGTAACTTCTCAATGAATGCTTATCACAGCAGGAAGCCGTTTAACTGACACAATACTGAGATGGATGCCAGAAAATTAAATTCGCACTGCCTTTCATGCCCTAAACTGCATATGTTTCCAAGAACATGTAGCTGCATTCATAATCCTTAAATGAACAAAAGTTATAATAAAGGAATCAGACCAGTAAAATAGCAGTAACAAAATGTGTGTTGTAGAGTAGACTTAGGGCCTTATTTTAGAAGTGCTAATGCCACGTAGCGTCAGGTGAACGTCGGGCGCGGTATGTGAAAACCATATATGTGAAAGTCAAACAGCCTCTAATAGCATCATGTATTACTAGCGGTGGCTCAGTGTAAAGTGCCAGCGATATGTGTTCAGCAGCGCCACGTAGCACCTGTCGCTCAGTTGCGTTCTCCCGTACAATTCAATGTTCTTTCATTTGGTTGTGTATAACCTGGATCCACTTTTCCCACTATTTTTTCATATGTTGATTGTTATGGCTCTCCTGGCCACCAATCAAAGACTTATATTGTCATATTTTTTTTTTTTATTTTTTTTTTGGAATTGTATGTGTTGGTCTGCCATTGCAGTGTTAGTATTACAGTGTTTAAACAATGTCATTCCATGTGTTTTTGCTATGTTGCTGGTGTGTATGTGTTCAGAAACACACATTTTTTATATTTCCTTAGAGTACCCAGTTTTCTTTGTGATTATTTTTGTTAAATATGTGTTTTAGCACCGAGTGTTGGACACACCTAACTGGTGCTACCTATAATTCGCTGGAGCATTGTCCTGTTGTTATATGTAGCTAGCCTTGTGTGGCTTTCCCTCGAGGAGCAAAAGTCTTAACCCTTTAAGTGCCAGCCTACCTGGAGTTTTTGTCACACTCTGTTGCCAGACCATTTTGCACTATTTTGCACTCCCCATGTTCAAATGTGATTTTTGAAGGGATTTCCAGGGATTTCCCAGGAAAATGATATATTGTTTTTTTCAGCAGAGTCTGAGCTTTAACATGAAATGTCTTGTTTGTCATTTTTTAGGTGTATTCTCAATATTTTTTGGCAAAATATGTGCAAAAAAATAAAAATAAATTTTTTTTTACAATTTGTAGTGTTTTTTTGTAAGTTTGTCAATAAAATCTTATTGCGTGTGAAACCCCAATTTCTCACAGTTACAGCGGTACCACATATGTATTGGTAGACACCTTTTCCTGCCCAGGAGACTCCCCCAAACTGAAATAGCGCTTTAGGGGATTTTCAGAAAAAATACAACTGTGATATGCGCTATGCGCACCTTGCAGTTTTTCCAGAAAAACAACCCTTTACATTTGAAATACCCCTCACAAACTACATATTTAGAGATGAGCTAACTTTAGAAAAATTCGATTCGACTGATTCGCAGAATTTTCCGACAAAAATCGTTTCGACCCGAATAAATTCGCGACAAATCGCTATTAAAAACGGCTATTTCTGAGCCTCCTAGAGCCTCAATAGGGTTGTAAACCATTCTGCCTTGCTGTAACACGCACAGGATGCGTGCTGGGTTAGTTAAATAATACTTTGAAGAAATATCACATGCAGATCAGAGGCATCGCTAATAGAATCGCAGAGCGGCACAATTGCCGAGAGTTGAAGTGGCATCACTATGAGGGGCAGGAGCCCAAACATTGCTTTAAAGAGACACTGGAGTTGGCAGCAGCAGGAGCCCAAAAATTGGATGAATCACACCCTGGAGTTGGCAGCAGCAGCAGGAGCCAAAACATTACTTTAAAGAGACACTGGGGTTGGCTTCAGGAGCCCAAAAATTGGATGAATCACACCCTGGAGTTGGCAGCAGCAGCAGTAGCAGCCCAAATATTACTTTAAAGAGACACTGGGGTTGGCTTCAGGAGGCCAAAAATTGGATGAATCACACCCTGGAGTTGGCAGCAGCAGCAGGAGCCCAAACATTGGCTGAAAGAGACACTGGGGTTGGCTTCAGGAGCCCAAAAATTGGATGAATCACACCCTGGAGTTGGCAGGAGTTGACAGCAGCAGCAGCAGCAGCAGGAGCCCAAATATTACTTTAAAGAGACCCAGGGGTTGGCTTCAGGAGCCCAAAAATTGGATGAATCACACCCTGGAGTTGGCAGCAGCAGGAGCCCAAATATTACTTTAAAGAGACACTGGGGTTGGCTTCAGGAGCCCAAAAATTGGATGAATCACACCCTGGAGATGGCAGAAGTTGGCAGCAGCAGGAGCCCAAACATTACTTCAAAGAGACCCTGGGGTTGGCTTCAGGAGCCCAAAAATTGGATGAATCACACCCTAGAGTTGGCAGAAGTTGGCAGCAGCAGCAGCAGGAGCCCAAACATTACTTTAAAGAGACACTGGGGTTGGCTTCAGGAGCCCAAAAATTGAATGAATCACACCCTGGAGTTGGCAGCAGCAGCAGGAGCCCAAATATACACTGGAGTTGGCTTCAGGAGCCCAAAAATTGGATGAATCACACCCTGGAGTTGGCAGAAGTTGGCAGCAGCAGCAGCAGGAGCCCAAACATTACTTTAAAGAGACACTGGGGTTGGCTTCAGGAGCCCAAAAATTGGATGAATCACACCCTGGAGTTGGCAGCAGCAGGAGCCCAAATATTACTTTAAAGAGACACTGTGGTTGGCTTCAGGAGCCCAAAAATTGGATGATTCACACCCTGGAGTTGGCAGAAGTTGGCAGCAGCAGCAGCAGGAACCCAAACATTACTTCAAAGAGACCCTGGGGTTGGCTTCAGGAGCCCAAAAATTGGATGAATCACACCCTGGAGTTGGCAGAAGTTGGCAGCAGCAGGAGCCCAAACATTACTTCAAAGAGACCCTGGGGTTGGCTTCAGGAGCCCAAAAATTGGACGAATCACACCCTGGAGTTGGCAGAAGTTGGCAGCAGCAGCAGCAGGAGCCCAAACATTACTTCAAAGAGACACTGGGGTTGGCTTCAGGAGCCCAAAAATTGGATGAATCACACCCTGGAGTTGGCAGCAGCAGCAGCAGGAGCCCAAATATACACTGGAGTTGGCTTCAGGAGCCCAATAATTGGATGAATCACACCCTGGAGTTGGCAGAAGTTGGCAGCAGCAGCAGCAGGAGCCCAAACATTACTTTAAAGAGACACTGGGGTTGGCTTCAGGAGCCCAAAGATTGGATGAATCACACCCTGGAGTTGGCAGCAGCAGGAGCCCAAATATTACTTTAAAGAGACACTGGGGTTGGCTTCAGGAGCCCAAAAATTGGATGATTCACACCCTGGAGTTGGCAGAAGTTGGCAGCAGCAGCAGCAGGAGCCCAGACATTATTTCAAAGAGACTCTGGGGTTGGCTTCAGGAGCCCAAAAATTGGATGAATCACACCCTGGAGTTGGCAGAAGTTGGCAGCAGCAGCAGCAGGAGCCCAAGCATTACTTTAAAGAGACCCTGGGGTTGGCTTCAGGAGCCCAAAAATTGGATGAATCACGCCCTGGAGTTAGCAGCAGCAGGAGCCCAAATATTACTTTAAAGAGACACTGGGGTTGGCTTCAGGAGCCCAAAAATTGGATGAATCACACCCTGGAGTTGGCAGCAGCAGCAGCAGTTGCAGCCCAAATATTACTTTAAAGAGACACTGGGGTTGGCTTCAGGAGGCCAAAAATTGGATGAATCACACCCTGGAGTTGGCAGCAGCAGCAGCAGGAGCCCAAACATTGGCTGAAAGAGACACTGGGGTTGGCTTCAGGAGCCCAAGAATTGGATGAATCACACCCTGGAGTTGGCAGGAGTTGACAGCAGCAGCAGCAGCAGGAGCCCAAATATTACTTTAAAGAGACCCTGTGGTTGGCTTCAGGAGCCCAAAAATTGGATGAATCACACCCTGGAGTTAGCAGCAGCAGGAGCCCAAATATTACTTTAAAGAGACACTGGGGTTGGCTTCAGGAGCCCAAAAATTGGATGAATCACACCCTGGAGTTGGCAGAAGTTGGCAGCAGCAGGAGCCCAAACATTACTTCAAAGAGACCCTGGGGTTGGCTTCAGGAGCCCAAAAATTGGATGAATCACACCCTGGAGTTGGCAGAAGTTGGCAGCAGCAGCAGCAGGAGCCCAAACATTACTTTAAAGAGACACTGGGGTTGGCTTCAGGAGCCCAAAAATTGGATGAATCACACCCTGGAGTTGGCAGCAGCAGCAGCAGGAGCCCAAATATACACTGGAGTTGGGTTCAGGAGCCAAAAAATTGGATGAATCACACCCTGGAGTTGGCAGCAGCAGGAGCCCAATTATTACTTTAAAGAGACACTGGGGTTGGCTTCAGGAGCCCAAAAATTGGATGATTCACACCCTGGAGTTGGCAGAAGTTGGCAGCAGCAGCAGCAGGAACCCAAACATTACTTCAAAGAGACCCTGGGGTTGGCTTCAGGAGCCCAAAAATTGGATGAATCACACCCTGGAGTTGGCAGAAGTTGGCAGCAGCAGGAGCCCAAACATTACTTTAAAGAGACCCTGGGGTTGGCTTCAGGAGCCCAAAAATTGGATGAATCACGCCCTGGAGTTTGCAGCAGCAGGAGCCCAAATATTACTTTAAAGAGACACTGGGGTTGGCTTCAGGAGCCCAAAAATTGGATGAATCACACCCTGGAGTTGGCAGCAGCAGCAGTAGCAGCCCAAATATTACTTTAAAGAGACACTGGGGTTGGCTTCAGGAGGCCAAAAATTGGATGAATCACACCCTGGAGTTGGCAGCAGCAGGAGCCCAAACATTGGCTGAAAGAGACACTGGGGTTGGCTTCAGGAGCCCAAAAATTGGATGAATCACACCCTGGAGTTGGCAGGAGTTGACAGCAGCAGCAGCAGCAGGAGCCCAAATATTACTTTAAAGAGACCCTGGGGTTGGCTTCAGGAGCCCAAAAATTGGATGAATCACACCCTGGAGTTGGCAGCAGCAGGAGCCCAAATATTATTTTAAAGAGACACTGGGGTTGGCTTCAGGAGCCCAAAAATTGGATGAATCACACCCTGGAGATGGCAGAAGTTGGCAGCAGCAGGAGCCCAAACATTACTTCAAAGAGACCCTGGGGTTGGCTTCAGGAGCCCAAAAATTGGATGAATCACACCCTGGAGTTGGCAGAAGTTGGCAGCAGCAGCAGCAGGAGCCCAAACATTACTTTAAAGAGACACTGGGGTTGGCTTCAGGAGCCCAAAAATTGGATGAATCACACCCTGGAGTTGGCAGCAGCAGCAGCAGGAGCCCAAATATACACTGGAGTTGGCTTCAGGAGCCCAAAAATTGGATGAATCACACCCTGGAGTTGGCAGAAGTTGGCAGCAGCAGCAGCAGGAGCCCAAACATTACTTTAAAGAGACACTGGGGTTGGCTTCAGGAGCCCAAAAATTGGATGAATCACACCCTGGAGTTGGCAGCAGCAGGAGCCCAAATATTACTTTAAAGAGACACTGGGGTTGGCTTCAGGAGCCCAAAAATTGGATGAATCACACCCTGGAGTTGGCAGAAGTTGGCAGCAGCAGGAGCCCAAACATTACTTCAAAGAGACTCTGGGGTTGGCTTCAGGAGCCCAAAAATTGGATGAATCACACCCTGGAGTTGGCAGAAGTTGGCAGCAGCAGCAGCAGGAGCCCAAACATTACTTTAAAGAGACACTGGAGTTGGCTTCAGGAGCCCAAAAATTGGATGAATCACACCCTGGAGTTGGCAGCAGCAGCAGCAGGAGCCCAAATATTACTTTAAAGAGACCCTGGGGTTGGCTTCAGGAGCCCAAAAATTGGATGAATCACACCCTGGAGTTGGCAGCAGCAGGAGCAGCAGCAGCAGGAGCCCAAATATACACTGGAGTTGGCTTCAGGAGCCCAAAAATTGGATGAATCACACCCTGGAGTTGGCAGCAGCAGCAGCAGGAGCCCAGGTATACACTGGAGTTGGCTTCAGGAGCCCAAAAATTGGATGAATCACACCCTGGAGTTGGCAGCAGCAGCAGTAGCAGCCCAAATATTACTTTAAAGAGACACTGGGGTTGGCTTCAGGAGGCCAAAAATTGGATGAATCACACCCTGGAGTTGGCAGCAGCAGCAGAAGGAGCCCAAACATTGGCTGAAAGAGACACTGGGGTTGGCTTCAGGAGCCCAAAAATTGGATGAATCACACCCTGGAGTTGGCAGGAGTTGACAGCAGCAGTAGCAGGAGCCCAAATATTACTTTAAAGAGACCCTGAGGTTGGCTTCAGGATCCCAAAAATTGGATGAATCACACCCTGGAGTTGGCAGCAGCAGGAGCAGCAGCAGGAGCCCAAATATACACTGGAGTTGGCTTCAGGAGCCCAAAAATTGGATGAATCACACCCTGGAGTTGGCAGCAGCAGGAGCCCAAATATTACTTTAAAGAGACCCTGGGGTTGGCTTCAGGAGCCCAAAAATTGGATGAATCACACCCTGGAGTTGGCAGCAGCAGCAGCAGGAGCCCAAATATACACTGGAGTTGGCTTCAGGAGCCCAAAAATTGGATGAATCACACCCTGGAGTTGGCAAGAGTTGGCAGCAGCAGCAGGAGCCCAAATATTACTTTAAAGAGACCCTGGGGTTGGCTTCAGGAGCCCAAAAATTGGATGGATCACACCCTGGAGTTGGCAGCAGCAGGAGCAGCAGCAGCAGGAGCCCAAATATACACTGGAGTTGGCTTCAGGAGCCCAAAAATTGGATGAATCACACCCCGGAGTTGGCAGCAGCAGCAGGAGCCCAAATATACACTGGAGTTGGCTTCAGGAGCCCAAAAATTGGATGAATCACACCCTGGAGTTGGCAGGAGTTGGCAGCAGCAGCAGCAGCAGGAGCCCAAATATTACTTTAAAGAGACACTAGAGTTGGCTTCAGGAGCCCAAAAATTGGATGAATCACACCCTGGAGTTGGCAGCAGCAGCAGGAGCCCAAACATTACTTTAAAGAGACCCTGGTTTGGCTTCAGGAGCCCAAAAATTGGATGAATCACACCCTGGAGTTGGCAGGAGCCCAAAAATTGGCCTAAAGACATAAATATGTTTTGCACCATTTGGAAAGTGTAAAACGTGGCACCATGCTGAATCTAGTCGCATGCATCAGGCATTGGTGGGTGGAAATCCTGGCTGATCCATCCCTGATTCATTTTGACAAAGGTGAGTCTCTCCACATTTTTAGTTGACAGACGAGTTCTCCTCGCCGTAACTATGGCCCCCGCCGCACTAAACACCCGCTCAGATGGCACGCTACTTGCCGGGCAGGACAGCTTTTCCAGGGCAAACTCTGCTAGTTGCGGCCACAAATCAAGTTTGGCTGCCCAGAAGTCCAGTGGATCCTCAAGGTATGTTGGCATGGTCATGTCAAAGTATGACATGACCTGCTGGTTCAGGTCCTGCTCCAGGTCTTCCTGCTGCTCATGAGTAGCCTCACTATGCAGGTGTAGAAAGCTACTCATTAGCGACTGAAGACTGAGGCTGCTGCTGCTGATGGAGCTGCTACTGCTGCTCCTGCCAACCCCCCCAGCGGCCATGGCAGTGGAAGGTGAGCGCAGAGAGCCCCTCGAGTCAGACCTGCGAGAGTATGGACCATGGCGCAGATAGGCATCGGCCAACTACAAATGTCTTTGTAGTAGTTGAGTTTGTCCTCCCTCTCGGTGGGTTTAAAAAATGCCCCCATTTTGTGCCGGAAGCGAGGGTCCAATAAGGTGGACAGCCAGAAGTCATCCCGCCGACAGATGGAAACAATTCTGGGGTCACTACGCAAGCACGTGAGCATGCTTCGTGCCATTTGCGCAAGTGACTCGGATGGACTACCTGTCTCCATCTCCACTGCATGCTGCCACGGTGTGCCCAGGTCCTCTGTCTCGCCTTCCTCAAAAACCTCTAGCTCCTCTGGCTGCTCCTGCTCCTCCTCTCCTGTCCGCTGACTAGATAAACCAGCCATTTCGCCAAGCCTAAACTGTGTTTCGCTGGGTAACTCCTCCTCCTCCTCTTCCCCCTCCTCCTCCAGTTCAGCTCCAACGGGGTTCATGTGGCCGTAAGATGTAAACGCCATGTCTCCAGTGCCCTGACCAGCCATGGTTTCCAACATGTGCTGTAGTACATGAAGCAGTGGAATCACGTCGTTCATCCCGTAATCCTGCCGGCTGACAAATAAAGTGGCTTCCTCAAAGGGCCTGAGCAAACGGCAGGTGTCACGTATGAGCTGCCACTGGTTGACATTGAAGTTACACAGGGGAGTCCCCCTATCTGCTTGGATCATCAGGAAATCCGTGATGGCTTTTCTCTGTTCATATAATCGGTCCAACATGTGAAGGGTGGAATTCCAACGGGTGGAAACATCGCAAATCAGACTATGTTGGGGGATACCATTCTAACGCTGTAGCTCAAGAAGGGTGTGTTTGGCGGTGTAGGAGTGGCTGAAGTGCATGCAAAGTTTCCTTGAAGTTGTTAGGATGTCTTGCAGATGGGGGGAACACTTCAGAAACCGCTTGACAACCAGATTGAAGACGTGAACCATGCAGGGGGCATGGGTCAGGCTTCCTTGGCACAGCGCAGACAAAATGTTCTTCCCATTGTCGGTAACCATGATTCCCATTTTAAGTTTTCTTGGAGTAAGCCATGTTTGGATTTCCTGATGAATACATTTAAGCAGTTCCTCCCCTGTGTGACTCCGTTCGCCAAGACAAACCATGTGAAGCACTGCGTGACACCTCCGTGCCCTGCACACATGGTAGACTGGAGGGGCACTGAGACTTGAGCCTACAGTTGAGGGTGAGGAGATGGCGGAGGATGAGGAGGCCGAGTCGCACGGTGTCACAGGCCCAACGGGCAGGGAGCGCGGAGGCCGAAGCGGCGTGACCTGTCCAAGTTGCTGCTGCTGCTGCAAAGGGACCACATTCACCCAGTGGGCCGTAAACAACATGTACTGTCCCTGACCGTAGTTACAGCTCCAGATGGCGGCGCTGCCATGCACTTTGCTACACACCGACAGGCTCAAGAACTGGCCCACCTTCTGTTCAACAAAAGTGTGCAGCACTGGTAATGCCTTCTTGGCAAAGAAATGACGGCTTGGGACTCTCTCCACCTCGGCTCGGCACAAGCCATCAGTTCTCTGAAAGGTGCAGATTCCACCACCTGAAAAGGGAGCGACTGCAGCACAAGCAACTTGGACAGGAGCACATTCAGCTTCTGCGCCGTAGGATGAGTGGGCGCATACTGCTGTCTCTTGGACATGGCTTCGCTGATGGATTGCTGGCGGGATGCATGACTTGGAGGAGGAGGAGGAGGAGCAGGAGCGACAGAGGATGGGTATGACGCACAGCTGCCTTCGGCTGAGGTGCTGGAGCCTTGGCTGGCAGAAATTGGGAGCTCACTTGGTGAGGAAGCAGACTGGACCACCCCTTGGGAGCCTTGGTTCTCCCAGGTCGCTTTATGGTGACGCATCATATGTTGACGCAGGGCCGTGGTGCCAACATTTGGACCCTGGCCACGCTTCACCTTCTGCCTACATATCTTGCATGTGGCCATGTTACCCTCCTGCGGATGCTTCAGGAAAAACTGCCACACTGCCGAGTAGCTACTTTTCCCACCCCCTGGCCTCACTGATTCACTGCTGCTGTTGCCAACTCCAGGAACCCCTGCTCCACTACCTCCCGATAAGGTAGACTGCCGCACAGCAGGTGCTCTACCCCGGCCCCGGCCCCGGCCGGCTCCAGCCTTTGGAATTGTGCCCCCATGCTGACTGCTACCACCTTGCTGCCTCAGCTGCTGACTCCGGGGCAACCTGCGCCCCTCTTCTCCTGATGATGACGATGAAGCCCCTTCATCACTCGGCTCCCAAGTGCGATTGGCTTCATCGTCATCATCATCATCACCGAGTTGTGGCTGTACGTCACTGATGTTCGTGGATTCGTCAACAGTGTCTGGCGCAGGAGCTGGAACGCTCGCAGCACCCACAACACTGTCCACATCACTATTTGTCTGCCTAGCTAGAGAAGCCACCTCCATTTCTTGGCTGGGCAGTAGCTGCTGACTGTCCTCTATCTGATGGTCCTCCTCACTAAAGAGTGGAGCTGAACCCAAAGCATAGGATACGTCGCTGGGGGAGGGAACGGCGTAGGCCAGGGGCAATGGGAGGACAGGGACTGCTCTCGGGGCATGCCAACTCAGGGTTGTGTCAGAGGAACCTACCTACCCTAGACTGGGGGTCTCAGACGTAAGTTGTGATGATGTTGTTGATGAGCGCGTCAACCAATCTACCACGGCAGATGCGTTACTGGTGGAGACCCGACCGCTAGCCGATACTGGCAGATTAGGTCTCTCAGCGTGACTCCTGCTGCTACTGGCCCCCAGTCTGATGCGAGCTCTGCCTGCGGAATCTTGGCTTCTGCCACTTCTCTTTTCACTTCCAGGCACTTGTCTGCCCGACATAGTCTAACTGGCGTGGTAGTAGGTGATATTTTAAGAACCCCCAGGCAGCGGTGGGTCTATATGAAACAGAATATAATGCACACCAAAAGTGAGCAGTAACACTCAGCATCCAACAGGCCTGCTTAGTGTAAATAAGAGAGCTGCTTAGTGTAAATAAAGAGGGGTATGGTATGTTACAGAATGGGATGCCCCAACAGAAGTGCACCTGGCAGGCAGCAGTAAGTCTATGCACAACAAAAGTGTCTTTAACAGGCCTAATTTCAATTAGAATAAGTGCAAATGGTTATATGGTCTTGCACAGAGGCTGCTGTAGTCACAGAATGGGATGCCCCATTTCAATTAGATTTCAAATAGAATAAGTGCAAATGGTTATATGGTCTTAAACAGAGGCTGGTGTAGTCACAGAATGGGATGCCCCAACAGGAGTGCACCTGGCAGGCAGCAGTAAGAATATGCACAGCAAAAGTGTCTTTATCAGGCCTAATTTCAATTAGAATAAGTGCAAATGGTTATATGGTCTTAAACAGAGGCTGGTGTAGTCACAGAATGGGACGCCCCAACAGCCAACAGGAGTGCACCTGGCAGGCAGCAGTAAGAATATGCACAGCAAAAGTGTCTTTATCAGGCCTAATTTCAATTAGAATAAGTGCAAATGGTTATATGGTCTTAAACAGAGGCTGGTGTAGTCACAGAATGGGATGCCCCAACAGGAGTGCACCTGGCAGGCAGCAGTAAGAATATGCACAGCAAAAGTGTCTTTATCAGGCCTAATTTCAATTATAATAGGTGCAAATGGTTATATGGTCTTAAATAGAGGCTGGTGTAGTCACAGAATGGGATGCCCCAACAGTAGTGCACCTGGCAGGCAGCAGTAAGAATATGCACAGCAAAAGTGTCTTTATCAGGCCTAATTTCAATTAGAATAAGTGCAAATGGTTATATGGTCTGAAACAGAAGCAGGTGTAGTCACAGAATGGGATGCCCCAACAGGAGTGCACCTGGCAGGCAGCAGTAAGAATATGCACAGCAAAAGTGTCTTTATCAGGCCTAATTTCAATTAGAATAAGTGCAAATGGTTATATGGTCTTAAATAGAGGCTGGTGTAGTCACAGAATGGGATGCCCCAAAAACCAGCAGCACACCTGACAGGGACAAGTAGTGTTATGCACAGCAAAAGTGTCTTTATCAGGCCTAATTTCAATTAGAATAAGTGCAAATGGTTATATGGTCTTAAACAGAGGCTGGTGTAGTCACAGAATGGGATGCCCCAACAGGAGTGCACCTGGCAGGCAGCAGTAAGAATATGCACAGCAAAAGTGTCTTTATCAGGCCTAATTTCAATTAGAATAAGTGCAAATGGTTATATGGTCTTAAACAGAGGCTGGTGTAGTCACAGAATGGGATGCCCCAACAGGAGTGCACCTGGCAGGCAGCAGTAAGAATATGCACAGCAAAAGTGTCTTTATCAGGTCTAATTTCAATTAGAATAAGTGTAAATGGTTATATGGTCTTAAACAGAGGCTGGTGTAGTCACAGAATGGGATGCCCCAACAGGAGTGCACCTGGCAGGCAGCAGTAAGAATATGCACAGCAAAAGTGTCTTTATCAGGCCTAATTTCAATTAGAATAAGTGCAAATGGTTATATGGTCTTAAACAGAGGCTGGTGTAGTCACAGAATGGGATACCCCAACAGGAGTGCACCTGGCAGGCAGCAGTAAGAATATGCACAGCAAAAGTGTCTTTATCAGGCCTAATTTCAATTAGAATAAGTGCAAATGGTTATATGGTCTTAAACAGAGGCTGGTGTAGTCACAGAATGGGATGCCCCAACAGGAGTGCACCTGGCAGGCAGCAGTAAGAATATGCACAGCAAAAGTGTCTTTATCAGGCCTAATTTTAATTAGAATAAGTGCAAATGGTTATATGGTCTTAAACAGAGGCTGGTGTAGTCACAGAATGGGATGCCCCAACAGGAGTGCACCTGGCAGGCAGCAGTAAGAATATGCACAGCAAAAGTGTCTTTATCAGGCCTAATTTCAATTAGAATAAGTGCAAATGGTTATATGGTCTTAAACAGAGGCTGGTGTAGTCACAGAATGGGATGCCCCAAAAACCAGCAGTACACCTGGCAGGGACAAGTAGTGCTATGCACAGCAAAAGTGTCTTTATCAGGCCTAATTTCAGTTAGAATAAGTGCAAATGGTTATATGGTCTTAAACAGAGGCTGGTGTAGTCACAGAATGGGATGCCCCAACAGGAGTGCACCTGGCAGGCAGCAGTAAGAATATGCACAGCAAAAGTGTCTTTATCAGGCCTAATTTCAATTAGAATAAGTGCAAATGGTTATATGGTCTTAAACAGAGGCTGGTGTAGTCACAGAATGGGATGCCCCAAAAACCAGCAGTACACCTGGCAGGGACAAGTAGTGCTATGCACAGCAAAAGTGTCTTTATCAGGTCTAATTTCAATTAGAATAAGTGCAAATGGTTATATGGTCTTAAACAGAGGCTGGTGTAGTCACAGAATGGGATGCCCCAACAGGAGTGCACCTGGCAGGCAGCAGTAAGAATATGCACAGCAAAAGTGTCTTTATCAGGCCTAATTTCAATTAGAATAAGTGCAAATGGTTATATGGTCTTAAACAGAGGCTGGTGTAGTCACAGAATGGGATGCCCCAAAAACCAGCAGTACACCTGGCAGGGACAAGTAGTGCTATGCACAGCAAAAGTGTCTTTATCAGGTCTAATTTCAATTAGAATAAGTGCAAATGGTTATATGGTCTTAAACAGAGGCTGGTGTAGTCACAGAATGGGATGCCCCAACAGGAGTGCACCTGGCAGGCAGCAGTAAGAATATGCACAGCAAAAGTGTCTTTATCAGGCCTAATTTCAATTAGAATAAGTGCAAATGGTTATATGGTCTTAAACAGAGGCTGGTATAGTCACAGAATGGGATGCCCAAACAGGAGTGCACCTGGCAGGCAGCAGTAAGAATATGAACAGCAAAAGTGTCTTTATCAGGCCTAATTTCAATTAGAATAAGTGCAAATGGTTATATGGTCTTAAACAGAGGCTGGTGTAGTCACAGAATGGGATGCCCCAACAGGAGTGCACCTGGCAGGCAGCAGTAAGAATATGCACAGCAAAAGTGTCTTTATCAGGCCTAATTTCAATTAGAATAAGTGCAAATGGTTATATGGTCTTAAACAGAGGCTGGTGTAGTCACAGAATGGGATGCCCCAACAGGAGTGCACCTGGCAGGCAGCAGTAAGAATATGCACAGCAAAAGTGTCTTTATCAGGCCTAATTTCAATTAGAATAAGTGCAAATGGTTATATGGTCTTAAACAGAGGCTGGTGTAGTCACAGAATGGGATGCCCCAACAGGAGTGCACCTGGCAGGCAGCAGTAAGAATATGCACAGCAAAAGTGTCTTTATCAGGCCTAATTTCAATTAGAATAAGTGCAAATGGTTATATGGTCTTAAATAGAGGCTGCTGTAGTCACAGAATGGGATGCCCTAAAAAGGAGTGCACCTGGCAGGGACCAGTAGTGCTATGCACAGCAAAAGTGTCTTTATCAGGCCTAATTTCAATTAGAATAAGTGCAAATGGTTATATGGTCTTAAACAGAGGCTGGTGTAGTCACAGAATGGGATGCCCCAACAGGAGTGCACCTGGCAGGCAGCAGTAAGAATATGCACAGCAAAAGTGTCTTTATCAGGCCTAATTTCAATTATAATAGGTGCAAATGGTTATATGGTCTTAAATAGAGGCTGGTGTAGTCACAGAATGGGATGCCCCAACAGGAGTGCACCTGGCAGGCAGCAGTAAGAATATGCACAGCAAAAGTGTCTTTATCAGGCCTAATTTCAATTAGAATAAGTGCAAATGGTTATATGGTCTTAAACAGAGGCTGGTGTAGTCACAGAATGGGATGCCCCAAAAACCAGCAGTACACCTGGCAGGGACAAGTAGTGCTATGCACAGCAAAAGTGTCTTTATCAGGCCTAATTTCAATTATAATAGGTGCAAATGGTTATAGTCTTAAATAGAGGCTGCTGTAGTCGCAGAATGGGATGCCCCAAACAGGAGTGCACCTGGCAGGGACAAGTAGTGCTATGCACAGCAAAAGTGTCTTTATAAGGCCTAATTTCAATTAGAATAAGTAGAAATGGTTATATGGTCTTAAATAGAGGCTGCTGTAGTCACAGAATGGTATGCCACAACAGGAGTGCACCTGGCAGGGTCCAGTAGTGCTATGCACAGCAAAAGTGTCTTTATCAGGCCTAATTTCAATTAGAATAAGTGCAAATGGTTATATGGTCTTAAATAGAGGCTGGTGTAGTCACAGAATGGGATGCCTCACAGCAGACTTAAGATCAGTTCAGTATATATGCACAGTTAGTTAGTATAAGCAGCCTGAAAACGCTAACAAAGCCTGTCAGCCAGCCAGTAACAAACACTCAGGCTGGATGAAAAAAAAAAAATCTCCCTGTGACTGCCTCCGATTTTTCCTAACTTTCCCTGTTTTTCGCTGACTTTCTGTCTGTCTCCTGCCTGTCTCCAGCCTGTCACTGTCTGTCCCTGCCTGTCTAACTGCCTCTCTCCCTCAGCTACACAGCGTTCTGTCTCTCACAAATGCAATAGAGAAATGAGGAAGGAAAAGCAAGATGGCCGCCTTAAATAGCGCTGTGACGTCACCGGGCTTGCTGGCTGCTGATAGGCTGCATGTGACTGTCCCAGCTTGCACTGGCGCGGGGTTGATGTCTGGACATGTCCCGTCCGCCATCTTAGAATGCCTGTAATGTAAATGAATGGATGTTAAAGGAAAACTTCGAGCGATCGAATCGCGGGGAAATTCGGATTCGATCCGTATCGAATTTTTCATGAAATCCGGGTTCGTCCGGATCAATTCGCTCATCCCTATATATATTCTCTGGAAGTACACACCTCAGGCTTTCTATTTGTACCAGGCTTGTTGATGTGGCCACAGTTTTCTAGAAGAAATCCATCAATGTATTCTTTGGTTGCAAAGAGTTTCCCTAAAAAAAGGATAAAAAAGCAGAATCAAAGCCACATTTTCCTAAAAAAACTATATACAAACAAGAAAAAACAAGTATAATCTGAAAAAGCAACATCCCCCGAACAGAACGATACTCAACATGCATTGCTACTGTCAAGGGAAGAGTTGCCAAACACCCCAAAGTAAAGCATGAGCATAACGGTAATTTTTCTTGAAAATTTCAGCTCTGCAGACAAAGTGCGCACCTTGCGATTTTTCAACCAAAACAACCCTTTACATTTGGAATATCCCCCATAAACCATATATTCCCTGAAAGTACACATTTTAAGCTTTCTAAGCGTACCCAGCTTGCTGTAGTGGGCTCATCTTTCTGGAATTAATCCCTCAAAGAACTCTTTGGTTGCTCAGGGTTTCCCTAAAAAAATGTATAAAAAAGCTGAATAAAAAGCACCTTTTCCTAAAATATAAATATGCAAACAAGAAAAAACAAGCTAAATCTGAAAGCGCAAGGTCCCCCGAGCAGAACAATACCCAACATGCAGAGGTACTATTAACCCTTTTAATTGCCAGCCTACTTGAGATTTTGTCACCCTCTGTTGACAGGTCATTTTTCCCCATTTTGCGCCATGTTTTGCGACATTTTTGCTGGAATTTTCAGGAAAATTATATATATATATTTTTTGCAGCAGAGTTTAGACTTCAACATGAAATGTCTTGTTTGTAAATTTTATTTATTATTAATTTTATTTATTATTAAGTAAAAAAAATAAATAAACATTTTTTTTAGAAAATTGCCTCCTTTATTTTAAATAAAAAATGTATTTGATTAGGGAAAACCATATTGCATGTGAAAGCCCCATTTCTACCAATTAGAACGGTACCACATATTTATCGGTAGCCCCCTGTTCCTGCCCAGGAGACCCACCTAACTGAAACAAGTAATTTTTAACATTTACAAATAAAATACAACTACCATCCACACTACAAAGGATTAAATCGAGAAAAAAAATGACATAGGGTCCCCCCTCCTGGGAGGGGGGGGGGGGCATTTTTGGGGGGAATTTTTAAGGGTTAAAAATCCTTAAAAAATAAAAAAAAAAATGACATGGGCCCCCCCTTACCCAAAGTAACCAGCCCGGGACCAGCTATGTAGGGCTTGTAGGAACGGGGCGCAGGGGCCAGCTTTTGTGGCCCCTGGCCCTGCAGGCTACAAGCCCGCATAGCCAGTGGGCCCGGGCTCTTCTGCCCCCCCCCCTGGGCTTTGGGGAGGCAGGTAATGGGGGTACCGGGGGTTAATGGCAAGTCACGGCTAGTGCAGGTGACTTGCCATCCCCCCAGCCTTGAGAACTGGTATAGGGGTCTCATTGACCCCTTACCAGTTCACAAGGGGTTAAATGTAAAAAAAAACAGACACACAAAGATAAAAAATATTTTATTATTATTTTTTTTTTTTTTTTTTTAATACTTACCTCCCATCCAAAGTGGAGCACTCTGTCCCTCGGTGATCACTGGCTTCTGCTCACTTGCTAGAAGCCTTTTATAGCTGCTGGATGACAGAACACAAAAGGGTTAATTAAAAAAAAATGACATAGGTTCCCCCCTCCCAGGGGGGGGGACCCCATTTTTTTTTGGAATTTTAAGGGTTAAAAACCCTTAAAAATCCCCCCCAAAAAATGACGTAGGGTCCCCCCTACCCAGCATTACCAACCCGGGCCAGCTATGGGGGCTTGTAGAACAGGGCGCAGGGGCCAGCGTTGGTGGCCCCTGGCCCTGCAGGCTACTAGCCCACATAGCCACTAGGTGGCCCGGGCCCTTCTGCCCCCCCCCTGGCCGTTGGGGAGGCAGGTAATGGGGGGCTGGGGGTTAATGGCAAGTCACCCACTAGCCGCAGGTGACTTGCCAGACCCAGAGCCTTGTGAACTGGTATAAGGGGTCTCATGGTAAGATCCTTTGTCCCGCGCCGCTCTGATGACAGATGCCGGTGATCAGCATCCAGAGAAGGGGGAGGCAGGAGATCAGAGGATCTCCTGCCACCTCCTTCACCGGCACCGATCACCGGCATCTGACAGCTGAGAGAGCTGAAGCCGGTGATCGGGACGGGGATGACGTCATAGCCCCGCCCCCAAAAGGGATGGGGCTTGGCGTGGAGACGGACCAGGATGACGTCATAGCCCCGCCCCAAGGGCGGCAAGATGGCGGCCGCCATCGAGAAGGAGAGAGGAGAGAGCCTCCCCGGCTCTTTCCTGAAGATCGGGAAGTCCTGGGGGGGGATCGGAGGCCCCCCAGGTGAAGAGGAGGGACAGTGGGAGCCAGCGCACATGGAGGTAAGTGAATGTCATTTTTTTTTTTTATAGTTAGCAGCTGCTGCTGCAGAAGCGGGGGGCGGCCTATTCCGGGGGCTCTCCTGGAGCCATCCAACCCCCCACGGGGGATCGGATGGCACCAAATTAAAGAGGAGATCCAGCTGGATCCAACGAGTGGTCAGGTGAGTATTTTACTGTTATATTTTTTTTACTGTGGGGGTTTAAAATCAGCTACATGAGTCTCACGTAGCTGGCACTTAAGTGGAGTAGAGGCTGCTACGTGAGACTCACGTAGCTGGCACTAGAAGGGTTAAAGGAGCCACAGCACTCAACCTTGTTAGCTTGCAGACCAACCTACAATCTGTCTCTAAACTTGGTTAAAACAGAGGGCTCGGTCACACACATCTGCAGAAGTATGCTTAAGCTGTACCACCAGCGCCAAAGGTGTCTCTGTGAGGTGCAGTCCTGTCTCTAATCTCTGAGAGCCCCATTTGGGACATACAATGCGATAGATAAATTGGCAGCAGACTTACCTGAGGTTGCCCTAAACCTCAAGTGCAAGCCATAGGGTGGAAGGGTCGAAGACCTTGCAATATAGCCTAGACCCCACACCCCATGTGCTTGCACAAATTCAAAAGAAACAAAGGAGGGGTGGCAGCCGCTCAGACCATTTTATAACTAACCTGGGAGGTGCATGTTAGCAGGGAAATTAGGATACAAAAGTCTTAAAGGAGCCACAGCACTCAACCTTGTTAGCTTGCAGACCAACCTACAATCTGTCTCTAAACTTGGTTAAAAACAGAGGGCTTGATCACACACATCTGCAGAAGTATGCTTAAGCTGCACCACCAGCACCAAGGTGCCACTGTGGGGTTCAATCCTAACTCTAATCTCTGAAAGCCCAATTTGGGACATACAATGCAATAGATAAATTGGAAGCAGGCTTACCTGATGTTGCCCTAAACCTCAAGTGCAAGCCATAGGGTGGAAGGGTCGAAGACCTTGCAATACAGCCTAGACCCCACACCACATGTGCTTGCACAAATTCAAAAGAAACAAGGGAGGAGTGGCAGCCACTCAGACCATTTTATAACTAACCTGGGAGGTGCACGTTAGCAGGGCAATTAGGATACAAAAGTCTTAAAGGAGCCACAGCACTCAACCTTGTTAGCTTGCAGACCAACCTACAATCTGTCTCTAAACTTGGTTAAAAACAGAGGGCTTGGCTCGGCCATTCCACCCTATGGCTTGCACTTGAGGTTTAGGGCAACCTCAGGTAAGCCTGCTCCAAATTTATCTATTGCATTGTATGTCCCAAATGGGGCTCTCAGAATCAGGACTGCACCCCACAGAGGCACCTTGGCGCCCCTGCTTTGTTTCCCTCGAGGAGCTACATAGCCTTAACCTGCACAGTGACGCTATCTGCATTGTGTTTTGCTTTATGTACTTGCGGTTTTCATCTGCGGGATCAATATGGCTCCCCCCAGACACAGAGTGTAAAGCTTTCCCAGCACCTCCTCCAGTTCATCGGAGGAAGGTTTGGGAGGTGTGGGGAAGAAGGGCAGTGTGTCAATGGGTCCTCGGGTCAACGAGCAAATTTTGAAGGTAAGTGTATTTTTTTTAAAGTAACATATCTTTTCCTGTATGGTGCGTTCCTTATGTGTAACTTAAATGTGTATGTCTATTTGTTAGTGCTTTCATCTGTTGCCTAGCTTAGTTTTCAGTAGCAGCATTACTGTTAAAAGAAATCTAATCATTTTTTTCTTATGGAGATTATGGTGGTGATTGATTGTGGGGATTCAAGTTTTTTTATATACATTTTTGTCCCTACATTTTTTTTTGTTTTTTTGATGGCCAAACTATGGTGGCTGCCCAATTCAATATAGAAAACATAAATAAACAACATGCCTTGGATTTGGCTTTGTAGACACAATCCCAACAAACATCAACTATATTTATACTCATGTAATAATGATTGTTGCAGCTCAGGTGTCTCAGTAATGCACATGTCAGTTACTTGTGAAATATTTTATATTAAAAAATAGCACTAGCTAGTGCATATTTTGTCTGGATGTGGGCCTAGTGGTACTTAGGCCCTTATTTAACAAGGGATAGCGCCAGGTAGCGAATGGTGAGCGAACGGTAATGACGCTCACCGCCACGAGAACGCCGGCTCCCCTCCGCAATCACACATTTATCAAGCCGATCCTGCTTAGCGACAGACAGAGCGCCAGATAGCAAATCATTCATCATTATTCCAGCCTCACCCCACAGCGCCAGCGAGCGACCTTGAACAGCGACAGGTATGACCTCTCGCTACCTGGCGCTCTCCAATGCATTTCAATGGAGCTAACTTTAAATATTCATAATTAATTGCTATTCATTTTTTTTTTTTTTTTTTTTTTTTTAATGTCAAAAATTCTGTGACCACTTCTGCAATGTTAGATTTTTTTTTTAAGCTAAAAAAAAAAAAAAAATTTGTGCAGAATTGATATTACAGGTCTGATATTAATGTATTCGTATTACAAAATGTTTTGAAAAACATGTTATTTTTTTTTTTCTAAAAATATGGTTGTTTGGGGGTTAAAAAACTACTTTTAATCCATCGCCGCCAGCGCTCTGGGGTTTAAACAAGCATTTCACAGCGCGAGAATTTTTGGAGCGTGATTTGTTAATGAATATGCTGGGAGCCGTTCGCTATGGCCGTTCGCCGTCATGCGCTCCCATACAGCGCGGAACCTGTCAAACAGCGACTCATAACCCCGTATTCAACATTACCACACACCGACTGAGTCGCTGTCAACAGCCGAACAACGGCCAAGCACAGCGAATACTAGCGGGCGCTGTGAAAATAACACTACTGTCGCTCATCTGTCGCTACCTGGCGCTATTAATGAATCAGCCTGTTAGTGCACATCCAACTACACATTTATACCCCAGGTCCTGTTGCTCACCATACTGTGGGGCATTAACATCTACCGTTTGTTGTGTTGTTTGTTGATTTTCTGTTTTGTTGTTTTGCACATGTTGCTGATGGAGGGTTATACAATGTGGAATACTACAACAGCGAAACAGGTAAGGGTCACATGTTTTGTTACTTATAAAAAAAAATCACACTGCAAACTAATTTCATATCTGTAATAGACAAGCATGACATTTTGACATACCTCTGTGGCATGTTTCCCCTCAATTGTATGACATCTGGGCTAGTGGCATAAGTTCGTCATCGTCCGATAATGGTGATTATATATATATATATATATATATATATATATATATATATAAATTTTTGAAACAACATCCTAGTGTCACACAAATTGTTAACAATAACTCCAACACATTGTGAAATTCTAACAACAGGACCTGACAATGCAGGTCCTAACAAAAAACTCCAATAAAAACACATTGTGGCTTGCTTTTGACATAGTCTAGTTGAAAGTAAAGTATATAATGTATACGCATTTTTTAGGGCCACGAAGAGAGCACTTGAAAACAGGCTCAGGTTGGCTGCACAAAGGGCATGCGGTGGATATTGAGCTTGCCATAATGCAGCCTATAAATAACAACACTAATACACTATGATAAGACATTAGACATAACAAATGCTACTTTAATAACATGTGTTTAGTATTCAATGGCAACACAAGAAATGGATTCCACTCACATTATTGCTCATTTGGCCATGAAGAAGGCTGGCTTGATGAGGAGGAGGTAGACATCATGTGGACTTAAAAACACAAGAACCAAAGCAGCAATTACAAATAGACAATACAAGACTCTGGCATCTGGTTGGCTGGCTGAACTTGTGGATGGGTTCATGGAAAATTGTTGACTACTGGAGACTCCTACTTTTGTTAACATCACTTGTGTGTTTTCTGCTTCAACTTCATCATCCAGATCAGATTCACATGCTGCCTCTGCAGGTGGCCAAACATCAACTGACAAAGACATTCAAGGAAGGAGTGTAACATAGAGAAAGCTAAATAACAATCACTTACCTTTTACCAAGGCTGTAGTGTCATCCCAATCATCTACACCCTGCAGACGACAAGCTTTTGACTTCAACATCTCCTTATATGGATGATATGAACTGTTTGACCCCTCCTTTTCACCACACTCAATCATCAGATTGGACTCCATCTTCTTAATTAGTGCTCTGTGCAAAGCTGCCAGATCTTTGTTTGCTCATGCTTATTGAGGCCGCAACTCTGTGGTCCATAAAACAATGGCCACGTCAGCAGGGTCAGCTTCACAAGATTGTTGTTATCAGCTAAATTAAATTCTGGCTCATGCTTGGCTGAAGGTCTTTTATTGGCTGATACAACAGGAGCCACTACCTCAGGTGATGGTGAGCTATGTTGCTCATGGTGAGTAGCTGTTGTTGGGTGCACATGTCTGGCACCAAGACTTTGAGACACAGTAGCGGGACACACACACACACACACACACACACACACACACACAACTGACCTAGATAAAGCACTGCTGCCAACATAGCTACTGCTGCCACCCCGACGAAGACCAAGAGCCTGTGTCCACCTGTTGCACCACAACACCACATCCACGTCCATGATACAAACCAATCTAACTGGGGCCCCCAGTGGACAAAACAGCAGATCTAACAGCAGACAGCAGGCTGCAACAAGGAGACCGGAAGTGCGCTCTGGGAGGGAAAGCACTGTAGTAATGTGAGTTTTTTCTTTTAAAGAAGGTTTCCTTTTCTTTTCTTTTGATCCTTAGAGGCATCCAGATATGGGACGTCCCTCAGTGATGTGATGCGACTCTCAAGCACAAAGAGGCCCACTGAGACCATGCCACCCAAGGGCCCACATAAACCTGGAGTCGGCCTTGAATAACACACAGCTGGGTGATGTAATGGCTATAGTAAATGTGAAAGAAAATGCTCAAAGAGATGAGGCCGAAGATGTGGCAACAGCCGCAAATGCACACTATTTGACGCGGCTATTTGAATGTAAATGATGGATGGTGGACAAGGTGCTGGTATAGCCTAAGTTAAACATTAGGATACGTCCATTGACACTGAATACAGGACACGGGCAGGCTGATTCATTACTAGCGCCAGGTATTGGCAGATGAGCGTCTGTACAGAGGGGCTAAGAGCGACTGCTAGTATATGCTGTGATCGGCTATCGGGCGCTGTAACAGAGCGTCTTATTCGCTGTAGTTACCTGGCCGGAATTGATGAATGAGATGTATGTTGGGCGTTCCAGTACACCAGTACAGCGTTGCAGGGAGCGAAAGGTAGCGCCATCTCAGTGCGACCAACTCTCAGTGACTCACATCATATTCAACAAAAAAGCAGGCAAACAGAGCGTAGGCACTCTGTATCTGGTTGCTATAGCTTAGAACAGAAGACACTGTGTGATTTAAGTCTGTTTTTGAACACATACCCACCAGTAACAAAGCGAAAACACATGGAATTACATTGTTGTAACATTGTGACATTAATACTTTAATGCCAGACCTGTAGTGACAATTCTGCTTAAAAATATAAAAAATCAAAAAAAGTTTTCAAAAATTACTTTTTCTAGGCCAGGAGAGGTGACACGATTATTTGACAGAAAATAAAAAAAATAAAAACAAAAAACCTGTTTAAACAGAAGAAAAGGAACGTCCATTGAAATGTATGGAAGGGCGACAGGTAGCGACAGGTAATACCTGGCACTCTGAAAGCTGGAGCGCCAGAACTATACGCTAAGCCGCCTGTAATGATGAATCGCACGCTACATGGCGCTGTTAAAGTCGCTCACCAGAATCTCCTTCATAAAAGTGGTATTGCGTACATCACCCAGCGTTCACCAGACACTGCCTGCCGATATGAGGCACTACCTGGCACTTTCCGTTGATGATTAAACCCCTCAGCGTTTACTACACACCTGCATAGCATTGACCCTTGTGCTGCAAGCATGAATGGCTGAATTGTGCTGTGTTTTTGTCGTTGTATGAACAAATCCAATACAGAATTGACCCCACCACTGAGCGCAGCCAGGCTATACCAGGCATACCACGAGCACAAGAGCTTCCATATCACAACAGGAAGAACTACCATGAAAGTGATGGTTGTTTTGATCAGTTTGTGAAGCTGCATGCAGTGAGGTTGGACTTTCTGGGATCCTGCCATGACTCTTATGTGTTGCAGTACAGGGAAACAATGCTAACCTAAAATAACGCTGAACTACACTAGGTGGGAGGAGTAAATTCAGGCAGCAGGTGGGGATGCTGTTTGTTGTGTGTATCCTTATTGATCTATGTGTTTATTTTTAGCAGATAAGGGATATGGCCAGAAAACATGGCGCAGATACAACAGAAGACACGCAGACAAGCTTTGCCCAATGGGCAGAAATGATTAGTGACCAAAGCAGTGATAGAAATAAATAGAAAATAAAACAGGGAGACATGTGGTTAAAATTCAAGCAGAGCTGAACAAAACCATGCTAATTGTAAAGAAAAAAAAAAAATAAGGTAAACACCAGCTCAAGCTAAACATATTAACATATAACACTTTTGTCTCCCTTACAGGCACCATAACGTGGACAGAAAGCATTGAATGAACTTTATATTATTTACAAAACTTTATTTTGATTTAGTAATTCATATAATGTCTAATAAATAATATAAAATGAAAAGTGATGTGTCATGAATGTGGGTGAGAAAGAACGCTGCTGCAGCATTAGTACTCTCGGGCACTGCATTGATTCAGGCAGAGCACTTCTACAGTGTCCTCCAGACATCACATTTATCAATGCTGGATAGGCTACCACAGCATCACTTGTCCAACGCTAAAGCTATGTTATAGCGCCAGACACCCGTAGCAGCATTCTCTTGCAATACATGGCGCTAGTCTTAAATCAGCTTCTTAAAGGGGAAGTCCAGTAAAAAAGGGCTAGACTTCCAATTTATTATGCAGCAGTGGGGCAGCCCGAAGCGACACCCCATAACCCGTAGAACAGAGCCGATGAGGATCACTTGTTCCGAGATTCTTCATCCATGGTCAAAGACTAGTGTATCAGGCTTGCACACCCAGCAGGAGCACATTAATTAATGCATGGTGGCCCATTTCACAGCTGCTGCATAATAAAAAGGAAGTACAGTCATTTTTGAATTACCTAATGCATTATGGGGTTTATTCATCAAGGGATAGTGTCAGTAGTGCCTTGTAAGCGGCAGACAGCGTCTGGTGAACGCTGGGAGCTGGACGCAATACCACAGTTATGAAGGCGATTCTGGTGAGTGACTCTAACAGCGCCATGTAGCTTGCGATTCATCACTACAGGTAGCTCAATGTATAGTGCCGGAGCTCTAGCTGCCAAGTATTAACTATCGCTACCTGTCGCTCTCCCATACATTTTAATGGAAGTTCCCTTTCTACTGTTTAAAAAGGGTTTTTTGTTTTTAATATTTTTTTTTCTTTCAAATAATTGTGTCACCTCTCCTGGCCTAGAAAAAGTCATTTTTGAATTTTTATATTTATATGCAGAATTGTCATTACAGGTCTGGCATTAAAGTATTAATATTACAATGTTCCAACAATGTAATTCTATGTGTTTTCACTTTGTTACTGGTGGATATGTGTCAAAAACAGACTTTAATCACACAGCGTCTGCCGCTCTATGCTTTAGTGACCAGACCCAGAGCTGTGTGTGTCTGTTTTTTGTTGAATATGGTGTGAGTCGCTGAGAGTCGGTCGCAATGAGCTGGCGCTACCTTTCACTCCCTGCAATGCTGTACTGGTGTTAGAATGCCCAACAAACATCTCATTCATCAACGCTGGCCAGGTTACTACAGTGACTGAGGTGGTCTGTTACAGCACCCGATACCCACTTACAGAGCCTACTAGCGGTTGCTCTAAGCACCTCTGTACAGACGATCATCTGCTGATACCTGACACTAGTCATGAGTCAGCCTGCCCGTGTGCGTGCATTTGAACTACCACAAAAGCTAATACCAATCTTATCCTTAACAGCTTTATTGTTGTTGTTGTTTTCTAATATGTTTAATTTTTCTCTGGAGATAGCTTCAAATGTGAAACATTTAAAAGGAGCTTTGTGATTTTCAGACTCTAAAATCTAACTTTGATACAGTTAGAGGTCCCAATTTGGGGTGCCCCATAAAGTGGTAGAGCAACCACCCAAAGTGTCTTATAGTGTGAGGTTTGTTGTGTACATTTTATACAGTTGGTTATGATCTGTGTGCATTGTGTAGATTTCTTGATTTAAAGTGAACCAACAGTCAGAAGGTCAGTTTGACATGCCCCACTACGTGTAACCTAGCAGCAAACCCAAAACAAGGCAGCAGGCTATTGGGTTTGTGGGAAAGGTTTGCCAGTGCCAGCTTAAGGAAGCACAGTGTTTAGCAGAGAGAGCATGAAAGTGTGCTGGAGGGGCACCTGACAGTTCACATTAAATCCAGTATTTATATGCACTCACTGTGACATACACTTCTTTACTAAGAGTGCTCAGGCTGTGTAGCACAACGCACTGCTCTTTTGAATTTAGAATTCACCACAGGCAGCAAAGGTGCTAGGTTTAGCCTTGGGTCCAGAATGAATGTTCCTGTGTATCCTGTAAAGGCTATATTAGTGCTCTATTAGTATTAGTATTATATTAGTGCTATTCAAATGTATAATCTAATAATAATTCTCTTACACTTTGTGAGGTATAGAGATAAACTCCAAACAGTGAAATTCCAAACAGTTTGGTAGATAGTCCCTCTAGAGACTAGTGCTGTAGAAAGCACAGGTAAGTCCACCACCAGGCATTTTTACAATAACAAGGGAATATTTTCTCACCAATTATTCATGTGCTTTAGCCCACTAAAATGCTGTGTTTGCAGTAGAGAGTAGAGTACAACATCATGAACAGCAAGCAAATGAAACACAATTAAATTAAAAAAAAAGATGCTGATTATTTACCAATTTGGTGTTTTGAGTATGAACCAGAATTTTCTACCACACCCCAACTATATTGTCCCTCAAATGGTTTTAAAGGCAAATATATCAAAATGTCTTCACTCCAATAAAATGTGCTAGATTTTCAAAATCCATAAAAGCAATCGGTGACAATAGTTCCATTCAGTTTAAAAACCAAAAAGACACATTTCGGACGTGGTCACTTTCTTTCTCAAGTGTGTGTTTGTGTATTAATAGCACATATTTATTATAGGAAACTTTTAATAGAAACTGGCAAATATAGAGTAAGTAGCCTGGCAAAGATGTAACCAAATAAGCACAGAGCAAAAACAGTTCAGTGTTTCAACTAATACGCAGCTCCTCGGTATGATCCAAAAGAAGCTGTAATCCCAGTGCGCATGCACAAAGTCCACAATGTGCCCGTCACCCTTAGGAAATATTCTTACCAGAAGGTTCAAGATTAGCAGGCAGAAACATATGTCATACACTCTCCTATTATGCAGAGGTCGTCTTTCCAAAATATATGCTTGTAGGTCCTCTTTCAGTCTTTATACACCATTGGACTCAATGTAGTCCAAAAACCAAAAAAGGAAAAGAAAAGATATCTAGTGCAACTCTGTCAGTTAAATGATTCAGGCTTTAATAAAACTCATATGCACTTACACAGTAATGTAGATTAATAGCATAAAAGGATTTCCCGTCTGAGAGGTGTTCCCCCAAGTTCCCACACGCGGCCGTCGTTGGGAAATAGAGAAAATCACTCCAATCAACAAGGAATAACAAGAGAGCCCACACTCCCCTACCTAACGCGTTTCATTGGTAAATCCAACTTTATCAAAGGCCAAAGATGCTCTAAGGCAAAAACTAGAGGAAAGGGTAAATATTCCCAAATAAAGTGACAGACAGCAATAAAAACAAGACAGGGGATCTAACTCTTCACCGCGCTATCCAAAACAACAAACTTGGGTTTGATATCTGCTTTTTTTGTTTACAATTTGTCATAGTCTATAAAGAAGCAAGCCCCTGGCAGACTTGTCAGGTTCCCTGAAATGAATCCGTGACATTCTTTTCTCCTTTTATAAAGTTATGTCAATCTAGTGTCATCACTATCAGAACTTGTAATAGGTGGGAGATCAGCCTAATCTGTAAATTGCTGTACTATAGGTTCCTTCTCCTTGACCTCCATAACCCAATTTTCGCTTGATGGCAAAATGAATCAAAGAAGTTGTCTAAGGACAGGTGTCAATGTCACTCTTGCAGTATTACTATTTCAGTTTTAAAAAAGTGTGTGTGTGTGTGTGTGTGTGTGTGTGTGTGTGTGTGTGTGTGTGTATTATTATCCTTCATCAATCAGTGATGATTCAATGATCATCATTCATATTACTGTATAAAGCTTCTATTGTATTTTGTGTTGGTTTTTCTATTTCAATGTACTATTATTATTTTTATTTTTTGTGAGATAGATATTTTCTCTTAAAGTAGAAATGTGGATGAACATCTACTCCATTCTGATAGAACAGAACACCCTTGGATATTTCCTGATTAGAACTCAAGTGTATTGCAAAGTAGCTGTTAGTTTAATGAATGGAATTGCTCAGATCAGTGCTAACATCATTGGAGAACACGTTTCTGGATATAGATTCCCCAAGTGCACCAGTGATCCCTTTTGGTTTGCAGTTGTAGCCCTACCATTTAGGGATGAGCGAATCGATCCGGACGAACCCGGATTCGATCCGAATTTCAGGAAAAATTCGATTCGGATCGAATCCGAATTTCCCCGCGATTCGATCACTCGAAGTTTTCCTTTAACATCCATTCATTTACATTACAGGCATTCTAAGATGGCGGACGGGACATGTCTGGACATGTATCCCGCGCCAGTGCAAGCTGGGGCAGTCACATGCAGCCTATCAGCAGCCAGCAAGCCCGGTGACGTCACACAGCGGTATTTAACGGCGGCCATCTTGCTTTTCCTCATTTCTCTATTGCATTCGTGACAGACAGACAGAACGCTGTGTAGCTGAGGCAGTTAGACAGGCTGGAGACAGGGACAGACAGGGACAGGCTGGAGACAGGCAGGAGACAGGCAGGAGACAGACAGGAGACAGACAGAAAGCCAGGGAAAGGTAGGAAAAACGGAGCTGGCTGACAGGGAGATTTTTTTTTTTTCATCCAGCCTTTGTTAGCGTTTTCAGGCTGCTTATAGTAACTAACTGTGCATATATACTGAACTGATCTTAAGTCTGCTGTGAGGCATCCCATTCTGTGACTAAAGCAGCCTCTGTTTAAGACCATATAAGCATTTGCTCTTATCATATTTGAAATTAGGCCTGATAAAGACACTTTTGCTGGCCAAAGCACTACTGGACCCTGCCAGCTCGATTCCTGCCCGGGGCATCCCATTCTGTGACTACAGCAGCCTCTGTTTAAGACCATATAAGCATTTGCTCTTATCATATTTGAAATTAGCCTGATAAAGACACTTTTGCTGGCCAAAGCACTACTGGACCCTGCCAGCTCGATTCCTGCCCGGGGCATCCCATTCTGTGACTAAAGCAGCCTCTGTTTAAGACCATATAAGCATTTGCTCTTATCATATTTGAAATTAGCCTGATAAAGACACTTTTGCTGGCCAAAGCCCTACTGGACCCTGCCAGGTCGATTCCTGCCCAGGGCATCCCATTCTGTGACTAAAGCAGCCTCTGTTTAAGACCATATAAGCATTTGCTCTTATCATATTTGAAATTAGGCCTGATAAAGACACTTTTGCTGGCCAAAGCCCTACTGGACCCTGCCAGCTCGATTCCTGCCCGGGGCATCCCATTCTGTGACTACAGCAGCCTCTGTTTAAGACCATATAAGCATTTGCTCTTATCATATTTGAAATTAGCCTGATAAAGACACTTTTGCTGGCCAAAGCACTACTGGACCCTGCCAGCTCGATTCCTGCCCGGGGCATCCCATTCTGTGACTAAAGCAGCCTCTGTTTAAGACCATATAAGCATTTGCTCTTATCATATTTGAAATTAGGCCTGATAAAGACACTTTTGCTGGCCAAAGCACTACTGGACCCTGCCAGCTCGATTCCTGCCCGGGGCATCCCATTCTGTGACTACAGCAGCCTCTGTTTAAGACCATATAAGCATTTGCTCTTATCATATTTGAAATTAGCCTGATAAAGACACTTTTGCTGGCCAAAGCACTACTGGACCCTGCCAGCTCGATTCCTGCCCGGGGCATCCCATTCTGTGACTAAAGCAGCCTCTGTTTAAGACCATATAAGCATTTGCTCTTATATTTGAAATTAGCCTGATAAAGACACTTTTGCTGGCCAAAGCCCTACTGGACCCTGCCAGGTCGATTCCTGCCCAGGGCATCCCATTCTGTGACTAAAGCAGCCTCTGTTTAAGACCATATAAGCATTTGCTCTTATCATATTTGAAATTAGGCCTGATAAAGACACTTTTGCTGGCCAAAGCCCTACTGGAACCTGCCAGCTCGATTCCTGCCCGGGGCATCCCATTCTGTGACTACAGCAGCCTCTGTTTAAGACCATATAAGCATTTGCTCTTATCATATTTGAAATTAGCCTGATAAAGACACTTTTGCTGGCCAAAGCACTACTGGACCCTGCCAGCTCGATTCCTGCCCGGGGCATCCCATTCTGTGACTAAAGCAGCCTCTGTTTAAGACCATATAAGCATTTGCTCTTATCATATTTGAAATTAGGCCTGATAAAGACACTTTTGC
The DNA here is from genome assembly GCA_027917425.1 of Gastrophryne carolinensis. Lineage (NCBI taxonomy): Eukaryota > Metazoa > Chordata > Amphibia > Anura > Microhylidae > Gastrophryne > Gastrophryne carolinensis. The sequence continues at coordinate 176,652,180 of CM051234.1, read as the reverse complement.
TGGCCAAAGCACTACTGGACCCTGCCAGCTCGATTCCTGCCCGGGGCATCCCATTCTGTGACTACAGCAGCCTCTGTTTAAGACCATATAAGCATTTGCTCTTATCATATTTGAAATTAGCCTGATAAAGACACTTTTGCTGGCCAAAGCACTACTGGACCCTGCCAGCTCGATTCCTGCCCGGGGCATCCCATTCTGTGACTACAGCAGCCTCTGTTTAAGACCATATAAGCATTTGCTCTTATCATATTTGAAATTAGCCTGATAAAGACACTTTTGCTGGCCAAAGCACTACTGGACCCTGCCAGCTCGATTCCTGCCCGGGGCATCCCATTCTGTGACTAAAGCAGCCTCTGTTTAAGACCATATAAGCATTTGCTCTTATCATATTTGAAATTAGCCTGATAAAGACACTTTTGCTGGCCAAAGCCCTACTGGACCCTGCCAGGTCGATTCCTGCCCAGGGCATCCCATTCTGTGACTAAAGCAGCCTCTGTTTAAGACCATATAAGCATTTGCTCTTATCATATTTGAAATTAGGCCTGATAAAGACACTTTTGCTGGCCAAAGCCCTACTGGACCCTGCCAGCTCGATTCCTGCCCGGGGCATCCCATTCTGTGACTACAGCAGCCTCTGTTTAAGACCATATAAGCATTTGCTCTTATCATATTTGAAATTAGCCTGATAAAGACACTTTTGCTGGCCAAAGCACTACTGGACCCTGCCAGCTCGATTCCTGCCCGGGGCATCCCATTCTGTGACTAAAGCAGCCTCTGTTTAAGACCATATAAGCATTTGCTCTTATCATATTTGAAATTAGGCCTGATAAAGACACTTTTGCTGGCCAAAGCACTACTGGACCCTGCCAGCTCGATTCCTGCCCGGGGCATCCCATTCTGTGACTACAGCAGCCTCTGTTTAAGACCATATAAGCATTTGCTCTTATCATATTTGAAATTAGCCTGATAAAGACACTTTTGCTGGCCAAAGCACTACTGGACCCTGCCAGCTCGATTCCTGCCCGGGGCATCCCATTCTGTGACTAAAGCAGCCTCTGTTTAAGACCATATAAGCATTTGCTCTTATCATATTTGAAATTAGGCCTGATAAAGACACTTTTGCTGGCCAAAGCCCTACTGGACCCTGCCAGGTCGATTCCTGCCCAGGGCATCCCATTCTGTGACTAAAGCAGCCTCTGTTTAAGACCATATAAGCATTTGCTCTTATCATATTTGAAATTAGCCTGATAAAGACACTTTTGCTGGCCAAAGCCCTACTGGACCCTGCCAGGTCCATTCCTGCCCAGGGCATCCCATTCTGTGACTAAAGCAGCCTCTGTTTAAGACCATATAAGCATTTGCTCTTATCATATTTGAAATTAGCCTGATAAAGACACTTTTGCTGGCCAAAGCACTACTGGACCCTGCCAGCTCGATTCCTGCCCGGGGCATCCCATTCTGTGAATAAAGCAGCCTCTGTTTAAGACCATATAAGCATTTGCTCTTATCATATTTGAAATTAGGCCTGATAAAGACACTTTTGCTGGCCAAAGCACTACTGGACCCTGCCAGCTCGATTCCTGCCCGGGGCATCCCATTCTGTGACTACAGCAGCCTCTGTTTAAGACCATATAAGCATTTGCTCTTATCATATTTGAAATTAGCCTGATAAAGACACTTTTGCTGGCCAAAGCACTACTGGACCCTGCCAGCTCGATTCCTGCCCGGGGCATCCCATTCTGTGACTAAAGCAGCCTCTGTTTAAGACCATATAAGCATTTGCTCTTATCATATTTGAAATTAGCCTGATAAAGACACTTTTGCTGGCCAAAGCCCTACTGGACCCTGCCAGGTCGATTCCTGCCCAGGGCATCCCATTCTGTGACTAAAGCAGCCTCTGTTTAAGACCATATAAGCATTTGCTCTTATCATATTTGAAATTAGGCCTGATAAAGACACTTTTGCTGGCCAAAGCCCTACTGGACCCTGCCAGCTCGATTCCTGCCCGGGGCATCCCATTCTGTGACTACAGCAGCCTCTGTTTAAGACCATATAAGCATTTGCTCTTATCATATTTGAAATTAGCCTGATAAAGACACTTTTGCTGGCCAAAGCACTACTGGACCCTGCCAGCTCGATTCCTGCCCGGGGCATCCCATTCTGTGACTAAAGCAGCCTCTGTTTAAGACCATATAAGCATTTGCTCTTATCATATTTGAAATTAGCCTGATAAAGACACTTTTGCTGGCCAAAGCCCTACTGGACCCTGCCAGGTCGATTCCTGCCCAGGGCATCCCATTCTGTGACTAAAGCAGCCTCTGTTTAAGACCATATAAGCATTTGCTCTTATCATATTTGAAATTAGGCCTGATAAAGACACTTTTGCTGGCCAAAGCCCTACTGGACCCTGCCAGCTCGATTCCTGCCCGGGGCATCCCATTCTGTGACTACAGCAGCCTCTGTTTAAGACCATATAAGCATTTGCTCTTATCATATTTGAAATTAGCCTGATAAAGACACTTTTGCTGGCCAAAGCACTACTGGACCCTGCCAGCTCGATTCCTGCCCGGGGCATCCCATTCTGTGACTAAAGCAGCCTCTGTTTAAGACCATATAAGCATTTGCTCTTATCATATTTGAAATTAGGCCTGATAAAGACACTTTTGCTGGCCAAAGCACTACTGGACCCTGCCAGCTCGATTCCTGCCCGGGGCATCCCATTCTGTGACTACAGCAGCCTCTGTTTAAGACCATATAAGCATTTGCTCTTATCATATTTGAAATTAGCCTGATAAAGACACTTTTGCTGGCCAAAGCACTACTGGACCCTGCCAGCTCGATTCCTGCCCGGGGCATCCCATTCTGTGACTAAAGCAGCCTCTGTTTAAGACCATATAAGCATTTGCTCTTATCATATTTGAAATTAGCCTGATAAAGACACTTTTGCTGGCCAAAGCCCTACTGGACCCTGCCAGGTCGATTCCTGCCCAGGGCATCCCATTCTGTGACTAAAGCAGCCTCTGTTTAAGACCATATAAGCATTTGCTCTTATCATATTTGAAATTAGGCCTGATAAAGACACTTTTGCTGGCCAAAGCCCTACTGGACCCTGCCAGCTCGATTCCTGCCCGGGGCATCCCATTCTGTGACTACAGCAGCCTCTGTTTAAGACCATATAAGCATTTGCTCTTATCATATTTGAAATTAGCCTGATAAAGACACTTTTGCTGGCCAAAGCACTACTGGACCCTGCCAGCTCGATTCCTGCCCGGGGCATCCCATTCTGTGACTAAAGCAGCCTCTGTTTAAGACCATATAAGCATTTGCTCTTATCATATTTGAAATTAGCCTGATAAAGACACTTTTGCTGGCCAAAGCCCTACTGGACCCTGCCAGGTCCATTCCTGCCCAGGGCATCCCATTCTGTGACTAAAGCAGCCTCTGTTTAAGACCATATAAGCATTTGCTCTTATCATATTTGAAATTAGCCTGATAAAGACACTTTTGCTGGCCAAAGCACTACTGGACCCTGCCAGCTCGATTCCTGCCCGGGGCATCCCATTCTGTGACTAAAGCAGCCTCTGTTTAAGACCATATAAGCATTTGCTCTTATCATATTTGAAATTAGGCCTGATAAAGACACTTTTGCTGGCCAAAGCACTACTGGACCCTGCCAGCTCGATTCCTGCCCGGGGCATCCCATTCTGTGACTACAGCAGCCTCTGTTTAAGACCATATAAGCATTTGCTCTTATCATATTTGAAATTAGCCTGATAAAGACACTTTTGCTGGCCAAAGCACTACTGGACCCTGCCAGCTCGATTCCTGCCCGGGGCATCCCATTCTGTGACTAAAGCAGCCTCTGTTTAAGACCATATAAGCATTTGCTCTTATCATATTTGAAATTAGGCCTGATAAAGACACTTTTGCTGGCCAAAGCACTACTGGACCCTGCCAGCTCGATTCCTGCCCGGGGCATCCCATTCTGTGACTACAGCAGCCTCTGTTTAAGACCATATAAGCATTTGCTCTTATCATATTTGAAATTAGCCTGATAAAGACACTTTTGCTGGCCAAAGCACTACTGGACCCTGCCAGCTCGATTCCTGCCCGGGGCATCCCATTCTGTGACTAAAGCAGCCTCTGTTTAAGACCATATAAGCATTTGCTCTTATCATATTTGAAATTAGCCTGATAAAGACACTTTTGCTGGCCAAAGCCCTACTGGACCCTGCCAGGTCGATTCCTGCCCAGGGCATCCCATTCTGTGACTAAAGCAGCCTCTGTTTAAGACCATATAAGCATTTGCTCTTATCATATTTGAAATTAGGCCTGATAAAGACACTTTTGCTGGCCAAAGCCCTACTGGACCCTGCCAGCTCGATTCCTGCCCGGGGCATCCCATTCTGTGACTAAAGCAGCCTCTGTTTAAGACCATATAAGCATTTGCTCTTATCATATTTGAAATTAGCCTGATAAAGACACTTTTGCTGGCCAAAGCCCTACTGGACCCTGCCAGGTCGATTCCTGCCCAGGGCATCCCATTCTGTGACTAAAGCAGCCTCTGTTTAAGACCATATAAGCATTTGCTCTTATCATATTTGAAATTAGGCCTGATAAAGACACTTTTGCTGGCCAAAGCCCTACTGGACCCTGCCAGCTCGATTCCTGCCCGGGGCATCCCATTCTGTGACTACAGCAGCCTCTGTTTAAGACCATATAAGCATTTGCTCTTATCATATTTGAAATTAGCCTGATAAAGACACTTTTGCTGGCCAAAGCACTACTGGACCCTGCCAGCTCGATTCCTGCCCGGGGCATCCCATTCTGTGACTAAAGCAGCCTCTGTTTAAGACCATATAAGCATTTGCTCTTATCATATTTGAAATTAGCCTGATAAAGACACTTTTGCTGGCCAAAGCCCTACTGGACCCTGCCAGGTCCATTCCTGCCCAGGGCATCCCATTCTGTGACTAAAGCAGCCTCTGTTTAAGACCATATAAGCATTTGCTCTTATCATATTTGAAATTAGCCTGATAAAGACACTTTTGCTGGCCAAAGCACTACTGGACCCTGCCAGCTCGATTCCTGCCCGGGGCATCCCATTCTGTGACTAAAGCAGCCTCTGTTTAAGACCATATAAGCATTTGCTCTTATCATATTTGAAATTAGGCCTGATAAAGACACTTTTGCTGGCCAAAGCACTACTGGACCCTGCCAGCTCGATTCCTGCCCGGGGCATCCCATTCTGTGACTACAGCAGCCTCTGTTTAAGACCATATAAGCATTTGCTCTTATCATATTTGAAATTAGCCTGATAAAGACACTTTTGCTGGCCAAAGCACTACTGGACCCTGCCAGCTCGATTCCTGCCCGGGGCATCCCATTCTGTGACTAAAGCAGCCTCTGTTTAAGACCATATAAGCATTTGCTCTTATCATATTTGAAATTAGGCCTGATAAAGACACTTTTGCTGGCCAAAGCACTACTGGACCCTGCCAGCTCGATTCCTGCCCGGGGCATCCCATTCTGTGACTACAGCAGCCTCTGTTTAAGACCATATAAGCATTTGCTCTTATCATATTTGAAATTAGCCTGATAAAGACACTTTTGCTGGCCAAAGCACTACTGGACCCTGCCAGCTCGATTCCTGCCCGGGGCATCCCATTCTGTGACTAAAGCAGCCTCTGTTTAAGACCATATAAGCATTTGCTCTTATCATATTTGAAATTAGCCTGATAAAGACACTTTTGCTGGCCAAAGCCCTACTGGACCCTGCCAGGTCGATTCCTGCCCAGGGCATCCCATTCTGTGACTAAAGCAGCCTCTGTTTAAGACCATATAAGCATTTGCTCTTATCATATTTGAAATTAGGCCTGATAAAGACACTTTTGCTGGCCAAAGCCCTACTGGACCCTGCCAGCTCGATTCCTGCCCGGGGCATCCCATTCTGTGACTACAGCAGCCTCTGTTTAAGACCATATAAGCATTTGCTCTTATCATATTTGAAATTAGCCTGATAAAGACACTTTTGCTGGCCAAAGCACTACTGGACCCTGCCAGCTCGATTCCTGCCCGGGGCATCCCATTCTGTGACTAAAGCAGCCTCTGTTTAAGACCATATAAGCATTTGCTCTTATCATATTTGAAATTAGGCCTGATAAAGACACTTTTGCTGGCCAAAGCACTACTGGACCCTGCCAGCTCGATTCCTGCCCGGGGCATCCCATTCTGTGACTACAGCAGCCTCTGTTTAAGACCATATAAGCATTTGCTCTTATCATATTTGAAATTAGCCTGATAAAGACACTTTTGCTGGCCAAAGCCCTACTGGACCCTGCCAGGTCCATTCCTGCCCAGGGCATCCCATTCTGTGACTAAAGCAGCCTCTGTTTAAGACCATATAAGCATTTGCTCTTATCATATTTGAAATTAGGCCTGATAAAGACACTTTTGCTGGCCAAAGCACTACTGGACCCTGCCAGCTCGATTCCTGCCCGGGGCATCCCATTCTGTGACTACAGCAGCCTCTGTTTAAGACCATATAAGCATTTGCTCTTATCATATTTGAAATTAGCCTGATAAAGACACTTTTGCTGGCCAAAGCACTACTGGACCCTGCCAGCTCGATTCCTGCCCGGGGCATCCCATTCTGTGACTAAAGCAGCCTCTGTTTAAGACCATATAAGCATTTGCTCTTATCATATTTGAAATTAGCCTGATAAAGACACTTTTGCTGGCCAAAGCCCTAATGGACCCTGCCAGGTCGATTCCTGCCCAGGGCATCCCATTCTGTGACTAAAGCAGCCTCTGTTTAAGACCATATAAGCATTTGCTCTTATCATATTTGAAATTAGGCCTGATAAAGACACTTTTGCTGGCCAAAGCCCTACTGGACCCTGCCAGCTCGATTCCTGCCCGGGGCATCCCATTCTGTGACTACAGCAGCCTCTGTTTAAGACCATATAAGCATTTGCTCTTATCATATTTGAAATTAGCCTGATAAAGACACTTTTGCTGGCCAAAGCACTACTGGACCCTGCCAGCTCGATTCCTGCCCGGGGCATCCCATTCTGTGACTAAAGCAGCCTCTGTTTAAGACCATATAAGCATTTGCTCTTATCATATTTGAAATTAGGCCTGATAAAGACACTTTTGCTGGCCAAAGCACTACTGGACCCTGCCAGCTCGATTCCTGCCCGGGGCATCCCATTCTGTGACTACAGCAGCCTCTGTTTAAGACCATATAAGCATTTGCTCTTATCATATTTGAAATTAGCCTGATAAAGACACTTTTGCTGGCCAAAGCACTACTGGACCCTGCCAGCTCGATTCCTGCCCGGGGCATCCCATTCTGTGACTAAAGCAGCCTCTGTTTAAGACCATATAAGCATTTGCTCTTATCATATTTGAAATTAGCCTGATAAAGACACTTTTGCTGGCCAAAGCCCTACTGGACCCTGCCAGGTCGATTCCTGCCCAGGGCATCCCATTCTGTGACTAAAGCAGCCTCTGTTTAAGACCATATAAGCATTTGCTCTTATCATATTTGAAATTAGGCCTGATAAAGACACTTTTGCTGGCCAAAGCCCTACTGGACCCTGCCAGCTCGATTCCTGCCCGGGGCATCCCATTCTGTGACTAAAGCAGCCTCTGTTTAAGACCATATAAGCATTTGCTCTTATCATATTTGAAATTAGGCCTGATAAAGACACTTTTGCTGGCCAAAGCCCTACTGGACCCTGCCAGCTCGATTCCTGCCCGGGGCATCCCATTCTGTGACTACAGCAGCCTCTGTTTAAGACCATATAAGCATTTGCTCTTATCATATTTGAAATTAGCCTGATAAAGACACTTTTGCTGGCCAAAGCCCTACTGGACCCTGCCAGCTCGATTCCTGCCCGGGGCATCCCATTCTGTGACTAAAGCAGCCTCTGTTTAAGACCATATAAGCATTTGCTCTTATCATATTTGAAATTAGGCCTGATAAAGACACTTTTGCTGGCCAAAGCCCTACTGGACCCTGCCAGCTCGATTCCTGCCCGGGGCATCCCATTCTGTGACTACAGCAGCCTCTGTTTAAGACCATATAAGCATTTGCTCTTATCATATTTGAAATTAGCCTGATAAAGACACTTTTGCTGGCCAAAGCCCTACTGGACCCTGCCAGGTCGATTCCTGCCCAGGGCATCCCATTCTGTGACTAAAGCAGCCTCTGTTTAAGACCATATAAGCATTTGCTCTTATCATATTTGAAATTAGGCCTGATAAAGACACTTTTGCTGGCCAAAGCACTACTGGACCCTGCCAGCTCGATTCCTGCCCGGGGCATCCCATTCTGTGACTAAAGCAGCCTCTGTTTAAGACCATATAAGCATTTGCTCTTATCATATTTGAAATTAGGCCTGATAAAGACACTTTTGCTGGCCAAAGCCCTACTGGACCCTGCCAGCTCGATTCCTGCCCGGGGCATCCCATTCTGTGACTAAAGCAGCCTCTGTTTAAGACCATATAAGCATTTGCTCTTATCATATTTGAAATTAGGCCTGATAAAGACACTTTTGCTGGCCAAAGCCCTACTGGACCCTGCCAGCTCGATTCCTGCCCGGGGCATCCCATTCTGTGACTACAGCAGCCTCTGTTTAAGACCATATAAGCATTTGCTCTTATCATATTTGAAATTAGCCTGATAAAGACACTTTTGCTGGCCAAAGCCCTACTGGACCCTGCCAGCTCGATTCCTGCCCGGGGCATCCCATTCTGTGACTAAAGCAGCCTCTGTTTAAGACCATATAAGCATTTGCTCTTATCATATTTGAAATTAGCCTGATAAAGACACTTTTGCTGGCCAAAGCCCTACTGGACCCTGCCAGGTCCATTCCTGCCCAGGGCATCCCATTCTGTGACTAAAGCAGCCTCTGTTTAAGACCATATAAGCATTTGCTCTTATCATATTTGAAATTAGGCCTGATAAAGACACTTTTGCTGGCCAAAGCACTACTGGACCCTGCCAGCTCGATTCCTGCCCGGGGCATCCCATTCTGTGACTACAGCAGCCTCTGTTTAAGACCATATAAGCATTTGCTCTTATCATATTTGAAATTAGCCTGATAAAGACACTTTTGCTGGCCAAAGCACTACTGGACCCTGCCAGCTCGATTCCTGCCCGGGGCATCCCATTCTGTGACTAAAGCAGCCTCTGTTTAAGACCATATAAGCATTTGCTCTTATCATATTTGAAATTAGCCTGATAAAGACACTTTTGCTGGCCAAAGCCCTACTGGACCCTGCCAGGTCCATTCCTGCCCAGGGCATCCCATTCTGTGACTAAAGCAGCCTCTGTTTAAGACCATATAAGCATTTGCTCTTATCATATTTGAAATTAGCCTGATAAAGACACTTTTGCTGGCCAAAGCCCTACTGGACCCTGCCAGGTCGATTCCTGCCCAGGGCATCCCATTCTGTGACTAAAGCAGCCTCTGTTTAAGACCATATAAGCATTTGCTCTTATCATATTTGAAATTAGGCCTGATAAAGACACTTTTGCTGGCCAAAGCCCTACTGGACCCTGCCAGCTCGATTCCTGCCCGGGGCATCCCATTCTGTGACTACAGCAGCCTCTGTTTAAGACCATATAAGCATTTGCTCTTATCATATTTGAAATTAGGCCTGATAAAGACACTTTTGCTGGCCAAAGCACTACTGGACCCTGCCAGCTCGATTCCTGCCCGGGGCATCCCATTCTGTGACTAAAGCAGCCTCTGTTTAAGACCATATAAGCATTTGCTCTTATCATATTTGAAATTAGGCCTGATAAAGACACTTTTGCTGGCCAAAGCCCTACTGGACCTTGCCAGGTCGATTCCTGCCCAGGGCATCCCATTCTGTGACTAAAGCAGCCTCTGTTTAAGACCATATAAGCATTTGCTCTTATCATATTTGAAATTAGCCTGATAAAGACACTTTTGCTGGCCAAAGCCCTACTGGACCCTGCCAGGTCCATTCCTGCCCAGGGCATCCCATTCTGTGACTAAAGCAGCCTCTGTTTAAGACCATATAAGCATTTGCTCTTATCATATTTGAAATTAGGCCTGATAAAGACACTTTTGCTGGCCAAAGCACTACTGGACCCTGCCAGCTCGATTCCTGCCCGGGGCATCCCATTCTGTGACTAAAGCAGCCTCTGTTTAAGACCATATAAGCATTTGCTCTTATCATATTTGAAATTAGCCTGATAAAGACACTTTTGCTGGGCATAGCACTACTGGACCCTGCCAGGTGTACTTACTGCTGGTTTTTAGGGCATCCCATTCTGTGACTACACCAGCCTCTATTTAAGAACCTAACCATTTGCACCTATTCTAATTGAAATTAGGCATGATAAAGACACTTTTGCTGTGCATAGTCTTACTGCTGCCTGCCAGGTGCTCTCTGGTTTTTGGGACATCCCATTCTTTAACATACCATTAGCCTCTGCATTTACTGTAAGCTGCACATTTATTTAAAGAAATTTGGCCTGTATGAGCCTGCTAACACACTGCTGCTGTGTGCATATATACTGATCTCAAGTCTGCTTGGGGCATCCCATTCTGTAACATAACATAACCTACCTACCATACTAAGCAGCTCTCTTATTTAAACTAAGCAGGCCTCTTGGAGGCTGAGTGTCCACTTTTGGGTGTGCATTTATATTCGGTTTCATATACAGTGGGGTATCCCAATTTGTAAGATAACCTACCCCAACCATGTAAACTAAAGGTTACGTCCTTCCAGAAGGAAAACTTATACCGAACACTATTTTTGTTAGGGGCATTGACCTTTGGATTGATCGGCATGAAATTAATTTTTTTTTTTCAAAGTATGGCGCTGTGAAGAAGGTCAAAATGATGTCTCATACTTGGATTATTGTTACTTTTTGTTCAGCTTGAAATATAACAGGCCACACGGGCATCCCAAGGCACATGCTATTTTAAACCTATCTGTTATACAACATAAGCGTTGATCAGGCTACTTCAGTTTGCACTTGTTTTTGACTGATTTTAATAAACCAGGCCGCAGGGCACCCCAAAGCTGCACCTTGCACCCTATCTGGTATACAACATAAGCGTTGATCAGCATCAGCTTCATTAAGCTACTTCAGTTTGCACTTCCTTTTTGACTGCTTTCATTTAACCAGGCCGCAGGGCACCCCAAAGCTGCACCTTGCACCCTACCTGTTTATACTAAATAAGCATCTACAGCCTCAGCTTTATTAAGTTATTGCATTTTGAATTGGTTTTGGTCTGCTTTAAATACACCAGGCCGCAGGGCATCCCAAACCTGCATGTTGCACCCCATCTGTTATACTAAATAAGCGTTGATCAGCATCAGCTTTATTAAGCTATTGCATTTTGCATTGGTTTTTGTACTGCTGCCAAAACACTAGCCCATATGGGCATCCCAAACCAGCACATGTCACCCTATCTGTTATACTAAATAAGCTTCTACAGGCCCTTTTTTTATTTATTTATTTTTATTTATATAGAGCTGCAATGGCTTATATTGTGAGGTTAATTTGCCATTTTGCAGCATAATATAGAGCAGCCCCTGTGTAAATCTGAGGGGCAATAGCTTATATAGTGAGGTAAATTTGCCATTTTGCTTCGTTATATAGAGCAGCCCAGTTGCCATCTAAATCAACTACTGTCCGGCCAGTACAGCTTTTCCAGGGCAAACTCTGCTAGTTGCGGGCACAAGTCAAGTTTGGCTTCCCAGCAAATCCAGTGGATCTTGAAGGTGTGTTGGCATGGTCATGTCAAGGTATGACATGACCTGCTGTTTGAGGTCCAGCTCCAGGTCTTCCTGCTTCTCATGAGTAGACTCACTATGCGGGTGTAGAAAGCTACTCACTAGCGACTGAAGACTGAGGTTGCTGCTGATGGAGCTGCTGCTGCTCCTTCCACCCCCCCAGCAGCCATGGCAGTGGAAGGTGATCGCAAAGTTCCCCTAGAGTCAGACCTGCGGGAGTATGGGCCATGGCGCAAATAGACATCGCCCAACTGACTACGTGGGATGTCTCTGTAGTAGGTCAGTTTTTCCTCCCTCTCAGTGGGCGTAAAAAATGCCCCCATTTTGTGCCGGAAGCGAGGGTCCAATAAGTTGGAGAGCCAGAAGTCTTCCCGCTGACAAATGGAGACAATTCTGCGCTCACTAGTACGCATGCATGTGAGCATGCATCGTGCCATTTGTGCAAGTGACTCGGAGGGACTACCTGTCTCCATCTCCACTGTAAACTGCCATGGTGTGTCTGGGTCCTCTGTCTCGCCTTACTCACAACCCTCTAGCTCCTGTGGCTGCACCTCCTCTCCTGTCAGATGACTAGATAAAATGGTCATTTTGTGAAACCTAAACTGTGGTTTGCTGTGCCCCACCCCCTCCTCCTCCTCCACTTCAGCCCCCACAGGCTTCATGTGGCTGTGAAATGTATGTGCCATGTCTCCAGTGCCCTGACCAGCCATGCTTTCCAACATGTGTTGTAGTACATGAAGCAGTGGAATCTCATCGTTCATCTCATAGTCCTGGCAACTGACTAATAATGTAGCTTCCTCAAAGGGCCTAAACAAACGGTCGGTGTCACGTATGAGCTGCCAATGGTTTACATTGAATTTACACAGGGGTGTCCCCCTATCCGTTTGGATCATCCAGAAATCCGTGATGGCTTTTCTCTGTTCCTATAGTGCAGTGGTCCTCAACCCTGTCCTCAAGGCCCACCAACATGTCATGTTTTTTGGATCTCCAAATAGCCAGCTCTATTGCTCTGCAGCTGCACTAATTACTCCACCTGAGCATCTTTGTGGAGATCTGCAAAGCCTGGCCTGTTGGTGGGCCTTGAGGACAGGGTTGGGGACCACTGCTATAGTGGATCCTGCATATGGAGGGTGGAATTCCAACGGGTGGAAACATCGCAAATCAGACTATGGTGGGGTACACCTTTGTGACGCTGAGGCTCAATAAGGTTGTGCTTGGTGGTGTAGGAGTGCCAGAAGTGCATGCTAACTTTCTTTCCTGTTGTTCGGATGTCTTTCAGATGGGGGCAAGACTTCAAAACTAGACTGAACACGTGTGCCATGTCAGGACGCATGACTCTGGCTTCCTTGTCGCAGCGCAAACAAGATGTTCTTCCAAGTGTCAGTCACCATGGGTCCAAATTTGCAGTTTTCGTGGATTAAGCAATGCTTTCATGGATTGAGTTCTCATTTTTAGTAGTTCCTCCCATGTGTGACTCTGATGGTCAAGGAAAACCATGTGAAGAACAGCGTGAAACAACAATCACCAAGGGGGCCTAAAAGGATATATATTGTCCACCATGAGTCTATAGTTACAGCTCCAGGCGTAGACAACACTGTGCACTTTGGTACACACTGACAGGCTAAAGGACTGGCCCACCTTCTGTTCAACAACCATGCCATGTGACTCTCCACCTCGGCTCGGCACAAGCCATCAGTTCTCTGAAAGGTCCACCACTGGGTAATGCAGCAGGCTGGACTTATGGTGACGCTGTCTGAGAGGAGAAATCCCTCAGACATCAAGATTAAAAATTCCAAGAATTTTTGAGGGCTAATTATTCAGAGGCAAATGATAGCTAGTTGTTTCTGATTTAATTGCAAGGTGGAAACACACCCTCAAACAAAACTTCACTTTCGCAATACTATTGCATTTGTCTATTCATAATTTTATGTATATACACTAACTAACCTACTTTTTCTCCACAGGATGCTGCATGGAACACTGCCACATCGCTGAGTAGCTGATTTTTCCTACCAACAGTCCGCAATAATTCGCTGCTGCTGCCGCCGCCACCGCCGCAGACTCCAGGGACCCTCTTCCACTACCTCGGCTTGCAACACCTCCTCCCACGACACTCTCCTCATCACTAGTTGCCGGATAGTGGAAGAAGAGGCGAGTGTCTCCTCCACTTCTTGGCTGGGCAGTAGCTGCTGAATTTTATGATTATCAGATCTTGGATATCAGATCAATGGATAGTGGAGCTGAACCCAAAGCATAACAGGCAGACAGTTGACTGGGGGTGTCAGATGCCACTTGTGATGCAGTGGACTGCTTTTGCAGCACTTCCAGACAAAGTTGCTTCATTGGCTGACACAATGACTGGTAAAGCTGTGGAACATATGGTTGAAAAGCAAGAATAACCATTTGTTTTTATATGAAAAAGACCCTGGTTTATACAGACTTTTTTTTTCCAGAGACTGCCCTGCGTGGAAATGAATGGCGCATGGATCAGCCAAGCTTTCCTCCCAACAATGCCTGATGTATTCCAGTAGATTGATGACGGGGCCAGACCAAGAAAGATGGATCGTGCAAAACAGATTTAAGGCGCTGCTCTCAAGTTACAGACATTCCTCCGCATCGGACCACAAGTAAGTATTGATAAAAAATCCTTTACGTTACTCTTACTTTTTATTAATATTCTTCGGATAAGACGGATCAGACATGATTCCAGATTAAAAATTCCAAGAATTTTTGAGGGCTAATTAGTCAGAGGCAATGACACCTTCTTGTTTCTGATTTAATTAAAAGGTGGAAACACACCCTCAAACAAAACTTCACTTTGGCAAACTTTTGCATTTGTTTATTCATAATTTTATGTAGATATTACTAACTAAGCTACTTTTTCTCCACATGACTCTCCACAGGGTGTGATTCATCCAATTTTTGGGCTCCTGAGGCCAACCCCAGGGTCTGTTTAAAGTAATGTTTGGGCTCCTGCTGCTGCTGCTGCTGCCAACTTCTGCCAACTCCAGGGTGTGATTCATCCAATTTTTGGGCTCCTGAAGCCAACTCCAGTGTATATTTGGGCTCCTGCTGCTGCTACTGTCAACTCCTGCCAACTCCAGGGTGTGATTCATCCAATTTTTGGGCTCCTGAGGCCAACTCCAGTGTATATTTGGGCTCCTGCTGCTGCTACTGTCAACTCCTGCCAACTCCAGGGTGTGATTCATCCAATTTTTGGGCTCCTGAAGCCAACTCCAGTGTATATTTGGGCTCCTGCTGCTGCTACTGTCAACTCCTGCCAACTCCAGGGTGTGATTCATCCAATTTTTGGGCTCCTGAGGCCAACTCCAGTGTATATTTGGGCTCCTGCTGCTGCTACTGTCAACTCCTGCCAACTCCAGGGTGTGATTCATCCAATTTTTGGGCTCCTGAAGCCAACTCCAGTGTATATTTGGGCTCCTGCTGCTGCTGCTGCCAACTTCTGCCAACTCCAGGGTGTGATTCATCCAATTTTTGGGCTCCTGAAGCCAACTCCAGTGTATATTTGGGCTCCTGCTGCTGCTGCCAACTTCTGCCAACTCCAGGGTGTGATTCATCCAATTTTTGGGCTCCTGAGGCCAACTCCAGTGTATATTTGGGCTCCTGCTGCTGCTGCTGTCAACTTCTGCCAACTCCAGGGTGTGATTCATCCAATTTTTGGGCTCCTGAAGCCAACTCCAGTGTATATTTGGGCTCCTGCTGCTGCTACTGTCAACTCCTG
This sequence comes from Gastrophryne carolinensis, assembly GCA_027917425.1. Taxonomy (NCBI): domain Eukaryota; kingdom Metazoa; phylum Chordata; class Amphibia; order Anura; family Microhylidae; genus Gastrophryne; species Gastrophryne carolinensis. The sequence continues at coordinate 176,636,651 of CM051234.1, read as the reverse complement.
CCAACTCCAGGGTGTGATTCATCCAATTTTTGGGCTCCTGAAGCCAACTCCAGTGTATATTTGGGCTCCTGCTGCTGCTACTGTCAACTCCTGCCAACTCCAGGGTGTGATTCATCCAATTTTTGGGCTCCTGAGGCCAACTCCAGTGTATATTTGGGCTCCTGCTGCTGCTACTGTCAACTCCTGCCAACTCCAGGGTGTGATTCATCCAATTTTTGGGCTCCTGAGGCCAACTCCAGTGTATATTTGGGCTCCTGCTGCTGCTACTGTCAACTTCTGCCAACTCCAGGGTGTGATTCATCCAATTTTTGGGCTCCTGAAGCCAACTCCAGTGTATATTTGGGCTCCTGCTGCTGCTGCTGCCAACTCCTGCCAACTCCAGGGTGTGATTCATCCAATTTTTGGGCTCCTGAGGCCAACTCCAGTGTATATTTGGGCTCCTGCTGCTGCTGCTGTCAACTCCTGCCAACTCCAGGGTGTGATTCATCCAATTTTTGGGCTCCTGAAGCCAACTCCAGTGTATATTTGGGCTCCTGCTGCTGCTGCTGCCAACTCCTGCCAACTCCAGGGTGTGATTCATCCAATTTTTGGGCTCCTGAAGCCAACTCCAGTGTATATTTGGGCTCCTGCTGCTGCTGCTGCCAACTCCTGCCAACTCCAGGGTGTGATTCATCCAATTTTTGGGCTCCTGAGGCCAACTCCAGTGTATATTTGGGCTCCTTCTGCCCCTCATAGTGATGCCACTTCAACTCTCTGCAATTGTGCCGCTCTGCGATTCTATTAGCGATGCCTCTGATCTGCATGTGATATTTCTTCAAAGTATTATTTAACTAACCCAGCACGCATCCTGTGCGTGTTACAGCAAGGCTGAATGGTTTACAACCCTATTGAGGCTGTAGGAGGCTCAGAAATAGCCGTTTTTAATAGCGATTCGTCGCGAATTTATTCGGGTCGAAACGATTTTTGTCGGAAAATTCGGCGAATCAGTCGAATCGAATTTTTCAAAAGTTCGCTCATCTCTACTACCATTCAATCTTGTAGTGCCCAGGAACTTTTACCAAAGTGATAACTACTGGTATGGCAAGTCTCAGGAGAGAGATGATAAGCATAATCTGCCACCCTGGCTCCCACATGATAGGAAGTTGTGAAAAGGGTGTCCATATTATGGCATGCCTTGAATTCCTGGTTTGTGGATTGATAGAGGTCAGGGCATATGATATGCAGGACCTTCTCTTGGACATGGAGATCAATATGGCAATGGCCACATTTTTGTTCACTGATGACCAGGAAATCCTGAAACTTAACCTGTCCTACCTATCTCTGGAACACAGGGTATGCTGGGTATTATTTGGGCCTCAATAGAGGCAGTGAACATGGAGTGGAGTGGCAGTGGATATAAATGTGTTGCTGGGAATTACAGTATCACACCAGTCGCTCTGATGGCTTAGATCTATGTATTTAAAGCTGCTATTGGACAATCATTACTTCTATGCAGTAGGAGGCCACTCTGGTGTCAGGGGTAAAAAATGAAGAAGCAGCCTGGATGGCATGGGCATCCGATCAGTTGAGTTTGTGAGCAATGAACTACCAGATATCATGAGCGACAAAAGGTGAGTACACCTAAAACTTTGACAAGTGAAATGTAACAACGTATTTTTTTTTCTAAATAAATCTTATATTATACAGTCATTGGGTGGTTTTAACACCCAATAGTTAAAAACATATGAACACTTTAAAGCATTATAAACTATTGTAATATTCTCTTTTCTGTGAATCATATCTTATTTTAACTCATGCATTATTTTGTAAGAAATTATGAACTAGCTCTTAATTTCATTAGATATTTAAATAAAAGTCTACTGAATGAAGAGCAATGTACAATTCCCGTAGATGGGTATATAAAGATTATCACCCACGCCTTCAACATCACTATAGTTACCAGGCCTGTTTCCTTTTCCGCTTTCCAGATTTTCTAAAATCAATTTGTCTGTAATTTTCAATCTGGAAATCCAATTTAAAAATAAATCCAATATTTTGGTCAGTCCTATTGGTACCAGTCGCACTGGCTTATAAGTTCTGTATCTTTAATAGTAAGTACAAAACTCTGTTTTTATTTAAAACTTTTTTTATAAAAGTACAACCACGCCACTAGATTTTTTGGGGGGGAATTTTAACATTCCATTTCTAATTTGGTCTGCAACAGTAGATTTCTATCATTTTAATCTATCATTCTCTTTTTAGTAACTATAAGACAAAGTATTAGTCAGCATTATTGAGTACTGGCAGGATGGGGCAATTTTTCCTCTACTACTGTGATTGGTTTGATCCAGATTCCAGACATTTTTGTGCAGCCACATTTACAATTTAATCTGTGGTGAGACACAGGAAAACCTCTGCATGGACTAAGAGCCTAATTTAAAATGGACGCCAAGCAGCACCATTTTGGATGCTGCCGAGCGTCGCGGACGGCGCCACAAAGTGACAGATGGCACTGACAGCGATCGGGGCTGCAGCCGAAGTGGTGCTGTTTGTTGTGCTGTTCGATTGATAAATGTAATTAGCTATTGCCACTAATGTACACATATCCCTGAATTCCACTGTGTGATTTTTAACTAAACTTTCTGTGTTTTACTCATGCCACACCAGTGTTCTTTAAGCTAACAAATGAGAACCAAGCACATACAAATCTTTTCTAATACATTTACTGAAATGTTTTCCAAAAATAAGCACAATACAAACAAAATCAATGACAAATGCAATGCATGCTATGCCAAATTATGTTCATAATTACTTGGTTACCCCAGCCAAACTCCCCGGAAGCAAGTCTGGACACTTGTTTACTGTGCCTAGAAAGGAAACCAAAATAAATGTTAGTTTGTCTAAAGTGTTTATTTTTTCATTACTTTCAGTGTATATTGCTCTGCTGAATACATGTTGAGCTGCTATTTTTTAATGGTTTGGCCCCCTTTTTTGTGCTGGTGGATCTTTTGATTTTTGCTTTAAATGGGTCCCAATGTCTTCCTGCTGTTCAAAGGCATGATTCTATGCACATTTCTTTGCATTTACCCCAAGGATTTAAGCAATCATTTGTGCCCACCAGTGCTGTGTCGGCACTGCCTGTGGGCATGCCAGCCAGGATGATTTTTGACACCTTTTCAGGTCTGTATAGCATCTCCCCTCCAGGGCTAGCCAAAACAAGAAGCGTACTTTCAGCACAGTGCATCTGGTCTTTTAGCGAGCTACATTGTCGCGCACATCAGGCTTCCTCAGTGGGTTGTACATTGAGGGTCTTCAGCCATATCTTTTGGCTGTAGCCAGGATCACCTAAATAGAAACACAGGCTTTTAAAAATATTTACCTGATCTTTACAAATGTAAGCATGGTTGATCAAACCCTTGTTTTAAAGATGGTTAAATATTGTTCTGGCTTGTCCAGCTTGCACCCTTACTTACCTAGTAGCCAACCCACTGGCATTTCACGATTCTCAAATTTCCTATACAGAATTGTTGGCACACATAGGCATCATGGCAATCTCACAGCTAAATCTTGTGATCTCAAACAACCATCATATTCATAGAATGGAAGCTTTTACGGTTGCGGAAGTGCAGTTCTTTGGCTTGAAGGGGGAGGAATGGGATATGCACCCAATCACATTGGGAATCCCTGCATTAGAATGCAAGTTTGATGTGTTGCACCTTTTCCTCATCGGCCGGAAATTTGATGTATGTGGGGATCAGCTCACATGTAGCCAGGAGAACCTCATGAAAGATGTGGCACATGATTGGCTGTCTTATGCCACTAAATAGAGCCGCAGTGGCCTGGAATGTTTTCCTAGTCAGGATGTTTAGGGAGGCTCAAAGTCGTGCTATGCTGGGTACAGCCTTGCTGCACCGTGTGGCAGGGTCAATTCTGTAGTGAATTTGCTGGCACGGTGACATAAGTGCGGCTAGATTGAGGTGGAGTTGGCTGCGTATTTGCTGGTCGCTTAAATCTGACACAGACAGCCTGTTGGTGAACACTCTGTCAGCCCTAAGTCACACCACGCCCCAAACATCAATGCACAATCTGGTTTGCCACAGCATTCTATTTGCACTTCACAAAAAACTAAAACTATACCACAATACCAAACACACAAACACTTGCAACAAGCACAGAGAACACAAAACACCACTTACACACACACACAAGTACACACAGAAGTGCAATTCAATGCAGCTCACAGAAAATCCAGATGCATTGTGGAAACAACCATTACACGCTTCTTGTGTTTGGCCAAACCAAGAGGGGAGAGGCTATACAGCCCAGAAAAGGTGTCAAATTAAATTCTGCACCAGGTTTACAGTTGAGTCATGTTTATTTTTTCTCTCCTCTACATGCTCCATTAAGAGCTAAGATGGAAAGGATCCCCACTAGTTATCAGCTATACAAACTGGGGGAACAGATGCTGGTGGACTACTATCGACCACAACACCATTCACAACTAGCCAAAAGATTGTCAGTTCTGAAGGGACAAATTCAGGACCTGCACAGCCAGCTACACAAATGGGCGGAGCAGGAACAACAGGTGACACTGGCCCAGGAGCAACATCATGCCATTGTTTCCTCCACCCAGGAGAGCAGGAGGGAAATCAACCAGTTGGTGCAGGTGCTGTCAGCTAAATGAGCTCAAAAAAATACACAAAAACAACAAAAATCATAATGCCATTGAAGCCTATGAAAAACGCCACTGTCGCTGCAGGTCTCATAGCACCGGCAATCCAAACTGAACCGGCGCTAGTGATAAATTGGATACTACGTTGCGTTCTTGGGGGTGCTCAAGATTTTTGGCATCATAATATAAGTGAGGTGGCGCCGCCGGAAAAGGACAGACGCTGTGTGACATTGTGTAGCGCCAGCGCTTCATAAATAAGGCCCTAATAAATGGTTTTGTAGTTCATATGTCAGATTTTGTGTAAAAACAGGGGTTTGGTACTTCAAAATCTGAATCCCTATAAAATGTGTAGTGATGGATTTAGGATGTTATCCATATAATTTGGGGATTATCTCAGTTTTTAGAGGCAGTGTGAGCTTTTTTTTCTCTGCACAAAATAAAGTGAAACAAAGATTTTCTACATAATATCAGTCCCCTGTAAGTGTGATAGGGAAGTTGAGGTGAGAGGGAAATTATTTTTAAAAGGGAAGATATTTTATTTTAGGAATTTGGAAATACCAGCTGCCTGTTCTTTCCAGAAGTGGATTTGTTCTGGGTCCTTGGCGACCCAGGCTGGCTTCAACAGCATCCCTGTCTATGGACTTTATGATCGTTTCTGAACCATGATTTGCAAGGCTGCCAGGGTAAGTGATTCCTGGCAGCATACTCATACCCATGATCCAGCTTGTTTAATCGCTTGGTGAGTATGGTGCTTGGGCTGGGGAATAGCTAGCAATTCTGGATGTAGGGCATCCCAAATCAGAATTATCCCTAGAATTCATAAAAGCTGGACCAAAAATTGACTTTTGGTATGGTTCAATATTACTAAACAAGTTGTATATAATGTTAGAGCCCCCTTTAACAAAAGAGTACATCTTTAGATTGAAAGAAGAATCCATCTCTATTGTCAAACAATTTATGTATGTATGTATGTAAATTCCAGAGATTTCTTTTGACCACGTTGAACTTATGTGTATGAAAGGAAAAGCAGAATCCCTCTTGAACTTCTTTACAACAACTACATAAAATGTTAGAGATTGTCTTTAAAAATACTGCAATTGTACAGTTAAGAAAGAATACCCCTTTAACTATAGTAAAACACCTGCATATAATATAGCCAAACGTCTAACAGCATTGTAGGGTTGACTCAGCACTGTGCAAGAGCACCTGTCTGAATGTCGATGTGCGCAGGTGTTTGGTTCAAATGAACACCCACACATTTTTCATTTTTCAGCAGTTCCTCAGGGCTGGCCTTGGGGTCAGTGTCACCCTTTGCAAGATTTCAAGATGACGCCCCCCTCAGACAGAGGAAATATGGAAATAAGGGAGACAGTGACATGGCGCAAGAAAAATAGGGAATGCAAAAAAGGAAATACTGAAGATGGAAAAGAAGGAAGTATAGAAATTTGATCGAGAAATGGTAAAACCAATATAATATGAAGAGAAGGTGAAAAGAGATTAAAGGGAATTGGGAAAGGGAAAAAATAGGATAAAAAAAGGATGACATACAAAGTGAGAGAGAAAGAGACTGAAGTATTGTGACAAGAGAAATATGTCATGAATGCGGAAAAGAGAGCAAGATTGGTGGATTGTGGGAAAATTAGAGAGTGGAGGTAAAAGAGAGAGAAATCTAGAGAGTAGAATAGGGCTAGAAAAAGAAACGGGAAAATAAGAGAGAAAGATAGAGAGGATAGAGAAAAGGTAAGGAAGAAAGAGAAGGAGGGAAGTAGAAAGAGAAATAAATAAAGCTAGAGAGAAGGAGAGAGAGGTGGGAGGAATAAGGAAGGGAAGGCAAAACGAGAGGAAGACATTTAGATGCTGAAAATGCTGAGGCAGACAGGAGTTAGGTGACAAAAGGAAGATGAAGGGGATATGTAATAAAGAAAGATGAAAATTGAGGGATCATTAAATCAAGAAAGGAGAAAGGGAAATTCAAGAAGTAGGAAAAAGGTCTAAAATAGATAGAAGAGAGGTGTGGGTATTTTGAAAAAAAAAGAGGCCTGCTGTTCCAGCTGAGAGCTCCTAGCGCCCCCTCACAGAAAGGGCATCCATGTCTGTGGTGTAGGGCCCATTCCCCTCCCCCTTAAGCCAACCACAGGTTCCAGGCATAAGGACTGGAAACCATTGGCTCAGAGGCTGAATAGCTGGCTTCTAGCCCTTCAATCTTACTAGTCCCTATGCCCATCAGTACAGGTCTGGTGCCCTCAAGGAATGCCGAGGGAACTCATGTAAAAACGGTGGCCCCATACCAATGGACAATGGCTCTTCCACACCTTATCTAATAGGACAGCAGTGTTGGCATGCTGACCACTGGTCCCAGAAGTGGCATGCTGACCCCTCTACCATGTGAACTGGTATAATGATTTCAATATTGCATTAAAAAATTAAAATGACTTTTCACTTGTTACTAAATTACTTGGGACCTTATTCATGAAGGAATAACGGCAGGTAGTGCCTGCACAGCGGCAGGTAGTGGCAGGTGAATGCTGGAGACGGCACGCAATTACACATTTATGAAGCCGAATCTGGTGAGCGGCTAGAGTAACGCCATGTAGCGTACGATTCATCATTATCCTAGGCTCAGCGTACAGCACCGGCGTTCATCCTTGCAGAGTGCCACATCTTACCTCTCATTACCTGGCGCTCTCCCATACATTTCAATGGAAGATCCTTAAATCCCTTTCCTGATACCATCCTTAAAAAAATCTCAAAACTTCTGATGTATCCTGGGCAAGAAAATGACATTTTTGAAAACTTTTTTGATTTTAAATATTTTTATGCAGAATTGTCCTTACATGTCTGGTATTAAAGTGTTCATGTTGCAATGTTATAACAATGTAATTCCATATGTTTTCTCTTTGTTACTAGTGTATACGTGTTAAAAAACAGACTTTAATCACACAGCTTCTGGGGCTATGGGCTACAACTACATGATTTTGAGCGCCGGCAATGTTTGAGGCTGTTTTTTTGATGAATGTGGTGTGAGTCAGTCGCACTGACCTGGCACTACCATTCGGTCCTATACAGCGTAGTACTGCGACGAACACATCATAGTTATCAATGCTGGACAGCGACTGAGGCGCTCTGAAACGATGATCCATGGCCGAGCACAGCGACTACTAGCGGTCACTCTGAAATCCGCTCTACAGACGCTCATTTGTCGCTACCTGGTGTTAGTAATGAATCAGCCTGCCGTGCTCTTAGCGTTATGTTTTTTTTAAGAGCTGTCCTATGTGCACTGTGTGCCAACCTAAGAATCACTATGACTGAACTAGGCTTTATCATCGCACAAGTTGGCCAGCAAGCTGTCTGCTTTATCCTTCAGCCTCCAAATGTGGGAAATGTTTCATTTAGTCTAAATGCATCTGAACAGAACAGAGGCATATTCCAGCAACACTAGGTAATATCATTGATATAGGATGAGCTCAAATGAATATCATCTCCATTAGTCAGTTTCATTTTCCTTTGTTACCTAAGAAATTCAGTCCTTTTAAATGACCTTTCTTAAAGTTTACTTGTCTTATAAATCCTTAAAATGACCTTTCACGCAGTAGATTATATTCATTATGTTTTGGAACAAATAACAATGAATGAAGCCATGTATGATTACAATGCATAAAACAAAGATAGAACAGACACAGCCACGCATGTCCTAAATTGTGAACATTTTTCTATACCTTAAAGGGAAAGTCCACATTTGCCAAGCAGGTCAGTGGGGGCAGTCAGGGGCCATATACACTAAACTTCAGCTTTAAGGTTTGACCAGTTTCTTATTCTGCTAGCCATATTGCTGTCCATATATAGTGCTCATTTTTGCATTTGTGTGAGCTTTTATTTGCTAACCTTTGCTTTGAACTGGATACACAAATAAAGCACAGGTTGTTGATAGAGCACCCAGTTCACACAAAACCTTTTTTTTTTTCTCAAAAGATCCATTTAATGACTTTTGCTTGTTCGGGACCTTTGTTTCCAAACAACATACTGCATTATAGATAGCGCACATCGGATAAAATACATAAACACGGGATTGTAAAACTAATGACCAGAACATATGTGCTACAACATTGTAACTTAGGTCATCTAATTAATCAGCTGAACATGGAACAACAATTTAGAATAATCCCACAATAAAACATAGGCCTCTAGCTAACATAACATAAGCAAAATGTTACTGTATGCACTAAACAGAGTGGATCAACATCAATACCATGAAAGGCTCTTGTATCCAAAGTGGGGTGAGAAAATTATTCCATGGACACTCATTTTGCAGCTACTAATATGTTGGAAGGGCATTAACAGACACACAAGAACCCCTATTTAACTACTTTAAAACATCCATGTATAAAGCTAGTATTCCCTTATAAAAAGAAAGTGAAAGAAGAAGCCATGTTTAAAGAGGACTGGCTGGAGCCCCCCCCCCCCCCCCCAATATGACAGCATTGGTTGCTCCAAGTCCCAGCAACCCAATACTTACCACTTTCATAGTTTTTCCTCTGGCTGCTACTCATATGATATGTAGTGATGAGCCATCCAATGGAGTATTCAGCATTCAGTTATCTTGAATTCCAAATACAATTTCTCCAGCAACCTTGGACCACTTACCAGTTAACAAGCTGTTAACAGAAAATACATTCTTTTAATAAAACAAACAACTCACCTTTGTCTTCCTCCTCTGGTACCCCCACCATGTGGCATCCTCTCTTCTGGAAAAATTGTAGTAACAGGAGCACTCCTGCCATATAATAATCCAGGTGGGTGCAATGGCCAGCGGTGGCACTGCAGAATCCACAACAAAACAGAAAAGCCAGCACTTTAATAATAGTTCAAAATCATATACTGAATAATCTACAGAAAAATTCCAAAAATGCACTGTTTATATTATCCAACGTTTTAGGGCAGCCTGTGCCCCTTCACCTGGGATGAACCAGCAAGCAGCTTGCATTGTAACATCTTAAATTGCATTATCCTGGGATTTTGTTCTTGCCCCCGGGGCACCCTAATGTGTGATTCCCCCAGTTCGTTTGAATGAACTCAACTCTTCCCGGACCTATGGCGCATGCGTGGCCGCTCATCCAATCAGCACGCTCGGATCCGCTCGAGTCCCTTCATCCAGGAGCTTGTATAATGCAAGTGGATCGGAGTGTGCTGGTGGCCACATCCCCTGCTACCCTTTAACAGGGAGCATGCTCATGCCAGCCATTCACAAATGCCTGGCGCGGGTATGCGCCCTGCTAAAGTTATAGCGGGGACTCGGCCACTGCCCGCTCATGTGCCATTGGACCAGGAAAGAAGGTCAGTTTTTGGGTGACCTGGGGGGGTTTCAAACAGATGCGGGTACCACGAGATGCGATTGAGATTCCCTGGGAGGAGCTTGCCCTGTATGCTTGCCCTGGAGTCTCATAGACTCCAGGGTGGGTTTGTTCCTCTTTAAAATTTAAAGACCATTCAGCTTATAATAATATTTAACATCCTGTGTTAAATCCAATATAATGACAATATACTTAGTTCATAAGGGTATTTTAAAAGAGCTAACATAATGTATTGTAATGTTAAGCTGGATTATTAAATGTACATCTGCAGATTTGACAAAACTAAATATTTACTTTACCTCCTCTTGATCTAGGTTGACTTTTCACATGTACCTGTTCAGGAAACCACATCTTTCTGTGCACACCTGCTGGCTCTTCTACAAGGCAATTCAAAATATTTAGAGGGGCTTATTGTTGCTCATTTGTCTACCATTTGTCTACCATTCATTGGTGAAACCTTTGAGTCATCCTTTTTGTGTGTTGCGATTGAGAAAGGTTCTCCAAATGCTGAGCACAGGATTTTATTGCACCATTCTTCAACCATAAATAGCTAAGTGGAGGGATGTTGCCAGGACACCACCCATGCTGTCATCAAGGCTCCATTCCACTCTGCTGTGACAGTGGGGTAGGAGTAAAGGAAGGAACCTTCCTTTGAATATGGAGTGCTTTGAATATGTACATTTTTAAAAGGTAGCAAAACTGGGAGTAATAATTTTCAAGCTAGGAGATATGAGCTCGAACTGGGGCCTCGCTTTACAATGTAACAAGCAGGACAATGGTGAAAAGCCAGCCAGATCCACTCTCTGGTACATTATAAACTGCCAGGCACTTGGCTGCTGTTGCGAATTTACTATGTATGTGTCCTTCTGTCTTACATTGTAAAGCAGATGGTGCCCTGCCCGAGATCCAACTTGCAGTGATTGCTGCTAAAAAAAAATGCATGTTGTTTTGTATACTTTGAAACAAGTATTCTAAATTTTTATAGTTTTAAAACTACTGCTGTAGCCTGCCAAAACAATCCCATCAATTCCAAACTAATAATGCCCAAAGTAAACATTACACTTCATAAATACTGTAGGTCCCTCAAGCAAAAGGAGTGTGCCCAATTCTTCTAGTAGATTATTTTTCTATGATAAAGTATGGAGCTTTATTATATTAACCTTGTTCCAGTTTCCAATCTTTGCAGTGGAAAAAGAGACAGCTTTTGACTTCATAAAACTTTCTGCAATGAAAGTAAAAGAAAAGGTCTGGATAATGTTGTCAAATTTTATTCTTTTTTCCCCCAATAATGGTTCTATTATTTTGAAGAAAGGTTTGCGTAGCACTATCTATACACAAAGATACGGCTCTTGCTTCCCTAAAGAATTGCGAGCAGAGACTTTTTTTCATATATTCACTTGTGTCAAAATTACATTCTAAGACTTGAATCTACCTTAATCTTAAATCGCTTTGAGCTGTGAACTGAGGCCGGGTTCATTTTTGACAGGCACTTTCATCTAGTCAAGCTTTGTTGCTTTGTTCATGCAGAGATTGTTCAAACTAGAATGAATATGAATTTCTTATTTTATCTGGAATTGTCTTCTCCAAAACAATAAGAATATAAACATCTTAAAAATATTTGTAAAAATTTGTTTAACAACAGGGGTGCTTAGTTTAGAAGATTTTACAGATTAAAGGGGTTAAACATAATAGAAAAGAACAATACTTACCCATTTTCAGTGAGTTTGATCCCCTGCTGCTCTAAATGCTGAATTGCCAGTGTTCTTCTGCTGTCTCCCTGGCAGGCCCTTTCTGCCAATAATGAGGGAAGATTGGATGGAGTGTTGCACCACACCATTGTTGTCAAATAGATACATAGCAGAATGGGCACAGCAGACATGGAGCTTGCTGTAAGTATAAAAGTATAAGAGTGATCGCAAAAGGACAATAGTAATGCATGGCTGGGGTTTTGGGTAAGCTCACATGGCTTGATAGATGAAAGAAGATTAAGCTGGCATGTGCTTGCACTCAATTATACCACCTGGAGTGCCTATGAGGTAAGACTAAGAGGGAGCAGGCTGGTTGGGCAGGTGCTGGTGCCGGTTTCAGATTGCACACTGTGATACTGTTAGATCTTTTTTAGTATGTCCAAACATACTTACCTTGTGTGTGTCACTGCCTGTTAGCCATTGACCATTGCAGTTAAGCCAAGCATTCTTTAGGGACCAGCATAGTGTGCAGGTAATCATACCTCCGATTGGTGAGTTGCATGTATTTTAAATTATATATGTATGTATAAATCACCCAGGAAGTCGTCTGCCCTCTCACCCACTTTTGCTGATCACTTTCTGCTCTTCCACTGCTGGAAGCAACCTTTTAAATTATGTCTTCTCACTCACTATAAAAGAAAGGCCCCTCCTTGCAACGGTCCAAGAAACAGTCAGAAGCTGCCATGGGGAGCAGGGAAGGGGTGTTCCCTGCTCCACTGAAGATGGGGGGGAGATACCTGGCGCTGGATCCCAGATGGAGGTGAGTGGTTTTATTTATCACAGTGGGTGGAAAATGCCAGGCAGCTAAAATCTACATCCTTGGCACTTAACTTCAGGAGAGCCAACAACATAAATTCTATGTGCTTGGCACTGAAAGGGTTAATGGCTTTCTATGAAGCTTAGAGGTAGCCTGCAAAGAAGAAGTGCTGCTGGTTTTCTGGCCACTGTATTGTGGGTTATGTCAGTTAATTTATGGCTGCAGCATGGCTGAAATGCTGGGACAGGAAGCCTGCAAGATGACAGAGACCAGGAAAAAAAAAAACAGCTTTTATTGGAGGCAGAAGCAAATGTAAGGACTTACAATGATTTAGTATCATTCATGCAAGGCCATTTTGGGGAATTTTCTTTCCAACTTCGCCAGCCTGTTGGTTGATTTTAACATTGTGTGCTACTTTCTACAGCCAACTTCTTGATGCTGAATGCCATTTTTGTTAACTTTTAAGCGGTGGTTTAATTCGTTTTTTAGTTATTAAGGTTAGATGAAAGCATTGGTGTGAAAATAAGGAAGAAAAGGGGATTTTTGACAATTCATAAAAGAATTGGCATTTGGCAACATCTAAATCATGCCTCGCAACATTTATTTATTACAAAACACTTTAATACTTTTTATAGCATTGTGCTCTATTGTCGATCAGGCTTTAGTGCCACTTATGACTGGCGTAACTTGTACAACAGTGCCACATTGGGCTGTAAAGGAGAGAGTTGTAAATTTGTCTGCTTGGTGCTGTTGCACACATCAGCACTCAAACCATCGGAAATAAATGGTGTTTCTTACATCAGGACCCATTGAACAAATCTCTACAAAATCAATTTATTGTGAAAATGTAACAAAAACACATTTACATTTTTTAGTGAACCAATAACATTATGACAGATGGTGTCTAGAGATAAGTACCATATATAATATGAAATAACATAGTTTGTACATCATAACTGTTACTGTGAACAGTTAAGCAAATTATTATTAATGTTTATTAATATGTTTGTTTATATAAATATGTTTATTAATATATATAATCTTCCATTGCGCTTTACAAGCTATGATTACAAGGTAAACATGCTCACCTCTGCCCTTGTTTGAAACCTGAGGGTCTCCTCTTCTTCCAGGGAGCATCCTATCCCCACCCTGAGGTCTCCCAGCTTCAGGAGGGGACCCAAAATAGCCCGCCCCCCACTGCTTCCACCGCTGACACTTGCGGCTGTAAAAGAAAAAACAAATGACATTCACTCACCTCTCCACCCAATCCCTTTGGCCAGGTCTTCTTTTCACCAGGAGGGGCTCCTGGGCTCCGTAGGCTTCAGGTGGGTTCCCGGAGGAAGGGTCCCCCCACCGCTTCTGATGGCACTGGCCAGGATGACGCTCCTCTTAGTTTCTCACCCCGCTCCGGCTCTGACAGATGCTGGTAGTAATGGTGCAGAGCAGGTGAGAGGCGAGAAGGCTCTGATTTCCTTGCCCTCACACACCCTGTTCCGATCACTACCGGCATCTGTCACCGGCATCTGTCATTGGTAGAGAACAGCAGCGAGGGACACAGAATTGGAGGTGAGAAGAGTAAAAAAAATAAATAAATGCCATTTTTTTCTCTGTGTGTGTTTATTCTCACATTTAACCTCTTGTAAACTGGTAAGGGGTTCATAAGACCCCTATACTATTTCACAAGGCTGGGGGTTGGCAAGTCACCTGCAGCTAGCAGGTGCCCCTCTATTGCCTACCTCCCCTAAGCCTGGGGGGGGGCAGAAGGGCCTGGGCCGATTTAGGCTGTGCAAACTTGCAGCCGGCAGGGCAGGGGCCACCAAGGCTGGCCCCTGTGTCCGGTTCTACAAGCACTGCATAGCTAATCTCTGGGCTGGCTATGCTGGGTAGGGGGGAACCCATATAATTTTTTTTATATTTTTATGGGCTTTTAACCGGTTAAATTCCCCCAAAAAATGGGGTGACTCCCCTGGAAATGGAGACCCCACGCCATTTTTTTTTTGGTTTAACTCTTTTTAGTGTGTTTAGTAGTTGTATTTTGTTTGTAAATGTTATAAAGTGCTCTTTTCAGTTTGGGGGGGTCTCCAGGGCAGGAACGGGGGGCTACCGTTACGCATGTGATACCATTGTAATTGGAAGAAATGGGGCTTTCACATGCAATATGGTTTTCTTTCATAAAATAAATGTTTTATTTAAAATAAAGGAGACAATTTTCTAAAATATAAATATATATTTTTTTTGTTTTACTCAAAAATATTTTAAAAAACAGTAGAAAAATTACAAACAAGACATTTCATGTTAAAGCCTAAACTCTGCTGCAAAAATATAATATATAATTTTCCTTGAAATTCCTGCAAAAATCACAGTTAAACATTAAGCAAAACGGTGAAAAATGACCTGTCAACAGAGGGTGACAAAATCTCAAGTAGGCTAGCAATTAAAAGGGTTAAAAGTAGCTATGCATGTTGGGTATTGTTCTGTTCGGGGGACCTTGTCCATTCAGATTAGGCTTGTTTTTTCTTGTTTGCATATTGATATTTTAGGAAAACATGTTTTTTTATTTTGCTTTTTTATAAATTTTTTTAGAGAAACCCTTTGCAACCAAAGAATTCTTCAAAGGATTACTTACAGAAAGATGAGCCTACTACAAGAAGCTGGGTACTCTTAGAAAGCTTAACATGTGTACTTTCAGGAAATATGTGGTTTGTGGGGGGGTATTCCAAGTTTAAAGGGTTAGTTTGGTAAAAAAAAGTGCAAGGTGCGCACTTTGTCTGCAGAGCTTTGGGGTGTTTGCCAACTCTTCCCTTGACAGTACCTATGCTTGTTGGGTATTGTTCTGTTCAAGGGATGTTGCTTTTTCAGATTTCAGATTTGATTCTGCCTTTTATCCTTTTGAGGAAAATTCTGTGCAACCAAAGAATACATTAAGGGATTACTTCCAGAAAACTAGGGCCACATCAACAAGCCTGGTGCGCCTAGAAAGCTTGAGGTGTGTACTTCCAGAGAATATATTTATTTATATTAGTTTGTTGGGGGTATTTCGAATGTAAAGGGTTGTTTTTATTGAAAAACGACAAGGTGCGCATAACGCCAAGTAGTTGTATTTTATCTGAAAATATCCTAAAGCGCTGTCTCAGTTTGGGGGAGTCTCCTGGGCAGGAAAGGGTGTCTACCAGAAATTAGGATTTCACACACAATAAGATTTTTACATTTTTTTGCACATATTTCACCCCAAAATAGTAAGAATACACTTAATAAATGACAAACAAGACATTTCATGTTAAAGCACAGACTCTGCTAAAAAAAACAATATATAATTTTCCTGGAAAATCCCTGGAAATCCCTTCAAAAATCACTGTTCAACATGTGTAGCCCAAAATAGTGAAAAATGGTCTGGCAAAAAAGGATGACAAAAACTTCAGGTAGGCTGGCACTTAATGTGTTAAACCAGGTTATATGTTTTTCTGAAAAAGTTAGGTTTGAGGGCACTTTTAAAGGCTTAGAGTGATGGAGAGTGAGGGATTGAGCGGGGAAGTGCATTCCAGAGAAGTGGGGAGGCACGGGAGAAGTCTTGAAGTTGGGAGTGCGAGGAGGTAACTAAGGAGGAAGACAGGAGAGTGTCAAAGGCAGAGTGGAGGTAGGGCCAATGGCAGATGTGTAATGTGTCAATACACTCAAACTGGCTCCCGTTTTAGGTCCACCAATACTAAAGAAATGTTTCAGATTGACAGTTTTATTAACTGCAACTCATGCAATGTTATCTATCTGATAACGTGTGAATTATGCAATATTCAATATGTGGGATGTACTACCCGAGCTATGAAAAAAAGAATATCAGAACATATTACTGCGTCCTCTGTAGAGCGCCCGAATGCATCCTCTAATGTAGGACGGCATTTTAGGAACCATCATGCGGGTGACCTCACTGGTTTTAAATGTATGGCGATAGAAAAGGTGCGCCTTGGCCCCGGGGGGGGGGGGGGGGGGATTTCACTGAAAAACTGCTCCAACGTGAGGTTTTTTGGATCTTCAAATTGGGAACCCGTACCCCTAAGGGCCTTAATTATAGATGGGATGTTGACTTATTTTTAAGATAATACTTACCTTTTCTCCTGTATATGGATATATAGATTAAGCTGTGCTTTACTGTAGAAATTAAATTAAATTTCTTAGAGGGATTCTCCCTGTTATTTATTTCCAGTTTATTTTTTCTCTGTCTTATTATCTGTTTTCTTTTTCTTTTTATGTCCTACTTTTTTCTTGTTTTGCTCCTATGTATCATTTTATGTTATTATTTCTCTCATGTTGTCTTTCCTTTTTGGTTTATAAAGTTGTTTTTGAATTGATTTGTATATTATGTTTTAAAAAAATCCCAGTTTTTGCATCTTTAATAATCCATTATGATTTGCTCCATTATTACATAGCATATAATATTGAATGAGGTTTGGACCCTTTTGTCATCTGTGGATGGGAGTTATAGTATACAATATATTTACTCTGTATATTTACATTTATCTAGTTTAGGCTAGGGTTTTATTGAGTATTCGTGTGATATGAGATCGCCTGTTCTAATATAAATAATTGGCTATGAGATCGCTTGTCTAAACACAAATAATTGGCCTTTTAATTTTTAATATTGCTATAAATAATTATACAATATATAGCGTCTTTTTTATTAACATCTTGATGTTAGGTGATAGTATCTGGTGGTTATATGTTAGAAGATCTCTTGCATATATATATATATGTATAAATATAAATCATTAGCCTCTAATTTATAACATTCCTATAGACAACTATATAATACTTATATTCCTTTTTGTCTAATATTTTGGTGTAGACAACAGTGTCACTTTCAATTTTACCGGCACTTTGTTTACCATTCATGTTAATAATACAAGGTACTGGTCTGTTGAATACACAGCCGTTACATACATTTGTTATAATCTGCCAGTAATGGCTTCTAACATGGCGACAGGTTTTGCCAGTAGTCTGACGTGGTGTCTTCTCGACCTACCAGTGCCACCTATGTCAGCGTCCTTCCTCTTCATTGGCGGCTTTATTACTCTGTATCAGGTGCAGGCTGGGATATAATTTCCCGGCGCACGCCCGCCGCTTAAACAATGAAGTTGAAGGAGGCGCTTTAATTAAGGTGAGTTAGTTTGTTTCTCCCATTCACAGATGTATTCGATTATATCATTGTCTGATATTGTATTTAAATGTATGTCCTGCAACCTGTCCTTTGTCATGATTAAGGGTGAGAACCCGAAACGCGTAGACGTGTGAGGACACCCTGTTTATGCTGCTCTTATCTATACTGATGTGATGGACTTTTAACCAGTTTGAAATAAATGGACTTTTAATTTGCTCTACTACTATGTGGCTGGCTTTTCCATGGCTTTTGGATACTACCAAGTTTTGAGGTGAGCACTCCAGCCTTGCCTGAGTGGGGGGCTGTATTTCCTGTCTATGAGCTGGCACTCCTGTCGTTCAATCTGGAGGTAGGGCTTAGGTTGGTAACGCTGGATCAGAAATGAAATGTAGGGAGGGGCCTGTTTGGAGAGAGCTTTGTAGGTTAGTTTTAGAAGTTTGAACTGAACTCTCCGAGAAACAGGTAACCAGTGGAGTTATTGACAGAGGGGGGCAGTGCTGTAGAAGTGAGAGGAGCGGTGAATGAGGTGAGCAGCAGAGTTTAGAATAGATTGAAGGGGTGCCAGTCTGTTTGTTGGCAAACCACATAAGAGGGTGGTGCAGTAGTCCAGTCGAGATATGACTAGAGCATGCCCTAGCATTTTAGTGGTATCAGGTGAGAGAAAGAGATGGATTCGGGAGATATTATTAAGTTGGAGGTGACAGGATGTGGCTATGGAGTGAATGTGAGGTGTGAATGAGAAAGAGGAGTCCAGAATGATGCCCAGACACCGAGCTTGATGTGTTGCAGTTATTGTGAGAATATTTATAGAGCTTGTGATGTTAGAGAGGGGAACATGTGAGATGGTGGGAAAATGACCAGTTCTGTTTAGTCCATTTTCAGTTTAAGAGAGCGAGATGACATAAAGGAAGTGATGGCTGTTAGACAGTGAAGAAGGCGAGAAAGGGAGGTTTGGGCCAGAGAGGTAGATCTGATTGTCATTTGCATAAAAGTGATATTGGAAGCCCAGCAAGGATTTTAATTGGCCGAGACCAGAAGTGAAGTCCTAGGACTGAGCCTTGTGCTACGCCAACAGACAGAGGATGATGTACGATCAGCAAAATAAGAGAAGAGCCAAGAGAGAGTGAGATAATGGATTCCAAGAGAAGAAAGAATAAGCAGATGGTGTCGATGCTGTCAAAAGCAGAGGCTAGGTCGAGAAGAACGAGTGCATGAGCGAATGAGTGAATGAGAGTGTAGTGGCCTTTGGATTTGGCCATCAGTAGATCATTGGTGACTTTAGTGAGTGTAGTTTTGGTGGAGTGACTTGAGCGGAAACCAGACTGGAGGGGATCTTGTAGTTTGTAGACAGATAGTGAGCCAGTTCTGTGTGGACATGCTGTTCAAGAAGCTTGGATGATAAAGGGAGCAGAGAAACTGGGTGGTAACTGGGGAGGGCAGAGAGGGTTTTTTTGATGAGTGGAGTTATAACAGCATGCTTATAGGAAGAAGGAAAGGTGCCAGTGAAAAGTTTAAATAAAGATGTTAGGTCTGGAATGACAGATGGAGCAGGTGGTCAGGTAGGCCTTTGAGACCAGAGAGGAGAAACTTTGTGCAGTTAACTGTGTGAAATTAGTTAATGAGCGGGGCAAGGGGAAGGTTGGTAAGAGAGAGGTGTTCAGAGGAGTGAAGCCGCTTCGAATCATATCTTTAAAGTATGTGGCAAATTGCTCAGCTGTTAGCTGCAATGATGGAAGAGGTGGCGGTGGGCGGAGTTGGGAGTTGAAAGTGTTTAATAGCTGTTTTGAATTCTGAGCCTGTGCTGATATGAATGATGAGAAATATTTCTGTTTAGCAAATGAAAGGGAAGTCCTCAGTTCTTGAAGTGCTTTCTTGTATAACAGGAATTCCTCCTTGATTTCAGATTTCCTCTATTGCCGTTCAGCAACTCGAGAATGACATTTCAATGTTGCAGTGTAGTATTAAGTCAGGGTTGTCTTTTCTTAGGCTGAGGGTAGCTTTAGTTAAGGGGAGCAACAGGAGTTAAAGGCAGTCAAAGGCAGCAGTTACTGTATTATGGTAGTATGAAGCTGCAGCGTCTACAATGGTGATTGGGGGCGGTGTGTGGAGGGATTGTAGAGTGTTAGAGAGAGATTGAAGGTCTAGGTTTCTGAGGTTCCTGTGCAGAATAGCAGGTTTGTGAGCAGGGAGGTAGTGGTAAGGGAATAGAGTGTTAGTGTTAGGAGGTTGTGTTTAGAGAGGGGAAGTGGGGATAAAGAAAGACTGGATACAGAGTAGAGGTGAGTGAAGAGTAGGTCAAGGGTATGCCCATCTTTGTGAATGGGGCTAGTGGACCATTGTTTGAGGCCAAAAGAGTTGGTTAGCAATACCAACGGCTATGTTGAAGTCACCCATGATTATAGCTGGGATGTCAGTGGACAGGAAGTGGAGGAGCCAGGTGGAGAAGTGGTCCAAGAAGAGAGTGGCAGGTCAAGAAAGGTGTTAGATAATGTCAATATTTAGATGACAGGGACGATAGAGAGGTACACATTGGACTTCTAATGAGGAGAAGGAAAG
This sequence comes from Gastrophryne carolinensis, assembly GCA_027917425.1. Classification (NCBI taxonomy): domain Eukaryota; kingdom Metazoa; phylum Chordata; class Amphibia; order Anura; family Microhylidae; genus Gastrophryne; species Gastrophryne carolinensis. The sequence continues at coordinate 176,616,442 of CM051234.1, read as the reverse complement.
GGAGAGTATGGCAGGGATTGGGTTAAATGAGCAGTGTTTTGACAGAAGGATTCCAACACCTCCACCCTGTTTGTTTCTTGATCTTGGGGTGTTGCTAAACTGCAAGCCCCCATATAAGAGGTCAGCGAGTCAGGCTGTATCAGAGGGAGTAAGCCAGGTGTCAGTGAAGCCCATTAAGGTGAAGAGGTTGGTAGTGAACAGGTCATGTATGCAATTGTGTTGCACAATGAACGCGCATTTCACGGTGACAGTTCCAGGTGACAATAGTGGGAGTGCATGGGGAGGATGCAATGATGTCAATTCGTGCCTAATTCTTAGATGGGGCTTCAGAAATCGGCAGCCCAGGCTGACATACAGTAATTTTAAGCTAAGATATACACAAGTTGAAGATGAAATGATCTCAAAAAGCATGTACATATGGGTGACACACAGTTTCCTGCAATAACTATATCAGTGTACTATTTTCTTTTGGCACAGTTTTAGAGTCTAAAAGAATTCAAAGAGGACTTAAAAATAAGGTAAACCAAGGAGATTTGTGAGCTCAGATAAATTTAAACAAGGGCTGAAACCGTAATTAGCCTGTTGAAGTAAAAGGCTTTTTCACAGTCATCATTAGGAAAGGTCAGGTGATGCAAATGTCAAAGCTTTATATATACCCAGGTGCCTTTACATTTTTCCCAAAACACAGCAGGACACAGAGCCATGGGCTCGTCTCCCAGCAGCCACAAAGCAGGAAAGGCCAAGGGCTAAAACCCCCTGAAGATAGCAAAGCAGTTTCAGGTTGCCATTTTGTACATTTAAAATTAATTAACTAATTAATTAAGAACCGAAAGACCAAGAAGAATTTCAAAGACAGCTGGACTTAGGATTGCTACTGCTTCAGCCACTAAAATGCACCGAAACACTGTTCTGATTGCCTCTCTCTAGTGCATCCTGATTTGGGTGGGCCCACTGTGTGAAAGCCCCCGTGATTGCGTGCAAATCTTACCTGTCACCTTACATTGCTTTCGCAGGCTTAACTCCTGGCTGAGGTGTGCTCCACTTCCCAGCCATTTAAATAGGATGGAAGAAAATGGGGATGCGTGTGTCTATGTCACCTGGCATATTTGAGATCAACTTATCAGCTATCTAAAATGTTATGGGTGGGCTTGCCTAGCTTGGGCAAACAAGCCAGATTAATAAAAACACTGATACTTGGGAGAAAGAAGGATTGTCACCAGGTATTTAGGGTGGAGGGCTGGATGGAGAGGACAAGGGGAGGAAAAAAGTTTTTTTGTCTGCTTTAGGTATTAGGTGGATCACTCTTGCTTTGGGGTTGTGTTGCAGCCCATGACATGGGGAACATTTCAAAGGCAGAGGAATGAATAGATTTAATAACATACCTGCAAATTCTGAAAACAAACATAACACCAACTGTATGAAAGCTGAAGTTGAAAGGAGGAGGACTTGTACAAATTGATAATGATCCTAAATACACCTCAAAATACATAATAATCCTTAGAAAACACAGTCTCCTGAGCTGAATATCATTTCTGGATAGACCTCAAAAGAGCAATGCATGCAAGAGAAGGCAGGAATCTCACTGGAATCCTTTGGCAAGGAAGAATGAAATAAAATCCCTCACAAAAAATTGAAGAACACTTTGCTTGCTACAAATTCCATTTACAAGGTTTGATAGTTGCCAAAGGAGGTGTGCTAACCATACAGGTCATCCAATATTTTGCTTTTCTTTTTTTTCATATGTAAAAGATTAAAATAAAAAATAGTTTTTGCTTAAAATACAAAGAAATGTGTCATCTCCAACTTTATTCCTTTGGAGATCATAAGTTTTATCAACTTAGCTGTTCACAGTAACAGTAATTTTGATGTTTGCATACAGATGTACCTTTTTATATACCTGTTTGTCTCAGATCTGCCTGATTTTCTAACGACAATTGATCTATATGAATTGCTTTTCACCTGTACTGTGGAGAGACTGATGGCTTTTAATATAACAAAGTCTTGTTGGCTGCTAAAACTGACTACAATTGCTATAAGTTTGTTGAAATCTCATATCGTAACCGCATAGCAAGAGATGAACCTCAGACAAACTTGTCTCTTGCTTTTAACAAGAATGTGATCAATAAATTTACAAATCAGAACTTTATATATCTTCTCTTAAATTTTCCTAAATACCACATTTTAATACAATGAGACTTATTTAAGAAGTGTAATGGATTATTTTTCTTAACAATGTGTAATTTGGACAACAACTAAAACGCAGTCTAAGCACACTGTAAGGTTTGTCCCCTTTGTCCGCAGTAGTGATTTCTTGTAAGTGTAATGATGACATGTGACCAGCGTTGGAAAAATAGAGGGCCAAAGATTTTGAGGAGGAAAAAAATCTGAATTGTGCTGTGGAGCGCTGGAAAAGCAGCACTTACTATGGCTTGGATAATAGCCAGCCCGGTCCAACAGGCACTGACATTGGCCAGCCAATACCTAGTTCAACAATCAAAGCTAATTAATTAGCGTTCTGTGCAGAAACTGCTAGCACTAACTTAGTCCACAGTGCAGCGTCAGATAAGACAAAAATGCCAGTGCTCCAAAACTGGCGCTATAACCACAAGAAAGACCACAAGAAAGATGTTAAATATCACTTATCATAAATAAGGCCCCACATGTCCCTACATGTTATGTTGGACAGAGTGTTATAAAATGGTTTCCTTTGGGCCTTCAGCAAGATGCCTTTACTGCCGCAAACTAACAAATAATCCTACTGTGTACTATCACCAACCAACCTTCTTCCTGTGGTTGTTTAAACTGGAATGGATGACTGTCCACCTAGGGTGAGAGATCTAAGCCCTGTGGCTGTGTTTATTGACTTAGAGCCTTATTTATTGATTGGCACTGTATTTTTCTGTTGCTGCACAGTGTTTTATCATTGCAGTTACAAGATGTCACTGCTAAGGACAAAGGCAACAAACTTTATAGTGCGTTTAGGCTGCGTGTTAGCTGTTGTTGTCCAAATTACACATTGGTAAGGAAGCCATGAAAAACAATTTTAGCAGAAAAAAATAAAATTACATTTGGCAACATCTAGGTCCCGTGTCTGCATTATTGACAAGTCACAATGCAAGTTCTGTACAAATAAATATGTGTAATATTATTTATAAGCATAACACACTTCATTAAAGTTCTTCTTGTACTCTATGGGAGCTTGACCTCCAGGGCCATTATAAACTGCAATAGCTTCAACCAAATTGCTCGGTGCTGCGACCCATTAAAGTTCTTCTTGTACTCTATGGGAGCTTGACCTCCAGGGCCATTATAAACTGCAATAGCTTCAACCAAATTGCTCGGTGCTGCGACCTATGTGGTGCTAGTGTCAAACAGCCTGGTGGCTGCATCGGCACTGCCATTTTATTCGCTGGATAAATCACATGCTGAGTGCCACTGTGGCTAAAAGAATGGTTCTTCCCAATGCAGTGTCTTGTCCAGTCTTAGAGCCTAATTTATTACTAGCACCACTGAGTGCCAATTTTGCCATTAACAAAAGGGGCAGATATTGTCCGCACCGCCACGCCATGAACAGGCAAATGATGCAGTTAGCGTTCTTCACTGTAACCTAAAACGGTGCTGTCCTTTTTTTGTTCATTTGATAAATGTCATTTGTGATTGGTGCTCATGACCCGCTTATACCACTGTGCCTCTGCTTTATAATGCTGCTTTTGCTACTAATAGGCATGCCACCTCAGTGTTGCTTAGTCAAACCAAAGAGAATACATCACACACCGACAACTTACACTCAATTTGCTTTATATTTTTGCAAAAGTTCACAAATGTAAATCAAAGAAAGAAGTTGAATCAACAGCAAAACAATAATAAACTGTGCTTCTGACCTCTTTACGGTGCCTATAATGGGGAAAAACAAACATGTTAGTTTGTGTAAACTTTTTCTTTTTTACTCACTTTCACTGTGTATGGCTTGTCTAACTCTTTGTTGTTCTGCTATTGTTTCCTGCTTGTTGGCATTTTTGGAAATTTACTTTTTAGCTTTGCTTTAACTGGTCCCTAGATATCCTTGCTGTTCCTAGGGCATGATTAAAAATGCATTTTGTGTCACTTGCCCCCAAAAAATAATTAATCATTTGTGTCTACAGGGCAAAGCCACTCTGTGTGTCTTTGGCAGTGTCTGCAAGCATTTCTGGAACTTTGGGCATTAATTGCATTTTCTCTGGCTCTTCCATGCAATGTAGTATGCATAGATTGTGTAGCACACAGCAAGCCAGGATGATCTTTGACACCTTCTCTAGGCTGTAGAGCATCTCCCCAGGCCAAACATAGGAAGAGTGCTTTCAACATGCTGACGGTTCTTTCCACAATGCATCTGGTCTTTCAGTAAGCTGCGTTGTAGAGCACATCTGACATCCTCAGGGTTTTGGGTCATATTCCTTATCACCTAAATACAAACACACAGGTTAATCTTGTTTACATTCGAAATGCAGACCACAAGCTGGTTGTGTTCATTTTGGGTTAAGCTGCCCCTCCCTTGTTCAGGCCATAACATTTGCTCCTTAATTACCTAGTAGCCAACCCGGCGGCATTTCTTGATTCTCAAAATTCCTGGCCATGGCCAATTGTTGGCACACATAGGAATCATGGAAGGAGCCCGGGAACCCTGACCTCACTGCACGCAGCCACATCGTGTGATCGCACACAACTATCACAGTCATTGAATGGAAGCTTTTCCGTTTGCGGTAGTGCGGCTCTTGTGTTAGAGGGGGGCAGAAGGAAATATGGGTTCTGTCAACGCACCCAAGCACATTGGGGCAAAACACAAGTTTGAATCATTGCGCCTCTTCCTCATCATCCAGAAATCTTCTGAAGGTAAAAATGAGGCCACAGATGTCCAGGATGACCTCATGAAAGATGCGGCACATGATGAGCTGGCTTATGCTAAAAAGAGCTGCAGTGGCCTGAAATGTGCCCCTTGCCAGGATGTTCAACGAGGCACAAAGGCATACTATGCCTGGTACGGCCATGTTGCGGCCACTGGTTGCGTCAATTCTGTAGTGAAATCGTTGTTACAGTGATAAAAGTGCAGCTCGTTTGAGGCAGAATTGGCTGCATATTTGTGCGCCAGGTAAATCTGCCGCAGACAGTCTGTTGGTGAACACTTAGTCAGCCCTCAGTCACACCACTGTGGCTTCCTCAGCCTCCTCTTTCTCCTCTGTAGCAGCCACACAACTCAAGCACACCAAACATAACACCAAAATTGGGTTCGGCACTGCACTGCATTGCAACTTGCAAACCCAAAGGGCAAATGCAATACCACACACATACACACTTGTTGCACAACTCAACACAAACAGCAGACACACACTCTTAAACACAGAAGTGCAAACCAATGCAGCTCCCCAAAAGAGCAGATGCATAGGGGAAACAACCATTCAGCTGTTGAAAGCAAGCTTCTTAAGTTGGGCCAGGCCTAGAGGAGAACCACTAAGCAGCCCTGACAAGGTGTCAAATACACTCCTGCCTTGTTATGTGCTCACCAATCTCTGCTTACTACATCACTTGTCAGAGACAGGGGAAACACAATTGAGATCACAAAGCACAGACCAACTAGTAAAACACTGCACCCAACAGACAGACTGGCTCTGCCTGGTGCCCACCGGCTACTTTTGCATTCTATTACACACTGTAGTCCCATTCCAAAAGTCAACCACAGACATACAGTGCCCATATAAACTCAGTAGGCCAGAAATTGATTTTGCTCCATGATGCAGTGTTCATATGTAGCTTAAACAAGGAATTCACTGCACCAGGGGCCCATGTTCACCATCTTAATCATCCACGCTATCCGGTCAGGGCAAAACGCTCATTAGCGTGGAAACCTGCTGCTCCACATTATTGTGCAGTCCTAGGTTGTTAGCCAGCTGCCTCCAACATGCTCTGGAAAGCCTTTACATGCTGCTCTGCACTAGTGAGCATTTACAGCTGATTTCGCACTTCTTCCTCTTCTCTGGGGAAGAAACACTATTTTTTGTTTTTTTTTAAGTGTTACAGCATGCTTCTGTGTGTATTGGGTGTTTTCTGTGGCCACATTAGCACCAGACCCCCTATCGTTTCTATTGATAGCATTGTCACCAACCTGCACCTGATTAGTAGTGCCCCACCATAAATTTAGCTCAATTTTTGGAAGAGATTGCAACTTGGAGGAGGTATAAAGCAACAATGCCATCTACTAGGCGAGGCAGGCATGCACTGGGGCGTTCCCCTGTGGGAAGCAGCCCCAGAGCTTAGCCTCATGGCCGTGACCTTACCCCATTTTTGGGAGGATTTTTAACCCTTAAAATTCCCCAAAAATGGAGTCCCCATCCTGGAAGGGGCACCCCACACCAAATTCCTTTTTTTTATTTAACCCTTTATAATGTGGATAGTAGTTGTATTTTTGCAAAAAAATAATAACAGAACTCCCTTAATTCAGGGCAGTATTCTTAAGTATCCCCAAGTGGGATGCCCCGAAAAAAGTCTTAACAGGTAAATCGACACCCGCAGTGCATATACTTTCAAAGAATCGTGCTGATTCCAATCATCCACCACCACACAGATCTTCTTACCGGGGTGTCACAGAAAGTGGGCTTATACCGGGTTAATGTTTCCAGAATCAATTTTTCCAAAATGAAATGCAGCCAGGCCGAAAGAAAGCTTCTCCACCAAAATATCTCAAAAGGTAAGCTTAACAGGTTAATCTTCCATCATTCCCAAAATTAGACACAACCCAGTCAAAAGAGAGCTTCTCCACCTCGGCAGTGAATGGAATCAAGCAGGGATGCTGGAACAATATCTCTTCAATCTGGGTTCCAGACAATGTTCGGAGTGTCTCAGGAAGTGAGCTGTATAACGGGTTACTTTTTCAACAATTCCAAAATTAAATGCAGCCAGGCCAAAAGAGAGCTTCTCCACCAAAGTGTCTCAACAGGTGAGCTTAACAGATTCATCTTCCATCATTCCCAAAATTAGACACGGCCCAGTTAAAAGAGAGCTTTTCCACCTCAGCAATAAATCAGGCAGGAATGCTGCAACAATATCTCTCCAATCTGGGTTCCAAACAGTGTTCTCAGCGCATAACATATAAAAGAAAAAAAGCAAATCTTGCGTGATACCCTCAAAAGCAGTATTTTTAATGCTTAAAAATGCACTCACATGTTATATAAGCAAATCGCGCATATAAAAATACAGGGATGGTTCTCCTCCAATCCCCCTCGTGTAACAATCTGGCCAGATATACAATGAATAAAAGTCCGCCGCCCGCCGCCACCGACACGTTTCGTTGCCGTGGGCAACTTTTACAAGGCTGCCGGCATGACGGCAGACAAAGTTTAAATACCTTAAGCATAATGGAGGACTTCTCAGTAGCATCGGAGCTCCACCCCTCTTCCTCTCAGTTCCCCTGTCTCAGGGCATATCACTCTGAGGCTTCCTGTGTGGAGGGCAGCCTATCAGCACACCTGCAGTGTAACTAAACCCTCCCCTCTGAGTCAAACAGCCACACCGAGATCTGCGTTCTTTACCCTACGTTAATTGCGTAGGCAGGCACTGCAGTTACGTTATTTGCGTAACAGTGCAACTATACTACAGAAGGGGGAAACAAGATGACTTAGGCTGTTTATGCAGCCATATGACTGTACAGCACCCTCTAGTGTCTATTTAACAAAATAGCAGCAGGCAATATATTTTAAAAAGCCTCCAACCTGAAAAACCCTCTCATCTAAAGGGGCCCTGTCAGGCTCAAATACAGCCAACAACACAAACCTCTCCGTTCACATAAAATAATAGAAAAGGCATTAATATAAAAATAATACACATAAAATGAGCATACCATATACAATACATTTTAGGAATTGTCTATAAAACAGTTTAAATCAAAATTCTATGTTTAACCCATAGGGTACCATTGAATTTAGAATAAAAATCCATTTCCCTTCTTTACGTGAGATATCCCATTTTAGATTTGATCCCCTCCAATGAGCTTCAGCATGGTCTATCCCTAAGTAGGACATTTTTGAAGGGTCACTTGCATGCGTTGATGTGAAATGGGCCGAGAGGCTATGTTGATCATATCCCCATTTTATATTGTAAATATGCTCACGTATCCGTACACGTAATTCACGTGTGGTCCTCCCTACGTAAAGCAATCCACATGGGCACCAAATCAAATAAACAACATTCTTCGTACGGCAAGTAATGAATTTAGTAATTTTATGCTCCTGCCCATTTTTTACATCCTTAAAGTATTTCTGAGGTTTTGCCAATGGCGCACAAACCTTACATCCTGCACAATTTCCACATTTATAGAAGCCAAGCAAGGTGTTCTTTGTTAAGGTCATCCGTTTAGGGGGGTCCACAAAGCTTCACGTCAACTGATCTTTTAAATTGGGTGCTTTCCGGAAAATCCCGGAAGAGTGCGGCCCAGCACCGTATCCAATTTCAAGATGTGCCAGTGCTTGGTCATCAGGCGTTGTATCTCCCTGTGTTGGATATTGAACCCAGTAATCAAAGCAACCCTGGGTCCCCCTTTTAGACCTTTCTTCCCACCAAAAAACAAACTTTTCCTCGGGGTATCCCGTATCACTTTCCTCTGAGATTCAACCTCGACAGGATTATATCCCTTCTCCAGAAAACGTCTGGCTAGGAGTTCGGACTGGGCATCATAATCCCCCACCTTAGTACAATTCCGCCTAATTCTTGAAAATTGTCCCTTGGGGATAGCAGACAGCCATTTTGGGTGGCGATAACAAGACTGTGGGACATACCCATTTCTGTCTGTTGGTTTGAAATAGGTGGTCGTTATTAGCTTAGGCCCAAGTTTTTTAATGTTCAAGTCAATTCACTGCTGAGGAACTTGCCTCGACAGTGAATTCAAGGTTATGGAGATTATTATTAACCTCCACAAAGAACTTATCCAAGTTCTTGAGTCCCCTTCCAGATGACCATCACATCATCTATGTAGCGCCTCCAGCATAACAAATGGGGCCATACTCTACCAAAAATTAACTCCTCCTCCCATTTCCCCACGTAGTGGTTCCCATAACAAAAATAGTTATGCTGGAGCGCAAACTCTACGCATTGGACAATGAAGTCAACCTGTTCAGTGGATATAGAAGGGTTTTTCTGAGGAAGTAATCCACAGCTTTTATCCCCAAGTCATGTGGAATAGCTGTATACAGGGACGATACGTCCGCAGTTGCCGGAATATAGTGACTTTCAATCTGAAAACTCTCACATAGCTGGATCACCGCTGACTATAGGTCTCCCTGGGGGCTTGGTTAAACTTTTATGTATTTTAGGCAATATATATATCGTAGGGATTCTTGGTGCCGTGGGTGTAAGATATTCAAGTTCTTTCTTTGAAAGGAAACCTTTTTCGGCCCCTATTCCCAACAAGGCCCCCACCTTCCCTTTGAATTCAGAAGTAGGATCCCTTTCTAGTTGAATATAAGTCTCAGAGTCAGATAGCAACCTATCCACCTCTTCAAGATAGTCACATTTATTCATTACCACCAGCCCCCCCCCCCCCCCCCCCTTGTCAGCTGGCTTCAGAACAATGTCATGTTTATTTTCAAGTGTCTTAAAACCTTTGTAAATATCTGAAGACCATTTAGATTTTCTGACCTCAAGGGCTCTGATATCCCTTATTAATGCTGCCCTAAACGTTTCGATCTGGGAGTTTCCCACGCTAGGTGGGTTAAACAATGAATTGTTCCTAAGCCCCGAGTGTAAAAAAGGGCTTCTGGATATATCCACCTCCCTCCTAGCTTCCTCAGGCTGGGACTCCTGTTGAGTCAGAAAAAACTTTTGCATCTGCAATTTTCTAACATATTTATTTACGTCAATGAATAAATCAAACTTATTCAATGTATTTGGCGGGGCGAACTTCAGCCCCTTATCCAACAGAGTCAGCTCTTCCCTAGATAATTCGATAGAGCTAAGATTGTATATTCCTTCCCCTACTGCCTGTCACGAATGACTTACCTTCTACCCGTGCCCGTGGTATCCCTAGGCAACGGGTTCGGGTTCCTCCTGCCCAGGAGCTGCTTATGCCTCGGTTGCCATCCCCAGTGGCGCATGTGTCGCCGAGTAAGTCCTTCCCCCTTGCCCATTGTCACTCAGCTTGTGCTTGCTGGCCTATACAGTCAGCTCATGTCTTCCGGTGGTGCAATACTCAGAATGGCCACCGGAGGCTGTTTAAAAGAACAAAGTCTAGAAGGTGCAGCTCTGAGCAGTTTGCCTGGGAAGCTCAGCTGGAGCAATCAGCCCAGAGCTCACCAATCAGACCACAGGGCCAGTGCTCCAATCCGCCGCCAGATCCTAAGTGCACCAATCCCAGCCACTGTCTCCCTGTCCAATCCTGCCGGTTTTCCCACTATAAAGGGATTTCCACTGCAGTGTGTCATTGCCTGTGATAGTGCCTTGTACCCTGTTAGCAGCTTCTCTAGTGTTTATTCTGAACTCCCGTTGCCGACCACCGCCTGTCTTGACTATCCTCGATCCGTGTTCCTGTTGCCGACCTTCGCCTGTGTTTGACCATCCCCGATCTGATCTCCTGTTGCCGACCTCTGCTTGATCCTCGACCACGACTTGTCCAACCCTTTGTACCGCTGCCATCTCTGAACTTCCGTTGCTGACCCTAAGCCTGTTTGGACTTCCGTTATACGCTCAGCGATTGGGCTACTCAGCACCACTTCCAGCCACGGGTTCTCCAGGCCTCTGAACAGTAAGACTCCAAACTTTGAGCCATTGAAGTCCTGGGGGCAACCGATCCCGGGCAGGCGTGCTTTGCGTCCCGGCAAGCGGGGGCTCCTATAGGTGAAGCTGGCTGCGGAGATTGGGGGTTGAGGTCTTACCGAGAGGGCTGGAGTTATCTAAGTGGATTGCTGTAGTACCCGGAGCGTGACATTATCACAGGCCAAAAGAAATGGATGACCTGGTACAGCAGGTGCAAGCTTTGGCCACCGCCATCAACCAGCTGGCCCAGCGAGTAACCACTCAGGAGAGTTTTGATTTTGAGCGACTTGAACAACAAGTGCATGGCATGGGTACCGCCATTAACTACTTGTCCCAACGTATGGCTAATCAAGATCGCCAGCCGGCTGCACCACCTTCATCCTTACCTCTTGTCGAGCCGAAGGTTCCCCTCCCTGAAAAATTTAATGGGGACCGAAAAAGATTTTCCAACTTCAGGAACTCGTGTGAACTTTATTTCAGACTACGGCCCTACTCCTCGGGCACCGAATTGCAGAGGGTTGGTCTGGTTATCTCTCTGCTCCAGGGTGATCCACAGTCCTGGGCGTATGGCTTAGCGCCCACTGATGAGGCCTTGCAAACTGTCGCAGCTTTTTTCTCCTCTATGGAGATTCTGTATTCTGACCCAGACAAGACTTCGACCGCTGATGCCAGGCTTCGAAGCCTGAAACAGGGGAAGCATTCAGCGGAGGAATATAGCGCTGAATTCCGCCGCTGGGCGATTGAATCCCATTGGAATGATCCTGCTCTCTGTAGTCAGTATCGTATTGGTCTCTCAGAGAGTATTAAGGATGTTCTAACGAATTTTCCCTACCCCAGAAGCCTGGATGAACTCATGCCTATGGCCATTAAAATTGACAGACGGCTACAGGAGAGACATATGGAGAAGAATCATTCTGACTTCCGGGATTCTTCTCATTGGGAGTCATCCACTGTAGGAGAGGTCTCATCTTCGCCCCCTGATGAGCCTATGCAGCTTGGTGCTACTCACCTTTCTCTTAATGAAAAGAGTAGACGTTGCACCTTAGGCCTGTGCATGTACTGTGGGACTTCTGGTCACCTGGTTAAGACCTGCCCCAATAAAAAACCTTTGGCGGGATTGCAACGTCCTGACAAGACTGAGAAAGTTTGTCAGGACGGTCAGGTAACTTCCTTTCACAGAAATAAGATGTTGTTACCTGTTACTGTGGGTTGGGAATTATCCAGGAAATCCATCCCCGCTCTAGTCGATAGCGGAGCAGTGGGCAACTTTTTGGATAAATCCATAGTGACCGCCTTAGGCATTCCATTAATACCCCTTGGGAAGCCCCTCCAGATGTTGGCTGTAAATAATATTCCTGTTCGTGGAGGAATAGTAACCTCCAAAACCCCTTTTATCAGCCTAGTTGTGGGACCCTCCCATTCTGAGAATCTTGAATTTTTTGTATTTGACTGCCCTGAAACCCCGGTTGTCTTAGGGTTCCCTTGGTTGAAGATGCACAACCCTACCCTTAATTGGGAGACTGGGGAATTGACAGGATGGGGCCCACACTGTGAAGAACACTGCGCTAGCATCACTGTTGGGGCAACCCTGGTCTCTGAGTTTGTTTGTCCGCCTGCCTCTCCATCCAGGAGGGTACCTCGCGTATCTTCATTGAAGTCTGTCAGAACTATTCGGGGCGGTTGTCCTGTGGAGTCTGGTGAGGGTCCGGAGGCCCCTCGTGAAGGGGGGGGTAGTGTCACGAATGACTTACCTTCTACCCGTGCCCGTGGTATCCCTAGGCAACGGGTTCGGGTTCCTCCTGCCCAGGAGCCGCTTATGCCTCGGTTGCCATCCCCAGTGGCGCATGTGTCGCCGAGTAAGTCCTTCCCCCTTGCCCATTGTCACTCAGCTTGTGCTTGCTGGCCTATACAGTCAGCTCATGTCTTCCGGTGGTGCAATACTCAGAATGGCCACCGGAGGCTGTTTAAAAGAACAAAGTCTAGAAGGTGCAGCTCTGAGCAGTTTGCCTGGGAAGCTCAGCTGGAGCAATCAGCCCAGAGCTCACCAATCAGACCACAGGGCCAGTGCTCCAATCCGCCGCCAGATCCTAAGTGCACCAATCCCAGCCACTGTCTCCCTGTCCAATCCTGCCGGTTTTCCCACTATAAAGAGATTTCCACTGCAGTGTGTCATTGCCTGTGATAGTGCCTTGTACCCTGTTAGCAGCTTCTCTAGTGTTTATTCTGAACTCCCGTTGCCGACCACCGCCTGTCTTGACTATCCTCGATCCGTGTTCCTGTTGCCGACCTTCGCCTGTGTTTGACCATCCCCGATCTGATCTCCTGTTGCCGACCTCTGCTTGATCCTCGACCACGACTTGTCCAACCCTTTGTACCGCTGCCATCTCTGAACTTCCATTGCTGACCCTAAGCCTGTTTGGACTTCCGTTATACGCTCAGCGATTGGGCTACTCAGCACCACTTCCAGCCACGGGTTCTCCAGGCCTCTGAACAGTAAGACTCCAATCTTTGAGCCATTGAAGTCCTGGGGGCAACCGATCCCGGGCAGGCGTGCTTTGCGTCCCGGCAAGCGGGGGCTCCTATAGGTGAAGCTGGCTGCGGAGATTGGGGGTTGAGGTCTTACCGAGAGGGCTGGAGTTATCTAAGTGGATTGCTTTAGTACCCGGAGCGTGACACTGCCACCTTGGCCTTCGGATGTTTCGCACCTCCCCTTCGCCCCCTTGATCTTCCAGTTTTCGTTTGGATCCTCTGGCCCCTACTCCCCACCATGTATCTCCCCTGTCCTGAGGTGGTGATCGATTCCGCCAGTCCACCCGGAGTGGGGTCCTGTGAAAAGGGGTGCTCTGGGCTGGTGAATCTACCTGTAGTGAATGAAAGCGATTTTGCCCCTCAGCATTCCCCTGCTGGGATCTTACCCTCAAGGATGGTTGTAGTAATGATCTCCCCTCATTCCTCTTCCTTTGCCCCCTTGTTCCCTGTGTTTGATAATTAAGATTCCTTCTCATTGTCCCTTGATTCCCCTGTCCCTTAAACCCTCTACCTAGAAAGGGGAGATTTGTTTTCACAGGGATTTCTCCCCTTGGAGGGGGGTCATAAAAATCTGCCTCAATGTGGGTATGTCTTTGCCACTTAAACACATTATTAGTAGCATAATCATTTTGATCCCTTTGGATCTTCTTCAGCTTTCTGACCCTGATATTTTTCTCTTCCTTTCTTAGTTTTTCTTTGAGATCATCAGATTTTTGTAAAAGCTCAGAGGTCGCACTATGTGGCAAAACCCTCTCACTAATAACATTTTCTATGGCCCTTCAACTGATCCTTTTTTTTATTTATCAATCTCTCTAACAGCCATACCCCACAGTCGTTAAAAAAGGCAAACCATTCCGCTTTTGCCCCTTCTGTGTCGTCCCCATCATAAATCTGAAGGGACCAACGGAGCTGTTGGGGAACCATCCTCCTCAAAACATACTGTTCCAGAGTGGCAATGTCCCACTTAAGTCTCAGCTCACGATTCAGGAGCTTATATAGACTTCTGAACTCCGTGTCCAGACACGGTGGGGTATAGGCAGGGGTTAGTAGTTGTATTTTATTCATAAATGTTATAAAGTGCTCTTTTCAGTTTGGGGGGTCTCCTGGGCAGAAACGGGGGGCTACCAATACATAAAATAAATGTTTTATTTAAAATAAATGAGACTTTTTTTTTAAATAATCTTTTATGTTTTTTAGGTTTTTATTTACTCAAAAATATTTAAAAAACAGTGGAAGACATTTTATGTTAAAGTCTAAAAAATGTGATTTTCCTCGAAATTTCAGCTAAACATAACCTGTCAACAGAGGGTGACAAAAACTCCAGTATGCTGGTTGTTAAAAGGGTTAAAAGTACCTATGCATGTTGGGCTTTGTTCTGCTCAGGGGACCTTGCAGTTTCAGTTAATGTGTTTTTACATTTTTTTTAGAGAAACCCATGTGCAACCAAATAATTATTTGAGGGATTACTTCCAGAAAGATGAGCCTACTACAACAAGCTGAGTATACCTATAAAGCTTAATATGTGTACTTTCAGAGAATGTATGGTTTGTGGGGGATATTCCAAATTTAAAGGGGACCAAGATGCACACTTTATCTGCAGAGCTGAAATTTTCAAGTAAAATTATTGTAACATGCATGCTTTACTTTGCTTTTTCAGATTTAACTTGTTTTTTCTTGTTTGCATATAGTTTTTTTTTAGGAAAATGTGGCTTTATTTCAGCTTTTTTATTTTTTTTTAGGGAAGATCTGTGCAACCAAAGAATTCATTGACGGATTACTTCCAGAAAACTGTGCCCACGTCAACAAGCCTGGTACGCCTAGAATCCTTGAGGTATGTATTCCAGAGAATATATCGTTTGTGGGGAGTATTTGAAATACAAAGGGTTGCTTCCCTTGAAAAACTGCAAGGTGCGCAAAGCGCATAGCATAGTTACATTTTTATTACAAAAAAACACTACAAATTGTAAAAAATAGTTGTATTCAAATGTTTGCACATATTTCACCCCAAAATATTGAGAATACAATTAAAACATGACAAACAAGACATTTCATGTTAAACCCATTTGAAATCCGTTCAAAAATCACAGTTGAACATGTGTAGCGCAAAATAATGAAACATAATCTGGCAACACGGGGTGACAAAAACTCTAGGTAGGCTGGCACTTAAAGGGTTAAACAAGGCCCTCAGTGTGCCCACTGACCCACTACAATTTTAATTTGGTTGAAAATCACCTTTGGTTTACATTTTTAAGCTCAACACAATTGCAAGAATTCATATTGAAGCCCTAAATCAAATGTTATTGAAGTCTTTACTCCAGAAAACAACATATAATAGTCCTTCATTCTGATGAAATGCCAGAACCAATCTTTTCTTTTTGAGCAAAGTTGATAAAAAATTCCTTTAAAAAACGTATTGTGTATGTGTAGTTAATTATATTTATACATGGTAAAGTTTACCCCTCAGATACATACATCAGTTCTTGTTACAGACAAATGGGGTCATGCTAAAGATCAGATGAAGTGCCCAGGGTCCACCAGAGGAAATCATTCTTGAGCCCCACCTTTCAAGGTGTCTGAATTCCTTATCCCTGGGACATCTCAATTTGGGATGCCCCACTGTGTAAACCTCCCCTGGGATCACCCGGTGTACTCATATAGCAAGCAACCCCACAACGCATGTGCAGGCCACAGCCTCATCCTCGCTCACCTCTGAATGGCCGGTGCAGGACACAGTGAACCAATGAGTACTGCAGAACCCCCAATCACATGATACCAGACTGTGTGGCAGAACCCATAACAGGCTGTGTGGCAGAACCCATCATCATCCACATTGCAGACTGTGTGGCAGAACCCATCATCATCCACATAGCAGGCTGTGTGGCAGAACCCCCCATCACCCATAACAGGCTGTGTGGCAGAACCCCTCATCATCCAAATAGCAGACTGTGTGGAAGAACCCCCATCACCTCATAACAGGCTGCGTGGCAGAACACCCAATCGCCCCACAGCAGTCTGTGTGATAGAAACCCCATCCCCCATAACAGACTGTGTGACAGAACCCCCAATTACCTCATAGCAGACTGTATGGCAGAACTCTCACCACCCCATAACATACTGTGTTGCACAACACCCCATAACCCCATAGTAGACTGTATGACAGAACCACCATCACCCCATAGCAGACTGTGACACACCCCCATTACCACATTACAAACTGTGTGACAGAACCCCCAATCACCCCATAACATGGTGTGTGACAGAACCCCACCAGCCTATAACAGGATGTGTTACAGAACCCCCCCCCCATCACCCCATAGCAGAGTGTGTGGAATATTATCACCCATAATAGGCTGTGTGACAGAACCCCCCTATCACCTCACAGCAGAACCCCCAATCACCCCATAACATGCTGTGTGACAGAAACCCACCAGCCCATAACAGGCTGTGTGACAGAACCCCCCTATCACCTCATAGCAGACTGAGTGGCAGAAACCCTATCATCCCATAAAAGACTGTGTGACAGAGTCTCCCATCACCCCATAGCAGGATGTGTGTCAAGCCCCTCCATCACCCCATAGCAGGCTTTGTGGCAGAACCCCCATCATCCCATAACATGATGTGTGGCAGAACCCCTCATCACTCCACAGCAGACTGTGTGGCAGAACATCCCACCCTCCCATAGCAGGCTGTGTGACAGAACCCCCCATTACTTTATAGCAGGATGTGTGACAGAACCCCTCATCACCCCATAGCAGGTTGTGTGACAACCCCCATCACCCCATAGCAGGTTTTGAGACAGAACTCCCAATCACCCCATAACATGCTGTGTGACAGAACCACGCCAGCCCATAACATGTTGTGTGGCAACCGCCCCCCATCATCCCATAGCAGGCTGTGTGGCAGAACCCCCCATCATGCTATAGAAGACTGTGTGACAGAGCCCCCCATCTCCCCATAGCAGGCTGTGTGTCAAAACCCCCATCACTCCATAGCAGGCTTTGTGCCCCCCCCATCATCCCATAACATGCTGTGTGGCAGAACCTCCATTATTCCATAGCAGACTGTGTGGCTGAGCAGACTGTGTGACAGAACCCCTCATCACCCCATAGCAGACTGTGTGTCAGAACCCCACATCATCTCATAGCAGACTGTGTGACATAACCCCCAATCACCCCATAGATTGCTGTGTGACAAAACCCTCCATCACCCCATAGCAGGCTTTATGGCAGAAGCCCCAACCATCCCATAACATGCTGTGTGACAGAACCCCCCATCACCATATAGCAGGTGTGTGGAAGAACCCCTCCATCATCCCATAGAATACTGTGTGACAGAGCACCCCATCACCCCATAGAAGGCTGTGTGTAAAAACCCCCATCATCCCATAACATGCTGTATGACAGAACCCCCATCACACCATACCAGACTGTGTGGCAGAACCTCCCATCACCCCATAGTAGGATGTGTGGAGAGCCCCTCATCATCACATCATCCCATAGCAGGCTGTGTAGCAGACTGGCCTGGCTGGGCACTTTGGTCAGTGTTGGCTTGCTGCCGTGCCTTGTTGTAGCACTTCCCCGCCTATGCCACACATGCTCCCCTTATTGATTGGTTAGGGCTGGGGCGGGTCTTGGTGTGACAATGGCGGGTGTGGTCAGATTGTCTGGCTGCAGGCTCATTGTGATCGGGTGAGGCGAGGGCTAAAAGCTGGTTGATAAGCTGCTCAGCTGAACGCCACAGCCAAACACAGTCTCCTGGCTAAACTTTGTGGTAAGGGTTCTCTCAACACTTTTAGATCACATGGCTGTTCCCACACATACTGTTTCTCTTCTTCTTCTCTTTTTTCTATAAATCACCAGTGCTCTTGTGATTCATAGAGAAAAAGGGTCTTTTTTAAAAACTGATTGTAGTTTTTGAAAATGCAAAGTGTAGCCCATGACAATGGGACGTGTTTGCCTTTAGTATAAATGTGTTTAGTATAAACTTTATATATTTTTTCAATAGATAATTTGTATATGGTCAGCACAAATAGCTTTGAATTCCCCAAATTTTAAGCGTCCAGATGACGGCCTCTTATGCTTTTATAAATTATATCAACAAATGTATAGTTAAACATTCCAAACAGCAGATAGGTTGGCCGGGCGCTGAGGACATGGATGGACTGTTGTCGTGCTGCCTGCTCCACCCTCCCTGGTCAAGTTAACCTATAAAATGTTGTTTCTGGCCGCACTGGGTGTGATGTGCTGAGTTGGCCTGTCTATTCATGCGCTCAAGAGCGACCCTATCGCATTTGCACAATAATTTCAGCTTGCGTTGCAATATTTGGAATATTTCATCTATGTGGTGGCATATCACTTCCGGCGCTGTATGCCACTAATAGTGAGCGCTGCTGCACTCGCTAAATGGTAAAGGGAGGTGGGCAGGTGGGACCATTTCTATTTTCCTCTGGGGAATTGAAGGAGGAGGATTTCTCACCCTCCTGATATTGCCAGCCGCCGTAGAGATTGCCATCATAATGGAGAGCATGGACAGTGTAACCATAGCCTAATGCATTCTCCTTTCCGGGACCCTCAAGGGAATTCAGAAAACACAGATTCTAAGCTATACAGGTAACTAATTTGCATAATATCTGGTGCAGCTTTTCAGTACGCAGTTCAGAGTGGATTATATGTTAAATCATCCTCTATATTATTTTATATCATAGATGCTAATATATTTGATCCAAGGTAGGATGAAAATATTACAATTTTCTTAACAGACCTCATGAAGCTTAGTAGGCAAGTGATATATGATATCCACATTCTATTTGTAGATTGTACATTTTGTATTTGAAGCTGTGATCCAGAATAAGTCTGAGGAAGCTTTAATAAGGGGAGTAAAATTAGTTATTGGATACAAGAGACACATTAACCTGTGATGTTAATGCTGAACTGAATTATTTGGAAACCACCAACTTGATTGAATGTTGTTTTTAATCAATTATTTTAAAAGTGTTAAAGTTATAACAACTATGTTATTTTAACTGATATAAGAGTGTGGGACATTTAAGAGTTGGGAATAGCCCAATTCCCTATACAAGACCGTATGGTTATAATTCTTTTCATATGGGTATGTAGATGACCTAAAGTTCTACTTTTTTAGGAATCTCTGTCTAAAAGACTTATAGTTGTACTGGAATGCTTACATATTTATTTTCATTTACTTAATTACTTATATTATAAAATATCTATTTGTTTTTATTTTTATTTAGACTTCTGCCATCTATTCTGATGGCTGAATAGTGTACTGTCAAGAGGACTTATTTAAGGAGTACTCGGTAAAAATAAGTATCGTTGGTCTTGGTTTGTATGTGCCATGTAAAACCTTTTAAAGCTAACTTTACATTGTAGCCTTCAGTGGTGGACGGGGGGGCTCTTCTAACCCACCATATTAAGCCTACTAGGGGTTTCTCCTTGCTAAAATACTCAAAAAAAACCCAAATCTCCCACCCACAGTGATAATTTCAAGCCTTGTGATGATTCTGAAACATGCATCCAGAAGTTATAAGTGATGACTGTACAAATATTGGAAGATATGCTCAAGAATTGCATGTCTAGCAAGCTCCTTATGAGCACTTGAGGCATCACAAAGACAAAAAGAGATAATTTGCATGGTGCCAACTAAGCTACAGCATATTGTTCTAGGTCTATGCCATGTAAATATTCTCTGTTACAAGAAATTGCTCTTTGTTTTTTTTCTCTTAGCATGTTATACATTTTAAGATGCTGATGCTTTTTTGTGACCATGGTACATCTCTCATAAATACCATTTCTGATTTAAGGTTTTTTATACAAATTTAAAGCAGAAAACAAAACCCAGCAGTGGCCGGCCGATGGCTTTTTTCTTGGGCATCCGGATGTGGATACGCCGCTGTGTGAAACCCCCCAGGGCGCCCGTAAAAACTTGGTGCATACACAGGCTCTAGTACAATGAGAACTGCCTGCTGTGACTAAGAGGCCGATTCACTACTAGCGCCACATATTGCCAGATGAGCATCTGTATAGGGGCGCTCAGAGTGATCGCTAGAAGTTGCTGTAAACGGGTATCGGGCACTGTAAGCTAGCGTAACGGTCACTGTAGCCACCTGGCCAGCATTGATGAATATGATGTGTGTTGGGTGCTCTAACAACAGCAAAACGCTGCAGCGAGCGAGAGGTAGTACCAGCTCAGTGCGTCCGGCACTTGCCGCTCCACACCATATTTAACAAAAACTACACACACACAGTGTCGGCGCTGTAAAGCTGGGCGCTCTAATATAGAGCGCCAGACACTGCATGATAAAAGTCTGTTTCTGAACACATATTCACAAGTAACAAAGCGAAAACACATGGAATGACATTGTTTTAACACTGTGACAATGATACTTTAGTGCCAGACCTGTACACACAATTCTGCATAAAAATAAATAAAACAAATATATAAAAGTGTTTGTTTGCAGACCAGGAGAGGTCACACAATGATTTGAGCAAAAATTAAAAAAATTAATTTTTATTGCCCAAAACGCTAAACACAAACAAATGAAACCCCATTGAAATGTATGTCACTGAGTGAAAGGTAATGCATGACGCTCCTGAACCTAGAGTGCCGGCGCTGAGGTAATACATGTGACGCTACATGGCGCTGTTAGAGGCACTCACCAGAATCGTTTCCTTAAAGATGGTTTTGTGTACAGCTCCCAGCGTTCACCAGGCGCTACCTGCTGCTACGAAGCACTACCTGGCGCTATCCCTTCTAAAATAACCCCCTAAGTCTAATACCACTATTCTAGATATTGTTTTTACGTTTATCATCAATATTTTCCCCAGGTATCTATAGGTCCACCTACGTGCTGCTAGTTAGTTATGGAACTTATGACTATAGTTGGGGTACTTGAACTGTTGTGAACCAGAAAAAAACAGCCCACTTGTGTATTCCATGGCAAGCCTTGTGTCAGATAAAATTACACAGTATGACAGACTTGGTAAATCACTTGGCCCTATAAGCCACACTGTAAATGATTTTATGACACCTAAAGAGGAACGACACCCAGGATTTTTACTCTCCTGATTTGGGATGCACCCTGTGTAAAAGCCCCTGGATGGCTTGTAAAAATGTTCATTTCTGCGATCCCACGGTGCATGCATAAGGTGCCAGCCAATCGTGCTACCCACTCCAGCCATTAAAAATACTTGAAGTGGGAAAGTGCCTCAGATAGAGGTGGGCAGTAATGCAGCCTGCACATATGCCGTGGGATGGCCAGCTACCTGAGTATACCAGACAATCGCAGGGGCTTCACACAATGGGGTATCTCAAATTGGAATGTCCCAGGGATTGTCTTTTAGACTCCAGGGAGGCCATTGATCCTCTTTATAATAACAATACTTGCACCTAGATAAAAAGGCTGAAGTTCTCATTTAACGGGCAGGCTGATTTATCATTAGCGGCAGGTAGCAACAGATGAGCGTCTGTAGCAGGCATTTTCAGAGTGCCCGCTAGTAGTCGCAGTGCTCGGCCGTGAGTCGCTAGTTTATCGCTGTTCAGTAATGTTGAATACATTGTGAGGAGTCGCTATTTGACCAGTACAGCGCTGTATGGGAGCGCATGTTGGCGACTGCTCATAGCGACCGACTCACAACATATTCAGCAAAAAAACAGCCTCCCAAATCTCTGGAGCTGAAAAATGCTTGTTTTAAAGTGGACCAACACCCTGCCCTTTTTTATATTTTTTTTATATGTCTGTTTAAAATATGTAAAATGTGCAGCAGGACCCGTTCTAACTAACTAAAAAACTAAACTAAAAAAATTACCTTGGATGCTTCCTCGCTGCGTTGCTTCCAATTTTATTTCTGTCCGCCATCTTGTTTTTTTTTTCTAAAAGGAAGAGATCCTTTGACCTCTTCCTACATCAAATCACAGCGCAGTAGTTAGGTGAAGCGCCGCTTGCATCGGGAGCGAGCGGCGCTTCACCTGACCCAAATCAGCGCTACTGCGCATGCGCGATTTCCAGCATACGAGCGAAGGTATTTGTCAATGAATGCGGAGGAGGAGCTGAAAGGCGGAGGGAGTAAAAGGCGGGGATATGCCAATGACGTGGCATATCCCTGCCTTTCAGCTCCTCCTCCGCATTCATTGACAAATAGCTTAGCTCGTATGCTGGCTGGCCAGTTGTTTCGTGCCCCACACATCACCACCATCTCTGCCCAGCCCCCACATGACAGCCGATACCTCCACCACCCTCCCGCACATGACGGCCGATACCTCCGCCACCCCCCACATGGCGGCCAATACCTCCGACACCCTCCCGCATATGACGGCCTATACCTGCTGTAGGCCTGTCACCCATGGTAACCAGCAGTATTGTGCAGGCCTGTCACCCGTAGCAACCTGCAGTTATGTGCAGTAGGCAGTAGGCTAAGACTAAAGATTGGCCCTGACCTTGCCCTGGCTCCTTCCCTTATGGAGGACACTACTCTGAGCAAAGCCTTCACGGGAGGCATTCTTCTCTGGTCCTTCACTCAGCACAAAATAATTTAAACCCACTCAGTAGTACAGCACTATGGAATATGTTGGCACTATAACAATGAACTTCGGGCACGAAGCCAGCGGAGAGCGGCGCTGACCATGAGCCTCTTGTGTGCAGGATTCCCATCCAGCCCTAAGCCAGCCCATAAAGGGGGATTTTTGATTCTCTGGTCCTGCACTCAGCACACGCTCTGTGCAGAGCTATGGGGTATGTTGGTGATATGTCAATACACTCAGGGCAGGCTAAGACTAAAGATGAACCCTGACTCCTTCCTGTATGCAGGATACTGCTGTGAGCCATGCCATCAGGGGAGGCATTCTTCTCTGGTCCTGCACTCAGCACAGGCTCTGTACAGCGCTTTTGAATATGTCGGTGCTCTATAACAACATGATGAGATGAAATCGGCAGCACTGACCTTGGCCTGGACCTGGATGCTGCCCTGAGCTATTCCCAACAGGGCGGAAGAAATTACTCTGGTCCTGCACTCGGGACCATGAGCCAGTCCACAAATATAATAACGAGATACAGATATACATAACTATATCTGATTCTATTTTAAATTACAGTGGGTAAATGTGACTTTAAGATATGAAACATACAAATATAATAAAAAATATATAAATTAAAAACTCTCCTGTCCTACACATCCAGCACAGGATGGCATCTGAGGGAAGGCAGGAGATAATGAAACTAATGCCCTTATTCATCAAGCGATAGCGCCAGGTAGTGTCTGACGAGCGCCAGGTCCCGCCAGCTAACGGCGGCTACCAACTCAAGTACGCCCGGCGTCGGCCACAATGACGCATTTATCAAGCTAAATGAGGCTAGCGCCGGCGAGAACGACAGCTAGCGCGGGATTCATCATGTAGCCGACTGCAACGAACAGCGCCGCTGCTAATCCCATCACAGCGCCAGGTATGACCTGTCGCTCCCTGGCGATGTCCAATGCATTTCAATGGAGCAATCTTTAAATAATCATAATTAATTGCTATTAATGGTTTGTTTTTTTTTTTAATGTCAAAAATTCTGTGACCACTTCTGCAATGTTAGGATTTTTTTTTAAGGTAAAAAAAAAAAAAAAAAATGATTTTGTGCAGAATTGATATTACAGGTCTGATATTAATGTATTCATATTACAAAATGTTTATAAAAACTTGTATAATTTTACAATCAAAAAATATGGTTGTTTGGGGGTTAAAAACTATTTTAAATCCATCGCCGCCAGCGGTCTGGGGTTTAAACAAGGAATTCACAGTGCTAAAAAATTCGGAGCGTGATTTGTTAATGAATCTGCAGCAAGCCGTTCGCTCTGGCCATTCGCTGTCAGGCGCACCTGGAGTAACCCCCTGGGGATAGCCTATGGAGTACACTTGTCACGGTGTATGACTCGAGGGTTTGGTGGCTGGTAGTCTTGACCCTAGGGCTAGTTAACCATTGCAGTTCCCGCTGTATCCTAGTCAAGGCACCCACTGAAGAAAGCAATGCCAGGGTTCGGATAAACAACGTTGCTTTTATTGCTGGAACAAGTGTCCAAGTAAATGTCCTTTCCTCTGGATGCAACCAGGGTAACTTTAGTAACTTTAAACAGGACTTTAGTGGTTACTGATGCAGAGTGAGAGAGTCTATGCTGAAGCCTTAGGGCTGTAAAGGTGTTGGGAATAGTAATACTAGCTGGGGATGACGTTAGAAGATTTTAGAAGAGTTTACAGACCTGATCCTGGAGATTGAGATTCCCACCGCAAGGGCACAGGTAGAGACGACTTGAGTTACTTAACTTGAGAATTACTGAACATGAAGCTGCTCTCGTACACGGAGACCGCATAGAGGCGCGTGGACTACTAGCATGAGAGCTAGACTAGTTTTGGTCGCTGGCGGGTGACCCTCCAATTCCAGACGATCCGGACAGTAGGCCTCTTACACAATAAAGTTATCCTACTGAGGTAGAACTGTCCTGTGAACATCCTTGGGTGACCGGATACAGGTGGAGATGAGTAGGAGAATGAGGCTGACATAGGCCTAAGCCTGAAGTAGGTTTTCTGGAGAAAGCTGGGACACACATGCAGCCAGCTCAGAGGCTGGAGCTGCTCTCCCCCTACAGGGTTTCTTCCCTCCGACCAACAGGGGCTGGCTGGAGGAAACTGGCTCCCTCTGCCCTGCCATTGGTTAGCATGGTCAGGTGACAGAGGAGTCATAGACTTCATTCTGCATCAGCTTAAATGACAGGTAGAAGAGCAAATAAACACTTTACAATATGTGGCATAGGCCTAACATGTAATGACAATTATGTGACCACTAGGGGCAAACTTGAGACAATACTTACAATTGCATGGCACATGTACCTCAATCACTGTGGTGAAGCTGTGACAAACACTCAGCTGTGTAGCAGCTGTTGCAGCATTCAGTGCAGGCCACTACATACACCCCCCGAAAAAGATGAGCCGTCCTCGGCGACGGTTAGACTAATGAGTGAAGACTACTTTTTAAGAGACATGTAAAAGATATGGGAAGTATGTAGAAACACTATGGTACGTCACAGTAGAAACAACAAGAAGGTATGTAACACCTTGTGTAAAGATCCCTTTGGGCACCTAGGAGAAGACAGAGGCAAAATAATAAATACACTCATACATTGTAGGACGTCCTATTCATACCAACCATGCATTCAACTCAGACATCCAGATAGACCATCTACACGAAAAAGGTGCACCTGAGGAGGAAACAAGTTAAACGTGTATGTGTACATATGTGTGGGGAAATACTCAGTTGCAATAGGTGAGACTACAGGTGCTACTCGCCCAGGCATGTAAGTGCCACTGCAGAATACCCTTTAGGAAAAATGATGGCTAGCATTACGAAAGTGTACTGGTACCTGAGCCTGTTACTAGTAGCCATATGCAGTGGTCCAACGCCCCTCCTTCTTAGGGCGCGAGCTACCAACCCAGGGCCAGTCACTAGAAAATTACAGTTGGCCAGGACACATGAGACTATATACATGGTGAACAATACAACCTAAAGGCCACCTCTCTGAGAGGAAAAATGTGAGAGAACAGGGTAGGACCATAAAATGTGATCATGTGGTGGTAAGAGCAAAGTGTTGTGACGTACCTTAGAAAAAAAACCTTAGAACTGTAGGGAAAAAAGCCAACTAACATTTTGGAGACTAAGTGAGCAAACAAGAAAATTTAACTCTTTACCTTGAAGGATACGAAAAGACATTACTGAAGACAAAATACTTAGTGCAAAGTGGAAGTACAGTTTTCTGGCCTTTTGCTAAAATTACACACTTACTTAGTGCGGGCTCAGAAATAAAGTGACTAGAATGACTACTATGAAATATAAATATATATATGCGACTCAATACTCCAAGTGCAAAAATATGTAGATGCAGATAAAACTAAAAAAACAAAATACACTTCCTGCTTAAAAGAGGGAGAGAAAAAAAAACCAAAGTACAGTACTTAGTGCAAAACTTGAGGTAGATACTTATGACGACAAACAGGAACTATGGCTCTTCATCAGATGCCGTGAAGTCACTGTATCCTGAGACTTTAGGTCCATACTATATTAGAGAAGGAGACTTAAGTAGTTCTTGGCGGACCAGGCAAAATTTCTTAAACTCAGTTGCTAACGGTTACCAAAAATAGAACTGGAAACACAGCGGGAGAAAAAAACTTACGAGCATAAAATGTTAGTAGACCTAAAAGAAAATGTTCACACTATAGGCATAAAAGTCCTTATGCCAACTGAAGATATGGCAGCTTAATAGTAGGGCCTGGAAGGACTCCAGGTGTCCACTCTTTCTTTCAGGGCGGACAGATCTACAGCATAACGTGGCAAGGACCTTCTGCGTACAGGAGTGTCGTTAGACACAATGGTAAGGTTGATGCTGGGTGTCACCGTAGTGGTAGGAGAGATGACCGGAGCAATGTGATAAGTAACTGTAGGGTGAAAGTCAGCGACAGTAGCCACAGGTGCAGGAGTAGAAGATGATGGTTGCTTTGCTGCAGCAGAAGGTGCAGCCTTGTTAGCTGAAACTGGCATAGGCGCGGAGGTAGCTGGTTGTGGTTCATCTATAGGAGGAGACGCTATTTTGGAAGGCACATTAAGTGGGATGAGGGGTCCCAGTGGTTTGAAGATTTCCCAGTCTTCTTCCCAGTTTTCTGATGGAGCAGGTAGGAAAGGCCTCTGGACAGGGTCTTTAGGGCGAGTAACAGCTGCTGCCCATGGTCCCTTTGGAGAACCCACTAAGGTGTACTCTACAATCTCAGAAGGCTGCAAGTTGTGCAGGTATACTGGTGTGTAGTCCCTCATAACGGCCCTGCGGTTGACCAACACCAATTGTCCATTATAGGAGTCCATAATTAGACCGTACCCACGCTGACGGTCGAACTTAGTAACTGTCCCTCGTCTCCTTTCTAGAGGAGGGTCTCCTGGCCTAGGCCTTTCTAGCCTCCTGATAAAGTCCCTTTCAGAAGTAGCTGAAGATTCCACAAATGGAGTACGAGGATGACCCCACAAGTCACTGTAGGTAATAAAGGGTGCTCTCTGTTTAGAGGTGACAGGTGTGCTAGACCCAGTAGTGCAGGGGTTAACAGGACTTGTCCTGGTGGTTACTGAGGAGGCTGCCCCACTAGCCCTTTCCACCATGGCTTGGCACCCAGCAGGCTTCATGTGGACAACAGCTGGCTCTACAGGTGCAGGAGGACTCACAGAGGCTGCTATAGGCTTGGCAGCCGAAGTAACAGTGGCATCGGCCATAGTGCTCTCAATCAGCGCCCGTTGTATCTCCTCAGCTATCTTTACAATAGTGGGCTCGTCTCCGTAAAGCCACTGAGGCAGTGGTGGCGAGGGGCACCCAGGAGGCCGTCCCTTAACCGGCATAGGGGTCAGAAGATGGCAGTTAGCCCAGTCTCTGGAGGGGACAGTGGTAGCCTTAGTAGCGGGGACCGCAGGGACTGATGGCGGCGATAGCCGCTGCTCACTCACCGCTCCGTCGTCTGAAGAAATGACGTCAGTATCGGAGAAGGCATAGGACTCTTCATCCCGGTAATGGCAAGGCGGTGACGCGCTGAGGGAGCTCTCTGGAGACGCAGGTGAGCTGACGGCCGTAGGCGATCCTTCCTCTGGAGCGAATGGCAGGGGCGAGCTAGCCCTGGAGGATACCGCGGTGGCAGGCGGTGATCCGGCCCAGCTTTCGTCGCTGTCCTCGGGCAATGGAGTCTGCAAGCAGGTAAGATCAGTCGGCGGGATGGCACAGGTGGGCTCCGGTGGCGCTGCAGCCAGACAGGGTTGCTCTGCGGTCGCCATCTTGCTCAGCTTTCGCGCGCTTTCCAACCAGGAGGAGGAGGACCCCGGCAGCAAACTCCACCCCCCGGTCTGCCTAGAGACTGTAAGCTCAGAGAGGAGAATCAGCCAATCAGGAGTGCCTGCAGTAAAGTCTATGGAGGGCTTAGTTTCCCGCGCATCGGCAGCGGTGAAATTAACTCCTTCAGGCCCAGGATGTTGCGCAGCATGAAATTCCAGTGCGGTTGCCCCTTGCAACGAGCAGAAAATGTCCTCCAAACTAGTTGAAAACTTAGGGAAACCATCAGGCACACTTGTAAATCCCATAGTTGGCTTGATAGTGCAGTACCTTGACAAAGTCCAACAATATAGTAGAAAATCAGAACGGCACAGAGGTACATCCTGTTCGTGACGCCAAAAATGGAGTAACACCCTGGGGATAGCCTATGGAGCACACTTGTCACGGTGTATGACTCGAGGGTTTGGTGGCTGGTAGTCTTGACCCCAGGGCTAGTTAACCATTGCAGTTCCCGCTGTATCCTAGTCAAGGCACCCACTGAAGAAAGCAATGCCAGGGTTCGGATAAACAACGTTGCTTTTATTGCTGGAACAAGTGTCCAAGTAAATGTCCTTTCCTCTGGATGCAACCAGGGTAACTTTAGTAACTTTAAACAGGACTTTAGTGGTTACTGATGCAGAGTGAGAGAGTCTATGCTGAAGCCTTAGGGCTGTAAAGGTGTTGGGAATAGTAATACTAGCTGGGGATGACGTTAGAAGATTTTAGAAGAGTTTACAGACCTGATCCTGGAGATTGAGATTCCCACCGCAAGGGCACAGGTAGAGACGACTTGAGTTACTTAACTTGAGAATTACTGAACATGAAGCTGCTCTCGTACACGGAGACCGCATAGAGGCGCGTGGACTACTAGCATGAGAGCTAGACTAGTTTTGGTCGCTGGCGGGTGACCCTCCAATTCCAGACGATCCGGACAGTAGGCTTCTTACACAATAAAGTTATCCTACTGAGGTAGAACTGTCCTGTGAACATCCTTGGGTGACCGGATACAGGTGGAGATGAGTAGGAGAATGAGGCTGACATAGGCCTAAGCCTGAAGTAGGTTTTCTGGAGAAAGCTGGGACACACATGCAGCCAGCTCAGAGGCTGGAGCTGCTCTCCCCCTACAGGGTTTCTTCCCTCCGACCAACAGGGGCTGGCTGGAGGAAACTGGCTCCCTCTGCCCTGCCATTGGTTAGCATGGTCAGGTGACAGAGGAGTCATAGACTTCATTCTGCATCAGCTTAAATGACAGGTAGAAGAGCAAATAAACACTTTACAATATGTGGCATAGGCCTAACATGTAATGACAATTATGTGACCACTAGGGGCAAACTTGAGACAATACTTACAATTGCATGGCACATGTACCTCAATCACTGTGGTGAAGCTGTGACAAACACTCAGCTGTGTAGCAGCTGTTGCAGCATTCAGTGCAGGCCACTACATACACCCCCCGAAAAAGATGAGCCGTCCTCGGCGACGGTTAGACTAATGAGTGAAGACTACTTTTTAAGAGACATGTAAAAGATATGGGAAGTATGTAGAAACACTATGGTACGTCACAGTAGAAACAACAAGAAGGTATGTAACACCTTGTGTAAAGATCCCTTTGGGCACCTAGGAGAAGACAGAGGCAAAATAATAAATACACTCATACATTGTAGGACGTCCTATTCATACCAACCATGCATTCAACTCAGACATCCAGATAGACCATCTACACGAAAAAGGTGCACCTGAGGAGGAAACAAGTTAAACGTGTATGTGTACATATGTGTGGGGAAATACTCAGTTGCAATAGGTGAGACTACAGGTGCTACTCGCCCAGGCATGTAAGTGCCACTGCAGAATACCCTTTAGGAAAAATGATGGCTAGCATTACGAAAGTGTACTGGTACCTGAGCCTGTTACTAGTAGCCATATGCAGTGGTCCAACGCCCCTCCTTCTTAGGGCGCGAGCTACCAACCCAGGGCCAGTCACTAGAAAATTACAGTTGGCCAGGACACATGAGACTATATACATGGTGAACAATACAACCTAAAGGCCACCTCTCTGAGAGGAAAAATGTGAGAGAACAGGGTAGGACCATAAAATGTGATCATGTGGTGGTAAGAGCAAAGTGTTGTGACGTACCTTAGAAAAAAAACCTTAGAACTGTAGGGAAAAAAGCCAACTAACATTTTGGAGACTAAGTGAGCAAACAAGAAAATTTAACTCTTTACCTTGAAGGATACGAAAAGACATTACTGAAGACAAAATACTTAGTGCAAAGTGGAAGTACAGTTTTCTGGCCTTTTGCTAAAATTACACACTTACTTAGTGCGGGCTCAGAAATAAAGTGACTAGAATGACTACTATGAAATATAAATATATATATGCGACTCAATACTCCAAGTGCAAAAATATGTAGATGCAGATAAAACTAAAAAAACAAAATACACTTCCTGCTTAAAAGAGGGAGAGAAAAAAAAACCAAAGTACAGTACTTAGTGCAAAACTTGAGGTAGATACTTATGACGACAAACAGGAACTATGGCTCTTCATCAGATGCCGTGAAGTCACTGTATCCTGAGACTTTAGGTCCATACTATATTAGAGAAGGAGACTTAAGTAGTTCTTGGCGGACCAGGCAAAATTTCTTAAACTCAGTTGCTAACGGTTACCAAAAATAGAACTGGAAACACAGCGGGAGAAAAAAACTTACGAGCATAAAATGTTAGTAGACCTAAAAGAAAATGTTCACACTATAGGCATAAAAGTCCTTATGCCAACTGAAGATATGGCAGCTTAATAGTAGGGCCTGGAAGGACTCCAGGTGTCCACTCTTTCTTTCAGGGCGGACAGATCCACAGCATAACGTGGCAAGGACCTTCTGCGTACAGGAGTGTCGTTAGACACAATGGTAAGGTTGATGCTGGGTGTCACCGTAGTGGTAGGAGAGATGACCGGAGCAATGTGATAAGTAACTGTAGGGTGAAAGTCAGCGACAGTAGCCACAGGTGCAGGAGTAGAAGATGATGGTTGCTTTGCTGCAGCAGAAGGTGCAGCCTTGTTAGCTGAAACTGGCATAGGCGCGGAGGTAGCTGGTTGTGGTTCATCTATAGGAGGAGACGCTATTTTGGAAGGCACATTAAGTGGGATGAGGGGTCCCAGTGGTTTGAAGATTTCCCAGTCTTCTTCCCAGTTTTCTGATGGAGCAGGTAGGAAAGGCCTCTGGACAGGGTCTTTAGGGCGAGTAACAGCTGCTGCCCATGGTCCCTTTGGAGAACCCACTAAGGTGTACTCTACAATCTCAGAAGGCTGCAAGTTGTGCAGGTATACTGGTGTGTAGTCCCTCATAACGGCCCTGCGGTTGACCAACACCAATTGTCCATTATAGGAGTCCATAATTAGACCGTACCCACGCTGACGGTCGAACTTAGTAACTGTCCCTCGTCTCCTTTCTAGAGGAGGGTCTCCTGGCCTAGGCCTTTCTAGCCTCCTGATAAAGTCCCTTTCAGAAGTAGCTGAAGATTCCACAAATGGAGTACGAGGATGACCCCACAAGTCACTGTAGGTAATAAAGGGTGCTCTCTGTTTAGAGGTGACAGGTGTGCTAGACCCAGTAGTGCAGGGGTTAACAGGACTTGTCCTGGTGGTTACTGAGGAGGCTGCCCCACTAGCCCTTTCCACCATGGCTTGGCACCCAGCAGGCTTCATGTGGACAACAGCTGGCTCTACAGGTGCAGGAGGACTCACAGAGGCTGCTATAGGCTTGGCAGCCGAAGTAACAGTGGCATCGGTCATAGTGCTCTCAATCAGCGCCCGTTGTATCTCCTCAGCTATCTTTACAATGGTGGGCTCGTCTTCGTAAAGCCACTGAGGCAGTGGTGGCGAGGGGCACCCAGGAGGCCGTCCCTTAACCGGCATAGGGGTCAGAAGATGGCAGTTAGCCCAGTCTCTGGAGGGGACAGTGGTAGCCTTAGTAGCGGGGACCGCAGGGACTGATGGCGGCGATAGCCGCTGCTCACTCACCGCTCCGTCGTCTGAAGAAATGACGTCAGTATCGGAGAAGGCATAGGACTCTTCATCCCGGTAATGGCAAGGCGGTGACGCGCTGAGGGAGCTCTCTGGAGACGCAGGTGAGCTGACGGCCGTAGGCGATCCTTCCTCTGGAGCGAATGGCAGGGGCGAGCTAGCCCTGGAGGATACCGCGGTGGCAGGCGGTGATCCGGCCCAGCTTTCGTCGCTGTCCTCGGGCAATGGAGTCTGCAAGCAGGTAAGATCAGTCGGCGGGATGGCACAGGTGGGCTCCGGTGGCGCTGCAGCCAGACAGGGTTGCTCTGCGGTCGCCATCTTGCTCAGCTTTCGCGCGCTTTCCAACCAGGAGGAGGAGGACCCCGGCAGCAAACTCCACCCCCCGGTCTGCCTAGAGACTGTAAGCTCAGAGAGGAGAATCAGCCAATCAGGAGTGCCTGCAGTAAAGTCTATGGAGGGCTTAGTTTCCCGCGCATCGGCAGCGGTGAAATTAACTCCTTCAGGCCCAGGATGTTGCGCAGCATGAAATTCCAGTGCGGTTGCCCCTTGCAACGAGCAGAAAATGTCCTCCAAACTAGTTGAAAACTTAGGGAAACCATCAGGCACACTTGTAAATCCCATAGTTGGCTTGATAGTGCAGTACCTTGACAAAGTCCAACAATATAGTAGAAAATCAGAACGGCACAGAGGTACATCCTGTTCGTGACGCCAAAAATGGAGTAACACCCTGGGGATAGCCTATGGAGCACACTTGTCACGGTGTATGACTCGAGGGTTTGGTGGCTGGTAGTCTTGACCCCAGGGCTAGTTAACCATTGCAGTTCCCGCTGTATCCTAGTCAAGGCACCCACTGAAGAAAGCAATGCCAGGGTTCGGATAAACAACGTTGCTTTTATTGCTGGAACAAGTGTCCAAGTAAATGTCCTTTCCTCTGGATGCAACCAGGGTAACTTTAGTAACTTTAAACAGGACTTTAGTGGTTACTGATGCAGAGTGAGAGAGTCTATGCTGAAGCCTTAGGGCTGTAAAGGTGTTGGGAATAGTAATACTAGCTGGGGATGACGTTAGAAGATTTTAGAAGAGTTTACAGACCTGATCCTGGAGATTGAGATTCCCACCGCAAGGGCACAGGTAGAGACGACTTGAGTTACTTAACTTGAGAATTACTGAACATGAAGCTGCTCTCGTACACGGAGACCGCATAGAGGCGCGTGGACTACTAGCATGAGAGCTAGACTAGTTTTGGTCGCTGGCGGGTGACCCTCCAATTCCAGACGATCCGGACAGTAGGCTTCTTACACAATAAAGTTATCCTACTGAGGTAGAACTGTCCTGTGAACATCCTTGGGTGACCGGATACAGGTGGAGATGAGTAGGAGAATGAGGCTGACATAGGCCTAAGCCTGAAGTAGGTTTTCTGGAGAAAGCTGGGACACACATGCAGCCAGCTCAGAGGCTGGAGCTGCTCTCCCCCTACAGGGTTTCTTCCCTCCGACCAACAGGGGCTGGCTGGAGGAAACTGGCTCCCTCTGCCCTGCCATTGGTTAGCATGGTCAGGTGACAGAGGAGTCATAGACTTCATTCTGCATCAGCTTAAATGACAGGTAGAAGAGCAAATAAACACTTTACAATATGTGGCATAGGCCTAACATGTAATGACAATTATGTGACCACTAGGGGCAAACTTGAGACAATACTTACAATTGCATGGCACATGTACCTCAATCACTGTGGTGAAGCTGTGACAAACACTCAGCTGTGTAGCAGCTGTTGCAGCATTCAGTGCGGGCCACTACACACCCATACAACGCTGAACCTGTGAAACAGCGACCCCTGAGCCCGTATTCAACATTACCGCACACCGACTGAGTCGCTGTCAACAAGCAAACCCCGGCCAAGCACAGCGAATACTAGCTGGCACTGTGAAAATCACACTACTGGCGCTCAGCTGCCGCTACCTGGCGCTATTAATGAATCGGCCTCCCCGTGGAGGGCAGTGAGAGGAGGGAGGGGAGGGGAGGCGGAGACTCATGCTGCTGCAGCCAATCATGGCTGAGCACATGATGTCATTCACCTACCCATCTAGTACATAGACCAGGGAGACGTGCACGCTCCCGAGAGCAGAGAGAGATGCCACACACACCGATGACGCCAAGAAGAGAAAAACAGAAAGCTAAATCGCGCGAGAGCAGAGAAGACCTAATCCCCGGACAAGAAATGCTAATGAACGGACAAGCATGATGGACAATATTCAAATGAACGGACAAGAGCTGGAGGGCGGGACTTCCGGCAGAGATTTATGAAGAATACAGTCGCTGCGAGGGACACAAGGCTGCAAAAGTCATCAAAAGGTAAGTGTCTTTTTATATTAAAGTGATTAGAATGAAGTTGTTTTGGAGGGTGTTGGTCCACTTTAAGCCCAGAGCGCAGGAGGCGGTGTGTTTAAAGTCTGTTTTCCAGCATCTATCCACTAGTAACAAAGCGAAAACATATGGAATTACATTGTAACAACATTGTAACATGAACACTTTAATGGCAGACCTGTAATGTCATTTCTGAAGAAATATATAAAAAATAAAAAAATTTGAAAAAACTGCTAATTCAATGCCAGGAGAGGTCACAGAATTACATAGAACAAAAAAACAAAAACACAGTTTAAAGAGAAGGAAATGATCGTCCATTGAAATGTATGGGAGAGCGTCAGGTAGCGAGAGGTCATACCTGGCGCTGTGCAAAGCTGAATGCCGGCGCTGTTCGCTGAGGCTGTGAAAATGATGAATCAGACGCTACATGGCATTATCCCAGTCGCTAAACAGATTCTGCTTGATAAATGTGTAATTGCGTGCCGTGTCCGGCGCTCATCAGTCGCTACATGTCGCTACCTCTCATTAACCAGCCACTACCTGACGCTATCCCTTCATGAATAAGGGCCTTAGATGCAACACAGGAACAGAAGGTTTGATTTTGTTGTTTTAGCTATCATGAGCTAAACCTCTAGGCTAATGGGTGTAAATGTTATTAACTCTTTACCATTGTTTAAACATGTTGTTGTTGTTGTAAGTGTTAAATTAGTACCCTGGAAAGAGTATTTGAGCTTTAAGTTTTTCTTTTAAATTGTCAAAGCCAGTTATGCATTTAGAATGCCTTAACAGATGGTTTCCAACATTTTCGATATAAAAGATTGTGGATTTTCTTGCTTAATGACATTCTTACCCACTTAACAGCAGAGTTTCTTAACTGGACTTAATCCTGCTATTACAAATATGCCAATTAAGTACTTGCCCAGGAGCTGAAATCCAGAGTAATAATTAATTCATCCTACAACCTTAGGTCATATCATTCCTAACAGACAAAAAATACACGATACTTTCCAACAGTTCTGTCAAGATTTATATCCATCAAGTATATTTTAACACATCATAATTAAATCAATTTACCTAGCTAATAAGCACCTAGGGTAAGGATCCTTAACCTGATAGTCTTTATTATCAAAAATATAAAAATATCTTGATCTTTTAATTTTTCTTATTCCAACCAGATTTTGAAGCCTAAAGCAAGTTAGCAAAAACACAGAAAACTTTGTTTCTACATTGTATAAACCATTATAGACATGGTAATTGCATTATGTTTTTTCCCACCACCCACTCTTTGGTTGAATGGTAATTGAGGGCCAGAGGTCAAACAATTTTGACAATTAGTTAAAGTGCACCAAAATTGTGAAATAAATTTGGGGCCAAAGCCCTTGCCAATTATCCTTTCTTATGGTATAAAACTAGAAACTGATTTTTTTGCTTAATCAATTGTCCTGGAATACTGATTTTTTTTTGCTGTCCCTCTCTGTGAGATGGCAGATGATCAGTCATTGCTTATGTGCAGCAATGATAGAACTACTACTCTAGACGTGGAAATGACTTGAGGAGGTGGGAGCCCAAGCAGAGTGAAAAGAGCAGAGTGAAGAAATAGCAGCAAAAATGTCTAGGAGGTACTTTCGGGTAATTTGAGAAATGCTGGTTAAAAATGTGGGTTGAGGCCCACTTTAAATGTTCCCTATACACTGTAATTTTCAATACATTAAAACACAGAAAAATATATAAATAAACAATCCCATACCAACTGTTTTACATTTACATGCTTCAGATCCAAAGGGGGGGGGGGGTCTTGAGAAGGGAATGTGTGTAAAAATCTGGTACTTTATCTGTCTGCCACCAGTTTTCTATTCCTAAGGTCCACAACTACCAAAGGGATGTCCGGGCCTTCAAAATTCCCATGGATAGGCGGGAAGAAAATGCGTTCAGTCTTCACAAAATGTACCTTGCCCAGCAGGCTGGATGATCCTGACAAGTGAGGGCAAGCAATCTAGGAGACACTGACTTTGTTTAGCCAGGTATTAACTGTGTACGTTGACCAGCACGTATAGGCAGTGAAAGTCAATGCCAGCAATGCTGCAGTCCCCTCCATACTTCTCAGACACTTAAGAATGTGGTTTTTATTCAGAGAAGAGAGAGTTTGGGTGAGTTTAGCGTTTGGGTTTAATGCAGTGGTTTGTATATTTGGTAAATACATTATTAATATTGTTTCTTGGAGGAGGAGGGTTAGTAGTTCATGTGCATTTTTCAAGTGTGACTCCTGACCTAATGTGTAGATCTCTTTCCTTAGCCCGTGGACAGGGTATATATGTGAAATTGGTTTTAAAGGTTATTCTATGCATGCTGGGGGGCGTCATCTGAGACTAGACCAAAAATGCAAGAGGCATTTTTACCCTCTAGCACAGACCCAGGACTGTGCACACCCAGTAATTTTTCATGGTTTTGATGTGGCCTATGCAAAGGACCTTAAGAACAACATCATAAATGCACATGTGATATAATGTGCTTATTCAGGGTATATGTGCTTATACCTGTGATCAGACATACCTACAGTGTCCTTTGTCTACTCCTATATTCAGAAACTATGACTGGTGTTTATAAATAAAAGTATGTGTACCCTCCTCCTCTTATCAATCAGCACTGTTTTCCTTTTTCATTTGCATCTCCTCCTTCTTTTCTCTCCAGCGGGGATAAAGATATGTGATGAATAGATTGCTTTTGTCTGTCTTTTGACAGCCTCCAGTTGATTACCCCCATGGCTATTAAAGGGTTACTAAACTGCTGCTCAGAACCCTCTTATTTTCCAGAGAACAAAGGGTGGTGGAACTCCCCAAACAACAGCAAGCGGCCAGTCATGCTGGTCACTGGGCGCTGTCTATTCATTGCAATGGAGGGACGTGTCTGGCCTGCCCATTCATTGAAATGAATGGACAGCACTGTGTGATGTGAGACACAGGATGGCATGTTAAGTGCAAGGAGTAAAATAAATTGCCAATACCAAGAGTGACCTTTCTGCTAATGGTGTTTATTACCCCTTTTTTGTGGCCAGATGTGAGCTGATATATATATCCATGGCTCATCTTGGATGTGGCCAGATGAGAGCTGATATATGTGTCTAATATGATTGTTCCTGCATCAAAGATGAAGGATAAATTCAACTGACTGGCATTACCCCCTGGCTGCCAATTTATGGCTCAGAGGAAGTCAGGGAAAAGTAGATGATTTACTTTACTAATGATACCACAATTCCGACATGGACAAGCAATACAAATAGTCTACCATATTTTTCACTCCATAAGATACCCCCCCCCCCAAAAGTGTGGGAGATAGTGGTGCATGTTATGGAGTGAATGTGTGTGTGTGTGTGTGTGTGTGTGTGTGTGTGTGTGTGTGTGTGTGTGTGTGTGTGTGGACTGGTAAAGTGGTAAAGTAAAAGTTTATCTCCCATGCTGCTGTTTCTGCTGCCATATCCATAGTTCCAGCAGGTGGGCTTGACCTATGTATGGTCTGCTTGATCAGCAGTGCGGGAGCACTGAAAAGGTATGGACTTGTGTGTGTATTTTTTGTGGGGGGAGTTCAGGGCAACGGAGGACCAGTGGGCTAACAGGGAGCAAGTATAAATGTAACTATTTCCTGCCCACCACCAGTCCTTCATTGTCCAGTGTTCTCTCCTCACACACTGGGTGGGATTCTGTATATGGCCTGTTATAGGGTGATTGGGGGGAATATGCTACACGGACTGTTGTCAGGGATTATGAGGGATTCTGTCACA
The DNA here is from genome assembly GCA_027917425.1 of Gastrophryne carolinensis. Lineage (NCBI taxonomy): Eukaryota > Metazoa > Chordata > Amphibia > Anura > Microhylidae > Gastrophryne > Gastrophryne carolinensis. The sequence continues at coordinate 176,578,102 of CM051234.1, read as the reverse complement.
CTGCCTGTTATAGAGAGATTGAATGGTGATCCACAAACTGCCTGTTATAGGGGGATTGGGGAGAGACATTGCACATTGTACATTGCCCTTATCGGGCCATGGGGAGGTTATGTACACTGCAGGCTGCTATTGAGTTCTGGGAGGTGGGCTATTTTATCAAACCATTTGTTTTAGAATTTTTTTTTTTCCCCTCTAGAGTATGTTTATGTTGAATGTGACTGATGCTCATCATTATAAATGCCTAGTCGGAGAAGTGGAAGGGAATGGGATGGGGGAGGGGGTTTAGTGTTATGCTTTATATTCAATTTAGTTCAAAGAAAAAAATAAATGTTTTAGCTATTTATTTCTGTAGACATGTATAGCTTGAGGCATTGTAATATGGACCAATAACTTTGCAATAATGTTCACATTGCACATATGTCATTGTCAGTTCCTGCCCATTGTAGAATACTTCACATGTACTATAGTTGCTACTGAACCAAAATATAACTGTGTTTATTTGATTTTCCCCAAGATTTTTTGTCAATTATTGAGAAGCAGTTACAATATTGTGCTGATGTTAAAATCACTTTTTGTGATCATGCATCTTAAATATTCTGTTACAGCACAGTTATTCTGAGACCATGTTTCTCCCATTTGTTCTATAGTGCAATTCAGCACCATTTTAGCTGTGTACATTTTTAAATTTTATATATATATATATATATATATATATATATATTTAAATATATATTTAAGTCACAGGAGGGAAGTGAGGAAGAGATGAGTAGACGTGAATCTGAAACATGAAGATCTTTTAGCTTTATAGAAGACAATTTAGTATTGTGTTTCTAAAGCCTAATGGCCACCAAATGGCATGGGAAGGCTACCACATGTCTGTACTAATTGAAAAAAGCTTGTGATCTTTAGTGTGAAAGGAAAATCACCCTTTAACTCAGTTAGTAACTGTTTGCCCTTTCAGTGAATGGAGGAGGTGTGCTGGTGCCACAGTGACTGATGGAGGGGAAGTGACAGACAATCATGCTGGATGGCGCAGGACTCAGATCCATTGATCAGGTAAGAGTGAGGATGCCAGAATAGAAATGATCATCTGCAGGGGGCAAAAGGTGAGTCCAATTTATTTGTTTATTTATGTAATATTTCTGCAAATTAAATAAACCTAATCCTCCAGACCTATCACAGTATAGCACTGAATTACACACGCTAGGTTTGATTGGATCCCAATTATAATTTACCTGATGCTGCATGTCAGTGCAGGGTAAAAACATAAAATGCTCTAAAAAGTTTACTAATTAAAGAGAGACAATAACCAGCCTAAAGTCCATAATACTAGGGCCAATGGTCTCCCTCTTTTCGGTGCATTTTTCATTGGTATACCCTAATTTGTGAAAACTCTAGGATCACTATGATACTATCCTTTCCCGAAACCCTACAGCACACACAGTTGGAGGGAAGAGGTTGGGAAATGCCCACCTTCCCTCCATTGAGCTTTCTGTTTTGCTCATCAATATGCATGGCAAAGAAAGCTATATCAAGAAGAGCCCCCACATGCACTGTGGGAACACTGGTGAGATATGAATACAAGGGGGGTGGGCTCACACAAGGAGAAATCTAAAATCAGGATGCCTCCTGGAATAGAAACAAAACCTGGGGAGGGGTAAATCATGGGTTTCGTTCTTCTTTCTCTTGCTTGCCCTAGACACAGACCCTTAAGTACCAATTAGTATAAAGATTGTCTTCTAATTATGTTTAATAAGGTAGATATTTGATTTTAATTTTATTTATTTTAATTTTATTTTAAAAGAGCAGTGGCCTATGAGATATCCAAACAAATTTGAAGATGCTCATTTTAATGTGGTTAGATTCCTCCTGAGCTGCTATTATTTTGTAATTTGCACCTCACCATGCCCATCACATGTTCAGGGAATTTTTATTAGATTTAACATTTTCTTTCACTTTATAATGGTATATATATATATATATATATATATATATATATATATATATTCATTCAAGCTAACCCTATCTCTAATTATCTCTCTTAGCCTCCACTTACAACTTGAAATAAACACTATGTTTTGTTTCTGTTTTATGTCTAGCTTTATTATCATTAGAATTTTTTTTAGTTTGCAATGCTGCTCATCCGAAGCCCTTAAGGATTAGTTTTCAGATAGCAGAAGATCCAATATGTGGGCTATTTGAATTAGAACTAATTGGCAGTAGCAACTGAACCATTACAGGATCAATGTTGTTGAATGCAGCTTTTGAAAACTGGTACATATGTATGTACCTTCTCCTTTCTTTAATGATGTCATAGCTAACAGTGTATGTTTAACCAAAACAGAATGGCTTAAAGGTATCAAAAAATAATGCCAATTTATAGGCTTACCCTAATAACAAGGATTCATTAAACACAAAGCATTGAAATAAGAAAAACAGCATGAGGATAAAATACATGCAGGGGTATCTAAGTAGATTTAGAGAGCCCTTTGCATCTCTAATTAAATACCTTTGCGCTGAGTTTCAAGAGACACAACACAATTTCCAATGAGATTGTGATTTTATTTACAAAGTGGAAAATAAAGCCACTATTGGGTAAATAACCAAATACAGAGAGGCTTGTTTTCCAAGTGTTTGGGGGTTGTAAAAAAACCAGCAGAGACTTCAATCATTGTGTACTGCTAAGTGTTGTGTATCATATGTAATACCTGACAGATCACCAGTCTTCGTTCAGGGGCCAACCCCCAATCTCCACCACTGCTCTGCCTATGGCCAAGACCCAGTTTCCCAGGGCACTAGTCATTCCACCAAACACAGTGCCCCCAGATCATTGGGGGGGGGGCAGCGTAATCCCAAGGCATGCAAAAGAGCTCTGGGGATGGCACAGATAACTTACAGATGGGTTACATGGACAGGACAGATGAAAGAGGTGTCTGGGGTTAGGCCAAGGTTTATACCAGGAGGTCACAATTCATGGCGAGAGATAAGGAAGACTCATAGTCAGAAACAGATATTGGACAATTATGGTCAGAAACAAAAGCAAGTGTGGTAACGGACATCACTAGCATTATACAAGACTATAGCACCCAAGCTAACGGCAGTCATGGGCAGATTCATGTTCAGAGAGGCTGGGCTTTATGTAGCCACCGACCATTTTGGTTGGAGACCAGAGTCAGCCCACTATCATTAACCCCTAGCTATCCCAAAGTCAACGCTTGCCTGCAATGATCAACACAGCAGAGCCATGCTGTATAATAGGGAGTATACACATCAAAGACAGAGATTACAGGACTACAAAGATTCCAAGGCACAGCCAGAGATCACAGAGCAGGTGATTTATAAGGACAAGCATGACAGTCGGGAACACATGCAAACCTTACAGTATCCTTGTGTACCTTTTTCAAACAATGAATGGATACAGAAATATAATGAAACAGTTGGCTATGTACAGATGCTCTATTGTTTAACGTGCATATCTCAGTGCACCAATGTCGGAAAAACCCTCCTATTATGAAACACACCCCTAAACAATGATCTATGATAAATTCAAGTCAAAGGCAATAATGAGGCAGCAAGCAGCTCACCTGATGCTTGTCCCATGAACCTCTCCTTCCTTTTCTGCAGCACAAGGTGGAAACCGTAACAGGGCTACAAAATTTGCCCTCCTTTCAATTTTTTTTCCTCCATGCAAAACAGCCACTTGGAAGCTTATTCATTACTAACGGCAGGTAATGGCAGATGAGCGTCTGTATATTGGCGCTTAGAGCGAGCACTAGTAGACGCTCATGTGCAGGTATCAGGCGCTGTAACAGAGCGTCTCGGTTGCTCTAGTAACCTGGCCCGCATTGATGAATGTGATGTATGTTGGGCACTGTAACACCAGTACAGCGCTGCAGGGAGCAAAAGGTAGCACCAGCTCAGTGCGACCGTCTCTCAGCGACTCACAACATACTTATCTAAGAACTACACACACACACAGCGTTGGCGCTCTAAATCTGATCACTATAGTATAGCTATTTCTAGGCCAGGAGAGGTGACACAATTATTTGACAGAAAAAAAACAGAAGAAAAAGAACGTCCATTGAAAAGTATGGTAGAGCAACAGATAGCGACAAGTAATACCTGGTGCTCTGGAAGCTAGAGCGCTGACGCTATACCCTGAGCAACCTGTAACGATGAATCAGATGCTACATGGTGCTGTTAGAGTCGCTCACCAGATTCGTTTTAAAAATGTGGTTTTGCGTACAGCGCCCGGCATTCACCAGACGCTGCCTGCTGCTACGAGGCACTACCTGGCGCTATCCCTTGGTGAATAACCCCCATAGTCTCTTACAGCAGAGCATTTGCATGACTCATAAAGGTGCTCCATGACATGTCCTTTACAGCTCGGATACAACCCAGAGATTGAAGCAAAGAATCAGATTTGCATAGAATACAAAAGGTATTTACATAAAATGGGAGATTTTGAGATATATTGAAAATTCATCATTTTACATGGGGCATAAGGTTAGGGGGGAGTTAGTCTGTGCCTTAATAGAGACTTTAAAGCTAATCAAAAATGACTGGACATTCACACATTTTCACCACCCCAGGACAGTCTGGCCATCTCTGTATAAATAATTATCTAGTGAGTTGTTCTTTCTGATTTGGGCTTTGCTTAATGTTAGGGTGTGAGTACATCCAAAATCAAGATGCCTCAGGGGTAGGGGTAAGTGGAACACCAGTCATTTTTATGGGATTTCATATGTTACCATAGTAACTGCAGAGTATTACATCCAAGGTCCTCAGATTGGCAGTATCTTTAAACCTAGACTGAAAGCTGCTTTTAAAACAGTTAATGGTCTCACAACCAGTCTGCATGTGTGTGAGTAGTTGGCCATGTTTGTAGGCTGCTAATTCAAAGAGCTTGCAGCCCGATCACTTGTTGTCCACATGTGCCCTACTTACCTATAAATAAATATAAAATGAACAAATGAAAGGGGCATGGGAATTATATCAACAAGACAAATCTTGCATTTACCAGATTTCTGTGTCCATACCTTTAAGCACACATTGTAAATTATTTTCTAATACATTTCAGTCAGCGCTAGATAATATTTTCCTGAAACGTGTCAGTCTTTAACATACCAGCAAACTGGATGAATATTACCAAGAACGTTTCCTGGGCTTATCATACATAATAGATGTTTCCTTATTTCATATAAATATATACATGCTCAATCATGCCTTCTGGATGCAGCCCCAGTGGGAATACTTTGGCTCATATGAACCTTACATGGAGAATTCTCTGAGGACTGAAAGAAGCAGAGGCAACTTCATGCAAGGGAAGTTGAGTCTTAGAGAGTTGCAGGATTCACTGAAAACACTTGGGTTCTGTCTGCTTTGAGCAGCCTTCATATTTTTATTTATCAACATGAAAAATGATGAAAAAGGACACAAAAAAGTTTTTAAGTAACTGTTCTGTATACAGTATATACAAAAACAACAACAAGAAAAGTTACTACCGACTGGCAGTCTATTGGGTTAGATGTTTAGCTTAAAATTCTTCCAAAACTTTTCTAGTTTTACATGGGGATTCCAGTCGAGTTCTGTCTATACTGATATGCCAACCCTGGTCTATTACAGACAAAATCTAAACTGAAGGTCTATTAAAAAAGTGATTTAATCATCCTTCAGCTGAAGAACAAGTTACATATTTTCTCTGGGTGGTCTAAGTTACATAGATATTTAGGCCTTGATTCCAGAAAAAATAATTAATGATTGGAAAATTAAATAACGTGAGAATTTCTAAAACTTTTCTAAGGTGTGATTGGGAATGGCTGTCGAATTAAATTTGTGAAATCGAATACACTCAAAATTGCAGTTGAAATATTTAGTGCAAACGAACTGTGAAAAAGGCTCCACTTTTCCAATACGCATTCATGTGTGTGTGTTTCTGCTGCCTAGCTGAACTGGCTCCCATGCTGCCTCTTTTGTTGAGCTTAAAGTTATACTAAAGGCAAGCCCGATTGTTGTCCCATTGTCTCGAGCTACACGTTGAGCTGTCCCAAACTTCAATCCATTTGTAAAAACACCCTGTAGTTCCTTGTAATTTATTTGTAAAAGTAAAGTTATTTGTATTAGAGCATTGGAGAGGCAAAGAAAACATTAGGAGAAACAGTGGGTGTGGCAACAGCGATGTGTGGTAAGCACCCTGTATGCTTTAAGAAAAAGAATATATCGCACAGCTAGGTCAATTAATCAGGGTGCAATCGCCAAAGTTTAGATTTTTACATTCATTTTTCTTTTGGAGTGCAATCTCTGTAGCAGGGGACTAGTTCTTCTGTTTACACTGCGTGCTTGACATATATCATAGTAAAAAATAGGTGCATTGTTGTGCCTCTATTTATTACTGCCAGGAGGCTGATTCATTACTAACCCAGGTATCGACAGATGAGCGTCTGTATAGCGGCGCTTAGAGCGACCGCTAGTAAACGCTGTAAGCAGGAATCTGGCGCTGTAACAGAGCGCCTCAGTCACTCTAGTAACCTGGCCGGCATTGGCCGCTTGGGCGCTCCAACACCAGTACAGCGCTGCAGGGAGTGAAAAGTAGCGCCAGCTCAGTGCGACCGACTCTCGGCGCTCCACACCATACTTATCAAAAAGGACACACACACAGCGTCGGGGCTCTAAATCTGGTCGCTATAGCATAGAGCGCCAGACGCTGTGAGATTAAAGTCTGTTTTGAACACATATACACCTGTAACAAAGCGAAAACACATGGAATGACATTGTTTTAACACTGGGACAATAACATTTTAGTGCCAGACCTGTAATAACAATTCTGCATAAAAAATATAAAAAGTCAGAAAAGTTTCCAAAAGTCTTTGTTTGCAGCCAGGAAAGGTCACACAATGATTTGAGCAAAAAAAATAAAAAAATAAAAAAAAGTCAAACATGCTGTTTAAACGCAAGCAAATGAACGGCCATTGAAATGTATGGGAGAGCGACAGTGAGCGAAAGGTAATACCTGGCGCTTTGGAAGCTAGAGTGCTAGCGCTATATGCTGAGCCACCTGTAATAATACATTGGACGCTACATGGTGCTGTTAGAGTTGCTCACCAGATTTGCTTTCATAAATGTGGTTTTCCGTACAGCGCCCGGTGTTCACCAGATGCTGCCTGCCGCTACGAGGCACTACCAGGCGCTATCCCTTCATGAATAACCTCTATAGTGTGATCAGAAAAAGAGGGTGAGAGATACTGCAGGCTAAGAGCGTCTCCAGCCTATCAGCACTTAGTGTGACCAGAGAGGGGGGAGGAGGGCAGGATTTCATAGCTGCAGAGAGAGGCAGCCAATCAGGACATCTTGGGAGGGAGTGGGAGTTGTTTACATTCTCAGTCCACTGAAGATTGATTGAAGGACCAGGTCAGAGGGGTGGAGACTAAAAGCTGAATGAGGAAGTGATTTACTCACTAAGTAGACCGACATAGCAGGGAGGAGAGCACTGGAGGGGCTCAATGTAAGTGAGCTACTCATATTTTGACTTGCCAATCACTTTAATTTACATCTTTATGTAAGGTTTATGTTACATATGAGGCTTAGATCTTAGTGTAAAATCAACATGGTACATTGGCTTTCACCACATAACATTGTCTATGTAATACATGCATTTATTATATTTTTTAGTAACAGACCCTCTCCCCCACTTCCTCCATCATCACCGCTAGCCCCGCCTTTTGAGGATGTGGCCATCCGTGACATCATCCCACACCCGCCCGAAGGTGCTCAGTATAGTCGGGTGATCGGCAGGGAGATGTTTGGAGGGGCAAGGGGCTGTTATCCCTTGCCTCCCCAGCTCTCCCTCCACCAGTCACCCAGCATCTGTCATCGGATTGTCGTGGGCCAGGATCGCCGTGGGACAGCAGGGTATTGGAGGTGAGCAATGAAAAAAAAAATGTGCTTTCTCTTATGTGTGGTGTTTTTTTACATTTAACTCGTTGTGAACTGCTAAAGGGATTCATGAGACCCCTATACCAGTTCACAGGACTTAGGGAGCTGGCAAGTCACCTGCTGCTAGTGGGTGACTTCCAGCCCCCCTTGTATCCTGTAGGTGTCCTGTAGGTGCCACGAAAGCTGGCCCTTGTGCCCTGTTCTACGAGCCCCCATTGCTGCTCCCTGGACTGATTCAGCAGGGTAGGGGGGACCCCATGCCATTTTTTAAATTAACCCTTTGTCTCCTGTCACCCAGCAGGTACAAAAGACTTCCAGCAGGAGAGCAGAAGCCAGAGTGGTCGGGTGGGACACAGTGTTCGGGGTTGGATGCGAGGTAAATATTTAAAAAAGAAGACATTTTCTGTGTGTGTGTGTTTTTACATTTAACTCTTTGTGAACTGGTAAGAGATCCATGAGACCCCTATACCAGTTCACAAGGCCCGGGGGCTGATAAGTCACCTTTGGCTATTATTTAACCCTTTATTGAGTGGATAGTAGTTTTATTTTATTTGTAAATGTTATAGTGCTCTTTTAGGTTTGGGGGGTCTCCTAGGCAGGAACAGGGGGCTACCAATACATATGTGGTACTGTCCTAATCTGGAGAAATGGAGCTTTCACACGCAATATGGTTTTCTTTAATAGAATCAATGTTTTATTTAAAATAAGCAGGACAATTCTGCTTTTTTATACATTTTTTAGGGAAACCCTGGGTAACCAAAGAATTATTCGAGAGATGAAGCCACTGCAACAAGCTGGGTATAAATAAAAATATCAACATATGTACTTTCAGGAAATATATGGTTTGTGTGGGTATTTAAAATGTAAAGGGTCATTTTGGTAGAAAAATCAAGGTTTGCACTTTGTCTGCGCAGCTGAAATTTCAAGTAAAATTACACTTATGTTCATGCATTACTTTGGGGTGTTTGACAACTCTTCCCTTGAAAGAACGTATGCATGTTGGGTAATGTTCTGTTTGTGGGACCTTGCTTTTTCAGATTTAACTTGTTTTTTATTTGAATGTGACTTCTGTTTTTTTATTTTACTTTTTTTTTCGGGAAAACCCTGTGCAACCTAATAATTAGTCGAGTGATTACTTCCAGAAAACTGCAGCCATGTCAACAAGCCTGTTTCAGAAAATATATAGTTTGTGGGGATTGCAAATGTAAGGGATTGTTTTTCTTGAAAAACTGCAAGGTGCGCATTGCAGTTGTATTTTATTTAAAAATGTCCTAAAGCGCTGCTTCAGTTTGGGGGAGTCTCCAAGGCAGAAATGGGTGTCTACCAGTACATATGTGATACTGTTTAAACCGGAAGAAATTGGGCTTTTACATGCAATATGATTTTATTGAAAATCTTAATTTTTTTATTCCAAAAAAACAAGACATTGCATGCTAAAGACTAGACTTTGCTTAAGAAAATCAATATATAACTTTTCAGGAAATCCATGGAAATCCTTCAAAAATTACAGCTGAACATGTGTAGCTCGAAATAGTGAAAAATGGTCTGGCAAAAGAGGGTGACAAAATCTCCAGGTAGACTGGCAGTAAAAGGGTTAAATATAATTTTACACACTTTCATGTTCGTAGGCCACCCTATGGTGTACTATGGTCTTTTTCTAGGCATAGTGGGTAGAAGGGCCCCATGATGAACAACATTTTCTCCTCCTGAAAGCAGCTGTAAACTTGTGTGAAATACTTGATTTAACTCATGTGTGGAGCCAATCAATGGCACCTGAATCACTAGAATTATTTTGCACACAAAAAAAACACAAACATGTATATTATTTTCAACTGCTTTTTCTCAAATACTCAAATTGAATTAGCAAAAATAAAAAAAATTGAGCCTTCAAGGTTGCTGGACTGCAAGTCAAATATTTGTGCGAAAAATCACTCTAGTACTATCATGATCAAAAGGCAGTAACCTTACTTCCAAGGGTTTGATATACCCTTTACCCTGTTCTCTAGCTAACTTTCAGTTGTCTCTGTATTTAGCTCACCTTCCACTGAGGCCTGACGGTTAATATTAACTAAATGAGTTTATGAATTACAGAAAATTAAAAAGTTTTTTTTTTATCATAATCCAACCTTATTCCTCTCAAAGGATACTGAACTGAGTTTAGGAACATTATGTATTCTAATTAGCTTGGTAAGAGACTAGTAACTTTATAATGCGTCTAATCAGTTACCTGCTGTTGTAGCGGGTTTTAGAAATGACAAGAAAATTAATCAGGCGGCATTACTTTTCCAAAGATTTGTTAGCATTTTAAACATGAAGCTGCTACTGCTTGTTTTGTTTTCAAGAAGCAAGTAAGACGTGTTAGTCTTACAAACAATAAGATCAGCATTTTATTTAATGCAAACAAGATGATTTTTTTACTACAGGAAAGTTAAGACAATTGTTCAGCTGTGCACTTTGTGAGAAACATGTTTTTCTACCGAAGATTACAATCCCAACATTTAGGGTTTTGGTTTCCTTCCCCAAGTGCATTCAGATCTAGGATGCCCTGCTGTTTGAAAACCCCAAAATTACTATATACTCATTTCAAGCCTCAATGTCATTGTTCATGCAAAGGGCTTGAGTGGTATTGCTGGTCTGCATGCTCACTGTGCCAGGGAGGCCTTAATCGCTGTCAGTGGGTGCACACAAGGCTGATGGAGTTGGGTTGCTATTGAATGATGATTGTATTCATATTTACACATACCACTAGGGATGAGCAAACCCCCCCAAAGTTTGGGTTCGGCAAGTTTGGCAGAACTTTGATTAAAAGTTTGAACCCCGTCCCCACTCCTTACCCACCCGGGAGCAGTCAAGGGGCCCCCAGATGCAGAAAAGAGGAGAGGAAAAAAATCAAGGAGGTAGGTGTGGTGGGGGGCATAGTGTGCAGCAGGAATCACTGTTGTAAAACTTACCTGAGACCTGTGATCTCCTTCCTGTCAGCGGCAGCGTTCTTCTGAAATGGTCCCCATGTCTGGGCCAAAAGTGGCTGCTACTCCCCATGAGTAAGGAAACATCTAGTGCCAGCTGGCATTGCTGCCACTAGGAGTGTCTTCACTCATGGGGAGAGACAGACATTTTCCAGTGGTCCCCAGCCGTGGACCATTTCAAGTGCCACAAATGCTAAGAGGAAGAGGACTGCAGGGCTCAGGTACGTTTTACAGAAGCTTTGGCTGCTGCATACTTTAGGTGAAGCTGGTTGATGGCTTTCCCAGCAGTCCATCAACCAGCTTTTCTGTGTTTTGGCCAGATGTCGAACTTGAATACAGACTTCTTGCTGAAGTCCATGTTTAGGTTTGGGACCCAAACTCGTAAAGATCGGTACAAACCCGAACTTTGCGGTTCTAGTTCGCCCATAACTACATACCACCTAAAGAAATTAATAGATTTTTTGACAATGAACAAATATCCTTTATGCTATGGGAAATTTAACAGAATGTTAAAGGGACTGTAAACTCAACAGTAATTATAAGGCCGCAAGCAGCTCACCTAATGCCTATATCATGAGCGTCTATTTGAGGACGGAGGAGGAAGGATGATAAACTGGCCATTTTTGGGGAACTCAAAGTGGGGAAGCTTAAAAGTTTTCAGGGGGACCGGTAGGACAACATGTGATACTGATAAACCAAATGTGGTTAGCTGAGTTGCTGGTAATAGAATGAATATTGCTCCTGAAGTTAAACCAACAAAACATGGGAAGTATACAAAAGTATACAAAAGTATACAAATAATGACTGTACAGAATTAATTGTACCCTTTCTGTTGATATCAATTTTAATTAAATAAATCAAGTTTCATTGCTTTATTCTATGTTATTACTAAATGAGCTAAAAGTAGCACCCGATAAAACACTCCAGCTATATGCAATTTGATTTTGCAAAACTAAATCAACATATTGTTAAAGGTGAAGGGTAATACACATCTCTCCTGTTGATAATTTACTACACACACAAAACATTTGGCACACTAAAACAGCAGGGAATAATTATGAACATCAATGGCAGCAATCTAAAGGTGGTATTATTGACAAGATAATAAAACTTTTAGTTGATTTATTTAGAAATGAAAATGTATGTTATTGTATTATATTGTACATACGTAGAAGAAACTATGCTTACCATTTTATTATAACATATGCTTAATGATGCATGTGGCAATAGGTAGGCCCATCATTTTAGATAGGCTGGTCTGATCCCCGCCCCCCCAACTGCCCTCCACTGATTACTACCAGCAGTCAAGTGACAGCAGTGAACCGCTGTGCAGGACAGGATCGTCACAGGACAGAGGGCCGAAGATAAGTAAAGAAAAAACTCATAAGGAATCCATGAGATCCCTGTGGCAAGCGACTTGTCATTAACCCTTTGGCCCCATTACCTGCAACCCCAGAAGAGCCCGCAACCTTCGGGCAGGAGAGCCACCCAGTTTGATCTCCATAACTAGTGCCCAGGCTGGTTTGTCCTGTAAAGGGGGGATCACACACCATAACTTTTTTAACCCCCCCGAGACCCTATGTCATTTTTTTTAATTAAACTTTGTAGCAGGAGTGAGAGCAGAAGCCAGAGTGATCGGCATGGGACATAGTGCTCTGGGATGGATCAGAGGTAAGTATTAAAAAAATAGATAATAAAGTATTTTATTTTCTGTGTGTTCACATTTAGGGGGTGATTTACTATGCTCCCTACCATTCGTTGATTCGCACAAAAGTGTTTGTTCAAAGCACACATGACAGACTGGTGAATAAGCAAAACTTACTGCAGCGAACACCAAGGAACACAGACTCTTGAAATGCATTTTGCTGTATTTTTCAAACATCATCCTACACCTCAGCCTGCCAAATGTGGGAAAAAAAGTAGTAACCGTTGGTGTCCCTGATCAGATAGGGACGTCTTCTCATGCCCTGGTTAGACTTAGGGCCTTGTTTGGACTTAGGATGCCAAGGGAACTTATGTTTGCCTGTGGTCCACTTCCTAAGGGGGGCTCTGAGGGGGGGGGTAATTCTGCTTCTGGGGGCCCGTCCATCCTCCGCTCCTCAGTCACGCAAATGGAGGGAGGGGCACCAGTAAAGGAACCCCCAGAGGCAGAATTAGAGCTGTAAAGAAAAATTAATTCTGATGGTGGGTGGGGGGGGGGGGGGCACAGAGTATGCAGCAGGAAGCGGCTGTAACTTATCTGAGCCCTACAATCCAATCCCGGTCAGCATTCTGGCTGTCAAATGGACTAAGGCTGGGGCCAAAGAAAGATGTCCACCGCTCCCATGAGTGAGAACTATTCTAGTGTCAGCTGCCATTGTCCTCACTCATGGGAGGGGTTTCTGGTATTTCTGTAGCCCCAACCATAGCCCATTTGACAGCCAGAACACTGTCCGCTGACCAGAGACCAGATTGTGGGGCTCAGGTAAGTTACAGCTGCTTTCTGCTGCACACTCTGCATAGGTAAGCTGGGTTGATGGGCTACTTGGACATAGATGGGCATTGTATGCTTGCACACACATAGGGATTTTTCCTTCACATTTAACTGATCTCTGAGTCAACACATGGGCACTTGGGGAGCAGTTGGGAGGTTAGGTGAGTTAAGGCCCATAGACAATTCATGTCATACACAGTTAATCTAAATAGTGATGATACAGAATACAGATCCAGGAGCTAATGGGTACAGAAATCAACTACAACGAATCTTCAGGCACAATATTGTCACCAGGAAATCCTTATAGAGGCATTAGAGCATGCTGATTGGGTGTGCACAAATTGGTTCAGATGCCAACAAATTTTAGCACGTGCGAGACGTGAGTGCTAATTGGTGCATCTGTGAACTACGAGAAGTTCCCAGCAAACACTGTTAACCATGCAGGCACACCATGTTGGGAATTCAGGGTACATGCCCCATTAGCTCAGGGCCGTGCACGTGAATTAAACGCAAGATAGTGCATTTGTGCACATATGCACATGACATTAAAGTTGATTCAGCAGTTGGGAATTTTTTCACAGTTTTAGCGAGAAAACAATTGCTCCCTTGATTTTTTCCTTATTGCAATTCAGCACCATATTTAGCTATATCAATTATTTTCTCACAAAAAGACTAAAGATGCTGAATCAACCCTTATGACATTAAAGAAAATCAGAATCGTTATGTTAGGGATGCACTGCAAAAACACAAACAGTGGGATAAGCTCTAGACTATGACCATGTATGTAAAAAAGTTCAATAAGCAGCTCACCTTCACCTGCGATGAAGCACATAAAAGAGGGGCCCAACTGGCATGCCCAGCAATGTGGTTCAAGAACAGTGGGGTGTGCACCTTCTCCCATTAAAACATAACTTTTAATGTTAAATTATTAAAATCCACCGAATGACAGGAAAGAACAGCGTGAGGTATGACCATGGGGGTTATATAAGAAGGGATAGCGCCAGGTAGTGCCTCGTAGCGGCAGGCAGCGTCTGGTGAACGCAAAACCACATTTATGAAAGCAAATCTGGTGAGCGACTCTAACAGCGGCATGTAGCGTCCGATGTGTTATTACAGGCTGCTTAGCGTATAGCGCCGGCGCTCTAGCTTCCAGAGCGCTCAGTGTCACTCTCTCATACATTTCAATGGCCGTTCATTTTAAAACAGCATGTTTTTATTTATTTATTTTTTTGCTCAAATCATTGTGTCACCTCTCCTAGCTGCAAACAAACACTTTTTGAAACTTTTTTGACTTTTTATATTTTTATGCAGAGTTCTCATTACAGTTCTGGTGTTAATGTCACAGTGTTAAAACAATGTCATTCCATGTGTTTTTGCTTTGTTACTAGCGGATATGTGTTCAAAAACAAACTTTAATCTTACAGCGTTTGGCTCTCTATGCTATAGCGACCAGATTTAGAGTGCCGATGCTGTGTGTGTGTCCTTTTTTTATGGTGGGGAGCGCTGAGAGTCGGTCGCACTGAGCTGGCACTACCTTTTGCTTCCTGCATGGCTGTACTGGTGTTAGAGCGCCCAACATACATCACATTCATCAATGTGGGTCAGGTTACTACAGCAACTGAGGCGCTCTGTTACAGCGCCTGATAGCCACTTACAGCGTCTACTAGCAGTCGCTCTAAGCGCCGCTATACAGACGCTCATCTGCCGATATCTGACGTTAGTAATGAATCAGCCTCCACGAATGTAGGCAGGCTGGCAGTGCAAGCCACTTTTTTAATTACAGATCCAGTTCCCTTAGATATTTATGGAGCTCTTTTTATAGAGACAGTGTTGGTGGGTTGGGGTTGTGTAATAGGATTGGATTAGAATGTGCACATTCAATTATTATGCATTAAACTCAGATAGTTAGCAAGTGATCGAAATTTCACTTTTTATTCTTATATTTGTAAGTAAGCATCTACTGAAGCTGGAAAGGCTACTGTATGTCTGTTACATAAAAGCAGAACCTGGAACAGCTTTGCAGATCAGCAAGTGTGGCTTTTCTAGACCTTTAAGCTGCAGACTGCTGGTGTATAGTAAGTGTAAGTTAAGCAAAGGAAGCTCTTTGTATTTTATTGTGACCTTTAAATGAGCAGCTTCTGAAGTTAGAGGCACAAATACATTTATATAACACGATTAATGTTATCATCTTAATTGGTTGTCACTTTTTGCATGCCTGAACGTGGAACCTTAAAGTTCTGTTTAACTGTTTCTGTTTCCATGCATTTTGCTGTGTTCTACTCTATGATGAACTGGACAACAAAAATCATGCTTTTTGGGAAACTTAGGAGTTGTGTGAATATGCTAAAATTTGCATTTATTTGCACAAAAAAGTCATGTGGTGTCTGGCTTTATGCATTTTATGTACATCTAGGAACACCTCCACTTATAGAGAGAGCAAAGTACAAGCTTTTAAAAACCCACCAGCTACCCCTCCCTCCCTCTGTGCTAGGGGGGTTTCAAAGGTTTCCTACTGGTTAAAATAAGCAGAGGTTTGCAGAAACTTCTGATCAAAAGCTGCCATACATTAAATAAAACCAATTAGGATATTTTTACTTAAGGTATGGTGTTTAAAGGGTCTGTCTAGACATAGCCATAGACACCTTTGGTCCCCCACAACTCAGCCATCTAGCTCTGGAGTTTTTAAACTTATAGATTGCTATTGGTCTTATAGATTGCTATTGGTTAGCATTGGTCTCTATTTATGTGAGAATGGCCACTTCCTCCAAAACGGACATCTACCCCTCCCCACACCAACTCTACACATTTCAATCAGGGCCATGATAAAGAAAGTACACCAGAAAATACACAGTGGGTGCACATTTAAGTTTTAACCTGCATCAGAGCTTTTGTAACTTTAACACACCAAAAAGATGCAATCATAAATAATTGTCTACCTTTTTTTTCCATTGCGTTTGGATTTAAAAATAATCTATAGAGTTTGCTAAAGATTTTGTATTTCTTCTGCATACCCCATAAGGTGCTGTTGTTCTCAAACTTTCACAAAATTGTCCTCCCAGCATTGAAAAACGATGTGTCTCACCTGTAGAAATGTCCCATCAAAGGGGTAGGTGAAATTCTTTTTTAGAATATACTTGTTTGTTTAAATACAAAAGCTCACTAAAATGACAACTTCAGTTCACACATGAAAGCACACCAAAGGGTAACCTTGCTTCACCAATTGTTTAGCATTACCCCCATTGGATGGAGCTTATAATGCTACTTAATTTGGAAAGATACAGAGATTTCAACTTCAAGATTACCAAAACCCATGTAAACTGGTTCTGGGTGGCCCAGGTTACAGCATTTGCCTGAATGCCACTTTGCGATGCCCCACTGAGGAAAACCCATCGGCTCGCCAATTATGCTTATGCATTATGCACAGATGGCCAGCAGGATCTCTTCTAGATGCTACGTCAGGCCTATCTGAATGGCTGACATGGGTATGCCCAGCCAGATGGGATCGGTCAGCAGAAGGCACACGTTTTGTTTCTTTTCAGGCATTTGTCAAACCAAGCAGGTTCAATGTCTCTAAATTATAATGTAAAAATTTACCCATATACAGTTTTTCCTTAGATTTTGCCCTATTACTCCATCATCTTTGGCGTCTGCATCACTGCTTCCCTCCAATAGATGTGAGATGCTGCCTTCTCCCCTGCAATGCAAGGTGCTGTTTCCTCCAGAATTCTTGCTGCTAGAGCTGCCTCCACCACCCATGTTGTTTTCTCTGTCGGGTCCAGATGTTGGTGCAACCACCTCAGTTGGTGCTGCTACCTACTCGGTTTTCTTTTCGACATTACCGCCATCTTTGCTGATGTTTAACTTGTGACGTCACCTCCTCCACATCCACCAAGTCATGATGCTGTGCTTCACCTCTTTCTTCCACTGGGGTCCCAGTGTTGCCTCCAATGGGGTTCCGACACTGCTCCCTCCTCCACTGTGGCCACAAATGTGTATTGCACTGCATTGTGCCGCACCATTGTGTTTCCGGCCCAATGTGGTGGAAAATGCATAGTGAGAGTTGGCAAATACAGACTCTTTTTTAGACACTTGTCAGCTATACAAATTCTGTCTCAAGATAATCTCATGGCTCATGTACAGTAAATCAGTTTATTAAAATCCATAAAAAAATACATTCATTTGCATAAAACTCCAGCTACACACTTTTTAACATCCTTGTCATCTGCTTATTGTTCCGTGTAAGTGGAATATTTTTCACAATAAAAAAAGCTGATTCTAGTGAAATTAATACATGATTGGAATAAAGAAGTAATTTAAGGACATTTCTTAGAAATGAAATATTTTTGTTTATATATATTCCAAAAATAGTTATTAATTTTCATTTACTTACATTGAGAAGTATACATTTACAGAATATGGCGCCTTGTCAAACTAAGCACAAAATATAACTAAATCTTTAAGTTGCATCACTCTACAAATTCCTATATTTCTTTCTAGATTCTCTGAATAATACTCCCTATCTTTACTATTGATTCGTTTACTATAGCCGGAATAGTTTAAAACATTAATATATCACTTTTCATCTTTCCTACAAATCAATACCATTTATAGAAATTCTGAGCTATGTTACGGTAAGAAGGAAGATTGAAATATCATTTTGCTAAGATTAACTTTAAAGTATTTGAACTGAGAAGCCTAAAAGTAATTTTTGATTATTACGTTTAAAGAGGTCGAAACAAAAATGTGAACATTGAGCAAACTATCTAGTCATAACAGGACTTTCAACTGGGCCTATTTTCTGGACAGGCACAGGACACAGGCAAAACCCTGATGTAAACATTACATGGGTCCCCATCATGGCTTATACAGTTTTACACGCTTTTCCTGTCATTTTCCTGTTTTATATCACTAGACCACTAAAGACTGAATCAGCAGACACCAATAGGGCTTCCTTCTTCTGTAAATGATGTCATGGGAGCACAAATCTGATAAATAAGGCAGTGCTAGGGCATCCTAACATTATGAGATCCCCAGTGGTTGCTACCCTGGCACCCCCTATAGTTACACCTCTGGCACCCTGCTATTGCAGCAGCTGATTAGAAAGGATTAGGTTACCAAACATGTCCCTTACCCTATCAGTCAAAAGTTTTAGAATCTCTGGAAGTTGTTTTCAGGTATTCTTTACATCTACACATTTCAGGTACAGTAAATAATGTGATTTTTTTTCTACATACCCCATAGGGCCTAGTTGTTTCTAAAATCCTAAAAAATACCCACACCTCATTAGAAAAAAACATGTATCTGTAAAAATGCTTTACAGCAGCTACAGTCGATTCTTTGGGAAAGATTGGAACAAACTATTTTTGTTGCACTTTCTTGTGTGCGAAAAATAAAACACTCACCAAGATGCAGGTTGCAATTCACACCACAAGACTGGCAGAGAAAGTGGGTTAGAATGGTGGGAAAACAGGTAAAAGTGGAAGATAGAAAGCAATACAGAGAGAATAGGAAAAATGTGAGAAAGAAAGGTAGGGGAGGGACGATAACATAGAGGAGAAAAGAGGATAAAAGTAATGATTTGGTAAAGTGAGAGATTGACTGGGAGAAGGGGGAGAGAAAAATTAGATAACCCAGGTGTGTTTGTGGGGGGGGGGGGGGGGGGTTATAAGATATAACCTCCCTTGCAGTTTTTTAAGGGAGATAGTCTCCCCTCATGGCCCCTAAACCACTCCTCCACCACACCACTGTGCAACATTGATGAAATAATTCACTTCTGCACTGTTTCAGGTTATGGCAGATATGAATCAATTGTCCTGTGTATACTCTACTAATATTCATGTGGTCTGGTTGGCATCTTCCCTCAATTTTGTATATATCGTAGGAATCTTAGGGCTTCTTCTCATGTTCTGCCAATTAATTGTGGGTCTGGGGGGATCAACTCACACTCTGCCTATTTATTATAGGATCTGTAGGATACACCTGCAATCTACATATGAATGTGTGGTTTATACACACACAGGTTTAGGCAAATTTTCTTACACAGTGTCTTTTCATTTTCAAGCCAGTAGGGCACAGACTTATTGATGTGCAGACATATGACACTAATACCAGCTGTGGGACAGTGAATGCTTGACTGGAGGATCTACCTGCTGATCTATTTGATTCTTGATATTTTTGTATTACTAATTGTTCTGGGGGAGGTGATTTGATTGTTACAGGCTGATTCATTAATAGCGCCAGGTAGCGACAGATGAGCGACAGTAGCGTTATTTCCACAGCGCACGCTAGTATTCGCTGTGCTTGGCCATTGTTCGGCTGCTGACAGCGACTCAGTCGGTGTGCGGTAATGTTGAATACGGGGTTATGAGTCGCTGTTTGACAGGTTCCGCGCTGTATGGGAGCGCATGACAGCGAACGGCCATAGCGAACGGCTCCCAGCATATTCATTAACAAATCACGCTCAAAAAATTCTCGCGCTGTGAAATGCTTGTTTAAACCCCAGAGCGCTGGCGGCGATGGGTTAAAAGTAGTTTTTTAACCCCCAAACAACCATATTTTTAGAAAAAAAAAAAAAAAACATGTTTTTCAACACATTTTGTAATATGAATACATTAATATCAGACCTGTAATATCAATTCTGCACAAATTTTCTTTTTTTTTTTTTAACCCTTTCGCTGCCAGCCTACCTGCAGCATTTGCCACTCCCTGTTGCCAGACGATGTTTCACCATTTTGCGCTACACATATTCAACTGTCATTTTTGAAGGGATTTCCAGGGATTTCCCAGGAAAATTATATATTGTTTTTTTCAACAGAGTCTGGGCTTTAACATGAAATGTCTTGTTTGTATTTTTTAGGTGTATTCTCAATTTTTTTGGGTGAAATGTGTGAAAAAAAATAAAAAAAAACATTTTTTTACAATTTGTAGAGTTTTTTTGTAATAAAAAATGTAAGTTTGTCAATAAAATCTTATTGCGTGAGAAACCCCAATTTCTCCCGGTTACAGCGATACCACATATGTATAGGTAGACACCCTTTCCTGCCCAGAAGCCTTTTATAGCTGCTGGATGACAAATGGTTAATTAAAAAAAAAAATGACATAGGGTCCCCCTTCCCGGGGAGGGGGACCCCATTTTTTTTTGGATTTTGAAGGGTTAAAAACCCTTCAAAATCCAAAAAAAAAAAATGACGTGGGGTCCCCCTTACCCAAAGTAACCAGCCCGGGACCAGCTATGGGGGCTTGTAGGCACAGAGTGGGGGGGCCAGCTTTGGTGGCCCCCCCACCCTGCAGCCTACGAGCCCACATAGCCTATGTGGGCCCGGGCTCTTCTGCCCCCCCCTGGCCTTTGGGGAGGCAGGTAATGGGGGTGCGGGGGTCAATGGCAAGCCACCCGCTAGGGCAGGTGACTTGCCACCCCCCCAGCCTTGTGAACTGGTATAAGGGGTCTCATGGACCCCTTACCAGCTCACAAAGAGTTAATGTGAAAAAAAAACACCACACAATAATAAAAAGTATTTTATTAGAAAAAAAAAAAAAATTTTTTTACTGTACTTACCTTCGATTGCAAGCTCTTGTCCCTCGCCGCTCAGCTGACAGATGCCGGTGATCGGCATCCAGAGAAGGAGAAGGCAGGAGATCAGAGGATCTCCTGCCACCTCCTTCCAGGGCACCGATCACCGGCATCTGAGAAGCTGAGAAGGCTGAAGCCTGAGATCGGGGCCGGGATGACTTCATAAGCCCCGCCCCCAAGGGGACGGGGCTTAGAGGCATGATGGCGGCCGCCATCGTGAAGAAGAGAGGAGAGAGCCTCCCAGGCTCTCTCCTGAAGATCGGTAAGTCCTGGGGGGGGATCGGAGGCCCCCCAGGTGAAGAGGAGGGACAGCGGGAGCCAGCGCACACACAGGTAAGTGAATGTCATTTTTATTTTTTTTTTTTTTTACAGTTAGAAGCTGCTGCTGCAGAAGCGGGGGGCGGCCTATTCCGGGGGCTCTCCTGGAGCCATCCGACCCCCCACGGGGGATCGGATGGCACCAAATTAAAGAGGAGACCCGGCCGGATCCAACAAGGGGTCAGGTGAGTATTTGTTGTTTTTACTTTTTAAACTACAAGCGAGGAAAGTCAAGCACGTAACACCTACGGGCTTGGCACTTAAGGCCCAGCCAAGCCAGCACGTAGGTGTTACGTGCTTGGCAACAAAAGGGTTAAGCTTAAAAAAATATCTAACATTGCAGAAGTGGTCACAGAATTTTTGACATTAAAAAAAAAAAAAAATAGCAATTAATTATGAATATTTAAAGATTGCTCCATTGAAATGCATTGGAGAGCACCAGGTAGCGAGAGGTCATACCTGTCGCTGTTCAAGGTCATTCGCTGGCGCTGTGTGGTGAGGCTGGAATAATGATGAATGATTTGCTATCTGGCGCTCTGTCAGTCGCTAAGCAGGATCAGCTTGATAAATGTGTGATTGCGGAGGGGAGCCGGCATTCTCGTGGCGGTGAGCGTCGTTACCGTTCGCTCACGATTCGCTACCTGGCGCTATCACTTGTTAAATAAGGGCCTTAGAAGGCATCTATGTGATGATTACAGTGTTATTTTGCAGTCACTGCTGCTGTGGGTATTACAGTTCTACTGCAGAGAATCATGGTGTAGCAACTCATGGAAGGGCACTGTTTGTATAGTATTTTGTAGTTTAGTAGTTGAATTTAAACGTTGGCAACTTACACAGCTGTTACAAGTTAACGACTACTGCAATGGCCTGTGTCCATGAGGATATATTAAACATCTTGTCAGATCACCTCAGTGTCCTGTGTCCCAACTCCTAAACCAGGAGATTAACAAAATACCAAGCTATCTTGTATGCCCAGGCCTGAAAATCATGCTACAGGTACCATATGTTTGCCCTATAAGACGCACCCTGGATTTGGAAGAGAAACATTAGAAAAAAATATTCTAAACCAAATGATGTGCTTAAATACCCCCTACCAATCACCCCATTATAGACAGTGTGCAGAATTCCCCCCAATCACACCATTACAAACCCCAAATTACAGGCAGTAAGCAGTATTCCACATTAAAGGCAGTGAGCGGCATCCCACATTAAAAGCAGTAAGCGGTATCCCACAATACAGGCAGGGAACAGTATCCCACATTACAGGCATTGAGGGGCATCCCACATTACAGACAGTGAGGGGCATCCCACATTACAGGCCGTGAGGGGAATCCCACATTACAGGCAGTGAGGGGCACCCCAAATTACAGACAGTGTGCGGGCATCCACAATACAGACAGTGTGCAGGCATCCACAATACAGACAGTGTGCAGGCATCCCCAATACAGACAGTGTGCGGGCATCCCCAATAAAGGCAGTGTGTGGGCATCCCCAATACAGACAGTGTGCTGGTATCCCCAATACAGGCAGTGTGCAGGCATCCCCAATGCAGGCAGTGTGCGAGCATCCCCAATGCAAGCAGTGTGCGGGCATCCCCAATACAGGCAGTGTGCAGGCATCCCCAATACAGGAAGTGTGAGGGCATCCCCAATACAGGCAGTGTGCGGGCATCCCCAATACAGGCAGTGTGCTGGCATCCCCAATACAGGCAGTGTGAGGGCATCCCCAATACAGGCAGTGTGTGGGCATCCCCAATACAGGCAGTGTGCGGGCATCCCCAATACAGGCAGTGTGAGGGCATCCAAAATACAGCCAGTGTGCGGGCATCCCCAATACAGGCAGTGTGCTGGCATCCCCAATACAGGCAGTGTGCAGGCATCCCCAATACAGGCAGTGTGCGGGCATCCCCAATACAGACAGTGTGCGGGCATCCCCAATACAGGCAGTGTGCGGGTATCCCCAATACAGGCAGTGTGCGAGCATCCCCAATACAGACAGTGTGTGGGCATTCCCAATACAGGCAGTGTGCTGGCATCCCCAATACAGGCAGTGTGCGGACATCCCCAATACAGGCAGTGTGCGGGCATCCCCAATACAGGCAGTGTGCAGGCATCCCCAATACAGGCAGTGTGCGGGCATCCCCAATACAGACAGTGAGCGGGCATCCCCAATACAGGCAGTGTGCGGGTATCCCCAATACAGGCAGTGTGCGAGCATCCCCAAAACAGACAGTGTGTGGGCATTCCCAATACAGGCAGTGTGCTGGCATCCCCAATACAGGCAGTGTGCGGACATCCCCAATACAGGCAGTGTGCTGGCAACCCCAATACAAGCAGTGTGCTAGCATCCCCTATACAGGCAGTGAGCTGGCATCCCCAATACAAGCAGTGTGCTAGCAACCCCAATACAGGCAGTGAGCTGGCATCCCCAATACAGGCAGTGTGCTGGCATTCCCAATACAGGCAGTGTGCGGGCATCCCCAATACAGACAGTGTGCAGGCATCCCCAATACAGGCAGTGTGCGGGTATCCCCAATACAGGCAGTGTGCAGGCATCCCCAATACAGGCAGTGTGCAGGCATCCCCAATACAGACAGTGTGCAGGCATCCCCAATACAGGCAGTGTGCTGGCATCCCCAAATCAGACAGTGTGCTGGCATCTCCAATACAGTCAGTGTGCTGGCATCCCCAAAACAGGCAGTGTGCTGGCGTCCCCAATACAGGCAGTGTGCTAGCATCCCCAATACAGGCAGTGAGCTGGCATCCCCAATACAGGCAGTGTGCTGGCTTCCCCAATACAGGCAGTGAGCTGGCATCCTCAATACAAGCAGTGTGCTAGCATCCCCAATACAGGCAGTGTGCTGGCATCCCCGATACAGGCAGTGTACTGGCATCCCCAATGCAGGCAGTGTGCTGGCATCCCCAATGCAGGCAGTGAGCTGGCATTCCCAATACAGGCAGTGTGTGGGCATCCCCAATACAGCCAGTGTGCTGGCATCCCCAATACAGGCAATGTGGGGCATCCCCAATACAGACAGTGTGCGGGCATCCCTAATACAGGCAGTGTGCTGGCATCCCCAATACAGGCAGTGTGCTGGCATCCCAATACAGACAGTGTGCTGGCATCCCCAATACAGGCAGTGTGCTGGCATCCCCAATACAGGCAGTGAGCTGGCATCCCCAATACAAGCAGTGTGCTAGCATACCCAATGCAGTCAGTGTGCGGGCATCCCCAACACAGACAGTGAGCTGGCATCCCCAATGCAGGCAGTGTGCGGGTATCCCCAATACAGGCAGTGTGCGGGCATCCCCAATACAGGCAGTGTGCTGGCATCCCAAATACAGGCAGTGTGAGGGCATCCCCAATACAGACAGTGTGCTGGCATCCCCAATACAGACAGTGTGCTGGCATCCCTAATATAGGCAGTTTGCTGGCATCCCCTATACAGGCAGTGTGCGGGCATCCCCAATACAGGCAGTGTGCTGGCAACCCCAATACAAGCAGTGTGCTAGCATCCCCAATACAGGCAGTGAGCTGGCATCCCCAATGCAGGCAGTGTGCTAGCATCCCCAATACAGGCAGTGAGCTGGCATCCCCAATACAGGCAGTGTGCTGGCATCCCCAATACAGGCAGTGTGCTGGCATCCCCAATACAGGCAGTGTGCGGGCATCCCCAATACAGGCAGTGTGCGGGCATCCCCAATACAGACAGTGTGCAGGCATCCCCAATACAGGCAGTGTGCTGGCATCCCCAAATCAGACAGTGTGCTGGCATCTCCAATACAGGCAGTGTGCTGGCATCCCCAATACAGGCAGTGTGCTGACGTCCCCAATACAGGCAGTGTGCTAGCATCCCCAATACAGGCAGTGAGCTGGCATCCCCAATACAGGCAGTGTGCTGGCATCCCCAATACAGGCAGAGAGCTGGCATCCTCAATACAAGCAGTGTGCTAGCATCCCCAATACAGGCAGTATGCTGGCATCCCCGTTACAGGCAGTGTGCTGGCATCCCCAATGCAGGCAGTGTGCTGGCATCCCCGATACAGGCAGTGTGCTGGCATCCCCAATGCAGGCAGTGAGCTGGCATTCCCAATACAGGCAGTGTGTGGGCATCCCCAATACAGCCAGAGTGCTGGCATCCCCAATACAGGCAATGTGTGGGCATCCCCAATACAGACAGTGTGCGGGCATCCTTAATACAGGCAGTGTGCTGGCATCCCCAATACAGGCAGTGTGCTGGCATCCCCAATACAAACAGTGTGCTGGCATCCCAAATACAGGCAGTGTGCTGGCATCCCCAATGCAGACAGTGTGCTGGCATCCCCAATACAGGCAGTGAGCTGGCATCCCCAATACAAGCAGTGTGCTAGCATACCCAATAAAGTCAGTGTGCGGGCATCCCCAACACAGACAGTGAGCTGGCATCCCCAATGCAGGCAGTGTGCAGGCATCCCCAATACAGCCAGTGTGCTGGCGTCCCCAATGCAGGCAGTGAGCTGGCATCCCCTATGCAGGCAGTGTGCGGGCATCCCCAATACAGCCAGTGTGCTGGCATCCTCAATACAAGCAGTGTGCTAGCATACCCAATACAGGCAGTGAGCTGGCATCCCCAATACAGGCAGTGTGCTGGCATACCCAATGCAGGCAGTGTGCGGGCATCCCCAATACAAGCAGTGTGCTAGCATACCCAATGCAGGCAGTGTGCGGGCATCCCCAATACAGACAGTGAGCTGGCATCCCCAATGCAGGCAGTGTGCGGGCATCCCCAATACAGCCAGTGTGCTGGCATCCCCAATAAAGGCAGTGTGCTGGCATCCCCAATACAGGCAGTGTGTGGGCATCCCCAATACAGCCAGTGTGCTGGCATCCCCAATACAGGCAGTGTGCAGGCATCCCCTATACAGACAGTGTGCAGGCATCCCCAATTAAGGCAGTGTGCTGGCATCCCCAATACAGGCAGTGAGCTGGCATCCCCAATACAAGCAGTGTGCTAGCATACCCAATGCAGGCAGTGAGCTGGCATCCCCAATACAAGCAGTGTGTAGGCATCCCCAATACAGGCAGTGTGCGGGCATCCCCAATACAGACAGTGTGCGGGCATCCCCAATACAGGCAGTGTGCGGGTATCCCCAATACAGGCAGTGTGCTGGCATCCCCAATACAGGCAGTGAGCTGGCATCCCCAATACAGGCAGTGTGCGGGCATCCCCCATACAGCCAGTGTGCTGGCATCCCCAATACAGACAGTGTGGGGGCATCCCCAATACAGGCAGTGCCCTGGCATCCCAAATACAGGCAGTGGGCAGGCATCCCAAATACAGGCAGTGTGCAGGCATCCCAAATACAGACAGCGTGAAGGCATCCCCAATACAGGCAGTGTGCTGGCATCCCTAATACAGGCAGTGTGCTGGCATCCCCAATACAGGCAGTGTGCTAGCATCCCCAATACAGGCAGTGTGCGGGCATCCCCAACACAGACAGTGTGCTGGCATCCCCAATACAGACAGTGTGCGGGCATCCCCAACACAGACAGTGTGCTGGCATCCCCAATACAGGCAGTGTGCGGGCATCCCCAACACAGGCACTGTGAGGGTATCCCCAATACAGGCAGTGTGCAGGCATCCCCAAAACAGGCAGTGTACTGGCATCCCCAATACCGACAGTGTGCGGGCATCCCCAATACAGGCAGTGTGCGGGCATCCCCAATACAGACAGAGTGCGGGCATCCCTAATACAGGCAGTGTGCTGGCATCCCCAAATCAGACAGTGTGCTGGCATCTCCAATACAGGCAGTGTGCTGGCATCCCCAATACAGGCAGTGAGCTGGCGTCCCCAGTACAGGCAGTGTGCTAGCATCCCCAATACAGGCAGTGAGCTGGCATCCCCAATACAGGCAGTGTTCTGGCATCCCCAATACAGGCAGTGAGCTGGCATCCTCAATACAAGCAGTGTGCTAGCATCCCCAATACAGGCAGTGTGCTGGCATCCCCGATACAGGCAGTGTGCTGGCATCCCTAATGCAGGCAGTGTGCTGGCATCCCCGATACAGGCAGTGTGCTGGCATCCCCAATGCAGGCAGTGAGCTGGCATTCCCAATACAGGCAGTGTGTGGGTATCCCCAATACAGCCAGAGTGCTGGCACCCCCAATACAGGCAATGTGTGGGCATCCCCAATACAGACAGTGTGCGGGCATCCCTTTTACAGGCAGTGTGCTGGCATCCCCAATACAGGCAGTGTGCTGGCATCCCCAATACAGACAGTGTGCTGGCATCCCCAATACAGGCAGTGTGCTGGCATCCCCAATGCAGACAGTGTGCTGGCATCCCCAATACAGGCAGTGAGCTGGCATCCCCAATACAAGCAGTGTGCTAGCATACCCAATGCAGTCAGTGTGCGGGCATCCCCAACACAGACAGTGAGCTGGCATCCCCAATGCAGGCAGTGTGCAGGCATCCCCAATACAGCCAGTGTGCTGGCGTCCCCAGTGCAGGCAGTGAGCTGGCATCCCCTATGCAGGCAGTGTGCGGGCATCCCGAATACAGCCAGTGTGCTGGTATCCCCAATACAGGCAGTGTGCAGGCATCCCCTATACAGACAGTGTGCAGGCATCCTCAATAAAGGCAGTGTGCTGGCATCCCCAATACAGGCAGTGAGCTGGCATCCCCAATACAAGCAGTGTGCTAGCATACCCAATGCAGGCAGTGAGCTGGCATCCCCAATACAAGCAGTGTGTCAGCATCCCCAATACAGGCAGTGTGCGGGCATCCCCAATACAGACAATGTGCGGGCATCCCCAATACAGGCAGTGTGCTGGCATCCCCAATACAGGCAGTGTGCTGGCATCCCCAATACAGGCAGTGTGCGGGCATCCCCAATACAGCCAGTGTGCTGGTATCCCCAATACAGGCAGTGTGCAGGCATCCCCTATACAGACAGTGTGCAGGCATCCTCAATAAAGGCAGTGTGCTGGCATCCCCAATACAGGCAGTGAGCTGGCATCCCCAATACAAGCAGTGTGCTAGCATACCCAATGCAGGCAGTGAGCTGGCATCCCCAATACAAGCAGTGTGTCAGCATCCCCAATACAGGCAGTGTGCGGGCATCCCCAATACAGACAATGTGCGGGCATCCCCAATACAGGTAGTGTGCGGGTATCCCCAATACAGGCAGTGTGCTGGCATCCCCAATACAGGCAGTGAGCTGGCATCTCCAATACAGGCAGTGTGCGGGCATCCCCCATACAGCCAGTGTGCGGGCATCCCCAATACAGACAGTGTGCAGGCATCCTCAATAAAGGCAGTGTGCTGGCATCCCCAATACAGGCAGTGAGCTGGTATCCCCAATACAAGCAGTGTGCTAGCATACCCAATGCAGGCAGTGAGCTGGCATCCCCAATACAAGCAGTGTGTCAGCATCCCCAATACAGGCAGTGTGCGGGCATCCCCAATACAGACAATGTGCGGGCATCCCCAATACAGGTAGTGTGCGGGTATCCCCAATACAGGCAGTGTGCTGGCATCCCCAATACAGGCAGTGAGCTGGCATCTCCAATACAGGCAGTGTGCGGGCATCCCCCATACAGCCAGTGTGCTGGCATCCCCAATACAGACAGTGTGGGGGCATCCCCAATACAGGCAGTGCGCTGGCATCCCAAATACAGGCAGTGGGCAGGCATCCCAAATACAGGCAGTGTGCAGGCATCCCAAATACAGGCAGTGTTCGGGCATCCCAAATACAGGCAGTGGGCAGGCATCCCCAATACAGGCAGTGTGCTGGCATCCCCAATACAGGCAGTGTGCCGGCATCCCAAATACAGGCAGTGTGCAGGCATCCCAAATACAGGCAGTGTGCAGGCTTCCCTAATACAGGCAGTGTGCTGGCATCTCCAATACAGACAGTGTGCAGGCATCCCCAATACAGGCAGTGTGCTGGCATCCCCAATACAGGCAGTGAGCTGGCATCCCCAATAGAGCCAGTGTGCGGGCATCCCCAATACAGACAGTGTGAAGGCATCCCCAATACAGGCAGGGTGCGGGCATCCCCAATACAGCCAGTGTGCTGGCATCCCCAATACAGGCAGTGTGCGGGCATCCCCAATACAGACAGTGTGCGGGCATCCCTAATACAGGCAGTGTGCTGGCATCCCCAATACAGCCAGTGTGCTGGCATCCCCAATACAGGCAGTGTGCTGGCATCCCCAATACAGACAGTGTGCGGGCATCCCAAATACAGGCAGTGTGCGGGCATCCCCAATACAGACAGTGTGCTGGCATCCCCAATACAGGCAGTGTGCGGGCATCCCCAATACAGGCAGTGTGCTGGCATCCCTAATACAGGCAGTGTGCTGGCATCCCCAATACAGGCAGTGTGCTAGCATCCCCAATACAGGCAGTGTGCGGGCATCCCCAATACAGACAGTGTGCGGGCATCCCCAACACAGACAGTGTGCTGGCATCCCCAATACAGGCAGTGTGCGGGCATCCCCAACACAGGCACTGTGAGGGTATCCCCAATACAGGCAGTGTGCAGGCATCCCCAAAACAGGCAGTGTACTGGCATCCCCAATACCGACAGTGTGCGGGCATCCCCAATACAGGCAGTGTGCTGGCATCCCCAATTCATACAGTGTGCTGGCATCTCCAATACAGGCAGTGTGCTGGCATCCCCAATACAGACAGTGTGCGGGCATCCCTAATACAGACAGTGTGCTGGCATCCCCAATACAGGCAGTGTGCTGGCATCCCCAATTCAGACATAGTGCTGGTATCTCCAATACAGACAGTGTGCTGGCATCTCCAATACAGGCAGTGTGCTGGCATCCCCAATACAGACAGTGTGCTGGCATCCCTAATACAGACAGTGTGCAGGCATCCCCAATACAGGCAGTGTGCGGGCATCCCCAAATCAGACAGTGTGCTGGCATCTCCAATACAGGCAGTGTGCTGGCATCCACAATACAGGCAGTGTGCTGGCATCCCCAATACAGGCAGTGTGCTTGCATCCTCAATACAGGCAGTGTGCTGGCATCCCCAATATAGGCAGTGTGCTGGCATCCCCAATACAGGCAGTGTGCTGGCATCCACAATACAGGCAGTGTGCTGGCATCCCCAATACAGACAGTGTGCTGGCATCCCCAATACAGGCAGTGTGCAGGCATCCCCAATACAGACAGTGTGCTGGCATCCCAATACAGACAGTGTGCTGGCATCTCCAATACAGCCAGTGTGCTGGCATCCCCAATACAGACAGTGTGTGGGCATCCCCAATACAGACAGTGTGCAGCATTAAAAAAAACTTACCATATACTCCCTGGCGTTTTTGCCGCTCCCCGCCACAGGTTCAGAGTGGGACAATCCTCGTGGGACAATCCCGGGGCGGGTGCGTGGACTGTGACTCCTGCCAGCGTCATTGGAAAAATAAGTGCTTCTTATAGGGTGAAATTGTTTGTTTTCATTTTAATATTCTTTACAAATTAAGTTTGGAGTTGTTGGATTTTTATTGATGTTGATTCTGCAGGTGTTGTGCATGTACTATTACATGTAAGGTTATACATGTAATGGTTGTGTTGTAGTTTGACACATTGCCTTAGGACTAATGCAAGCTTAGATAATTATCTATCCTTTAGCCTCCAATGGCATAAGGTAACTTGAAAAAAAATCCCTCAGTTTTGAGCTGTTTAATTTATAGTGTATTTACTTTTGCAGTATGCTGCAGTATTCAATATATATATATTTCATGCTGGGAAATGGAAAACAGAGAACAGAACCTGCTGGCATTAGTTAAAATAAGCCCAATTTCACTTGCTGACTCCTTAGGATGTCTGTGCAGGCATCTGGTGGTTGTGGCATTTTATCAAGAGGTGGTGCAGAATCAGATGCTATCAACTTGCTTGTCTGCTGTCACTCAGAGGCTCTCTCAACACCCCTTACTATCAGTCTATGGCCCTTATTTAACAAGGGATAGCGCCAGGTAGCGAATGGTGAGCGAACGGTAATGACGGTCACCGCCACGAGAATGCCGGCTCCCCTCCGCAATCACATATTTATCAAGCCGATCCTGCTTAGCGACTGACAGAGCGCCAGATAGCGAATCATTCATCATTATTCCAGCCTCACCCCACAGCGCCAGCGAGCGACCTTGAACAGCGACAGGTATGACCTCTCGCTACCTGGCGCTCTCCAATGCATTTCAATGGAGCAATCTTTAAATATTCTTAATTAATTGCTATTAATGTTTTTTTGTTTTTTTTAAATGTCAAAAATTCTGTGACCACTTCTGCAATGTTAGATATTTTTTTTTAAGTTAAAAAAAAAAAAAAAAAATTGTGCAGAATTGATATTACAGGTCTG
The DNA here is from genome assembly GCA_027917425.1 of Gastrophryne carolinensis. Taxonomy (NCBI): domain Eukaryota; kingdom Metazoa; phylum Chordata; class Amphibia; order Anura; family Microhylidae; genus Gastrophryne; species Gastrophryne carolinensis. Next base: position 176,546,494 of record CM051234.1, on the reverse strand, counting down.
ATATTAATGTATTCATATTACAAAATGTTTTGAAAAACATGTTTTTTTTTTTTCAAAAAATATGGTTGTTTGGGGGTTAAAAAACTACTTTTAACCCATCGCCGCCAGCGCTCTGGGGTTTAAACAAGCATTTCACTGTGCGAGAATTTTCTGAGCGTGATTTGTTAATGAATATGCTGGGAGCCGTTCGCTATGGCCATTCGCTGTCATGCGCTCCCATACAGCGTGGAACCTGTCAAATAGCGACTCCTCACCCAATATTACGGCAACATTACAGTACAGTATATTACGTACAACATTACGGCAAACCGACTGAGTCGCTATCAACTACAGAACAACGGCCAAGCACAGCGACTACTAGCGGGCGCTCTGAAAATGCCGCTACTGTCGCTCATCTGTCGCTACCTGGCGCTATTAATGAATCGGCCTCCCCGTTGCTCTCAAGGGGGCTACTAGCCCTGACACTTATGACTGTGATTGGATGCTTATTGGATGCTCAACAAATTCAGCTCAAATTGCTGGATACTTATCTTTTTTTTCTCTCTGTGACAGCCTAGCACTACAGAGGGATTATTTTCATGTTTTTTTCCTGAATATCCCGGGCACACAAGGGGCAACTCACACTATAACTATTTGATGCTGGCAAAATATAGTTATTGCAAATCCGTTCTACTTTTCCTCTGCGTCTGATAGATATATAGATTATATATCACTTCTCTTTACATGGTCACTTGGTACTGCTAATGTTGTCACTCCTTCGTACTTTCAGTCCCTTCCTAATATCTTTCCCGAGCATGGTCAGAGCAACTTTCATGAATAGCCTACAGCCTTATCAACCTCTCAGCCTCTAGGCGGCTGGCTGGAACTCTTCCCGCCCGGCCAGGGCCGGCTCTACATTTGTGGGGGCCCTTGGGCAAGAGTCTTAGTGGGCCCCAAAGTAGTGATGTTACCTTTCAGCTGCGCTGCCACAAATGGGTCATCTCCTGCTGCTGATCACCCTCCAGTCTTTATTGTCTTCTCTATAGCCACCAATGGTCCTCTAGTCCTTGTTACATTCTCTATTGCCATCAAGCACCCTCCAGTCCTTACTGCTTGTTCCGCTGCCACTAAAGGCTCCATCATTGCTGTCAGCTGTCACCTGGTTCTTGCCACCCCTATCCCATGCCACCTTCTCCATTTGTTGCTGATCATCCCCTGTTGCTGAGGCCAGCCATGAGCAGGTCTGCACACCACACCTGTCATTTGGTGCTTTGGGTCCACCGTAAAATAATACCTTGTCCAAGTGCGAGCCTGAGTGGGCCCCTGAAGATGCCAATTGCCCAGGTTTGCCCTGTGCTAGCGCCGGCCCTGCACCCGGCAGCCCCCTCCTCCTCTCGTCGCCACATCCCCGGCTTCTCTGCACGTGCTTGCGTGCTCTCTCTTATGCACACAGTGTGTCCGCTGGAGGCTGAATTAAAGGGCCACTGAGCCCAATGTGTTTTCTGGGTGAAATGCCATTCAGAGTTAAACTGGGCAATCAGCCCAGAGATTGTATAGGGCACCAATCAGACACACTCCCCTTGTCCAATCCCGTCTGGTTCAGCCCTATATAGGTTTTACCCCTCCAGTGCATCACTGCCAGTGATAGCGTCTAGCTTGGTGTGTTCATGTCTGAGATTTGTTGCTTGATTCCATTGCCGACCTTGTTCTGTTTTTACCATCCTGTTGTAGCTGTCTGAACCGACTCCTGCTTGTATCCTGACCTCGTCTCTGCCTCATCCCTTGTGCCGCGTACCAATGACCTCCCGGATTGACCTTTGGCTTGACCTCAACTCTTGTCTCTCCCTTTGGTGCTGCGCTACCTGTGAAGGACCCCGGCTTACCTGACATTGCCCAGTCTTGCCTCTGGTTCACCTGCCTTCACCCCTATAAGCACATATGAAGTTCTGGGGGGCAAGTGTGTCCGGCAAGGCATGTTAAGCATCCCAAACGGGGGCTTGACTAAAGGTGAAGCTAGCAGCGGAGATTGGGAGTTGTGAGCTTACCTAGAAGGCGGGTGTCCCACGGCACCTGATATTATCATGGGCTTCACAAAAATATGGAAGAACTTATGCAGAAAGTGCAGGCCATGGCTACCCCCATCAACCAGCTGGCTCAATGAGTTGCTGTCCAAGAAAACCGCCAAATGCCTGCACCACCAGTATCCTCACCTCCTGGTAAGCACCCACCGATGAGGCATTACAGACGGTTTCTGCTTTCTTCTCAGCCATGAAGGTCTTGTATGCAGACCCTGACAGGGCTTCAACTGCCGAAACAAGCTGCGAAACCTGAAACAAGGGAAGCGCTAACCCAAAAATACTGGACGATTGATTCTCGTTGGAACGATCCAGCTCTTTGAAGCCAATTTAGAATAGGGTGCAACCTCTTCCTCATCACCACCAGAGAAACATATGCAACTTGGTACAACCTGCCTCTCCCAGAATGAGAAAACAAAGCGTCGGGCACAGGGCCTTTGTCTGTATTGTGGCAACCTATGTCACCATGTAAAGACCTGCCCAAATAAGAAATCATTGGCAGGAAATTACAGCGCCTAGATATGGTCAAGGGAACTCATCTAGGCGGTCAGGTACCCTTCCCTCTAATTAATAAATTGCTTTTGCCCACCACAATTTTTGGGGGGTCCACTAGGAAGTCTGTCACCGCCTTTATCAACAGTGGGGCGACTGTCAACTTTTTAGATAAGTCTCTTGTTTTCACCCTGGGTATTCCATTAATCCCTTTAGAAAACCCACTTCATGTTCTAGCAGTTAATAATGAACCCATCTTGAGGGGATTAGTTTCCTATAAAACCTGTTTTTTGAAGTTCCCTTGGCTAAGGACCCAAAACCCTGTCATTGGGAAACTGGAGACTTGTCAAAGTGGAGTTAGTTTTGCCATGGTCATTGTTTTTGTACTGTCCTTAGGGCGACCCATGTCTCCCTGGAAGGGTAACCCCGTTGTAAGGCCCTGTGGGACACCCGCCTTCAGAGTAAGCCCACAACCCCTAATCTCCGCTGCTAGATTCACATTTAGACAAGCCCCCATTTGCCAGGATGCTTTATACGCCTCGCCAGACATGTTTGCCCCCAGGACTTGATAGCACAAAGGATGTGAGCTTACGGGAGGGTGAAGGCAGATGAACCAAGGGCCCGACAGGGCAAGGTCGACAAGCTGGGTCATACACGGGAAAGGCAGTCCTAAAATATCGCAGTACCAAAGGGACAGGCAAACAGAAACATCGATGTCAAGCCAAAAGTCAATCCGGAAGATCACAGTTTCGCAGTACAGAGGGTGAGATGGAAGAGTGGTCGGGGTACAGGCAATGGTCGGTCCAGACGGCAATCAAGAATGGCGAAACGAAGCAAGGTCGGCAACAAGATCAAAACGGCTGTAAATGACAATCCAAGGCACACTCAGCAAACGCTATCATGGGCACTGAAGCACTGCAGGCATAACGCCTTTATAGGATACCAGACAGGATTGGATAAGGGGGAAGTGTGTGTGTGATTGGTTCACCCAGAATCCTAATCCTAATTGGTCCTAAAGAGAAAAGGGCATATAGCCCAAAAACCCCCTTGGGCTCACCGTGACACCCGCCCTATGCCGTTTGGGCAGATGTGTTCTCCGAAAAGTTTGGCGACTCGCTTCCTCCTCATAGGGCCTATGATCGTCCCACTGATTTATTACTGGGTACAATGCCCCCAAGGGGGAAGATTTTTAATCTCACCCGTTCAGAGGAGTTAGCGATGAAGGAGTATATTTCTGAGAATTATAAGAAGGGGTTTATCCATCCCTCCACCTCACCAGGACATAGGATTACAACCCTGCATTGATTACAGTCGGTTTGTGGTCATTTATTTTGACGATATTTTCAGTTTCTCCCATTCAGTGCGGGAACACCAACGTCAGGTCTCTGAGGTCCCTTTCCTGGGTATCTCGTCTCTAATCAAGGTCTGGTTATGGATCCCTCCAAGTGGGAGGGGGAACAAACTAAAACTCTGAAGGCCCTTCAGAGGTTCCTAAGTTCGCCAATTTCTAAAGGCGATTCAAAGAGATTCTCTTTGATTGTGGCTCTTTTAACAGACCTAACCCAGAAAGGTGCCATGGTAGAGAATTGTTCTCCCTCAGAAGGGAAGGCCTTTCAGGCCTTAAAAGAGACCTTTACTTCAGCACAGTATTGATACACCCAGACATTAATCATCCATTCATCTTAGAGGTGGATGCTTCCGAACTCGCAGTAAGAGCTGTCCTTTCCCAATATTCTGGCAACCCAGAAAGATTGCACCCATGTGTTTATTTCTCATGGAAATTTTGTCCAGCCGAGCAAAATTATGATGTAGGGAATCAAAAGTTGTTAGAGATAAAACTGGCTTTTGAGGAGTGGCGGCATTGGTTGGAAGGCTCACTACACCCGATTATGGTCTACACCAATTACAAGAACCTTGAATACATTGAATCTGCCAAAAGACTTAATTCTCAACAGGCTTTCTGGGCCCTCGTTTTCTTCCATTTCAATATTGTTATCACCTTTAAACCGGGAGCAAAGAACACCAAAGCAGACACTCTTTCACGTAACTTTGGGGAATATAAAGGTAGATTTTATGAGAAAGAACCAACACTGCCCTCTGGTTGTGTAGTCGGAGCGCTACGTCCAGATTTCTCAAATTCTTTGGTGTCATTTCAGGTAGATTCGCAGCCAGGTACACCTTCTGGCTGTCAATTTGTCCCACCACACCTGCACCTCGCTGTATTACAGGAGTTTTATGATGGTAAGACTTCCGGGCATTTAGGCTATTGCAAAACGCTAGCTCTTGCTAAACCACATGTGTGGTGGCCAATAATCAGGCGTGATGTTATCGCCTTTGTCGAGGTCTGTTCTGTATGTGCGCATTACAAGGGGTCTCATAAATCTCCAGTGGGCTTATTGATTCCCCTGGTGATTTCTGAGGAACCATGGACCCACATTTCTATGGACTTTATTGTTGATTTGCCGTGTTCTCAAAATAATACTGTAATCTGGGTGGTGGTTGACCAATTCAGTAAAATGGCGCACTTCATCCGTTTGACGAAACTCCCGTCGGAACCTGAATTGTCTCAGTTATTCACTAGACATGTCTTTCGTATACATGGCATACCTCAGAATATCGTCTCTGAACGAGGAGTGCAATTTATCTTGTTTTTGGAGGGAATTTTGTGCACATCTGGGAATTAAAATGACTTTATGGTCGGCATATCATCCACAATCGAATGGTCAGACGGAGAGGGTAAACCAGTGTCTGAAACAATATCTGCAGTGTTTTATCTCTGATTGTCAGGAACAGTGGTCAGAATTTATTGAATTCGCGAAATTCACTTATAATAATGCACCCAGTGAGTCAACGAAAATGTTGCAATTCTTTTGCAATTATGGGAAAACCCCAAGGCATCTTCTCTCTCCGGTCTTTCATCCAATTTGCCGACCTTGGAGGAATGGCTTCGAGATAGATGACTTTTGGTTGGGTTAAAAGTTCAAGAAAACCGTAGGGAAGCTACCAAAAGATATAAGACTTTTGCTGACTGACGTAGATCTTGAGAACCTCCATTCCAGGTGGATGCTGGGTGTAGGAAATATGGCAAAAATACTGGACATGAGCCCAAAGAGATTTTGCAGAGCATTTGATGATGAGGTATAATGAAGGGCTCAGTAAGTATTGAGTATGCCTGCCCTTGGCCCATATTGTGTGGTATATATTTGCACTGTTACTATATATGTTCATATCATGGTGTATCATTAACTGAATTGATTGGATTGAACCATTTGTAACTGGCTGCCTGACTGAGGGCACGGTTTGTGTGTTGACACAAGAGATGTGATTGGAGTGCTCCGGTTTCGGCATGTTTTTTCATTCATTGTGGGAATCTATATAAGGATCTTAATGGCACTTCCTCTCCGGCTAAAGTTAAAGTCTTTTAATAAAATGTGTTGATGGAGTATATAAGAGTGCTGTGGAACAGCAGGCTCAGTGGTACCACTTGTACCCTAATAATTAGAATCCCTGAGAGCATCAAAAAAGAAGGTGAATTATCCCATACCGTATTTTTCGCCCTACAAGATGCACTTATTTTTCCCCAAAAGTGGGGGGTGAATGTTAAAAGAATTGCTTACATTCCATGGCTCGCCCACTGCTCGCCACCTCTGTAGTCGCCGCTGCCTGCCTCCTCCATAGCTGCTGCAAGTTCAGAGAGATACAGTTCCGGCCCCTGGGTAGGGCATGGCCCGTGGCTCGTGCCAGCGTCCAATGATGCTGGCAGGAGTCATAGACCTCGACCATCCAGAAACTGAAACTGGCTAGCTCTGAACTTGCAGGAGTGGCGACTACAGAGGCAGCGGGGAGCAGCTGCTACGGAAGCGTCAGTCAGTAGCTTCAAATTCAGAGCGAGCCAGTTCCAGCTTCTGGGTGAGCGTGGCATGTGACTCCTGCTAGCGTCATTGGATGCTGGCAGGGGTCGCAGGCCATGCCCCCCTCTGGGGGCCAGAATCAGTCTGCTCTGAACAGCGGCTATGGAGGCAGCGGCAGGAATGCCGGATAATGTAAGCTTTTGCTTGTTTGTTTTTCAGGGCATGCTCCACACTGCCTGTATTTGGGATGCCCGCACACTGTCTGCATTTGGGATGCCCACACACTGTCTGCATTTGGGATGCCCGCACACTGCCTGTAATGTGAAATACCGCTCACTGCCTGTAATGTGGAATACCGCTCACTTCCTGTAATTTGTGATTCCCCTTACTGGCTTTAATGTGGGATACTGATCACTGCCTGTAATTTGGGATGCCCCTAATTGCCTTTAATGTTGAATACTGCTCACTGCCTGTAATGTGGGGTCTGTAATGATGTGACTGGGGGGATTCTGCACATTGGTAGAGGGTTTTTTAGCACACCATTTGGTTCAGAATATTTTTTTTCAAATTTTTCTCCTCCAAATCCTGGTGCTTCTTATAAGCAGGTGTGTCTTATAGGGCGAAAAATACAGTATATACGTGTCATGCTGTGAACGTTCTGATTTTAATAATTTATATTAAGTATATTTTTAACATTAACCTATCCCTATATATAGCAGTGTAACACTATAATATTTTTCTCTCTTTCTGAATATTGGGTTGTTGTAAGTTTTTGAAAAGAAGCATATGTGTTACTGCTCAAGTAACAGATACACATACATATTGGAGCAACACTGGGTTTACTGGTGCACCATGTCCAATGTAATTAATCGTGTAAGGTTCCCTATACTCCATGTAGTTCTGTTAAGCACATTTGTATTCTATTTGGTGATGGGACCACAAGTGTGAAAATTACCTAAGGATCACTATCGACTGACCCCTTGACTACTTGTGACATCCTATAGAAACATTTTTATTTGCCCTGGTTATGGGAATTTTGCACTATTAGTAGTGGATGAAGAGGAGCCCATGTAATATACTAGAAAAATCTCAATCCTATCTCCCAACACAATCTATGTCTATGAAAGTTATCCAATGATCTGGTTTATTTTCACAAGGGAAAATTAGTTTTCTTCCCACTTTGATCTAAGGTATCAAATTAATTTAGATAAATTATATTAAATAGAATAAAATAAACTTAAGAGTCAATATTATATTATTATTAATATTAATTATATAATACAAATTGGATACGTTATTCCAATAATACGTTAACCTATAAAAAGAGTTACCGGATACTTCCTGCTATTTGGGCAGGACTAGTGAGGCATAAAATAGTGCATCCATCACATACAGCCCATACTCCCTGAGGGGGTGGCTTGATGCCACAGAACGCATGGGATTTTTGATGCTGGGGAACCACTGCCAGTGTTAAAACATTTACCCGTACTACGTATCTATTTCATTTCTTTTTGCACTTCAGCAAATTGTATTTGTTTATGTATGATCTTTATGAAGCACCTGTTTTTTTTATAATTGTTTTCTTCTCCTCTTTTTGCACATCATTGATTGTAGTTTTAGGTAAAATGTATTGGTTAAGCACTTGTCACTTTACGGGTATACAACTACATATAGCCGTTGTGTCAGCCCCCTGTCTTACCGGTTTTAACTTGTTTGTGTATAAATACATTTTGTTATTCATTTTTGATATCTAATTACCAGGTACTGAATATGGAGTGATGTGGAATTATTTGTAATGAAGGATCAGGATGAAGGATTGTAGCTTTCATTCTAGCATCTGGCTGATGTTGAAGATACCTACGCGTTTCACATAATTCATGAACTTCATCAAAGGATCTATGAAAGTTACCTGAAACAGTATACATATTAATGATCTATTCACACTTGACAAAATGTATTTCAATCTCATAAATGCTTGGCTAATATGTGCATCCATCTCAATCCCATCTCCCATCTCCCATTCTAGCATCTGACTTCCCCCTTTATTTTCTCTCCTCCCTGGAAAAACATGTGGGGCCTATCTCGGTGTCCATCTTGATGCTTTTTGTACCAGTCAGCCACCATCTTGCTTATTTCCCTTTTTAGCTAGTAATTATATTGAAGTGACCTTTAATCCCACTCAGTATTTCCACATTTGATGAATCCATATTGGACTTTTCCATGTGATGCCTTGTATGGATGTCTGAGCAATTCTGGTAGAATTCAGGAAACACCCCTTTTCCCTACCTCGAACCTCCTGTTTGTGTCGACTTTGTGATGACTGTTGTAAAGATTATGTTTAATAGTGTGATACAAACAACGTCAGATAACTTGAGTCCAATTGAAAGACAAACAAAAGATTGGACTTGGCTTTGCCTGTTTGCCCGGGCCTACACATTTCGGAACTCTGTCCAGTTCATAGTCACACTATGACTAAGGACTAGACAGAGTCCGAAACGCGTTAGCGCCCCCTCAACTGCTAACTTTCCCAGGACCATTGTCATTCATGGATTTTAAAGGTTTGCCAAGATATATCATTTGGAGATGCTTTTAATCTAAATAATAAAATGAACATTTTATTGTATGGAGTGCGGACTACCTACTGAGATTCTGTGTCTCAAACTGGATGCAGACGCCTGTTTTCAGGGTTGGAATGAAGCCCCCTGAGCCCACCAGAGGAAATCATTCTTGGGGCCCAACAGAGAAAGCTATTCTTGGGGCCCACCCTTCACTAAAACACAATAATATTGTATTAATATAATCTGATGTTTAGTAGCAAATATCATTTACTGAATAAAATAAGCTTAGAGAACACTCCAGGCATTAGCTTTTGTGCAGCCCTGATGGTAGCTTTGGGCCTGTGCCTGGGGCCCACCACATGAACCTCTAGTACTCTGGTGGGCCAGTCTGATACTGTCTCCTTTTGATTAGGGTCAGAAAGAGATATTTGTGTGACATTACCAGGATGGGAGGTAAAGCAGTTGTTGAGTCTTCTAGCCCAAGAGCTGTCCAAGGTGGTGGGTAGTGCATCTTAATTTGGCTGCTCATGTACATCATGCCCAATTTAAGTTCTGCTGACAAATATTTAGATGACAGTATTGTATCTTATCAGGCAATGAACTCCTAGATTTTGTTTGGGGGGCATAGATGGCCATTTCATGTTTCTTTTGGTTGTATTAGGTTGTATTAGGTTTCTGGACCCCATACTGCCGGCTTATTTGGGTCATATTCACATTATTCCCATTAGAATTTGAGAGTGTCAGTAAGATGGCAAGATAGATCAAAATTGTCACTATAACATTTTTTCACTTATACCCTTAAGAGGTGAAAGAGACTGATCGCTTTTAAAGATGTTTATTTTAATACACTTTTTTCTTTTTTTTTCACTATTTATTTTAGCAATAATACCCTCCTCCCCAAGGACAACTTCCCCCAGCTGCAATATTCCTGTATCCGGAAAACGCATGATCCTCTGTGAAGATACTTCAGACAACGAAGCTCTGCACTTTAATGTTATGCAACGTGTCGATAAAGCTGTGTGTCACCGTTTTTAACAAAACACAGGACCAGCAATCCGATGTGCGGGGCCCTGTGCGCCTGCGCCAGCCAGATGGTGGCTGGCAGCTTCTCGTATGCCAGCCGCACCCGGATATGACGTAGGTCGGGACCTCGCCGCCGGAAGTGACGTTCCCGGAAAGTGCTCTCCGAGCGCTCCCGGAAGCACCACACTGGCCGGCCAGGGGGGGAGAGGATACAGGTATTTATGCGCACTTTTCTGTACTAGCCTCCATCGCAGCCTTGAGGAAGGAACCGGCGGTTCCGAAATGTGGGCTCTATCTTTTGCGATCACGATCTCTAAACATTCTAGTAATGCTAAATTAACTGATATGACGGACGTCATGATTTGCACAATTTGTGTATATATATATATATATATATATATATATATATATATATGTACCTATGATGCAAACCAACATGTTATTCTTGGTATGATGTGATGCATTTACATTTTTAAGCTGACCAGGAATAGATTGTCATTTGGTATAATATATGCTCTTACATATTGTCTTCCTTAACTGCTCATATCCTGGTCAGCAAATCCACTGTTCTATTCTTCAGGACCTGTACAAAGACCCCTCAATAGCTTTTGCATTGATAATGTTTTACCTCACTATAGCCACAATTGATCTGTATATGTTAGCATTGTATCATGTATTTCTCCTTATCTTGAGGTGGTCTACGATCCTGGAGACTATTCATATATCCACATACCAGAATATCTCTATTGTTTCCTTTTTGCATAGCCTGTAAATATATATATTGTTCTGATCTTTTGTATATTACCGACAGAAATACCCTTTTAATTACAAGAAACTCATGTGTATGGTGTGCATATATCCGCCGTTCCTAGATAAGATGTTATAAATTAAGGTGTTAGGTGAGGAGACACCTTGGATATATTTATTGCAACCAATTAATTAGTTGAATGAAATATTGAATCATTTGAGGTGTACTGTAAACCTAAAATGTGTATATTAAAGCTTACTGCTTACCAACACACTGTCATCTGTAATAACAGTCTGTAATAACATGCTAAAGTCGGCGCATGTGTGATGTGTGTTCTGCTCATGTATTGGTCTGCTTGAATTGGTTTGCACCCACCTGAGTCTGGTGCCGTTCCTGTCTCGGGTGGCCCCATCGTAGCATATTCACCAGGGAGTCTGTAGGGAATGAGAAGCACAAGACACCAGCACTTAGCATACATTTCATTTGTGTTTCCTTTCCCCAACCAGTGTGTTTTGTGTCCAATGTCCTACCTGACCCTGTTCCAGGGCTGTGAGTAACTCCATGCACAACAACTGGGCCTCCTCCTCTTCAGCGGGTCCCGGGCTATTGGTGGCGAGGATAAAGAGGAGGATGAGGACGAGGACATTGGCAGCATGTTTAATTTGAAACAGAAAGGCCCTGTGTTGCCCATGATTTGCCCAATTCGTGGGGCACTGCGGATTAGTTACCTCAATAAATTACAAGCACAACATACAAACAAACCTCGGGAGCAGCAGCAGGGGTTGCCTCCTCCACATAGGCTGCCACCCTCTCCAACAAGGCAAACTTGTGGAGTTGTGGAGGGCAATGTAGGCTAGAATGATATTCACCATATTATCTAGTTTATACTGCAGCTCACCCCCCGTATGGTCCAAAGTCCAAAGGCCCGCTCAACTACTGTATGGGTGCGGCGTTGTGCCCGGTTATATGACTCTGGTGCTGGTGTCTGGTGCCTTAAAAAGGGAGCTGGGAGCCATGAAGAAATGAAAAGCACATTTTAAAGACTTGCTACAGCATCTACAGCACATTACAGGAAATGGAGAAAAGATATATGGGACATGTTTTAGGTGAGCTCCTTATTGGCTTTATATTGCCATTGCCTGGACTGTCCCTTTAAAGCAATGTCAAGAAAAAGCTTTTTAATCAAAAAGTTGCCAAAATGTGCCAGTAACAAGGACAAACCTGGAATGAGTGACTTAAAAAAAAGCTTTATAGTGGACCTAAACCAGATCTAGCATCTATAAGAGACAACTACCCCTGCAGCAAGCTGGTTTGAGATACCCCACCCAATATTCTTACTTATCCAACAAGCCTATGGCTCATGTATGGCCACTGGTGGCATCTCTCTTATCTTTCTCCGGCTCTGCGCATCTACACCTTCTGTAACTGAATGTAACTGAATGGCTGGTGTGGCCATGCACAACTGAGGGGTGCAGGGTGGGGGGGTGCTGATCACAAGAGTGGCCAGGATTCCATTCAGCTTCTCCAGTTGCACAATATTATGAAGGAGAGCCGATCCTGCGCTGTGGTCTCATTGGAAAGGTAAGTAAAGCAGGCGTCTGACGTGGAAGCCCTAAGGGTGACGAAACAGAACCCAGGATAGTGACAATTTCCTGTTTTGAGTTCCCCAGAGGCTATGGATTAAACCATTGTCCATCAAATGTCTCCACTACCATGTACCACCATTCTTTTTTGTCATTCAGCTCTAAAACTCCAGCCTGCAAAAAAAAAATTCAAAGTGCTGCACTATAACATGCAAGGACAATTGTGATGTACAAGTCCAAAGAAGTTAAATATAATATAATATAAATATTAAGTACTTGTTCAGCTCTATTTTCAGTTAATTAAATGCTATATTTGTTCTCCTTCAAATCCTAAATCAGATTCCCTTAGAAGAATACATTTTCTTAGCAACAATTATGTGCATTGTGTATACTGTACAGTACGTCAAATGCAAATATGGCAGCCTAAATTATTTAAAATTATCTTATTTAAAAGTTAAGATATAAGCTTTATTTAATATATTTTTCAGAATTCTAAACTGTTTGAAAATATACTGAATCTACCAATTATTCCTACATATAAACTCAGAATTTGCCCCTTCTAACAAGTATTTTCTTTTCATCATTTATTTCTTTTCCCTTAACAATTACCATGCTATTTATATAACATTATAGAGCTATGTTACATTAAATGGAAATAACTGCTTACAAAGTCAGTGGGTTTATATACAATAGACATGAATAAATGTTCACTGAAATTCAGTAATCATTATTACAAACCAGTTTTACTTAATGCCTATATTAAACGTGTCACACTACTGACACTACAGCTATGAAACTGTAATTTACTATGAACCAAATATATTCCTGTTCCAAACAACTTCTTTTAAATTGAACTCATTATGCAATATATAGGATAAATGTTTTCCTAACTGACGTTATTTGGGTTTTTTTTCTACTCTTTCAGGAATTGCAGACTCCATTAACTAATTTAATAGAACCAACTTTGTTTATTTCAAAATAAAATATTTACTTGCCGGACATACATATGCAACCCTAGAAAATTAAAATGAGAAAAGTGTTTTAGGGACCCTTTCACACCTAACCATTTGCATTGAGTTGGAAATACTCCAATATGTCACAAACGGCAAGAAAATTCAGTCCATTCAAATAAATGGGCTCTTTCAGACCAGTGCACTGAGGTTTGCAACATACTGCATGCAGTTTTGCCAGCAACATGATCGCAATGCAACCCATAGAAGTCTATGGGTATCGCAGGTAACGCGCGATCCATCACTGCTGATCACTGTTGTCCTGGTCTGGAACCGCTGCAACCACCTTCTTGGAGTCCACAGAGCAGAGGAACGAAGGACATCAAGAAGGTGTTCCCTGCTGATGTCCCCAAGAGCCCAAATCCAAAGCTTATTCTACTGCTACAACCTCCGCCTCCTTATCCTCCAGCTGTTGCCGCTGTTGCTGCCTCCTGCTCCAGTTACCCGTGTTGCTCCTGGGGAAAGCAAACAACAGAGCGGTGCAGGGCAGGTTTTTGACTGTACCATTCCACTTTTACAGAGGGGCAATCTGCTATGTTCCAAACTCTGTCCCCTGAGCCAGCCTGTGAGGAGCAATACAATTACCCACTCTAAATATCTTTCCAAAGCTTTGCACGGTGGATTGAAGCATGGTAGGAGAAAGTAAGAAAGAGAGAGCTAAAACGTTTCTGCTGTGATACTGTAAGAGGGAAATTATTTTAGACCCTCTGATCAATGGGGGGGCATGAACATGGCATGGCAGGGATATGAAGAATATACTTTTAGGGCAGATGTAGTGAAGAGCCAGTGCTAACACCAGGAGGGACTGGGGGAAACTTGGAAACCAATAAAGCATAATTAGCAGCAAATCTGTTGTGTTGCAGAAATGTGTGTGTGTGTATTTGAATGTAGTGTGACCTCTCTAAAGGACAACTGTTGTTTAAATTTCTTTCAGACCTGTTTGCAAAGGAGAAATAAAAGTGTTTTCCGTAAATTGCATGATGTTATTCCGAAAATATAGCAATATTGCTTCTAGGAAAAGGCCAATGACTCCCCCCCCTTTGTATCAATTGTTAACCTACATCCTACCTCTATCCCTACATGTTTACAATTACTGTGAGTTTAACAGAGACAAAAGAACAACACAGCACATGTCTATTATTGTCCAGACATACTGATGCCTCTAAATTTCATGGCTAGATTAAATTAATACTCATGACACTGTTATAATTTTATGCTTTTGTTATGTAAATTTTATAATTGGCATTTTAAAGTAAAACATGAGCTATAATTCTTATTCATAAATCATTATTAGTTGCACATCGTTTTTATTTGGAGTTATCATAATTAGGGATTTTTACTAATGATTAGTGAGTGGGTTGTTTGAAATTCGGGTTCGCCGAGTTTAACCAAACTTGCCGCCAAAGAACGGTTCTGGGGCCCCAAATCTGAACCTGAATCCCATTGAAGTTAATGAGGATCCAAACCTTGGGTTCCAAAAATGGCTGTAAAATGGGGCTAGTAAGCGCTAGAGGGATAAAAAAATGTAAGAAATAAACCAGTAACGAAAAAAATTAAAACAGTTTTTTTAGGGTTGTTGTGGGGTAACACTTAGTCAATTACCCTGCACAAAATGGGGTAGGGAAAGTACTCTCGGCAACTCTTTCCTTGACAGTACGTAAGAATAATTTGAATTGAAAATTTCAGCTTTGTAGGCAAAGTGCGCACCTGGTGCTTTTTCGAACAAAACAACCCTTTACATTTGTAATATCCCCCACAAACCATATATTTCATATTAAGCTTTCTAGGCATACCAAGCTTGTTGTAGTGGACTCTTTCTAGAATTAAACCGTTGAAGAATTCTTTGGTTGCACAGGGTGTACCTAAAAATAAATATAAAAAGCAGAATAAAAAACAAATTTTCCTAAAATATCAATATGCAAACATGAAAAACAAGCTAAATCTGAAAGTGCAAGGTCCCCCAAGCAGAACAGGACCAAACAAGCTTTTAACTGCCAGCCTACTTGAGATTTTGTCTGTTGACAGGTCACCTTTCACCATTTTGTTTAACTGTGAATTTTGCGGGCATTTCCAGGAACATTTTATTTTTTTTTTTTTGCAACAGAGTTTAGGCTTTAACAGGAAATATATTGTTTGTAATTTTTCATTTTTTTTAGAGATGAGCGAACTTTTGAAAAATTCGATTGATTCGCCGAATTTTCCGACAAAAATAGTTTCGACCCGAATTTATTCGCGACGAATCACTATTAAAAACGGCTATTTCTGAGCCTCCTACAGCCTCAATAGGGTTGTAAACCATTTTGCCTTGCTGTAACACGCATAGGATGCGTGCTGGGTTAGTTAAATAATACTGTAAATAAATATCACATGCAGATCAGAGGCATTGCTAATAGAATCGCAGAGCGGCACAATTGCAGAGAATTGAAGTGGCATCACTATGAGGGGCAGGAGCCCAAACATTGCTTTAAAGAGACACTGGAGTTGGCAGCAGCAGGAGCCCAAAAATTGGATGAATCACACCCTGGAGTTGCAAGCAGCAGCAGGAGCCCAAACATTGGCTGAAAGAGACACTGGAGTTGGCAGCAGCAGGAGCCAAAAATTGACTGACACACCCTGGCGTTTCAAGCAGCAGCAGCAGCAGAAGCCCAAACATAGCTTGAAAGAGACACTGGAGTTGGCTTCAGGAGCCCAAAAATTGGATGAATCACACCCTGGAGTTGGCAGCAGCAGCAGGAGCCCAAACATTACTTTAAAGAGACACTGGAGTTGGCAGCAGGAGCCCAAAGATTGGATGAATCACACCCTGGAGTTGGCAGCAGCAGCAGCAGGAGCCCAAACATTACTTTAAAGAGACACTGGGGTTGGCTTCAGGAGCCCAAAAATTGAATGAATCACACCCTGGAGTTGGCAGCAGCAGCAGCAGGAGCCCAAACATTACTTTAAAGAGACACTGGAGTTGGCTTCAGGAGCCCAAAAATTGGATGATTTACACCCTGGAGTTGGCAGCAGCAGCAGGAGCCCAAACATTACTTTAAAGAGACACTGGGGTTGGCTTCAGGAGCCCAAAAATTGGATGAATCACACCCTGGAGTTGGCAGCAGCAGCAGGAGCCCAAACATTACTTTAAAGAGACACTGGAGTTGGTTTCAGGAGCCCAAAAATTTGATGATTCACACCCTGGAGTTGGCAGCAGCAGCAGCAGGAGCCCAAACATTACTTTAAAGAGACACTGGGGTTGGCTTCAGGAGCCCAAAAATTGGATGAATCACACCCTGGAATTGGCATCAGCAGGAGCCCAAAAATTGGCCTAAAGACATAAATATGTTTTGCACCATTTGGAAAGTGTAAAACGTGGCACCATGCTGAATCTAGTCGCATGCATCAGGCATTGGTGGGTGGAAATCCTGGCTGATCCATCCCTGATTCATTTTGACAAAGGTGAGGCTCTCCACATTTTTAGTTTACAGACGAGTTCTCCTCGCCGTAACTATGGCCCCCGCCGCACTAAACACCCGCTCAGATGGCACGCTATTTGCCGGGCAGGACAGCTTTTCCAGGGCAAACTCTGCTAGTTGCGGCCACAAATCAAGTTTGGCTGCCCAGAAGTCCAGCGGATCCTCAAGGTGTGTTGGCTTGGTCATGTCAAAGTATGACATGACCTGCTGGTTCAGGTCCTGCTCCAGGTCTCCCTGCTGCTCATGAGTAGCCTCACTATGCGGGTGTAGAAAGCTACTCATTAGCGACTGAAGACAGAGGCTGCTGCTGATGGAGCTGCTGCTGCTGCTCCTGCCAACCCCCCCAGCAGCCATGACAGTGGAAGGTGAGCGCAGAGGTCCCCTCGAGTCAGACCTGCGAGAGTATGGACCATGGCGCAGATAGGCATTGCCAACTGCCTACGTAGAATGTCTTTGTAGTAGTTCAGTTTGTCCTCCCTCTCGGTGGGTTTAAAAAATGCCCCCATTTTGTGCCAGAAGCGAGGGTCCAATAAGGTGGACAGCCAGAAGTCATCCCGCCGACAGATGGAAACAATTCTGGGGTCACTACGCAAGCACGTGAGCATGCTTCCTGCTATTTGCGCAAGTGACTCGGATGGACTACCTGTCTCCATCTCCACTGCATACTGCCACGGTGTGCCCGGGTCCTCTGTCTCCCCTTCCTCAAAAACCTCTAGCTCCTCTGGCTGCTCCTGCTCCTCCTCTCCTGTCCGCTGACTAGATAAACCAGCCATTTCGCCAAGCCTAAACTGTGTTTCGCTGGGCAACTCCTCCTCCTCTTCCTCCTCCTCCTCCAGTTCAGCTCCAACGGGGTTCATGTGGCCGTAAGATGTAAACGCCATGTCTCCAGTGCCCTGACCAGCCATGGTTTCCAACATGTGCTGTAGTACATGAAGCAGTGGAATCACGTTGTTCATCCCGTAATCCTGCCGACTGACAAATAAAGTGGCTTCCTCAAAGGGCCTGAGCAAACGGCAGGTGTCACGTATGAGCTGCCACTGGTTGACATTGAAGTTACACAGGGGAGTCCCCCTATCTTCTTGGATCATCAGGAAATCCGTGATGGCTTTTCTCTGTTCATATAATCGGTCCAACATGTGAAGGGTGGAATTCCAACGGGTGGAAACATCGCAAATCAGACTATGTTGGGGGATACCGTTCTGACGCTGTAGCTCAAGAAGGGTGTGTTTGGCGGTGTATGAGTGGCTGAAGTGCATGCAAAGTTTCCTTGAAGTTGTTAGGATGTCTTGCAGATGGGGGGAACACTTCAGAAACCGCTTGACAACCTGGCAGTAGGTGCTGACTGTCCTCTATCTGATCGTCCTCCTCACTAAAGAGTGGAGCTGAACCCAAAGCATAGGATACGTCGCTGGGGGAGGGCACGGCGTAGGACAGAGGCAATGGGAGGACAGGGACTGCTCTTGGGGCATGCCAACTCAGGGTTGTGTCAGAGGAACCTACCGACCCTAGACTGGGGGTCTCAGACGTAAGTTGTTATGATGTTGTTGATGAGCGCGTTAACCAATCTACCACGGCAGATGCGTTACTGGTGGATACTGGAAGATTAGGTCTCTCAGCGTGACTCCTGCTGCTACTGGCCCCCAGTCTGCTGCGACCTCTGCCTGCGGAATCTTGGCCTCTGCCACTCCTCTTTTCACTTCCAGGCACTTGTCTGCCTGACATAGTCTAACTGGCCTGGTACCCCCAGGCAGCGGTGGGTCTATATGAAACAGAATATAATGCACACCAAAAGTGAGCAGTAACACTCAGCCTCCAACAGGCCTGCTTAGTGTAAATAAGAGAGCTGCTTAGTGTAAATAAAGAGGGGTATGGTATGTTACAGAATGGGATGCCCCAACAGCAGAGCACCTGGGAACAGTAGTACTATGCAAAGCAAAAGTGTCTTTATCAGGCCAAATTACTTTTAGAATAAGTGCAAAGGGTTATAGTAAATAGAGGCTGGTGTAGTCACAGAATGGGATGCCCCAACCGCAGTGCACCTGGGAGCAGTAGTACTATGCAAAGCAAAAGTGTCTTTATCAGGCCAAATTACTTTTAGAATAAGTGCAAAGGGTTATAGTAAATAGAGGCTGGTGTAGTCACAGAATGGGATGCCCCAACCGCAGTGCACCTGGGAGCAGTAGTACTATGCAAAGAAAAAGTGTCTTTATCAGGCCAAATTACTTTTAGAATAAGTGTAAAGGGTTGTAGTAAATAGAGGCTGGTGTAGTCACAGAATGGGATGCCACAACAGCAGTGCACCTGGGAGCAGTAGTACTATGCAAAGCAAAAGTGTCTTTATCAGGCCAAATTATTTTTAGAATAATTGCAAAGGGTTATAGTAAATAGAGGCTGGTGTAGTCACAGAATGGGATGCCCCAACCGCAGTGCACCTGGGAGCAGTAGTACTATGCAAAGCAAAAGTTTCTTTATCAGGCCAAATTACTTTTAGAATAAGTGCAAAGGGTTATAGTTAATAGAGGCTGGTGTAGTCACAGAATGGGATGCCCCAACTGCAGTGCACCTGGGAGCAGTAGTACTATGCAAAGCAAAAGTGTCTTTATCAGGCCAAATTACTTTTAGAATAAGTGCAAAGGGTTATAGTAAATAGAGGCTGGTGTAGTCACAGAATGGGATGCCCCAACCGCAGTGCACCTGGGAGCAGTAGTACTATGCAAAGCAAAAGTGTCTTTATCAGGCCAAATTACTTTTAGAATAAGTGCAAAGGGTTATAGTAAATAGAGGCTGGTGTAGTCACAGAATGGGATGCCCCAACTGCAGTGCACCTGGGAGCAGTAGTACTATGCAAAGCAAAAGTGTCTTTATCAGGCCAAATTACTTTTAAAATAAGTGCAAAGGGTTATAGTAAATAGAGGCTGGTGTTTTCACAGAATGGGATGCCACAACAGCAGTGCACCTGGGAGCAGTAGTACTATGCAAAGCAAAAGTGTCTTTATCAGGCCAAATTACTTTTAGAATAAGTGCAAAGGGTTATAGTAAATAGAGGCTGGTGTAGTCACAGAATGGGATGCCACAACAGCAGTGCACCTGGGAGCAGTAGTACTATGCAAAGCAAAAGTGTCTTTATCAGGCCAAATTACTTTTAGAATAAGTGCAAAGGGTTATAGTAAATAGAGGCTGGTGTAGTCACAGAATGGGATGCCACAACAGCAGTGCACCTGGGAGCAGTAGTACTATGCAAAGCAAAAGTGTCTTTATCAGGCCAAATTACTTTTAGAATAAGTGCAAAGGGTTATAGTAAATAGAGGCTGGTGTAGTCACAGAATGGGATGCCACAAAAGCAGTGCACCTGGGAGCAGTAGTACTATGCAAAGCAAAAGTGTCTTTATCAGGCCAAATTACTTTTAGAATAAGTGCAAAGGGTTATAGTAAATAGAGGCTGGTGTAGTCACAGAATGGGATGCCACAACAGCAGTGCACCTGGGAGCAGTAGTACTATGCAAAGCAAAAGTGTCTTTATCAGGCCAAATTACTTTTAGAATAAGTGGAAAGGGTTATAGTAAATAGAGGCTGGTGTAGTCACAGAATGGGATGCCACAACAGCAGTGCACTTTGGAGCAGTAGTACTATGCAAAGCAAAAGTGTCTTTATCAGGCCAAATTACTTTTAGAATAAGTGCAAAGGGTTATAGTAAATAGAGGCTGGTGTAGTCACAGAATGGGATGCCACAACAGCAGTGCACCTGGGAGCAGTAGTACTATGCAAAGCAAAAGTGTCTTTATCAGGCCAAATTACTTTTAGAATAGGTGCAAAGGGTTATAGTAAATAGAGGCTGGTGTAGTCACAGAATGGGATGCCACAACAGCAGTGCACCTGGGAGCAGTAGTACTATGCAAAGCAAAAGTGTCTTTATCAGGCCAAATTACTTTTAGAATAAGTGCAAAGGGTTATAGTAAATAGAGGCTGGTGTAGTCACAGAATGGGATGCCACAACAGCAGTGCACCTGGGAGCAGTAGTACTATGCAAAGCAAAAGTGTCTTTATCAGGCCAAATTACTTTTAGAATAAGTGCAAAGGGTTATAGTAAATAGAGGCTGGTGTAGTCACAGAATGGGATGCCACAACAGCAGTGCACCTGGGAGCAGTAGTACTATGCAAAGCAAAAGTGTCTTTATCAGGCCAAATTACTTTTAGAATAAGTGCAAAGGGTTAAAGTAAATAGAGGCTGGTGTAGTCACAGAATGGGATGCCACAACAGCAGTGCACCTGGGAGCAGTAGTACTATGCAAAGCAAAAGTGTCTTTATCAGGCCAAATTACTTTTAGAATAGGTGCAAAGGGTTATAGTAAATAGAGGCTGGTGTAGTCACAGAATGGGATGCCACAACAGCAGTGCACCTGGGAGCAGTAGTACTATGCAAAGCAAAAGTGTCTTTATCAGGCCAAATTACTTTTAGAATAAGTGCAAAGGGTTATAGTAAATAGAGGCTGGTGTAGTCACAGAATGGGATGCCACAACAGCAGTGCACCTGGGAGCAGTAGTACTATGCAAAGCAAAAGTGTCTTTATCAGGCCAAATTACTTTTAGAATAAGTGCAAAGGGTTATAGTAAATAGAGGCTGGTGTAGTCACAGAATGGGATGCCACAACAGCAGTGCACCTGGGAGCAGTAGTACTATGCAAAGCAAAAGTGTCTTTATCAGGCCAAATTACTTTTAGAATAAGTGCAAAGGGTTAAAGTAAATAGAGGCTGGTGTAGTCACAGAATGGGATGCCACAACAGCAGTGCACCTGGGAGCAGTAGTACTATGCAAAGCAAAAGTGTCTTTATCAGGCCAAATTACTTTTAGAATAAGTGCAAAGGGTTATAGTAAATAGAGGCTGGTGTTTTCACAGAATGGGATGCCACAACAGCAGTGCACCTGGGAGCAGTAGTACTATGCAAAGCAAAAGTGTCTTTATCAGGCCAAATTACTTTTAGAATAAGTGCAAAGGGTTATAGTAAATAGAGGCTGGTGTTTTCACAGAATGGGATGCCACAACAGCAGTGCACCTGGGAGCAGTAGTACTATGCAAAGCAAAAGTGTCTTTATCAGGCCAAATTACTTTTAGAATAAGTGCAAAGGGTTATAGTAAATAGTTGCTGGTGTAGTCACAGAATGGGATGCCCCAACCGCAGTGCACCTGGGAGCAGTAGTACTATGCAAAGCAACAGTGTTTAACCAGGGTGAAACAGCTAACAAAGCCAGTGACCCAGGCAGTAACACTCAGGCTGCATGAAAACAAAAAAAAATCCCTGTCACTGCATCCGTTTTTTTCCTACCTTTCCCTGCTTCTCCCTGACTGCCTGTCTCCCGCCTGTCTACTGGCTGTCCCTAACTCTCTACCTATCTCTCCCTGAATACAGTCTGCAGTGTCCTCCTGAGTCCTGGCTCTCACGAATGCAATAGACAAATGCGCAAAAGCAAGATGGCCACCGCCTTATATACCGCTGTGACGTCACCGGGCTTGCTGGCTGCTGATAGGCTGCATGTGACTGTCCCAGCATACACTGCCCCAGCTTACATGTCTGGACATGTCACGTAGACCATCCTAGAATGCCTGTCATTGAAATGAATGGATTTTAGAAAAAAACTTCGCTTGATCGAATCGCGGGGAAATTCGGATTCAATCCGAATCGAATTTGTCATGAAATTCGGATCGAATCCGGGTTTGTCCGGATCGATTCGCTCATCCCTAATTTTTTTTTTATATTTTTGAGTAAAAAAACTAAAATATATATATTTTTTAAATTGTCTCATTTATTTTATTTTTATTAAAGAAAACCATATTGCATGTGAAAGCCCCATTTCTCCCAATTACAATTGTACCACCTATGTATCAGTAGCCCTCTATTCCTACCCAGGGCCCCCCCAAACTAAAAAGAGCACTTTATAACATTTACAAATAAAATACAACTACTATCCACAGTGATTAAATAAAAATAAGAAATGGCGTGGGGTTCCTGTTCTAATCATGCTAATATCGCTGGAGAGTTGGGGGGAAAAAAGGGATCAGAGCATCCCACGCCCCCCACCCCTCTCTCCAGCGATCACCGCATCTGACAACTGTCAGGGCGGGAGCAGAATGATGCCAAAGGGGCGGGGCTAGTGGTTACAATGGCCGTGGCGGCTGCGGAAGTGGGGTGGCTATTCTGGGCCCTCTTCTGAAGCAGGAAGAGCCCGGGGGGATCGGAGGCTCTTTTTTTTTTTTTGTCTGCTAGCAGCAAGGAAAGCCAGGTATGTAAAATTTACGTAGCTAATGTTTAATGGTAGGAGAGGTAGCTACTTAAATTTTATGTAGCTAGCTAGCGTTAGGGTTAAAACCCCATTTAGTAAAACAGTAAAAACTTTAGAAAAATATAAAGGAAAGTCAGGCTTATTGCTGAAGTCCGTATTCAGGTCCTGAGACCTGAACTCGCAAAATTCGGAAGAGACTTGTACTTTGTGGGTTGGATCCCCTCATCACTACTGGTGATGAATATTTTCATTTCCTATGTATAATAGATTGTTTTATTAATAATTATGGATGGATTTTTTCAGTTTCATGCTTTGTGGATAGTGTTTTCTGCTGGAAAAGAGGGGTGAACTTATTGATTCTATTCATTGAAAGGGCCGACTTTGTCTGAATACCACTCTTGGTGCCAGAAAATATTTTTAAATATTTAAATATAAATACTTAACACACACACACACACACACACACACACACACACACTATTTAACACACACACTTAAAACTAAAAAAAATAAAATTAAAAAATAATTAGTCAGGCTATTCTTAATTAGATAAAAATTGTATTTAACGAAAAATCTGTCCATCCGACCAAAACCCGCAAAATTTGGTGCGAACCCAAACTTTGCGGTCCGGATTCACTCAACACTACTTATTTTATAGCAATAACAGCTTTTTTAAGAATTGTACACCCTTATGAAGAAAAGTCCTCCCAACGTATCACTAGAATTAAGCCTAGTTGGGTCCATCTTCAGCCCGGGCATTTGACTCCTTGTGCTGTGACAAAAGCCAAGGTTTACTGCTAAAATGTATATCCTGCTCTTGAAGGCCTCGTCTCATCTACTAACACTGGGCACTCTGGTTCCAAAAAACAATTGGCCCTTTTGACAGCACCACTACCAAACTGCATGTTCATTAACTAAATTATTTTTTTTTTACTGTTCTTCATTGATCACCCTGATTTTGTCTGCACTGACATTGGGCCAGTGTCCGGCTATGGTGACACTGGTCTCACACACTGAGAAATTTTTAAAAGGAGCTTGGTACTAAACTCTTTAAACTATCTGCCTAAAATATACATGTCCTTGTTTTTTTATCTTACCCTGACCCTATTTTCAGTGCTGGTTGAGATACAGTGAAATGATAGACAATAATGCCTATCCTAGAAAACAGGAATCATGACTTTCATATATTTTTATAATTCCATACATTGTAAAAACCTTTAGTGAAGGGGTAAACCTAATTATAGTACTATAGAAGATTCGTTGACAGTGTACAGGCCAGGGACTTATATTTACACGGATCTCTATTGAATGCCTATGCTCAGAAGAAACGTGCTACTGAAAATCAGGACTGTAAAATAACAAAATTAGGTTAAAGTAATACAGTAGCTGTTTAAATTAGCCACGCAACTACATGGAGTGCAGAACTATCCATATTGTCAAATATTTCATTTTATCTAAGTAAGTAATGTCATTCTCTCTGTGAAGAAAAATGGAAAACATTCAACACTGTCATCAATTACTGATTAGGATGAGACAGAATTAGCAGAATGAATAAACAAAAAATCTGAAGAACCAGTGCCAGATTTTGACAATCTGATAATTAGGATGGTTATAATCAGTGTAAACTAGTGCCAGGTCTCAGATTTAATTTTCTTCTTTAAAAAGGGGGGATTAAGTGGCAGATGCTGTGTTGCCATCCAGTTCCTACTGTACAATTCAGTGACTGTGTGTAGCTGAAGGTTTTGGCCAGCTATAAAATTAAAAATTAAAAAAATTATCGGTAGCTTCAAAACAAATTGAAACCAATTTTTATTTAAAAATCTGCAGATGCCTGACAGAAAGTCTGTGCATGTTGATTAGATAACATATAATACACTGTATGCATTAGTCTTCTAAAGTGATTTATCATATCCTATTAAATATTATCAATAGAAAAATATTAAACTTGTTATGTATACATGCATCTTACCCCATGATCATTCTTATTTAAATGTAAAAGATATTACTCTTTAAAAGTTGGGACCTCCTGGCCTGTTGGAAGGACTACTCATTTTCTGTCCTTGCTGGGGCTCCCACTGCACTATCTCTGCTTGCAACCACATCTCCAGCTTCCCTTTAGCTGAGTCAAACTCCCGCAAACAGTCATTCAGATAGGCTGCAGCCAATGAATGATCAGGGATTAACTCCTGCAAGTCATGAGGTGATGGCAGGAGGTAAGGGTGTATATTTTTTTTTATTTTGGGGTATATTTAATTTGAATTCCTAAGTTAGTTAATCAAATAAAATGTGTTTTGTTAGTAACATATTTTATGATCAAATATCATCTTTTGAATCGTTTTATGATGGTTGTTGAGGCTAGGTATTGACAGGATCCATGATTTCTTTTTTTTAGGCTCGTAACAAAAAGCACTAAAGTGAACCAAAACCCAGGATTTTGACTAACTTGGGTTTTGGTCCTTGCCCCCGGGGAACCCCGATCAGGGATGCCCTGCTGTGTGAAACCCCCCAGGTCGCCTGATCTCACTCACCCTTGTCACCAGAGCCGGACACTCACTCACCCGGTCCTACAGCGCATCTAAGTGCACTGGCGGTCACATTCCCCACTACCCTCTAAAAGGGAGCATGCCGGGGCCGGCCATTCACAAATGCCTAACGTGAACATACGCACCCTGCTAAAGGCATAGCGGGGATGCGGCCACAGTTCATGCATGCACCTTTGGACCGGGAAAGAAGGTTTCTGGGTTACCTGGGGGGTTTCACACAACCGGGCATCCCAATTCTGGATGCCCCAGGAGGAGGGAATTCAGTGGCCCTGGAATATTACAGATTTCAGGGCCATTGGGGCGTGGTTTTCTGGCCACTTTAAGTTAAAAGAGTTTACTTAACTTATTATCTCCAGCAGCCAGGTCTGCTGATAATAAAATTGGAAAGCACACAGCTTCATTCACTTTGAGGCAGTGGTATTACTCTCCAGGAGTCAGGCAGGAGTTGGATATACTCAGTTATCAGATATCTTTTAAAAGGAAACATGTGGCGGACACTAGACGGGACCAGCACAAGGCCTCCATGCTTACCTGCCACCACTGCTATGTCTTACTCATAAGGGCCCTACATCTTGGTGATCCCCTCAATGGATTCCCCTTTCAACCTTAAGGTGGTGTGAGTGAAGGAGGTGCCCAGACGGAAGCACGCTTTATTCGCTATAGGACTTCAACCTGGTCCTGTACTTCAACTTATCTGTCAAGACCCAAGCTGGAGGTGCAGGGTCGTGTGGGGAGAACATGAAGATGCCAAACACTGAGGGGAGGAATAGATGCTGTACAAGTGACTGTAGATAAGAAGAGAGCTTTCATGTAGTCTGTTGGGAAAGGCCACCAAAGGGGACCATACCTCAAATATTGAGTTAACAAAGCCCACAAGTGAAGATAAAAGAAAAGAAAGGGCTTTGGACTTTGTGTATCTGTGGGGGAGGGCGGGGGCTTCTTATTTCAGGACAGGAGTTATAGTTTGTGTATTTTTTTTTTTAAATTAGAGTTTTATAGGCATAAAAGGAGAAAGTGCCATGTCCTGTAGCAAGGCAGTTTCGTTTTTTTTTTTTGTGTGGGCAGTCTTCAACATCATCTCCGGAAGTCTCACTTTTGTATTGGGAAGTTAGGGTAACGCAGGTGAGTTGATTGTAAAAAGGTTAGTGCCTTGTGAGACTGACAAAAAGAAAATGTTTTTGGTAACAAACAGAATATATGCGTGACTATATATATATATATATATATATATATATATATATATATGTGCAGTTAAAGATAGACTGGCTGGGAAATGTTATAAGACAGTTAAGTTCTAGGAGGAAACGTATGTGAAAGATGTTGAAGGTGACAGTCTTATTAATTGGTGATTAAAGGTGTGAGTTTGTTAATTGATTGGTCACAGAATAAAGTGCTACAATCTTTAAATGGGGAAATAAAAAGGCCATACATTTGTGTGGTGCCATGTGTAAAGAACTAGACGGTTAGAGCGTGAGAAGTGAAAGAAGAAAGCCAAATCAAGTAATGTCCATAAAGAAGACATTAAAAAAAGACATTTTCAGCTAATGTACTCTTTTTTGCACAGGTTTTGGTGCTTGTGGCCATGATTTCGGCGTGAAATTACACTTATTAAATTTGAAAATCTATGTGAACTTTCACATGAATGTTTTCGATTTTTCCAGGGGGGACAGTAACAACAAACCCAAAAGTATGACTTACCTCACTGACTTTCTCAGTATGCTCAGACCATTTACTTTTATAGGCACCTCTGTATATAAGGAACTTCTGTATGGTTCAGGAGTCACCAGGTAAGCCTCTTGTAAGGACTCTTGTGCCTGAGGGCAAATCTGTTCTGGGAGCACAAGTCCAAGTGCACTTTTCCTTGAAAGAATGTCTTTTATGTAAAGACTGTATTTGCGGTTACAGATAACAGAAACTAGATGCAGGACATTCACAATTCACTTAGACCATGCAGGGTAGGTCCCTGCAACCAGCTCGGTGGAACCAGGTAGAGCAAATAAACCAGCTAAGATCAGTCCACATTAAGTATTGAACATTTTGTGACGCCGCCTAGATGTGTATTTCATTTTATTGTATGCTAACCTGTCAATCATATGAACATGGTTGGCAAGTAATAGCAGGGCAAAGATCTACAGTTTAAGAGGGGCACTCCCTGGTATAAAACACAAGGTGGTTGATTCTCACCAGGCTCTGAATCAACCCATCCAAATCGGATGGCTCAAATGCACCTTAATAAAATATGTAATTATGTTCCAAAAATCTTCCACAGGTAGTGTTCTCAAATTACATAAAGGAGTGTGCCAACTGTATTTACACCTGGGGCAACTGTCTGAATCTAGGAGAATCAAATTGGAGTGGTGCAAAAAAAGGCACAAACCAAAGTGGGCTTACGTTAGGGATTAGACTTTTTTCTCAAACTTGTTCCAGATGATTACCACCATCCTAATACATGTGGTCTGGGGAGCCGTGCCAATATTTCCCAGTTAATGAGTTCCTGACAGTTCTTCAGTTCTTACTTCTAGGTATACTAAGAGTACTAACGTCTGAAAGTATCCCATTTTACCTTGATCCATGCTCTGGAACCTTGTAGTAACAAATTAATGTATTTTATAAATTTAGTTGAAAGACAAATTTAATCACTGCCCAGAAATATCTCTACTAGACTGAATCACCAATGTGTCATTCCTGTAGGTTAAAAAAATCGATGTAGATTGATATAATTAGGTATTGTGCAGATATACTGTACAGATATACTGTAACTAATAATGTGCCAACTGTACTGGCAAAATAAGTGAAAATGCATGCAACATTTTAGCGGGGCTCACATTTACACAATTGAGCTCTAATAGCGATAATCACAAGTGCTCCCAAAACTCTGCGTGCAGAACTTTTTTCAACTGCACAGCTAGCACCCTGCAAAGGGTGTATTGCTGCTTTTTCCAAATAAATCTGCTTAGACTAGATGTATTGTAATTTTTTAAGCTCAGGCTATAGATAAATGCAAAATATTAGTATTATTACTAATTTGTTATTTGTAAGGGTGACATTCAAAGATCCTCAATCTCAAACACAGCAGACCTGCAGTTAGAGTAGAGTCTTCAGTGAAGGAGAGATGGATGAGAGTAAGAGCTGATCTTGGTGATTATTGTTGAATTCTGGTAGAAGATAGTTAGCCGATACAAGAGGTCGTTTAAGCAGCAGACGCAAAATGTTCAAGAAATTAATGTGAAAAATACATCTGGTGCTGAATTGACCCACTGGATAGAAAATGTAACGCAACAACGCTTTTCACTCCAAAAATATGCACTTTCTACACCTGGTGCTGAATTGACCCCTAATGGACGGAGTGATAATGCGAGTAATCGCTAAAGCAACTGAAATTTAGAAGAATTGAATAATAGTTCACTTGTATCAATTCTCCTCTAGCGATTGATGGATGGAATGTGTAAACAGAAGTCACCTACAAAAAAATGTGCTTTGTATGAGAACGAGCAACACGAGTGATCACCTTATCGACCGATTGACCAACAGATTTTTGGCATCTGAACAGTCACTCAATCAAAGGAGATTTGTATGGTCGCTCAGTCGCTGAGCTAAAAGTCAATTTATCTGCTTGTGTATAACCATCTTAAGTCTCTGTGTCTGTAAAAAATCTCTCTTACATATATAGGGATCCTATCTTTGAAACATCTAACTCCAGAGTCAGACTGGAGGAAATCACTATAGGGGCCTGCCAGAGTAAATTATTATTAGGGCCCACTCTCAGTTAAATTATAATAATAAATTATAATAATATAATGTTGACCAAATAGCTAATTCTATTGACTGAAAAAATAAAAAAACTCAGAGGACACTGCAGGTGAGCCATAAACATTGTTTTAGCACTTGATCTTTTCTACTGCCATGATGGTGGCCACTGGTCAGTGCCTTGGGCCATCTAGAGGATCCTATGTTGCTCTGGTGGACCAGTGGAACACTGACTCATCTAATTTTTTATCTATATGCAATTTTAGATGGAACAAGTTGGGTGATGTTCTGTTGTTACATAGTAACAGGCCAGTGGCCTCCGGTTGTTATTTTGCAACAGTGGCCACTGGCCAGCTCTGCTCCTGGTCAGGCCCTTTCAGATCAGTGCACAGAAGTCGGCAAAATGCTGCATGCAGTGTTTTGACTGCAGAACGACTGCAAAGCATCCCATAAAAGCCTATGAGAACTGCAGATAAAGCTCATGTGTTGCGTTTTACCTGTGATTTGTTGCGGTGGACACAGCTCTCCAGGCTGCCAATACTGGTGTATTGGATTGCCTTTTGCCTTGCTTCTGTCTCGACCTGATGAGGACACGCCCCCCAGAGAACAAACACCGTCTCACACCTCCAACCACCCAAGTCATGGCCAGGATTCCACCTCATCCACTTCCGCTGAGCGGTCAGGAGCCAGTCAGCCATTTTCTGCATCACAATTTCACCTCTCCATGGAACGGTAAAGTCCAGGTAATGGAGGTAGACTAGTGGGTAAACAGCTCCACATTCCAGCAAAACAGAAACTGCTATTACAAAATTGTGTGCAGAACCATCACACTGATCCATGAGGACCTGGATGCAGGGGTGGCTGAGCAGCGATGCATGAACACTAATTTAGAGGCCATGATTGTCCACTGGAAGTGCCTGTACAATCACACAGGGAATATGCTGGCCCTGTTCGAGGCCAACCCGGGAGGACCAGGCAACCTCCCCATAAGATGTGAGGCATTACTTGTTTTGTTGTTGTTTTTACTGTATGCAAGGTGTACAGTGTGCCCCTATTTTTGGGGTACAGTGTTGTAGTTCCCAAAATAAATTATCAAACAAATATCAAATGTGATTTGTATGTTTTTTTAGTCACAACAAAACCACAAAAAAGGGGGGTACAGCAGCAAATGCAAAACAAACTAAAGCAAAAACAAAGCAGACAGGACTTAAAGTGGACCAACACCCAGGATTTTGACTATCCTGGGTCTTGGTCCACTTCGGTGGGGCACCCCCGATCGGGGTGCCCCGCTGTGTGAAACCCCCCCGAACCCCCCGAACTCACCTCTCCCCGCACCGACGGACAAGCCGCGGACAAGCGGCTCCTCCGCCGCCACCTCCCGCGCGTCCCTCTTGACGCGCGCGTGCCCGCGCCGGCCATTCACAGACGACCGGCGCGGGCGCGCGCACGTCTAGAGGGGCGCGAGGGAGGCGTACTAAGGTAAGGAGTTTGGGGTGTTTGGGGGGGTTTCACCCCGCGGGACATCCCGATCTTATAGATTCCCGGGCCGATCACCGGTGGGTGTTGGTCCACTTTAACTAAAAAATAGTCCACCGAGTGCCAGAAAAAAGGGGGCCCAGGCACCTCCTGAGCAGCTGCGGTGACTTTCTGCTCCAGGTAAGCCGGCACCCTCTCCAGCAAAGCAAAATTGTGAAGCGCTATGCAGGCCACAATGATCTTGACCACCTTGGTCGTCTGGTACTGTCGTGCTCCACCAGTCTGGTCAAGGCAACGAGAGAGGGTCATTAAAAGGCAGATAGCCTTCTTTACCTTGGCATAGGCACACAGATGGGCCCAGTTATAGGCCTCCTGACCATAGATCTGGGACCACCAAAAAAAGGGGTTAGTAGCCACGGCAACAGCAGGTATCTAAAAGCAAATGGGCAAAATAACAACAACCTATCTACCAAAAGGGAAACTGATGAGATAGGAGGACACGTTTACAATTATGTCAAGAATGTAATTTTGCATGAACGCATAAAGTTGCTAATACACATATTAATATGTTGAACACTCGTATTCATGTATGCAATCTGAAAAGTCTCAAAAAACAGCAAACCTGTACAAAAAACGATACTGAATAGCACATGGGCTAAAAACTGCTAAAACCGAAATTAAACAAGACTCTTGCATGCGAAAATGTGTTTCAGAGAGGCTTAGAATCAAGTGTAAGAAATGGTAGAGACTTACGAAGCAGCCCAGCAATGCCTCTCTTGAAAGACAGATCAGTCATGGCAGAGAAACCAATACACTCATGCTGCGATGTACACGCAGCAATGCAATTTCTTCTGCTTAGGGAGTTCAGTTTTAAATACATTTTACTTTTTGAATAGATTTACTCAATGACCACAATGAAGCAAATTGGGCAAGTTTCAGAATTAGTGCATACAATTGTATGACAATAATAAAAAATAAAATAAGAACAAATTCACTTTTTTATTTTTTGTGTTTACAGTTCTTACATTTATTACCACTCCAAATAACACAGCAACACTCATTAAAGGGAATCGTATGAGGCATTTTGATAAGACTAAACTGCAAAACTGAATTCTCATGTTTGTTAGGATAAATAAGCTGATTTTCGCTTTTTGCTGATTTCAAAGTGTCTTACTGCCACCTACTGGTAAGTTTGATTCAATTGCTCAAAAATTTAGGTTTTGTGTTAATTTTTTTTGTAAAACAGATAAAACAAAATGATAATAAAAGATATAACAACATTGTAACTAAATATAAGCATTTTATTAAGTCTATAATCAGTCTGTATAAAAGTGCTGATCGATTGGTATTTCTGTATCTTCATTTCATGTGCATCATGTGTTTAATCAAGCAACCTGTCATTAAGCTAATGTTTCTCTCAGCTGCAATGACAATCAAGTAATCGAATATTCATGGCATCCTCATTGTAAAAAAAGATTGCAAAGGTATGCACAAATCAGTGGCCCCCTATACAAAGATGCGTATACCCAATTTTGATCATTTTATTTTTTTGTGAAATATTTACATTTTACATGGAAATGCAAACTTCAACAGTGTTCTGCACAGTTCAATATTGTGTAGAAGGAAGGGAAGACACACAGTATGAGAACATGGGAGGTACATGGGAGATTATTAAGCCCCGTCCAGTTTTGAACACAAGATGAAATTTGTTTATCCAGCCAATTAGATGGGCAGGCTGATTCATTATTAGCGGCAGGTAGCGACAGATGAGCGTCTGTAGCAGGCATTTCAGAGCACCCGCTAGTAGTCGCTGTGCTCGGCCATGGTTCGCTAGTTCAGAGCGCCTCAGTCGCTGTGCAGCATTGTTGAATACGTTGTGGGGAGTCACTATATGAGCAGTACAGCAGTGGGAGTGAATGGTAGCGACTGGTCAGTGCGACCGACTCACAGTATATTCATCAAAATAACAGCCTCACACACCGCCGGCGCTCTAAAATGCTTCCCTGAAACCCAGAATGCCGGAGGCTGTGTGATTAAAGGCTTTTTTGCACAAATATTCACCAGTAACAAAGCGAAAACATCTGGAATTACATTGCTTTAACATTGTGACATAAACACATTAATGCCAGACCTGTAATGTCAATTCTGCATAAATATATAAAAAATTAAAAATATTTTCAAAAATGGCTTTTTCTAGGCCAGGAGAGGTCACAACATTATTTGAGAATAAAAAAAAATAATAATAAAAACCACCTGTTTAAAGAGAACTAAAATAACGTCCATGGAAATGCATGGGAGAGCGCCAGGTAGCGAAATGTAACATGTGGCGCTCTGCAAGGCTGAACGCCGGCGCAGTACGCTGAGGCTGGGATAATGATGAATCGGACGCTACATGGCGTTATCCCAGTTGCTCAATAGAATCTGCTTGATAAATGTGTATTTGCGTGCCATGTCCGGCGTTCACCTGACGCTACCTGTCGCTACCTGTCATTTACAAGGCACTACCTGATGCTATCCTTTCATGAATAAGGGCCTATGTCTCCCTGCCTTGCCTTGCAAGTAATCTCCCAACAATGTAATATATAGTATAGACTAGTATAGACTTACAAACATGACATAGGAGAAGTCTTGGTAGGTAAAGTTTGTCTGTTTGTTTATGATACAAAGGTGAGCAATAGGGTGGATATTCCTGGAGGTGTCTGCAACATGAAAAGTGATTTGGCTTTACTGTGTACAGGAATGTGTGATCCCGGAATTCAGTAAGAGATGGAATTTGATACTGATTTCTGAAAGCTACAAAATGAGTGGAAAATGTAACCATGCAGGGGGATGCATCAAGATGCTTGGCTGCAATGCTCGAGGCATCACCAGTAGGAACAGGAAGGTTGTGATGACATTGTATAGAGCTCTGGCAAGGCTGGAATACCATGTACAGTTCTGGAGACCTTACCAACAAATTATTAAAATGGAACAGGTTCAAAGGCAGGCAACAACACTGGTGTAAGGACTTAACGGGACTTTAAACCCAATGGCACTAATTAGCCAGCAAGCAGTTGAGCTGATGCCTGTCTCATATGTCTCAACTCCATTACCAGTAGTGTAGGATAAAAGCCATAGCAGGGTTATAAAGTATTGCAAATATCCAAAGTTTTTCATTTTTATTCCTCCAGGACCACACAAAAAAGTGTTTTACAGTTACTCCTGCCCCCCTGCTGCTCTCAGCCTGAGTGAGCACAGCAAACCAAAGTGGTCCAGCAGCTCTCTCTGACCAAAGTGCTTATGACTCATGAAGCTGCTCCGTGACAGGTCCTTCTCAGCTCAGCCATGACCCAGGAATTGAAGCAGAGAAATTAGTTTTGCCTAGCATACATAAGCTATTTACATACAATAAGAGATTTTCAGGTGCTTTGAAATGACTTATTTTATACTGTTACCTAGGAGGATAAGGTGGGAGGAACTTCAAACCAATGGTACCATTGCAATTGGTAGGAGAGGGTTTTTACAAGCAATATGATTTTCTTTAAAGGATTTCACTTTTTCTTTTTAAACAATTCTATGGCATTTTAAAAAAATATATATTTTCCACATATTTGACCCAAAAGATTATCCAGAGCAGTTCTCCCCCACCATCGTTCCCAACAAGCAACTTATGCAG
Source organism: Gastrophryne carolinensis (assembly GCA_027917425.1). Lineage (NCBI taxonomy): Eukaryota > Metazoa > Chordata > Amphibia > Anura > Microhylidae > Gastrophryne > Gastrophryne carolinensis. Next base: position 176,512,022 of record CM051234.1, on the reverse strand, counting down.
AAGCATGGGCTGCCATTAAAGACAACCTATTTGCTATTATTAAGAAACAGACTGTGAACCTCTTAATTAACTGGGTGGCAGAGTAAGCTCCCTATAAGAGGGCATGGTCCACAGTCCACAGTTCTAGAAGGCCACGTGCATGCTGCAATAACTGCCCTCCTGCAAGTGCTTGACTCGTCCACCCCAGCAAAAAGGTTAGAGCTTAATAGGTCCCACCATGCTCTCACTAGATGATTCTCCATTAGCCCCAATAAATGTTATCATAAAATTCAAATCCAAGCCTCCACCTACAGCAACCTCCAAAAGAAATTCACTGCCTCAGGCCTTCCCCTTTCAGATTTGGACCCCACTACAGAACCTCATCTTAGGAAGAGCAATGGAGAACCTACTGTCTCCAATCCTTCAATAATGTCAGATCTGCAGCCGTTAGATCTCAGACATTCCAAAACAATCAAACCTTTCATACCATTTAAGAAGGATGACCATATGAGAACCACTGATAGCTCTATCCTTTTTTCCTATTGACTCTAGAAAATGTGATGTTTGAGGAATCCTCTACTCTTCCGGTTAACTGGGCGATTTAAGAATATGTTTGCCTTTAAATCAATGCATACCCCTTCTCTATTAATCTTTTTATTCAATACAGGGAAATAATTCAATATGCAGTACCTGAGGACCTTTGTACTGTTTGCTGGATCTTGATTCAAGGCCCTTAATGTTTCTTTATGTTGAGGCACATTTACATTGCGCAGCCCTCAGATACCCCGGTACACACCATGCGTTACTCAACTAACCCTCCTTTTAGTGATGTTCTGCTTCAAGGAGTGTTACCTTTAGACAGAATGACATTTAATAGACATGAGTGTCTGTTCTCTCCTCTACTTTTCAACCTCCTCTTAGAAACATGAACACACACAATTATACATTCTCAAGAAATCAGTTGTATAATGCTCAATAAGAAGGGAACCAAGATTCTCACATACACAAATTACCTTCTGCTTAGGTTAAGTCACCGAGCATCCTCCATCACGGATTGCTTAAAAATAATCTCACAATTTGGTGTTTTTTCCAACTTCAACATTTTCCTAAATCCTCAGCTATCATCTTTAATATCTCTAATAACTTCATAAAAACTTAGTATGATCTCTGACCACTAGACTGGGGAACCTGGAATGTTAGATATCTAGGCAATATGATTCCAGCAGATCTAATCAAATTATTTGAGCTAAACTGTAATCACTAAAAACCACCATATCGAAAGAAACTGCTAGAATGGTGCCGCTTTGAATAGGGAAACTAAGAGGCTAATTCACCATTAGCGGCAGGTAGCGACAGATGAGCATCTGTAGCAGGCATTTTTAGAGCGCCCACTAGTAGTCGCAGTGCTCGGCCGTGGGTCGCTACTTTATAGCGACTCAGTCGCTGTTCAGTACTGTTGAATACATTGTGAGGAGTCGCTATTTGACCAGTACAGAGCTGTATGGGAGCGCATGTTAGCGACTGCTCATAGCGACCGACTCACACCATATTCGGCAAAAAAACAGCCTCACAAATCTCTGGCGCTGAAAAATATTTGTTTGAAGCCCAGAGCGCAGGAGGCGGTGTGTTTAAAGTCTGTTTTCAAGCATCTATCAACTAGTAACAAAGCGAAAACATATGGAATTACATTGTAACAACATTGTAACAAGAACACTTTAATGCCAGACCTGTAATGTCATTTCGGAGGAAATATTTGAAAAATTTAAAAATTATGAAAAAACTGCTATTTCAATGCCAGAAGAGGTCACAGAATTATTTGTGATTTTTTTGAAAAAAAAAACAAAAACCCTTTAAAGAGAAGAAAAGGATCGTCCATTGAAATGTATGGGAGAGCGCCAGGTAGCGAGAGGTCATACCTGGCGCTGTGCAAGGCTGAACGTTGGCGCTGTTCGCTGAGGCTGTGAAAATGATGAATCAGACTCTACATGGCTCTATCCCAGTCGCTAAACAGATTCTGCTTGATAAATGTGTAATTACGTGCCGTATCTGGCATTCACCAGTCGCTACCTGTCGCTACCTCTCATTAACCAGCCACTACCTGACGCTATCCCTTCTTAAATAAGGGCCTTAGTGGAATGCATTGGTGAAAACCTGTATTCTACCCAGATTCATATTCATGGTACAAAATGTACCCATACCAATTAACAAAAATTCTTTTAAGGAACTACATACCGACTTATCTCATTTTTATTGGCATATGGAAAAGTTTAGAACAGGGATGGACATCTTAATGCACAGAAAAGAAAACAGTGGTCCAAACCTCCACCTTTATTATCAGTCTTATCTATTACAGCTCACATTTAAATGTGTAATGGCATCACAATCTAACTGGGTAAGGTTTTATTTTTTTTCATCATTCATGTAGGCAAAAAAATCAAAGCTGGACATATCTTGTCCAAATGTATTTTTTTTTTTTTTCTAATTTCAGCCCTACAAGATTGTAAAATGTACTAATTGGAAACCACATATTCCTTCACTCTACTTCCTGGGGAAGTCATAGAAATATTGTAATATGCAATCCCCTGTGACGACGCTCCAAAAGCTTCTGGCAATGAACAAAGGCAGTGCAATCTGAGAAGGAAAAAAAGATTGATATTCTATTTTGGTTTTTCTGCTCAATATATTGTTGTTTTATCATGTTATCTTTATTTTTCATCCCTTTCCATCCCCACATTTTCCTTGGACATAGCATTCCTTTAATGTTTATATGAGCCAACAAACATCCACATGTTTTGTCCTTTATGCATGAGCAGATATTATTTACCTTCAGGAGAGCCTGAATTATGCGGTGATCTAATCTTAACCTAAATCCAAAATAATTAGACCACACACACACACACACACACACACACACACACACACAGCATTCTTCAATCTTCTTCAAGAACAAGACTGACATAATTTCCAAGGCAGGACTAATAGTTGCCTGGCAATCCTACAGACTTCACCTACTTCTTATCCCCCCACCATTCGCATCTGGGGATTGACCACATATTTGTGGAAAATAATTACTCCCCAATTACACTCTGCAACTATTCCTAAGGTGCCCTGCTCAGATTATGAACCAGTCCAGATTATTTGTAACCTCTTAGCGGATCAATCAAGACTGTAAAACATGGGTCCTGAAACAAATTTCTTCTCTCTTATGAAATGTATTTATATAAAGACCTAAATTGCACTAAAGAATAATTTTTTCCTAAACACGTCCTAAACACTTTTAAGCCAATCCCTCCAAAGTGAATAGGACCTTTATGAATACCGTTGGAACCCAATGGAACCTTTACCAAATCAGTGAAACCCTAAAAACTTTCTGCTGATCTAAACAGAGGTTCAATGCCTATACTTGCTGGCAAAGCAGCCTTGTTGCCAACAACCTTATAAAACTTCAATATATCTTAGAACTCAGTCCTTCTATCTCAAAAGCAACCCAGTGGAAATCTTGGGGGAATTCACAATTAGGCTCTCACACCTCTACTATAACACAGGTCAGTTTCACGTGGGGTTCTGGAGATATCCCTTTCAGTCCTTGACATACCAAGCATTTTTGCTTGGGATGAAAGGCTTGGTGGATGGTGATATTTCTGAGGAGGAGGAGGTAAGGACCACTATTAGATCCCTAAAAATAGGTCGGATGGCTACTCCACACTATCTCTATACAACTTATGTAAACAAATCAACGAAAATAAAAAAGGTGACCCCTTTAAATACTGAAATGCTGCAAGCCTTTATAGTGATGATACCAAAGCAAGGCAAAGACCCACACAAATGGAATAATTATCTTCCAATATCTTTGCTGAACAATGACATCTAGCTTCATTCAAAAATATTAGCTTCTATAATTAGCAATTCTCTTCCATACTGTGTCTGCATTTATGTATATGGGGCTTTGGTGGAGGCCCATTGGCTGGGGTCTTTGCACTATATTGAACTCTAAAAGCCTCTGTCAAATACTAGGGTTTTTAATCTGCTCCATTTTAAATAGCCAGGGGAACAAGGCAGGGTGTCCCATGTCTCCTATTCTTTTTATGCTTGCCTCTGGGTGTGTCGATGCACAGTAACTAAAACATAAGGGTCTCAAATAATCTCTGTTGATCATAAATGTTCTATGTTTGTGAGCAACATGCTTCTTATAGTCACCCACACTTTTTTAAAATGTACAAAAAAGATGCAGTTGACCACCAATAAGGGAGCACTACCAAACAATTCAATTAATCACATTTATTGAGAGTACAAAAAACCTAAAATCAACATATACACACATGACAATTAAAAACAACTGCTGCCTCAATCTCATCCAACCTCTAAATAACCCACAACGTAAATTACATAACCATGATAAGAGGGACCCAATTAATAATAATTATAATCCTATTTTTGTGCCGTGCAATATATAGCAAAATTACAAAACAGCTTAATCAATTAGATACACTATAAAAAAGTAAATATTCACTTGTACTATGAAAACCAATCAATTATTACATATAACTGTCATAAATTACTTGTGATATAAATATATCATTGGTCAAAATATTTGAGTAAAAAAAATGTTTTCAAACATGATAAATTATGTGATAAAACAAGACAATTTCAGAACACATGGATAGATAAAGCAGGTGTATAAATATCCAGAACCAATTACAAAGTGCAGTGCCTAGACAAAAATACAGATACAAAATTACCAGCAGCAGACAAAGCAGCACATGGTGTTCACATGGTGGGGAGGGAGGATGAGGGGCAGCAGAGAAAAAGACCACCTGCGCTCGCGACTTCTCATGACGCTTTTTACTTGGGTGAGAGGATTGTGTGAATGATCTGGGTTCCATAAATACCCAACCCCAACCCCACGTGAACTCTGCAGTAATCCACACACAAAGAAACAGGTGTGTGGCTAGTCACATGTCCGGTTGCAACCCGGAAGTAACTATTATCACAGAGAGGTGTGTGGGGGTCTGGTCCTTGTTCTTGTGGCTCTTTCCAACAAAATGATAGCATGATCTTTCCCATAAAGAGACATCCTTCCATTTTTGCTACTAGAAAACAAGACTGTGATCCTTCCTAACCAAAGAAGTTGAATTTCAGAGGAATGGGTTAAACCTGTCACCCATTCCTTAGCCAATCAGATTATTTGAAAGCTAGAGTGAGGAGGTCTATCATATGCACTCAAAATCACCACTTTGGTGTACATAGCTAAACACATTGTTGCTACGAAAAACGGTTTTCTTTTAAAACATTGAGTTTCAAGAAAAATTAAAATATAAAAAAATAACAGATAAGCTTAGCACATTGAAGTCATCATTTTGCGACATAATAATTGAATTAACCTTGAAGGGGGAAGTCCAGTATAGCAATGAACACACACACACTTTGCCCCCTCCCCTGATGCTGAGGCAGGATGGGGTGGTTACCAAAAAAATACATCTTACCTTACCCAGAACCCTACTTTGTGTCTGGGTGGGGAGTGCCAAGCACAGAGCAGGAGAAGTCACTCTGTGCTTCCTGTCCAAGATGGCTGCCTCCAGGACCTGAAGCGTTGGGAAAACTTGCTGGATACCAAGTGAGATAAGCTGTTTTCTCCATTGAACCCCTCTGCCCTGGCTTAGCACCACGGGAGGAAGGCAGGGGTCATTTAGGACTCAACTTTACTTTAATATCCTTCATCTGAAAATGTTTAAATATTGAATTAAGTGTTAACTGTTTTTTGAATAATGGCTAAATAAAGGAGCACTTTCATGAAATTGTGTAATATTAAAAATACATATAAACACATCGGCTAATGAGAGGAGGGGTCACTTAGACACCCGAACTTAATAAAACTCCCGCCAAGCTTGTGGTTTATTCTCTCATGGTAGGAATAAAATCCAGGGGTGACAGGTTTAGTCTATCATGACAGATGTCTTTTCCTTCCATTAAAGGAAATACAAACAAACCTGGTTGGATATTTCTTGATGCTTGGTGTATAAATGACCCCTCCTCCCCCCTCTATGTAATATATATATATATATATATATATATATATATATATATATATATATATATATACATATGGTTTAAATACTAAGGTAATATATTTTTGCATTTAGGTAATCACTAATAAATATAGTCGTCACATTATAGCAGCCTCAACAAATTCTACTGCAAATTTGAGGTAACTGGACCTTCTTTTGGTACATTCCCAGGAGGCCCTATCACTGAAAAACCCTCAAACATTATCCACCTAGACAGAATATCAGAGAAAATCCTGGTTGAAGAAGGCATTGATATGGCGCCTGGCCCATATAACATCTCTCCTACCAGCCTCAAAACATGTGCAGCTCAACCGCCACCAGTTCAAACTAACATTTTTAATGAATTACTGGAATCTTGGGGTGGTACCTTTAGAACTGTAAATATCAACCATAATACCAGTACCCAAGAAGCCTATGCCTAAGGACTTAAATTACTTTCGTCCAGTCGCACTAACTTTGGTAGTGATGAAAGTGTTTGAAAGGCTGGTGTTATCCTACCTGAAGCAGAAGACACTGGCATCCTCTGCAATTTGCTTAAAGCGCAAAGACATCTACAGAGGATGCTGTGAATTCAGCAATGAAATTCATTACATATCACCTGGACCACTTAAACTCTTATGTCAGGATATTGTTCGTTGACTTTAGCTCAGTGTTTAATACCATGACATCCTTCACAGAAAACTGAGCTATAGAAAAAAGGGGACAGAACAGGAACAGGGAAGTCAAAGTGGCAGGTTGGAAACAAAGCAGCGTCACAGTATGGGAAAAAGTGTGCAGTCACTGGCTGGAAGCAGGTGAGAAAAGTCACATGCTGGGAACAGGTGGGAAGAGTCACACGCTGGGAACAGGTCAACAGAGTCACAGTCATAGGCTGGATACAGATGAGCAGATTCACAGGTGAGTAGATTCAAGAAAAGGTGGCCTGAGTCATGGACTGCGAGCAAGTGGGCAGAGTTATGGACTAGAAACCTAGAAGGACACAATATCCATCTAAGTTATCAGAGTGGCAAGCTGCTGACCAACCATGGAGCACAGGAGGTATGGTACTTAAAAAAGAGCCCTTGATCAACTTCTTTTACCAGTTGAGCTCCAGATGAGGGAATGCCCAGGGTCGTAGTCCTGTGGTGGTTGTAAATTGGGGCAGGGGAGACAGAGGGAAAACAGGCAGCAGGGCACTAACAGCAACAGTAGACAGGCTGAGTCAGCCACTGAAGAAAAGAGAGTAAGGGCACTGAGCATTGCTATAAAAACAGGGTATGGACACAGAGCAAAAGACACATTACAAAAGGCCTATGGCCTTACACAGGAAACAGAAGGCCTTTGGCCCAATATGTAGACAGGGACTGGATGTGCAGCCACTGAGAGCACATGGACGAACCAGAGTCTCAAGCATAACCATCCAGCATGAAATGAAGTTACCTTAATAGGATAATGCGGGGGGGGGGGGGTGTTGCAGACACCTGATAGAGGACAGGGTACACCATAAGGAAAAACACAGGAAACTACGGGATAAGAGAGCCAAAAAGACTTTGGACCTTGAGCAAAGACAGAGAGCAGACACCACTTTAAAGCAACAGAATGTGGACAGTATGAAACTCAATAAGGACTGACAATGCATGAGACAATTGGGCTATATTATTGAAGTATTGAAGTCAGAAACAAAACAAAATATATGCAATGGTGACTTTAACAGAACAGCAACAGAAAAGGAAAATCCACAAAATAAATCCCAGAATAAAGTACGAGTTGTGCCCTTTTTTCAATTCAAGGATGAAAAACAATGCCCTAGCAGCTTCTCTGTCCCTTGTAGATGTCAGTAAAAGTGAGAATGGCAAGTCAAAGTGGTCCCAAAATCTGTCTCTGGCCACAACAGAATGCATGCACAACTTATGTACCATGGTACACCCTAAAATAGAAGCAAAGCCAGTGGCTTTGTTTAGAATAAATAATGTATTCACATGAGATGTTTGATATAGTATATTATACTCTGCTCCAAATGGGCGATAAGAAAGGGGGATGTTAGCCTGAACAATGACTTTACATTCTGCATTGCAAGAAATACATTTTTTTGGGGTGGACTTGTCTTGACTGAATTAATTAAAATGTTCGCACAAGAAAGAAAACCATGCAGGCATCCTCATAATGTCTTCTCAGAGGGGGAATTCTGATGGAGGTGCTGACCTATATGTTTGACATTGAACTAGGAAAACTAGATAATCCCTGTTATTGTTTCTGCAACCAGGTATATTCATCAAGATTGAAAATCTTGCAGGGCGAAATAATGCAGCCCGTATTAAATAGTATAGCAACAATGGATCTGTCTTGACACTTTGACAGTGTTTCATTGATTCTAGCTTACCTTTTTGACAAGTAGGCCAAAAGTTCATTTTTGTTCTGTTATGATTAATATTTTAAGTAGCTTGCTCAGTTTTTCAGGTAAAAAATTTATATATTTTTTATTTTAATACAAAACTTTTCCCCCAATTGTTGGGGAACTAGGTTCCAGAACTCAAAACAACTAGAATTCATAATGGAAAAAATATAGCTTGCGATCTGGCTCTTTAAATATCGTGTTCCCACATTAAAAAAACATCTACCAAAGGGTCATGGGAACATTTTTGGGGCATTGCAACTCTTAGATAATTTCCTGTAGTAACATTGTTCATTAAAGAGGAACTCTGAGCTGCCCCACGGTGCATCAGCACTGCTATACTAAAGAATGAGGCCACCAAGATACTCACTCTTCCAGGTTGCACATCCCACGTGACCATGAGCAGTGAGCCTGGTAGGCTGCTACACACCTTCTGTAGAAGGATCCCAGAAGAGGTGAGTATACAGGCGGCCCTGCAGGTTAAAAAGTGAGTCCGGTCATTTCTTAATAGCGCTCCTCTTTAATCAAGCTTTGCAAAGACATTTATACTGTAAACCATCTATGTTACCATAAAGATTTTATACTGATGGTCCACTGCCATTATTATACTTTGTTCAGAAGGTCCACAAACAAGTATCAATGCTGGGGCTTCATAATTTATTAACTCTAACTGGAATGACATAAATACATTTCACAGCCAGTATCTAAAGATGTCTGTCATATAGACTGACACAGTTTTAAAAAATGTGTGTATACAAAAGCCCTAGATTTTTGTCCTGCTAATGAGTGACCCCTTGCACAATATTCTCTAGACACTTTTGTACATAGATGGTTTAAGTTAAGTGATTATGTCCATTACCATGTAAATATCCAGTAGACACCATACCATTTACACCCATAACACATCCATATGCAATACATACCCGTAATACATAGGTTATGTAAACAACCAAAAACAACTAATTCACCGAGATTAAACCCATCGCTCAAGTTAGTGTTACTTCACTAGATTGTATACCATCATGTGAAAAATGATGATGATAAATTGAGCCTACTTCTAAACCCGTAGTATGGGACTATATGTTCCCTTATGGTATACTAATCAAGGGTTAGTGTAGGTATCTGATTGCACTGTGCCTATAATTGTGGGATTTGAGGTGGATTTCACTTTAACGGGGCCAATAAATTAAGGTTCTCATGTGCCTCCTCCTACTCTGCCTAATATTCTGAGGGCTAGGGTGTATCATCTAGCATTGGACTCGATTCCTTAAGAGTTGAAGAACATTCTCTTGGTAGTTAAAAGTTCAGTTTCTGAGAAAAAAGCCTTCAAATTTCACTTTTAGTGAATCATCAGATAGGGATACAATGAAAGTCAATGACACTTTTTTACTCCTGAGAAAAGTAGAGAAATGTTACTCCTTTTTACTCTTTAGTAAAACGTGTCGCTGGCTTTCATTGTCTTCGGAACTAGTGATTCCCTAAAAGTGAAATTCTCAGGCTTTTTTCTCATGAATTACATTTTTTACTACCATGAAAATGTTTTTCAACTCTTTGTGAATCAAGATCATTGTCATTGTATCCACTCATACATTTCCTAATATTCTGTGTTCTAGGGGCAGCATCCACTCTGTTTGGGGGCCTTATAGTGCTATCAAAAAACTTGACAGTGCTTTGAGCTATAGTTTTTAAGTAACAAATATATATATTTTTGTATATCAAACAGATAAATCAGCGTACCATTTAATAGCAGGCTTCATATGGGTACCAGTAAAACCATAACTCGGTGGCCAACACTCCTCTGGTCCCTGTAATGTTTATGACTTTAGTTTGATTGAGTTTGATTGAATTAATAATTGGTAAAAAAGACAGGAAACGTCTATCCAAAAGTTACGTTAATTGACCTAATTTAGAATTAAGTGCATCTACACAAGCAATAATGTATAATAATTGTTAGAATTTTTTTAGAAAAAAGTCATATTACCAGGTTTCCCAGAAATGAAAAGCTAAGTCATGCAACTACATTCTTTAACTAAAGTTCTAAAATGCTTACTGTAACTTGGGGCAAAAAGGTTGTCCCTGCCTTTGTTGATTCCATCTAATGTACAACCACTACAGGCTTTGTGTGTTTTTGTACATCAGAGGACAATCTTTAAAAAAACATTATTATCCTTGTATTGATGCAGTGTAATACTTTTCTTTATCACAGTATCTGACGGTACTTATGCACACACAATACATGGAATTTAGCTGCAAAATGATATCCTCCTGGGGAACTGTGCAATCTAACTTCTGATTCTAGTCACTGGACTCAAATATTTGTTGTGATGATAATAATAGTAATCATTGTTGAATCACAATGTGCTGTTTGTCATAAGAAAATGTTGTTCCTTCTACACAGGAAAATGAAGATCTACTGTAGAAATATTGTGTAAAAACAGACGCTAAAGTAGTTCAGAGCTTAGTATAAAACACAAAGAAAAAGTGAACCTATAAACTCAATGGGGAGGATTTCCACTGTACAGGCTTTAAAAATCCACTCCACTCTCCCCCCCCCCCATGCAATTCTCTTTGTCTGTCATATGCACATCGCTACATACAGCCCTTGGTTACCTTGATGTATCCAAGAAAACAGCATCCTGGGATGCCAGGAAAATTATGCATCACCTGGTCAGGGTACAATATAAAATGGTCATTGACCTTTAAACCCTGGTTAGTGAGAGTAGATTTTTGGAAAAAGAAGGGGAAATCTGGCATTCTGGTCCAAATAATACCATTTTGTGAATACTCACCTGTAAAATGGGTATTATAAGTATGTCACACACCCCGCTTCAAGAAATTCATAACGTGTGGGTAATACTGACCTGTAGAGGGCGATATGCAGAGATGCCAGGAAAAAAGAGAGCCCCTCCCAGTCCATAAACACCTGGGACCTCCCACTCACCACCCAGTATAAGAACAGCAGTAAGGTAAGGGACCAGGAAGAGCCCAACACAAAGCATAACAACGCAAAGTTCACCATATAAAGGATCCAGAATACAAAAGGGCAGGGTGAAGCGGGGTGTGTGACATACTTATAATACCCATTTTACAGGTGAGTATTCACAAAAAGTATGTCACACACCCCGCTTCAAGAAATTCATAACGTGTGGGACATCCAACAGCAGTGTCCATAAAGGGCGGGGATCCAAAACAAGGCAACAAGGCACAACTTAAACCACTGCAGCTTGCAGAACTTTGCGGCCAAACACAGCATCCGCTGAGGCCCGAACATCAACCTTGTAAAACTTGGAAAAAGTGTGAACAGAAGACCAAGTAGCAGCCTTACAAACTTGCTCAACAGAGGCCTAGTGCTGAAAAGCCCAGGACGCCCCAACCGCACGAGTAGAATGAGCAGTAACACGAAAAGGGGGTACCTTCCCTTTGGCAGAATAGGCCCCAACTATGGTCTGACGGATCCATTTACTAATGGAAGACTTGGCAGGCGCCAGACCTTTTCGGGGCCCGGAGGGCACCACAAAAAAGGCATCCGTCTTACGAAAGGAAGACGTTACCTCCAAATAATACTTCACTACACGAACCACATCCAAAGAATGCAGGGCCCTCTCCTTGTCATTGCTGGGATTAGGACACAGAGAGGGCAGAACAATGTCTTGGTTTAGGTGAAAGGCAGAAACAACCTTAGGAAGGAAATCGTACTTGAAACAAAAAAACACCTTGTCCTGATGCCCCTCAAAGTACGGGACTTGAATGGACAAAGCCGCCAACTCAGAGACACGCCTAACCGAAGTGATGGCTAACAAAAAGGCCACCTTCTGTGTAAGTGAAGACAAGGCAATATCATTCAAGGGCTCAAAAGGAGAATCCTGAAGAGCAGAAAGAACCAAATTCAAATCCCAAACAGGGAGCAAAGGTTTTCTAGGAGGCCGCACGTGCGTGACTCCCTGGAAAAAAGTCTTAACCAAAGCATGTAGGGCAAATGACCTATGAAAGAACACCGCCAGGGCAGAAACCTACCCCTTCAGAGTACTAAACTGGAGCCCCAGGTCCAGACCATGTTGAAGAAACTCCAGGGTTCTGGAGATGGAAAATTCCCTACAAGGCAACACCCTGATCTCACACCAATCAATATAAGACCTCCAAGTCCTATAGTAGATATTAGAGGAAGACCGCTTCCTAGCACTAATGAGAGTTCGAATCACAGCATCGGAAAGACCTTCCTCCTTCAAGATCGAAGTTTCAGCAGCCACGCCGTCAAAGCCAGCGTTGGTAAATTGGGATAACGTAGTTGACCCTGGGTGAGCAGATCTGGCAGCAGGGGCTGAACGAACTGATACTCTGCTAACCTTACCACATCTGCGAACCAAACCTGTCTTGGCCACCTTGGAGCCACCAGAATTGCTGATGCACCCTCCAGGGCCAGGTTGCGCACCACTCTGGCCACCAAGGGAAACGGAGGGAACAGATACAGAAACCCCAGATCCCTCCAGTTCAGAGACATGGCATTCACTGCCAGAGCCAGTGGATCCCGTGAGAGAGACACAAATGTCGGAAGTTTGTGATTGTGACGAGAGGCAAAGAGGTCCACCACCGGGGACCCCCACCTGAGACAAATCAAGCGAAACACTTTGGGGCTGAGAGACCATTCCCCCTGGTGAGCTGAGAACCTGCTCAGAGAGTCCGCCTCCGTGTTCTCCGGTCCCGGAATGTAAACTGCTGAAATGCACGGGACGTGGGTCTCCGCCCAGGCCAGAATCAAAGACACTTCCTTGAGGGCACTCCTGCTGCGAGTCCCTCCCAGGTGATTGATGTAGGCGACCGCCGTCCGATTGTCCGACCGGACTTGAACCGGCAATCCTTGCAACTGATGAGTCAAGTGAAACAGAACCATCCTGATGGCCCTCAATTCCAGAACATTGATGGACTCGTGAGCCTCCTGAGGCCCCCACAGTCCCTGAAACTGACGATCCTTCCAGAACCCCCCCATCCTGATAGACTGGCATTTGTGGTGACCGTCTCCCAACAAGGGGCCAGAAAGGATCTGCCAGATTGATTGGATCCAGCCACCACTGAAGGGAGCACCGAACTCGGGGGGTCATCAGGAAGGACTGATCCAGCGACAGTGGTGACCCATCCCAGGCCGCCAACAGATGGAGCTGGAGTGTCCTTGTGTGGAACTGAGCAAAGGGAACCGCTTCGAAGGAGGCTACCATCAATCCCACCAGCCTCATCCCCAGTCTGATGGCCGGATGAGGGATAGACAGGAGGAGTCGAACCAACTCCTGAATCAAGAGAACCTTGGACTGAGGAAGAAACACCCTGGCCTGGGAAGTATCCAGGGACATTCCCAGAAAAGACACTAACCTGGACGGAGAAAAGGGAGGACTAGGGGTAGTTGATCACCCACCCGAATCTCTCCAGAGTGGACACCACAGTTCTGGTGTCCAATACCGCTTGGCTGAAGGAAGATGCCATAATGAGAAGGTCGTGCAGATAAGGGACAATGCGAATACCCTGGGCTCTGAGGAGAGCCATCACCCCGGCCAGCACCTTGGTGAAAACCCTTGGAGCCGAGGTAAGACCGAAAGGAAGTGCCACAAACTGAAAATGCCGATCCTCCACCACGAACCTGAGAAATCTCTGGTGCGCTGGAAAAATCGGCACATGCAGATAGGCATCTTTGATGTCTACGGACGTCAAAAAGTCCCCCTGCCGAAGAGAATGGATAGCTGAACACAGCGTTTCCATGCGAAATTTCCGCGGACGGACGAATCTGTTGAGGATCTTTAGCTCCAGAATGGGTCGAACCGAGCCGTCCTTCTTCGGCACCGTGAACAGATTGGAATAAAAGCCCCGACCCCTGTCTGAGGGGGGCACTGGGCAAATAACTGCCATATCCAACAGACTCTTTACTGCCGCCTGGAGCTCCTGCGCGGCCAGAAGGTCCGAAGGCACCCGAGGCCTGAGGAATCTGAGAGGGGGCCGGAACTCTAACTCCAGCTTGTAGCTGGAAGTCACCACTTCCCGGATCCATCTGTCCGAGACCTCCCGGTCCCAGACCTGGGAGAAGTGTTGCAGCCATCCCCCCACCCACATGGGTGAGGGTGCCCCCTCATTGCTGAGCTGGCTTGGCAGCGGGTTTGGGCTTAGAACCCCAGCTGTATCCTGGGCGGGCACGTCCTCTGCCCCTGTTCCAGGAATCTCCTCTGGCTGCGGGGAAAACAATTCCTCTGCCAGCTCTAGCCCCACGAAAGGAAGGAGCAAAGGAACCCGCCCCCCGAAAGGGACGACGCTGTTTTTTGCGTTGAGGTAACTTACCACCCTTGGCAACTGAATCCAACTTCTCACCAAAGAGCCGTAATCCCACAAAGGGAAGGGCGGTCAGCGACTTTTTAGACACAAAATTAGCCGCCCACTGGCGCAACCAAACCAAACGCTGAATAGTCACCAATAGAGCCGACGTTCTGCCACACATCATCAGTGTGTCATCCAAGGCGGCTAGTACAAATGACAAAAACAATTCACACCTTTTAAGGCCAAGGAACTCGTCACTATCCGGATCTAACCCGGAAGAAGTCAACAGGTCCCTGACCACCGACCTGGTAGCCACCACCAGCAGCGCTGAAGCACAAACCGGCCTCATGGCTGACCCAACACTGGCAAAACCATGACAAGCCATTTGGTCAATGCGTTTATCCTCACCATCTTTAAGCGTGGAGCAATCAGGAGAATTTAAAACAGTAGTGTTGGATAAACCCAGAATCTGTGCATCCACCTCGGGAGGGGACGCCCAACGTTTAACCGTATCCAAGGGAAAGGGATATTTTTTGTCCCAACCCTGAGGGACACCAGGGAGCCTGGCAGGCCTCTCCCATTCCTTAGCAATAATCCCATCAAAATGCTTTTGGTTAGGAAATTCCAAGCGCGGCCTGGATTCTTCGAAAAATTCCCCCTTTTGCTGTGGAACCGCCTCAGGAGGAGAAATAGCCAAAACCTCAAACATCTGAGCCAGAACATTAGGAGTATCCGAAGACCTCCCCAAACCCCGCTCGGTATCAGCACCCACAAACTGCTGATCGTCTGAATTATCTGATTCTTCATATACCTCCCCTTCCTCAAGTTGGGAGTAATCAGACCAGTCCAGATTATCAAGATCATCCAAGTCGGCCGCCGGTGAAGACAGCGACAAGTGCTTTCTCTTAGTCGGAGCCTTTCTGGTGACCGTGCTGGAGAATAATTTTTCAAGATTGGCCAATCGGGCACACATCTCCGATTGCAACTGCCCGCCCATGACAACATCAGACTGGGCACGGATCAAACTGGGAGGGGGGGGGAGACCGGCGGCGCTGAACCAGATGCCTGGGGTCCGGACTGCCGCGTAATAGTCTGCTGTGCGCATGGTATACACAGATATACATCATCGCCAGTAAGGGATGCCCCACACCCCATACACTTCCGGGATTGCCCCGAGGGGAGCCCGAGCCCAGTATCCGGGGATGCCTCCATAAGGTGAACTTATAGTTGGTCGCAATGACCGAGGGAATTACGCATATAAGCAACCCGGGATGCCCCTTTAATGTCCCAAGTGGGAGGATTTGCAATAAGCCAATTAAGAACCGAGGGACCCTAGGACCGGGAGAAACCCCCTAACACCACTGTAGGTTATATCTGAAAGACATAATAAAAAAGGCTAATAAGAAAAGCGGAGTATAAAATATATATATATATATATATATATATATATATATATCATAAAAATATATAATTATAGGTGATGGGACAGAAGGGGGGCCCACTGGGCCACTCACTGTGGTCCTGAAGACAGCTTCCTCTCTCCGTGAGATAAAGAGCAGCTCTGAGGAGAGAAGGGGGACATGGCCAGCTCCTTCTGAGGAAACAGGCACAGAGAAAAGCACCTCAGCGGTGCCTGTGACACAGGGGCGGGCCGCAGCGCTGGAAAGCCCGGCCCCGCCCCCAAGAGTGAAAGCGTGAGGGGAGAAGCTCCCCTCCGCCATGACAATGCAAAAAGGCCGGCACCGCAG